>JAMGYY010000001.1:3600000-4200000 GCA_024713755.1 Morchella sp. 2018-W16 | reverse complement strand
CCGGGTCACCGACCTATATTTGGGTCGTTAGCAACCCCCACGAAGAAAAAGGCAAGCCGGGGCACAAACCTTCTCAGCAGCGCGCTTTGCCTTATCCTTTATGATTTCTTCAATAGTCCCCTGAATTTCAGTGATTTCGACATTCTTGCTCTCGAGATTCACACCGCTGGCACCCAGAATTGCCTTGGCCTCAGCAAGCTTTCCAGCATTTGAGGTGACGAAGAGGAGAGTTCTTGAAGACATTTTCTCGTTGAATATTCGTGCGGGAGATGGAATTGGTGAGTGTGTTATTGTTGTGATGAGATAGATGAGGGAATGGTAGAAGCTGACGAATTAATAGTGGGTTTTGAAGGGGTTGAGGCTTAAAGTTTAAGACATTTCCTCTCTCGGACTGTGCCAGCTCAGAGACGGGACCATCCGAGGGTCCGAGAGAGAGAAAATGCAGGTCTCCAGTGGCAAGTGCTGGGCACACTGCAGGGTTGGGTCTACCGTCTACCTTTTGAGAGCTTGAGAAGCAGTCTAACTCACAAGGGAACTACATGTTGGTGAGCGAAAGATTGCCCATACCAAATATGGGTTTTCAAAAGGACTTGCCTACTTGTGATTACAATGATTCATCGCGTATATTTTTTTGTTGGAGTACAGTCTGCAGATATGTACTTTATGTAGGTACAGAGGTGCAGATCTAGAAACGACAATAGGATTGTATTGCAACGCGTCTTCTAATGGATATCCGTGACCTCGACGCGTTAAGCCGCGACACGTCAGGCCCATCCAGAGTAAATCACGACCCGCAAACGCTAGATTCACAAACCTCAGCAATGGATGAATATCGTGAATATCTTAAGGACGCAATTGTTGTGCAGGAGACCGTGGTTAGTTTTTCTATCCTCCCTGAATCCATTGGGATGTGGGAATCTTAATTTAAATGCCACTAATTACTATGGCGAATGAAGGTTTCTTATCGACTCCTAAGCCGAGCTCTGAAAGTCCATGTAAACCAAGCCAAAGAGTCCGCTTATCCCCCCAAATAGCTTCGACCCTTTTGATTGGATCATTTGGCTAATGGTCATGTCTTGTAGGATGCTATTTGACTTCTACACCTCCGAAAATGCTATCAAGCCCAAATCTCTACATGCAACATATATAGTCATCGGATATCGCAAACCACAACCTCTTACCGACACCAAGGGGAAGGGGGGAGCCGATGATGACAATGACACCGTAATGTTTGATAGTTCATTCCCGGGAACTCAAACGAGTGTCACCACCGAGGAGGAAAAGAGGAAATTGCTTAAGGTCGTTGAGCTGTGCCAAGAGGAAGAATTAGACAGTTAGTATTATCTTTGTTTGTTCGTGGATAGTGTATTTGGGGCGGGAAATCGCTAAGTGTCGAGGATGTATATACTTGATACTACATTGCTAAGATTAGTAGCTAACTTGGTTCTGATGAATAGCTGTTAAGGGAGAGCTAGAGCAGGTTTTAAGCGTGCATCTGTACAGCTTAGAGCAAGTACGATTAGAGGTTGGTCTCATTCTATCAATTCAAATTGATGATTTGTTAGTATGTTGCTGATTAAGTCACTTGGAATTACCTAGGATTTTACGGTTCTTACTGGGTGCTCCGCACAAGTACTCGAAACACATCAAAACGAAGATCCTCTGGAGGTTGGAGCTACTTACGGGACTATCCTTAATCCTTGTGCTCAGGTAATTGTTTTAAAACTCTGCTAGAATCTTCTCGTACTAATTAAGGCATAGAGGACTGGCAACCAAGCTCCTCCAATCTCATCGGAGCTGAGGAAGACTACTATATCAGTTGGTCAGGAAAAAAAGAAAGATTTATTAGAGAAAAAAGAGGTTGTAGTAAAGAGGGAGGCTGTAGCAAAGAAGAAGGAGATCAAGCTAGAAACCAAAGATGAATCAGAAACCAAAGCAAGGAAACCTGCCACAAAAGCGTGCGTTCATCAATTGCAGTTTTTCTACTAAATTATACTGATCCTTTCGTAATTATACAGCTCTACACTACCTGCAACGAAAACCGCCCCACCAGCTACTGCTAAACCTAGACGTGGTCAATCTAATGATATCTTCAGTTCATGGAAGGCAGCGCCAAAAAAGAAGGCCGCAGACCCTGTTTCTGAGCCGAATTCTGTATGGTTATGCTATTCTTTCTAATTTGTTATTTATCAATGTCCCCGTCTAACAGTATTAGGCCGCACAGAGTCCGAAAGTGGAAGAAGGTTAGTCATTCCGACATCCAACAGTCTGATTATATTTGCCAAACACCTTTGGGATTGTTGATTAACTTATAGAGCTCACAGAACCCACAAAAGAAGTAACCAGCAGTATCGATGATGACGATGATAAAGAATCAAACAACGAAAAGTCTCCGTCACCTATTCATGATACCGAATACGCCAGAAAAAGAAAAGAAAAGGATGAAGAACTTAGAAATATGATGGATGATGATGACGATGATAAAGGTAATGCTCACTGGTCTAGATTTTTTTGTGGATTGGATGACTTAGTAAATCAATTAGATATCAAAATGGAAGACCAAGAACCACCAACTAAGATCGTTAAGACTGAGAATCAACCTGAACCTGAAGTACCCACCGGATCACTTGCAGGAGCAACGACTCGTGGTAGAGTGAGGGGAAAGAGAAAGGTGACAAAGAAAGTTCATAGCCGGGACAGTGATGGGTATCTAGGTAGGTCTTTGCCTTTTTAATATGCCTACCAATGCTTACTCTCATGCAGTCACAAAAACCGAGAATGTTTGGGAGTCGTTTTCAGAGGACGAGCCTGAACCGCCGAAGCCAAAACCGATAGCCAAACCAGTAGCCAAGGCCAAGAAGAACAAAGATAGTCAGCCAAAAGGGCAGGGGAATCTCATGTCTTATTTTGGGAAGAAGTGAACTTTGGCGCCTGGCTCTCTGGTGATTAGTGTAGGATAGTATGCGGCGTTTGGCCTTATTCTTATCGCGAGGGGGCGGGGGGCGAGGGTGCAGCCCTGAATTCTAATTCGATTCTTGTATTCTACGTGCATATGTGGACTCTTACGAATTATTAATTGGGCATATTGGAGATCCTCTCTGGGATAGATGCTGATATATATTGAGCAAATAATACTGTTTCTATGATCGACATAATATCCACATCACAATGGTTGGATATCGACCCTCTCATGAGATGAGATGAGAATATGTATTTAATCTAAAGAAACGACAATTCCAAACTCCGAATTAGTGGTACAAAGACATGTAGTTAGAACTGTGTAGAGGAGTTTTATGTACAAGACTGAGTGTAGATAGAAAGACAAAGTCAAGGAGTTGGGCGCAAAACCCCGTTATCGTCGTATTTCGCTTCTGTAAATAAAGAATTGCAACTTAGCACGTGATATAGACTTTGGTTATTGAAGGCTATACTCACTGAAGAAGGTATATGAAAGTGTGACCGTCTCGATCCCCTTCATTTGAGGATCTTCAAGGAAATCAGGATCTATGAAAAAGAAAACTGGCATATCCACCTCTTCCCCTGCATTCAATTTTTGTTCTATTTTGGCTTTCATTTAGCAACATGATTTTAATCAGTGAACATAGAGTGAGCCCACCTTCAAAACAAAAGCACTGTATCTTCGAAAAATATGGCGCTACTTGACCCGGGGTTACGCTGTAGGTAGCAACGCCAATGATATCCTCCTTGCTCATATTCTTGGCTTTATAGAATGCCAAAGCCGTCTCACCAGGAAGCACCCGGACTTCGCGCTGCTGGGGAGTGAATTTCCACTCCAGTACATCGGATACTGAGGCATTGAAGGTAATACGGAGACGTTTGGCCTGTCGCTGCGGGATCAGCTTTTCGGGTGTGAATCTAGTCTGGTCTGTTATGGGGGTACCGCCAAAGCCGGTACGCTGACAGATTGCGCGGTAAAGAGGGACAGAGGCATATGCGAGTGTCAAAGTTGCAATTCCGAGACTGAAAGTGACCAGTATATTTAGTGTTTAGTCTTCAATGTTCTGTCTTATTTCGTTTGTGTATAAAGAGAGTATTAAGGAGTATGATATATTATAGAGAAGGATATTGAATAGGAATTGATATTTAACAAAGAATTATATAAAGAGTGTTTCCCCAATAAGTGGTAACGAACCTCGCAGTATAATACAATCCACTCGAGTTTTTTGCTCTGTATTGGTCTCTCATATTCGGAATCTTCCTCGGCGCACCACCAGTAGCATTCTGGCCAACAGGTGCTGCCCTCGCCGTCAAAGTGGACGAAAAGAACCTCGGCCTCAATTCCACCGCCCGTTTCCCAAACAGCATGTCCGCACAATTAGCACATGTCCATCCCGCAGCCGTAGCCCTTTTAATGAGCGACATCGTATAATTCGGAGGTTTTCACGGCGTCATTTGGCGCCGCCCACCATCTCCGGAACGGCGGCTGTCCGGGTAACCTCTATCGCAGTGGGGTCATTTCTCTTCTTGGCAAGAAACAACCGGACCTCACCCGATCTTTACATCGACCCATCACACATCTCCAATTGCCCTCTCTCTTTGCGCCTCCGGAAGCACCTCTCCACTCTTCACGACCACCGAAAAACCCGCAGCCATGTCCGCAACCATGTCCGACGATTCCGACAGAGAAACCAAGCCCTTCAAGTTCGTTACTGCAGGCATGTGGCCGATCGTCCAGTTACCAAGGTTGAAGCGAGAGCGAGTGGCCAAGCTGATAGGGTGTAATTTAAATAGGTTTTGACGCCCGATTCCCTCATCAAAATCAGACCAAGCATGTATGCGCCCCATTATACATATGCAATGAGGAATTGTACCCTGTATATACTGATCTCTCTCCTCGGGTGCTACTAGTGCTGGCAAAACGTTTGTTCTCCGTAACTCGCAACTTGCAATACCTGTCGCGTTTCATGGTGTCTTACCCCATATCCGGAGCTAATATAATATCGACTCTCTCTAGTACGTTGACTACCACAAGTGTATCAACGCCAAGGGCGAGGACTTTGCTCCTTGCAAGCAAGTATGCTATTACCCCAGGGCCCTTTCGTCCGGCTTTGGTGTTCTAATTAAATCAAAAAAAACTATAGTTTTACCTTGCTTACCGATCCCTCTGCCCAAATGCTTGGCTCGAGAGATGGGACACTCAACGCGGTACGCTACTAAACCCTCAATGTTGCCCATGGTTTTCCGGCTAGCTAACGCGAACTGTAGAGAACGGAACCTTCCCCGCCAAGTTGGAAGCTTAAACTTTCTCTATAGCGAGAAACCATTACTGTATAGCTTCAAGTGCATACGTGAAATAAGATTCCGTGATGTTGCACGGTGTATAGAACAAGGTGGGTAGAGATGTTTTTTTGCGGCGTGATTTTAAGTGAATATCAATCAATAAAAAATCGAATCCTATCGTATTTTAGTGATTTGAAATAAATGGCTACTTTTCGGTCAACTGAGAACGTTTCTGATAATACCCTGATACCCATCTCCCCTTTCCTTGAATTAATTACATGGTTTAAGAATAACCTTACCGCTCCAAGTTATGTATCTAACCAACTAAGGCCGAAGCTTCGTGATGTTGATAGATGCATCAGCCTTTTCTAGTATACTATCCGTGCTCATAGTCCCGTTCCTTATATGGAAGGGGAGGTTATGCTGCCCCGAGTGATAGTCTATGATCAATGCCGGTCACATGCACTGGTATTGAGATGGTTACCGTCGCCTTAAGAAATTCTGTTAATTGTCACACTACAAAATAACCAGAGCCCTTGTAAACTATTCGAAGACATTCATTGATGCAACTTTAACTTTCATCTCATTCAGTGCTCAACTAGAAGGCATACAATTGATTTTTTGTTGGGCCAGAGTACTAAACCAATGGAATCATCACAAAGTTCTGATCGCCGATACCAGAGAAGGGAATTGTATGGTCCGCGTCCAATGAATCGGTCAGGCCCAAGGTCTAGATCACCAAACCCTCCTCCATCCGCTGCCCCTCAGTCATTTCGGCGGCTGAGCCACATGCCGGAAAGATCTTTACCTCTTGAAAGTATCCAGAGTAGTAATGCGAGCCGAAAAGATGTCGACGAGCCCGAGGGAAAAGGGTTGACAATTCCCAAACGAAGTTTGCAGGTCAGGGTGGTGAATATTTCGCCGGACGCTATGTTTCTCCCATCGAACAGTGAAATGAGCACTTTTGCAAAGGCCAGTTCTATTCACTCACAGTCATCCGTCATACATTTACTGAAAGCACAATCTTCCATGTCTTCTATTCAAACAATTGGTGACTACTCCCGGTATCCACAATGGCCACAAGGAGGAGGAGCTGGTTCATCTGAGATTTCTTCAGCACTCCCAATATTTATCGTCGACGGCGGTTACAAGGGAATACAGTCTTACAATGATACAATTTTTCATCGGGAAGATCCTGAGGGTGGTTTCTCCTTATATCCCGAGGGTGGTGGTATATCACTCCAGTACCCCACAATTTATGAAAGGGAAGACGATGATATCCTCCATAATCCAAATCCGAATGAAAGGTTCAGACCTAGTTATACAAGAGTATTTATGGGGATTCTATATTGCACTATGTTTATTTGCGGGGTCTTTAGTCTATTTATCGTATGGCCTGTTCTTACTTATGCTAGGCTTGCACGGGAAGGCAGGTCGGGCTTAGACCGTGAAGGGCCCCTTTCCGGTATTACCTACCCAATTTTAGGCGCCGCGGGGACCTTGATAGACGTCGACACACCGGAATCTGCAATGACACGAGACTCAGTAATGGGAGGCGGGAAATTAAGGCTAGTGTTTAGTGATGAGTTTAATAAGGACGGAAGATCATTCGACGAAAACGAAGACCCTTTTTGGCAGGCCATGGATTTTCATTATGCTTCTACCAATGATTTACAATGGTATGATCCAGACGCTGTAACAACAAAGGACGGAACACTTCGTTTGAGACTAGAGGCGTTCAAAAACCACAACCTTGATTATCGGTCTGGGATGCTTCAGAGCTGGAATAAGCTTTGTTTTAAAGGCGGCGTGTTGGAGGCGTCAGTCTCACTCCCAGGTCCTGCTGGTGTTCCGGGACTGTGGCCGGGTATTTGGACCTTAGGGAATCTTGGCAGGCCTGGGTACATGTCGACGACTGATGGGGTATGGCCATATGCATACGATGAATGCGACGCTGGAATTACTCCAAACCAGTCAAGTAGCGATGGTATATCATTTCTTCCGGGTCAAAGGTTTGCAAGGTGTGTCTGTACAGGAGAGGACCATCCAAGCCCTGGAATTGGACGTGGGGCTCCCGAAATCGATGTCCTCGAGGCAAGTACTGATGGAAAGCTAAGGCTGGGCATCGTCACACAGTCTAGCCAAATTGTAAGTTTTCCATCCGTATAGAATTTATGCACATATAGGTGACTAGTTCTTTAGGCGCCGTTCGATATTTGGCATAGGCCCGATGTAAATTTTCTAGCAATCAAGAACCCCCAGATTACTCAAATGAATGGGTGGAGCGGTGGTCCTTTTCAACAAGCTATCAGTGGTATTTGTTCCTAGGTTAACTCTGTTTGTCAGCGTGACTAACAAATCTTCCAAAGGTGTTACTACCCTGAATAACGAATGGTATGATGGGAAACAGGTGGGTTTGGTTAATAAAAAATCTATTAAGAAAGGTCAAGAGACTCATCGTCGATATAGTTTCAAAAATATGCATTTGAGTATAGACCTGGCAAACGCAACGGTCGGATTGCCTGGTTTGTTGGTGGTGAAGAAACATTTCGAATGACAGGTGATACAATCCCTCGCTGCAGTTTCAGTCTTCTACTCATATATCTCTAACTAGCATTTGTAGGTGATGCAATCGGCCCAAATGGCAATGTCGGCCAACGGGACATCTCTCGAGAACCCATGTCTATAATTTTAAACCTTGGTCTCAGTACCTCATGGACATATATTGACTGGAACCTCTTGGGGTAAGTTATGATAGTAAAATCTAGAACTAACGTACTGGTGGTATACTGAGTTTGACTGAATATTTAGCCCTAAATTGGCTGACGGTGTCACCATGTACATTGACTACGTGCGGATCTACCAGGAGCAAGGGAGAGAATCAATTACTTGTGATCCGCGTAAGTGCAATTCTTTATGTCTATATCTAGCGTTTGTTATCCGTATTGATTGCCTTGCACATATGACCTTCTAGCAGGATTCCCTACAACCGGGTACATAAAGAACCACCCTATTTCTTACATGAACCCCAACCTCACAGTGAGTCATAATACTAGCTCAAAGAAGGTTGAAATACAATATTAATCACTTTTTTCAAAAAAAAAATAGTTATGGGAGGATACGGGCTATAGTTGGCCCAGAAATGAATTGGTACCAGGCTGCTAAAATACATGATATGTGGTGGCTGGTGTCCTTAATATTCGCAATAGCCTAAAAATGCTGCCCAAAGTCATGGGCTCGATGTTATTATCACTACTCGTCCGATAAACAAAATTGTGGGAGGTTCCAGTGGAATATATGCGGTACATTAACTATTAGAAGGTGTGTCACCATCATAAGATATCACTCGTAGCCTGGATGCCAGGGAGGGCGTATGGGGAGGTGAAACAATTGACAAGGGTCCTAGGAACAACCCTAGTAGGCCATCGCAAAACACTGCATTAATAATTGAAAAAAAAAAAAAAAAAGGCTTGGCTTCTGCGGCTCTCCTTAGTAATTCAATTGCCCCTCTAAACCCCGCCATCTAAAAAATCCTTCCCTGACTTAACCTTATAATATTCTTGACCACTGACTCAACTTTTCAAAGCCTATAAAGTAGCGGAGAGCTTCTCGTGTTTACCTGTAGCTTCACTATCAAACGACACTTAAATAGCCAATAAATATGGCTCCTTCCGCTGAGCCCAAGCAAGAAGATATGTTCCAGTCTATTGGCAACCAAGTCGACGCCGTCGCCAGTGGCGGCACCGAAGGTACAGAGGGGGAAGGTTTTACTGTTGACGAACCACAGATTGTGGACAACATTGGTATGTTTCTTACAGTGGTTATGCGCCGACCTCAGTTTGTAGCTATATACTGATCGACGTTCTTGCTTTCTAGAGTCGCTGTGCATGAACTGTCACGAACAAGGGATTACTCGTTTGCTTCTTACACGGATTCCATTTTTCCGCGAAGTTGTGGTTATGTCCTTTGAGTGCTCCCACTGTCACTTCCGCAACAATGAGATTACCTCCGCAGGAGTTATCCAAGAGCGCGGATGCTCTTATACCTTCACGGTTGAAAACAAAGAGGATATGAACAGGCAGATAGTAAAGTCTGAGACATGCACATCGCGCTTTATCGAATTGGATCTCGAGATTCCTGCCCAGCGTGGACAGCTTACGAATGTCGAAGGTCTTTTATCACTTGTGCTCGAAGACATTGAACAGGACCAGCCGAAGCGCAAGGAGGTCGACCCGGACTCATATGAGAAGATTGCAGAGTTTGTTGCCAAGGGAAAAGATATGGTGGAGGGGCGAGCATTCCCGTTCACTGTAAAGGTTGATGACCCAGCTGGCAACTCGTGGATTGAGCCGAAGCCAGATGACGCGAAGGGGAAATGGACCAGACACGACTACGTCAGGACACCGGAAATGAACACAGCGCTTGGTTTGACTGATACGAGCGCGGAGGATACCGAGAAGTTTGAGGACGACGATATTAGGCCTGATGAGGTTCACACTTTCCCGGCGAGCTGTCCTAGCTGCGTCAGGCCATGTAGTACACATATGAAGCTTGTGGATATCCCTCATTTCAAAGAGGTGGTTATTATGAGCACTGTTTGCGACGCTTGCGGGTGTGAGTTTCCCAACTGGTAACAGCTTTTTCCGAAAAGCATTATTGACAGTTTTTTTTAGATAAGAGCAATGAGGTAAAGACTGGAGGAGCTGTTCCTTCTATGGGACGTATCATTACCCTGAAGGTCGAGGACGAGGAGGATCTTGCTCGTGATATTCTCAAGGTTTGCAGGATTTTATCAATTAGTGACGTTCAAGCTAACTTTCCCAGTCCGAGACGTGTGCCCTCACCTGCCCCGAGATAAATCTTGATCTCACTCCCGGAACCCTGGGGGGACGTTTTACCACCCTTGAAGGTCTCCTTCAACAGGTTCATGATGATCTACATCAGCGAATTTGGGGCGATATGGCCGATGAAACCTCCGACTCGGTCGAAAAGGAAACCAGGGATAAGTGGGAGGAGTTCTTCCAGGGACTCCGTGACGCCAAGAGTGGAAAGAAGAAGTTCACCTGTATCCTCGATGATCCTCTCGCGGCCAGTTATGTTCAGAACCTGTATGCGCCTGACCCTGACCCACAGTTGACTATTGTCGATGTTCCCAGGACCAAGGAGCAGGAGGATGATTTGGGTATCTCGGACATGAGGACCGAGAACTACCATGAGGATGGGTCCGAGAAGGTTGGAGGGACGGCATAGAAGAGATCGATATTTGTACCAAGTGACATTTTTCTTTTTTCTTTTTCCTTTCTTTTCCTTTCTCTTTTTTTTTAGCGGCAGGTGGTAAATATCAGAAGTTGGGGGTGGGCGTCTAAACATGGAGTGGGATAAAAGGTCGTTACATGTATAATTAGGATGGATTTTTTTTTTTTTTTTTTTTTATATATAAGGATACCTCAGGTCTTTAGATGTATCTCTTTGCTTGTATTTGTAACAAGGAGGGCAAATAGAAGATCGGAACTGTTTTTAAAAGTCAAAGTTGATGGTGAAGATGATTAATTATATATCTCCCAGGGTTAGGGTTCAATGCTTGATTTCTCATCACGGAGCTGCACTCGACAGCTCTCATCAAAGCCCCTAAAACATCAAACATCAAACATCAAACATCACGACATCACGACATCACGACATCATCACATTCTCACTGTATAAACACCCCAACCCATAACATAACCCACACCCAATCAATGAAGCCTGGACGTCTGCTCCTCCCTCTCGCCCTCCTCTCTGGAGCTCTCGCCCAGCACACCTCCAACTGGGCAGTCCTCGTCTCCACATCCCGATTCTGGTTCAACTACCGCCACCTGGCCAATGTTCTCTCCATGTACCGGACCGTGAAGCGTCTCGGCATCCCCGACTCGCAAATCATCCTCATGCTCTCTGACGACATCGCCTGCAACCCCCGCAACGCCTTTCCGGGGACCGTCTACAACAACGCCGACCGCGCGCTCGACCTCTACGGCGACAACATCGAGGTCGACTACCGCGGGTACGAGGTGACGGTCGAGAACTTTATCCGTCTGCTCACGGACCGTGTCGCGCCCGACACGCCGCGCAGCAAGCGCCTACTCACGGACGACCGCAGCAACATCTTCATCTACATGACGGGCCACGGCGGCAACGAGTTCCTAAAGTTCCAGGACGCGGAGGAGATCAGCGCCTTTGACATTGCCGACGCGTTTGAGCAGATGTGGGAGAAGAAGCGGTACCACGAGATGCTCTTCATGGTCGACACGTGCCAGGCAAACACAATGTACAGCAAGTTCTACTCGCCAAACATCCTGGCCACGGGCAGCAGCAAGCTCGACGAGAGCAGCTACTCGCACCATGCCGATAACGATGTCGGCGTCGCCGTCATTGATAGGTACACCTACTACAACCTGGAGTTTCTGGAGAACGAGGTAAAGACGGCCAGCAGCAGCCGTAGCACAATGAAGGACCTGTTTGATAGCTATGATACGGAGAAGATACACTCGACGCCAGGGGTGCGCACGGACCTCTTTAGGCGGGAGCTGAGCGAGACGCTCATCACGGATTTCTTTGGGAACGTGCAGAATGTGGAGCTGGAGGGCGAGGGCGGTGGGAGCTGGGATGAGGATCTGCTGGAGCTGTCGAGGCTGGCGGTCAACTTTACAATACCGAGGAGGAATGGATCGTGTGTGAGTGGTGGTAGTGGTGGTAGTGGCCAGAAGGTGGTGGTGCAGGAGGGGGAGAAGAAGAAAGAGGAGGAGGGGGGTGACGGGGTGAGGTGGGTACGGAGAAGGGAGGGCGCAGTGAGGGTTGTGGAGGAGGAGGAGGGGTGGAATAGGGCGGTGGGGGTGGGGGCGCTGCTGGCATGCGCGGCGGCGTGGGTTGCGGGGTCGGCGCTGTCGGCGCTGTAGTATGTAGCGGCGTGGCCCGCTTGTTTTCCTTTTTTTTTTTTTTGGGGGGGGGGGGGGGTAATTGTGTTTCCTTTCTTTCCGGGGGACTTGTTCCTTTTCTTCTTTTATTGGCCCGTGTTGATACCCATGATTGTGGGAGGGTCCGTCTGTATTGTATGTAGCTTATTTCTACCCACCGTTCTGTGCACAGAGTGGGCAGGACACTCCCTCAAAAAAAAAAAGACATCTAATTGTGAATATTCAAACTCATCTCTAGCACGTTTCTCCAGAGCTCAAACATGAATAGAACGGACCCGTTTACTGTATCATGCATGTACCTACATATCCATTGACACGGAAATGATCATATGTACCAGTATTTTTTACTTCCGCTGGCTAGCCATCTTATCGTCACGCTCCACTTTCACTTTCACTCGCTCGCTCCAATGGCATAGAAGGATTTCCAATTGCATATCCCGACACATAACAAAAACAAGAACCACGGATATACTGTACCGAAAAAAGAGAAGGAAAAAAACAGAACAGATTTTACTGTACAACCCCTTCTCTATTGAAAAGAAAAAAAATTGCTCCCTGCCCTTCCAGGCCAAGTTTCCCAAACAGAGCAGGGAAGAAAGCGCCCCGACGAAGAAAAACAGAAGCCAGGTACCAGGTCCGGATATAACTAACACAACGCGCACTAATAACTGTCAGCAAGCTAGCTAGCTAGCCATAACGCATCTAGCCGTTCGTCTTGGTGTTCAGAATCAACCTATCCCCCGCCGCGCGCGCGTTAGCCCCCAAGCCCCCAAGCCCACACATCCCCTCCCGGCAAGGACAAATACATACGCCACAATCAACCCATACAGCCCCAGGACCTCCGCGAAAATCAGGATCAGCACCATGCCCACAAAGACCTTCCCCTGGCTCATGAACGCCCTGCTACCGGCGTTCCCCACGACGCCGATCGCATAGCCGGCCGCGAGGCCAGCGAGGCCGACGGACATTCCGGCGCCCAGGTGGGCGAAGCCACTAAAGAGGGAGTAGCTGTTCTTGGGGCCGAGGTCACCGGCGATGAGGACCGCGATCACGAGACCGTAGACGGCGATGATACCGGACATGATTACACCTGGAGTGGTAGTGGTGTTAGTGTGTGTACTGGGGGGAGAGGTGGTCGGGGGAGGCACTGATGAGTGATTTCATGATTAGTTCAGGCTTGAATGTGCCCACGCCGGCGATGGCGATTCCGGCCTATAGTAGTGGTGGGACGCGTTAGTGTGGTGTGGAAGGGGAGGAGGAAGAGAGGGGAGGGGGGAGGGGGGTACCTTTGCGGTTCCGTATGCAGCGCCCATGGCGGAGAAGATCATTGCGGAGGCACTGAGGGTTGGCTGTTAGTCTCCCATTCATAGCTATAGGGACAAGGAGGAGGGGGTTGGGGACAGTTACATTCCGGCAAACCCAAAGAAGGGCGCGTACGGAGGGTTCACCTCTGAGGACGACATTGTCTGTGTTTCGTGGGATCTTTGTCAGGTTCTGTGTGTTTTCTGGTGGTGGTGTTTGCTGTAATTTTGGTGGTGATGTTTGGTGATTGCGAAGAAGTTTAAGAGCAGACACTCGCGGGCTGCGTAACTTTGCTTTGTTGTGAGTGAGTTGACATGCGGTGAAAGTGTGGCCCGGGTAAGCTGTGGCTGTGGCGTTACCCGGGGATTGTTGATATCAGGTCAGGGCGATCATTGATATCGAAATATTATTCACACTCACTCACTCGTTATATACATCCACTTATTCACATCTACAGACAGTTATATCCGCCTACAGACTCCCGTCATAGGATTATCCTGATAGTATAATACTGGCTATGGCCTCTTGGTCGCCCACAGTCACCACAGACTTTGTCTCCGAGTCCTGGAGCACCGTTCTGCTTGTAAGCTCCCACCCCCACCCCCACCCCCCCATATCCTATCATATACATATATATAGTCAATTAACACCCCATCTAGAGCTTGCGAGACCTCCGTCGCGACGTACCCATAAACTATAACCAGTACCCGGGCATCGCCCTGACGCCGGCATGCTTCGCGGACGCCCGGTACACGCCCGAAAAGGCGGACTGTGTCGCGGACCTGATTGCGATCGGGTATCGGAGCTTCCTGTTGGACCTGTATCTGGATGGGGTGAGCGCGTCGTGGGGGATATGTCCAGGTGCGGGGGTTTTCTCTCTACTACATGTAGCTATTGGGGGAGTGAGCTATCTAGCTAACTGACTGGGCTACACTGCAGGAGACACTGATATTCCTGCCCCTACCGGGAGCTCTAATACTACTGCCTCTACATCTAGCTCTGCTATAAGCTCTACCTCCTCCTCCTCCTCTACCACCACCGCCCCCCTCTCCCCGCGGCAGTCCCAGGCCTCCTCCTCCGTCTGCAGCCCCGCCTTCAATGCCACAACCCTCCTCACAATCTTCGACACCTGGATGACCGGCACCAATACAGACCTCGGCGCGCGCATCCTCCTCCTCACACTCAACCTACACCCCACCACAAACCAGACCACTACCACCCCCGCCCCCCCTCTCACCAGCACCCTCAAGAGCGCCAACGTCCTCGCAGACGCCTACACACCCACCCGCCTCCTCTCCGACCGCTCCGACCTCAACAGCAGCTGGCACGCCGACGCGGACGCCGGCGCCAGCGCCGACCCCGACTTCGCCCCCACAAACGACACATACTTCACGACGACGCTCCTCCCCGATGGCACCGCCATGACCCCCGACGGCTGGCCGTCAGAGTCGTACCTCGAGTTCCGGATCGGAAAGCGCGTCCTCATCTCCTTCGGCCGTATCGACACCGCCCTCCCCTACGATCCCGCCGCCACCGGCGACGACGCCGTAATCTTCCCCGCATCATACCTGGGCTCCCCTACCGCCTACAACGCCAGCAGCACGGCGGTGGCGCCGCACTGCTTTTTTGCGCCAGAGGCCACGAGCGTGGCGGCCGCGAACGCGTCGTGGGCGCAGGTGGCTGTCTCTGGCGCTGGAGCTGCGAACGTCACGGCGCTGGTAAATTGCGGGTATTCGACGTTGCTGGATCCGGAGGCGGCGGCGGCGGCGGCGGGGGTGAACGAGACGGAGCGCTTCAATGTGTTTAAGGAGCAGATTGAGGCGACGGCGGCGTGGGCGTGGGGCGAGGGGCAGCCGGTCAACACAACTGGGAGGAAGGAGTCATTCCGGTGCGCGGCGGTCAGTGCGAGTGATGGACGGTGGAGCGTCGTTGACTGCGAGGAGAGACTACCGGCGGCGTGTCGTGTGGGGGGGCAGCCATACCAGGTGTGTACTCTACTCTACCCTTCTTTACATTACTATACTATACTATGTACATCCTAACCTCCCCCTCCCGCACAGTGGACCCTCACTCCTGCCGCATACCCCTACACCTCGATCCCCGCCACCACCGCCGCCGCAAACTGCAGCTTCTCCGCCCCCCGCACGCCCCTGGAGAACACGCACCTCGTGCACGCGCTGCGGCGCTCGGCCTCGCCGCGCATCTACATCGACCTCAACTCCCTCTCCACCGAGTCGTGCTGGGTGACGGGCGGCGCGAACGCAACGTGCCCGTACGCGGCCGACGACGACGGAAACCGCGAGGTCATCGTGTCGGCCGTCGCCGCGCTCATCGTCCTGGTCGTGGCGGGGCTCATGTGGTTCGCGAAGGGCGCCAGCTGGCGCGTGGAGCGCAGCCGCCGCAGGAGGTGGAGGGCCGCCAAGAAGAGGGTTAGGGAGGGGGTGGAGTATGAGGGGGTGCCGTCGTAGTGTGTGGGGGGTATATATATACACACATATATATATATAATTTTTATTTTTATTTTTAATGGGGTGGTTGTGTTTTTGTTTTTGTTTTTATTGTTTTTATTATTTTTATTACTTACCATTCCCCCTATCCTATTGTAATCATATGTAGTTGTATCATAACTGCCGCCTCCAAGTAATAGTAATTATAGAGCGTCCGACCCACTCTCACCCACTCTCACCCACTGATCCTGACTATACTGTATTTCCCTACCCCACATACACACATCACCACATGTACATCCTGAGATGTCTGGCAGGGCCATATACATGCATGTCATGTAGTTAGTAGTGCGTAAAATGGGTCGAGCTCGTTGCATCGCTTTATAGAAAGGGTACATACATGTATGATGTATGTATGTATGTACATATGCTAGTATAGAGCTGGTACTAGCATTTGTATTTGTATTTACCAATTGCTACCCCCTCAACTGCCAGCCCTCAGCCCACTCTCCAACGTACCAACCAACCAGGGAGGAGGGGGGTCGGATCGGATTTGCGTCATGGCCCATCACTCGCCACAAAAAACGGTCAATAGGTCAATAACTCGGCCCCCGATCGGATCCGAGGAGATTAGTTGCGGTGCAGTGCGGTGCGGTGCCACCATCACCATCACCATCACCATCACCATCACCACCACCACCACACCCCCTCATAGAGTAGACTAGAGAGTGGATACATAGCTGCATGGTGGTCGCTGTATGATTTATCTATATCATGAGAGCTGGGCATGGTTGCTACCACTGGTCGGCTAACCTACATGGACTTACTTGCAGTACAGAAAGGAAGGGCCCGGAGGACGGGTACGGTGCGCATGTTATATAGTTAGAGCACGGTTCTCCCTGATTCAAGCCCCAAGAACCGCCGTTTTAGACCAGCGGCTAGTACATAGCTATACTTCTTATTACTAAAATACTAAAGCTAGCAGAGCGTTATCCCACGAGAACGAGCGCTTGATGGGTACGAAGAAAGATCCATGATGATGCCTCAAAAGCCCCCTATATGATACACACATACACACAATTGATATTAAGTATGAACGCCGGGGGTTCCGCTGGGTATTCTTTATCATGAAAAAATAAATGTAGTAGTATATGGTGTGATGGAGTGATGGTACGAGAGAGAGAGAGAGAGAGAGAGAGAGAGAGAGAGAGGTTCTATGGTGGTCATGGGGTGCGTGCCCACCACACGAAAAGGTATAGAAAGTGAGGGCCGTGAAAAAAGAAACGATAAAAATCAAAAGAAAATCCTATTTACAAAGTTAGACATTAAAAACCAAAAAAAAGAAAAAGAGAAAAAGAAAAAGAATATATAGTGTACAAGTAGCTTCCGTGCTAGCAAGGGATGAAACAAAGGTCCGGTGATAAACCGTGGAAAGGGGCTCAAGGTGAAAATAAACCGAAATTGGGGGGTAAAAAGGAATACTGCAGAACGCCATCCAAAAGAGTCCAACGCTTCGCTGCTAAATGAACTTTCTAAACATGAAAAAAAAGGCCCGTTTTCTGTCCTACAAGATTTTTATTCTTGTTTACCTCCAATAGATCCTTTTCTTCTCACAGTTGACGCTTCTTTGAGGAAGAGTCGTCATCGCCATCGTCATTAAATAATTCTATTATGCCCGCAACCGTTGGTGGGGCCGTGCTGGAATGAACAATAACAAGCCATCCGACGACAAAATCGACGAGATGGTGAAGTCGATATGCATAGGTTACGCCGTACAAAGCGGAATAAGATGCTAACCCGAGGAATAGTAGGTTTGTGATTAACCTTATACTATTTCGTTTTAAATTTGGTTAGCAGTGTTTAGAGACAAAGTTTTTTTGAAAACATACCGGTTGGAAATCCTTGGGATCATGTTTCCGGTCGTAAGGGTTTCCACAAGCAGTATAAACGGCATAATCGAGAGCAAGTTGTGGTGGGATGAAAACGGCGTGAGCCAATGAACTGCTAGGTTATGTATCCACACAACAAGTACAGGCAGGTTTATGGGTAGTATCCAAAGCATCATAACAAGAATCGAATGAGTGTAGTTGGCGAAATCTGCCGATGACCCAGAACGCTCCGAGTACCCCTAAATTTCACGTGAGTTGGGCTACGAGGCGATGTTTGGAGAGAAAAACTTACACTTTCTTTTGCAACCTTCAAAGCACGGACACATGTTGCGATTTGGACAATACAAGCAACCATATAGGCGAACTGATAAGGTATAAGGGTCGCTACAAAAAACAAAAGCATGAGAGTTGTCATGATCCGCCTTCGTGGGCTACTTGACGAGAAAGTGGGGCCTATTGAGCGTCTTACAAAAATCAGTCACTTAGTCCACTCTGGGGTCCCCGCATGTCTTACCTCCGTTCGTTGCTAACCCAGTTAGGCCACCGAACAAATACCGAGTAAATGAATGTTAAAATATGTAGTACAACCATCAACCCATAGTTTAGGACAGCAACCACGCCAACAGCCAACAGGGCAAACAGCGGTGCCAAGAACCAGAAGAAAGGGTCCGCAAGCCCAACCAAGAGATCATTCTTATCAAATTCCATGGCGGGAGAGGACTGCTCCGCCATAGACTTTGGCCATGAAAACGGAGATGATATTCGGTTTTCCTGCTCAGCCTTGGCGAAGCCAAGTGAGACCGCCAGGAGGGATAACGTAATCATCACGAATGGTAGTGTTTTGTTTATCAATAATTCAATGCCTCTGGTGAAGCTTATGAAACGGCCTACAATATCCCATTAGCAGACATATTCATAGATTAGATTATAGAAAACATACCGCCATTATTATATTCGGTAAATTGTATTCTAAGGACAAGAGCTACCACAAGCATAGGGAATGCAGCAAAGACAGTTCTGTACCGCATAACAAGCTTTCCTAGACTTCCGACGAAATCAAACTGAACTGACACATCTATAGTTGAATTGCAGGTTGGGTCTGTCCAAAATTGCAATGACAGCCCTTTCTTATTACTCGGGCGGAGGGCTGGTGGTATAAATGGTGCTGTCCCGTGAAGGCTTATGTCGGCCGTGTGCACATTGACGAAATACTTGGATTCATGCGGATCCATAAGATATTGACGTACTAGGGGGGTAAAAAGCTGGCCGTCTTCCCCACAAGATTGGATACCCACATTTAGCTTATATGTCAGAAGACTGCTGTGCATTACAGGTATATGGAGTTCAGTCACAGTAGGACGCTCGGCTGGCAAAGTTGTTTGAACCCCATCCAATAACAACCCACGCAGGCTGGCGTTTGATTGAACACTGGCATCCTTCTTTTCGACAAACTCTGCAATTACCCAACCTTGTGATACTCTACTAGCCTTGTCAACAATAGCCACAAACTGGTGCTCAGCGAGATCCTCAAAATCATATTGCAAAGATGAAAATGGCTGGGCTGAGTCAAATGAGTGTTTTGAGTTTCGGTACGATGCAGGCATTTGAATGACATCATCAGCAGCATTTTTGCATGCAAGGCGTGTTGATCCAGAGCTGTCTCCAGACAGATCCATATTCATAGAGAATATTGCTGCCGTTTGTCCAGCTTGGAGAGGGAAAATACTGCAAAACAAAACCTCCAGCTTCGAATCTCGAACACCATCCAACTTTTGATCGGTCAATAGTGTAAACTTCGTGGTCCCGACTCCACGAGATGGTGGCACAGGCATCAGGTAAGCGCGGGGTTTTTGAGATTCACCAAGTTGCCTCAAAACGAGCCTTTGCCCAAGAGCAATAATCGAGTGCGAGTTATCTTCAACTTTTAAAAGAGTAGTAGGTTCTAGTCGAATTAGCAGGGTCCCGGAAACTGTTGATAATCAAATATCAAACCTTTATGCGGTAATGTCTTCTCGGCAACAGGCTCCATGCCCGTAAGATACCACTTCTTGAATAAACGCATCCTTTCCGCTCGAGGCTTCGTTTGTCCAGGCCTTTTCACATCGATAATATCCAACATAGACCGAGCAACAACTTTCATAAGCTGATCACACCAAAGAATTGCCAAATGATCTACCCCGACCCAAACGTTTGGCATCGAAGATGTAAAAACCGTAAATCCGTGTGTGTCTGGAACTAATGAGGAAATACTAGCATAATCTGAAGGCACAACATTGTCCAAACCCCCACCAGCAATGGAAACCAGAGTGACATGCCAAAGGGGGTTATTGTTTGCCCATTTTTCGGAGAAAGATTTCCGCCAGTAGTTATTTATATCATCGTACGTCTGTACTATTTGTTTATCAAAAGATACGGGCGGCCGTGCATGAGGTGCTGACATGGTGATTATAGTGTTGATAGAGTTGGATTGGTAATTTGGCATGATTAGCATGGTACGGGCGACTATTCCCCCCATGGAATGGCCGAAAATTATTACAGAACTCGGGTCCGGGAGATCTGAATCCATTGTGGCCTTTCGAGAGTCGTGATAGAGGGAAAGAATATATGCAACAGCTTCATTTAAATATTCGGCTTGATCGAGCATTGTTTGGCCATGGAATGCGGTTATATCTTCATTAAAATCAACCGTAAAGAAATCGAGACCACGTTGTCCAAGTTTCATTAAGTTTTCGTCTTTGGCTGCCGCTTCCTTGAAAGTGCGCGCAGCCTCAGCAGCTATCGGCCGCACTTGCTTGTAGCTACCAGCATTTCCCGGGATAAAGAGTACTGGCACGCCCTTGGGCTGCAAGCACCTCAGCAAATGACTTGGAACAACTTGTGACCGCGAGCAGTCAATTGTGGACGGATCAAATGTATCAGGTCGCCCATTTCTCTTTGCAAACTCGCTTCTTGCATCCAAGATAGGCCAAAGATCCTTCACAGTACCAACACGGAAACGTCAAGGAAGATCTGGATGCGCTCAAGGAAAAGGAGGAACTTACCGGATAATCGATATCTACATTATGCTCCCGGTATAAATAAAGACTATATTTGCTGGCAAATCTAGTATGTTCTGTGTCGAAGTCTTTCTCCCGGATGTAAACAGGGGACATGCGTGGCATCCGACAACCTTTAGAGTCGCATTGTAAGTCCGTGAAGGATGTTATACTGACCCAGAGGAGGAACGCCGAGAATAGGACAACAATTAGTGTCGATAACGAACATAACCATGCCGACCGTGTTCGCGAGGGCTTGTATTTCCGTGTGTCATCCATATCTCCCTTTGTCGATGTTGGTGTCGCGTCTAAAGGTTCTCGATCTCGATCCCGACTCCGGTCCCGCTGTGGAATCCAAAGAGGGGAATTATGTGGTGACTTTATCTCTTCGCCTCGGTCCTGGATGTTTAAAGCAGAGGAAAACTGACATTCCTCGTTCCCTTCCACCGGCGAGGCCTCGCTCTCTTCACCGTCTTCTGCAGTGATGGAGGGTCTCGAATCTCTTGAAGAGCGTCGACTCCGCATCAATGGCTTGGGTATCCGAACCGGGCTCCGTTATGGTTAACGAGTGGTTCTCCGAAGCTGTTGAATATTCTAGGTAGACGTGTTGGCAGTCCGCGGGGGTAGATTATGTGGAAGTGAGTGAAGGTAATATCGTTGCCTCAGGAGCTAGGTCGGTGTCCGACGTCGTCAGCGTATCTCAACCAAGAAGATAGACAACCTTGCCCTGGGCCTTTAGGCATAGACAGAGAACCGAACACACCCCGGAAGAGATGAAGAGAAGAAGAATGATTTGATAGGTACACAGATCTGGGAGAAACAGAAATCTAAACGGACCAAGTAGAGAGTACTTACCACGAGGCAGCGAAAAGAGACAAACGACAGCGAGGGCTACCAAACTAGAGAGAGAGAGAGTCAAGGGGAGATCGAGGGTGTAGCCGGTGATAAGGTCGTCACACGGGCGGCAAAGAACAGGATTGCTTGGTCTACAGAGAAAGACGGGAACGTTTGGTATTAACGAACTGCCCTCTAGTGTACATAATAGAATGTAACTACACATATAATAATTCAAAAATTGATGTACCTATACGTCAGTAGGTACAATCGCGTTTCCCGGCTGTTTGCCTGCCTGCCTGCCACCGTGTTTTTTTTTTTTTTCTTCACCCAACGAGCAGCTAATCTCCGTCCGATTGGCCCCGACATCTTCCCTAACTAATAATCTCCCGAATGGAACTGATACTGCTATTGTTACTGCATGTAACTACATACTGTTCAATCACCTTTTCGATTGCACCCCTCATGGCTAAACATTCTAACCAACCTCCAGGTGATAGGTATCTATTGTGAAGAAAAGAAGGGTATTGGGCCGCAGTATAACCCGTAAGAAGTAGGGTGCAGTGCCTGTAGCTACCACGTCAAAATGCACTAATTTACCCGGAATCTAACACTGTATGTTATGTCATTGCTACACCACATTCCCGTGTAACATTAATTCAACCTTGATTTAAACTCTGGGGTTCGTTTATTTTACTCGTGGGTTCGGGATAATTATTATGTGTGTTTGACCCGGGACGAACGTACAGCGAAAGGTTGTGTAGATAGAAATCCGAAAACAGGGATTATATAAGTGATTGGGCCAATAGAACGCTATCTATAATAACAACCTTCATTCGCTGTATATTGGATTTATAATCTCTGCTAGACATCCGCATATTTCTGGGGTGCTCGGTCCAACTAAGCAGGCACAGTTTTGGTAAAATCATGGCCAAAGTTAGAGCTTTTCAAGAGCCAATGGGACTATGAACCACAGTACTGTACTTTCGCAATAACTCTACCAAAATCTGTATGTATGAGAACTAAAAGCCTCTATCATCAATACCTACCACGTACTACGGATAGGTATTGAATAGGGAAGCAGGTATAATTATAACCGGAGCACTAAGTTGTCCTGTGTATGACCCCTTAGTAAGTATAGTCTCTGCTGAAGTTTACACTAGAGCATATATATTTGATAAGAACACATGTGGGTACAGGACCGCCAGAATCATAAATTAGCACTCGATCCCGTTGATCACCCTACAAGTCTATTCTAAGCAGCAGAGAATGTAAAGTTAAAGTGATAAGAATAAGTATCATTCCGGTTACTAAATCAGAGCGAGGTAATGTGAGTGGTGGGGTTACTATAATAATCTTTGGTAAGTATCTTGTTACTTCCTAGTGTACGAGTTGCATCTGGGCTTTTATCTTGAGGAACTGAAGATTACCCGCTCAATGATGACCACTCATGTCATATTTCCTTTGGTTTCCTATGTTTTCTGCTAACTGCTTTTCCATTGAACGTAAGGACCATCTCCCCTTCCGTTTCTTCCCCCTTTCCGGAGGAGTATCTCATTTTCGCCTCTAGTCCTTGTAATAGTACTCCAGCTGCCGAATTCCAAACAAACTGCTGCAATTTGCCTCCATCCGTATAGTGTTTGATATAACAATAGGCCAAAGGTCGATTTGACAAAAGCATCTGCCTTATGGCACCACGAGTGCAAGAAGATACAGTAGCCAATATCCCAAGTGTACTCTGGCTTGATGATCCCAAGGCTCCCTCCAACTCGCGAATTTGTGCAGGACCGGATGTAAGTTTGTGGGCCTTACATGAGACGATGATTGGTATCCCTAATGAGCTTGGATCCTCTTTGGGAAGACCCGGTATATTCCAGGTCCCACGCAAGTCCACGCCGTGGTCGCCCGGCATACCACAACGGTCAAGCTCCATGCGAAGAGCTGATAGAGCGGCGAAAACGGTGTACCTTGATGATGGGCAAAAGCCTTAAAATCTGCAACCACTGCTAAATAATGGGGGTATTCAAGGCAGACCGGGAACTTACTCATAGATGGTTCCAACATATAGCGTGGTGCCCGGCGTCATGGATACAGACTCTGCATATCTGATGAAGGACGGAATATCTCGATGCTGTGATGAGGCTTTTGCTTTGTAGAGACTCGGGTGACTTGTAAATCCACGACGGGAAAGCCGATTGGCGAGAAGAGGCCGCATGTCAAAAATTGTCTGTTCTGGAAATTTCCGTAAGGAGATGTCAAAAGTTAGAGGCTGCCAAGAGTCGCTCTATGCTGAGTCAATTCCATGGGGCTGAGCCCTGATTGCTTGACCTAATCAAGAGTAGTCACCACCAATCATATATACGGAAAGAGCTGCTTTTAAACCCGCCGCCGAAACCAAAATTGAAGGAAAAAAGCCAAGTGGGGTATTTTCCTGTTGCCCCTCCTACACCAGCCCCAAGCCCTTTTATCTGTTCCTATCCCCACACCCACCCTCAATCCCTTCTCTCCTCCTCATCTACTTCGTAGTCTTCTCTCCGTTTAATCCGCTACTTTCTTTTTCATCACATTCAAAAAAAAGTCGCCTTCTAATTTCTCCAAGATGTCCGAAAACGATGAGCAGGTATGCGTTTTATCTTTTATCTTTTAATTCCTTTGGCGCTTCTTTCCCCGCTTCTACAAGATTATGACAACTTCACTACTTTTTCTACCCCGCACAAAACTACTTTTCTGTCAATCAGCGCACATGGAGGATGAACCATAAAGGAAGATGAAGCTTGAATAGACCCGATATCTAACATTTGTGTTTTTATAGCACAACCACACCTTCGAGCAGGCTTCGGCCGGTGCTTCCACTACGTTCCCCATGCAGTGCTCTGCACTTCGCAAGAACGGGTATGTTTTAGATTCCCCGCCGTTCCTGCATCGATCTGATATCTCATTATGATCTACGGGTATATTGACTTTTCCCCGAACCTTCTATAGGCACGTCGTTATTAAAAACCGCCCCTGTAAGATTGTCGAGATGAGCACGTCCAAGACTGGAAAGCACGGTCACGCCAAGGTTCACTTGGTTGCCATTGATATCTTCACCAACAAGAAGCTCGAAGAGCTCTGCCCATCTACCCACAACATGAATGTCCCCAACGTCAGCCGTACTGAATACCAGTTCTCCCACATTGAGGATGACTTCCTCCACCTCATCAAGCCTGATGGTAGTGAGAAGAGCGATGTCAAGGTCCCTGACGGAGAGGTTGGCGACAAGATCCGGGATTATGAGGAGCTGGGCACTGACATCCGTATGTCATTTACCTCCTTTGTTTACAATTATGAGCTAATCATGTCTTCCATAGTTATCACCATCATTTCTGCCATGAATGAGGAGGCTGCCATTTCCGTCAAGGAGGCCCCGAAATAAGCGCACTTCAACTCTCCTCTGTCATTTGTGGATCAGTGATCTCACTTTTTCCTCTTCGGTTCTTGTTTTTTTTTTTTTTTTTTTTTTTTTTTCCCCGGGAGCGAGGCTTGTTCATTTGGTTTTTCATTAACTCTGATAATCGGAGAATTTGGGTGTGAAAAAAGTGAACTAAGGCGGAGGTCAATCTTAAAAATCGAATTTGTTCTTTTTACCTCGATGAGATTAAGTACCAACGAAAATATGAATGAAGGGATGCTTTCCACAGACATACATGTAGTTGGTAGAATAATTCACAATGTATCTGGCCAGGTTCTGTTCTCCGAAGATTAGTATTTTTTTTACAGTGATAGCACACCAATCTGGCAGGCTAATTCTATATCATGGATACATGTAGATATTAGAATTCGCGAATCCGTAAACCCGTGATGTGATGAGCCTGTCACTGCCCGTGTTCAATCCTTGTAAAAGGTGGGGAATTGAGGCTCAATGCAGCGAGTGGTCGTCAAATTGTTAATTCTTTGTTTCATCCCTTCCCTTAGCAAATCGACGGCTTACTGCGAAACCACCTCAACCTCCTTATTCATCCCAAGGATGGACTATAAACGTCTTTCCCGCTGCGGTGTTGAGAACTGCAAACAAACCTTATTCTATCTAGATGATGGCCAGTGGTTCTGTAAAAACGGTCATTTAAGAGAGGTATTTCCCTAAATCCCCACAAATCCGCGCGATTTTCATCTAAATACGAGTAGGGCGAGCTGGAAATTGAGGCTGAGAATGAGGGATTCGGACCGCAAGGCAGCAGGGCAGCTGGAAAGAGCCAAGAGAAAGAAAAGACCCAAAAAAGTATTTTGATTTTGGCGGCAACAGCATCAGTAAGGCGGGGCCTAATTACTCACGTACTATAGTTCTCCGCGGAAGAAGAGGCTTCGAGCTTTTCTTGCAATGCTACCAACTGATTCTCCAAAAACAAGTTCACTGGCTCATTAACGAGAAGGGCTTTCCAGCAGAGTTAGAGGTAGGTCATTCTTGGTCTATGATCATGTGACATAAATGTATACAACTACTAGTAAGGCTCTAGTACTTGTTAACATAAGGATAGATAATGGTACGTGACCTATGGGCTCTTCAACTGAAAAATACCTCTGCAACCATCCCGGGGATTTCAGATGCTGCCCCATCGCAAGAGGGCGACCCGGACGGCGAGGGTTCAATTAACGGATGGTCATCAACAACCGGTTGGTCTAGCCAATCAGAGTATCTATATACAAGCGACGAGGGATCTCAAGCCTCGAACAATACCACATTGAAGCCGCGTAGTAAGGGCCACCGCCGACGAAAGATTCCAAAGGCCCGCGACAGGCCGAGGCTCATCGCATCTGTAGGGCTGTGTTACCTTGGCCTGGTGCTGTTGAGGGTTGCTGTTTCTTTAGGCGACATGCATAGATGGATAGGAGAGGGAAAGCTCATTTATCTAAGGGCTGTCGACTATCTTCCAGTAGAAATGAAGTCCAGGCTGGATGATCACTATATACATACCTTGGACCCAAAAGTATGGTATATCTACGGTGCTTCACGGTCCTTATAAAGACTGACGAGGGGATTAGTCAAAACCAAGACAAGGCCTTTTATATCGCACTGTTCAGGAGCTAGTAGTGATGTATCAGACCTCCTTTGGCATGAGTTTTCCACCGATAGACACTACATTAATGGCATTTCGCTACATGAAAGATCTTGGATTTCCTCGTATATCTCCAAAAACCACTACTTCATTCTTGATAACGCTGACTGTGGGCAGTTGAGATTTACCTTGCTGTCAAGCGTCTTAGTGACCTAGTTTCACCCACATTCACCTGGGACGGCTTGCTTCCTGTAAAAAGAGTATCAGCCTGGCCTGAGGCACGGTTAATGGCCATTGTCATTATCGCTATAAAGTTACTCTATGGGCTTGATGGCATATCCAGGATTCCAGAATCCAGCACAGAACCTGCAGCAGTTGGGTTAAAATGGGAAGCTTGGGACAGATTTTTGCGCTTAGGAAACGCGGAATATAAGGGCTTTTTAGGAGAAATCGACAAGGAAAGCGGAAAGAAAAGACTTGAGGTTGATGTAAAGGAAACCGACATCTTTGATATGAACGGGGAGGAGTTGGACAAATATATGGATTGGTTCGAAAAGACTTGGACAAGTAACTCTAACACAAAATGTATGTTGTCTCCTGTAATGGGCCACTAATTTTTGAAATCGACTAACGGAATTAATTGGATAGTGACGGAACAAATATTGAATTTGTTCCCGGTCGAACGCGAGGGGATAGTTCTTGACCAGGGTGCAATCCAAGCCGACCCCGAGAAGGAAAACGACACGCTTGGCGATAGATTACAACAGTTGAATTCACAAATTGAACTCCGATCACCAACACAACAAGGCGGAGAGATAGAAAGACCTGGAGATCAATACCTTTGCTACTCATCAACATCTGATCTACCCCTCGAACATCAGATCTTGTTACAAGCAGCAGCAGACCTTCTGGCTATAACACGGGACGATCTAGGAAAGGTCGTGAGATATTCTGAGGAACGATTTCGAAGTTATCTAAGGGAGCAAAGGAAAAAAGAAACAAGGGAAAGTAGAACCGAAATTTATAGGGAATAAACTCGCCGGTCTCACACAACACCAACCACAACCCCAATTCCTGTATTATCGGTCTTCTCGGCAACTCCAATAACAGATACCCAATCCCTCTCTTCGTCTAAATCAACAACAAAAATTTTAGCACCGATCTCCACCTCAATACTGTCAATTATTTGCTCTTTTCTCAACTGGAACTTCTCCCGCACTTTTTCGAAGAACAGAGGCAAAGAGGGCGTATCATTGGCATATATGAACATTGTCTTTTGAGAGTTGACAAGACGAGTTTCAAATACTAGTCCCGGGTTTCCACCGGTGGGTGTCGGGGTAATAGCAGAGGAACTTAACACTTTCGTGGAGGAGAAACCGTTATGATTGACTTGGTCGTCTCTAGTACCATTAGAGATGTTCTCGCTGGCTTTGATGATTTCTGGTCCTTCTCCTTTTGATACTCGAGATCTCTTGAACGAATTCAGGGTGTTCTCTTCTACTGAAATATGTTTTTTCGATCTCATCCCTGGGGTCTGATATTTCTTCTTAGGACGGCCAGGGCCTCGGCGTTGAGAATCAGCTATAGCAGAGCTGCTGGTTGTTACGACGCCGCAATCCTCCTGCTCGTTCTCGGGTGTGGCACCTATGTGTGAATTTATGTTCCAATTTTCCGGATTAGGTGCTTCTGCCGCTTTTCCAACCTTGAGTTTTGATCTTTCCACTCCGGCCATCTCCACTATTTGGGCCCTCAAAACTGTTTGAATTCTACATGTCTATGTTCAGCATTTCTCTGCAATAACTTCTCGTAGGAAAAAAAAACGAGATACTCACGCAGTCTTGTCCCTGGGAAATATCCATTCCCTTCCACGAGATTCTCCCCAATATTCCTCCCCAATGCCACCCGCACACAGGAGATTTTCAAACCAATCATCCCATTCTGTCCCATGGGCCAAAGGACCCCCCAAACCGACCGAATTAAGATGTAACGATCGGATGATAGCCGCGCGGAGACATTCCCAATCCTCTTCAGAGAACTTACACCCATCTGAACGAAAACGCCAGGGAACCACCATGACGAATATTTGGCGCAGTAAGATTGGGATAAATTGGAGTGGTAGCGCGTGCTTTCTATATGAGAAAAAGTTTGATGAAGATTATGATAGTCTGTAGTACATGTATAAACCCGATTCGACCACGCATACCGAGTGTCCTATGCATCGCGCATGTACCTACATACATACATGTACGGACTAAGTTGTGAGATTCATGCCAAGCCATCTATGCACAAAAAACTGATGAATCCACACATGAGATAGTAAACTTAATAAGAGGGTATAGAATTTTTGATCAGAAATCGCACCTGTTGACTAGGGACCTGGGAGTTGAGGTTGGTTTAAGGTTATGCGGCTTTGCTCGCTTAACACGGCAGATGCCTTCCCTATTAGTCAAACGTAAACCTAAGCCCTAAGGCTTGGTAATATCAATGATAAATTATACATAATAAATAACCACGGTGTACTTGGGGTGAAATTAAGTATTGTCCCAATTAATTACATGTACTATTATTGAACAACCATTCAACCCCCACCAGATCTGGGACCCTACAGAATCACAATTAATAACTAGCTCAATCCGGGTGTATTAGAGTCAAGCCACAGCCATTTCTCCATCCAAAAATAATTATATCCCACTTAAACTATCATGGTGAGGTTGGTTGCTATCGTGTGCGAGAGACAATACCTAACCCCACCGCAAGTAGTATTTTAGATTTTTCTTCTAGCTAGTAACAGTATATAGAATCAACTCTTTGGAGCATTTCTTGGCGGCGAAATAAACCCAACCCTCTGAAAATGAGAGAGGTTACTCTGGGACGAGCTTTAACGGAAAACCAAGTTATATTAGGTAAATAATAATACATATTTACTCGCCTTTTGACGGCTTCGCTAATTGGTGCGGTATGGCCAGCACAGGTGCGGGGCGGTTACAATACTTTAGTTCTACTGCTTTAAGTGGGCCAGTGGCGTCCAGGAGCACCCTATAGGGCTATAAGCATCTTCCCTCCCTATACAGCTGGTTCCTGCTGTAATGATATAAGAGTATGACAACCTAAATTAAATTTGTCCTTATATGGCATGTACCCTTGTAGATAAAGTGAATCACCTCCAGTGGGTTTAAAAACTAGCTGATCTACCACCATACTCTCCTTTTCACTGCGAATAGAAGGATTAATTATATATAGAGAAACCCACCCTCTCGAAACCCATCCGTACTAAACGTCCAGCGGTGGGAGGGAATGATACCTGTAGTTGGCTAATAAATATCTCTGTCTAAATCTATCCTTAGATAATTCCGGCAAGTTTCGGCCACCACAGGGGCGGAATTATGATAGGTTCTGCTGTAGCAGATATCCAAGCATAAGAATGTTAAGTTGTTCTAAAAAAAAAAAATTCCAAACCTAACCTTTCTATAAGGATGTCCATATAAAAATCTGCCATGGTCTTCAGAAAGGAAAGGTGAAGAATCATCATATTCACTCACCCACTAGCAGAATTGTATGAATCAGTAGGGCCTAGGCTTCTTTTTAAAAGAATCTAAAGACCCCCCCCCCCCCCCCCCCAAGAGAGGAGAGTGTTCATACGAGACAGATCGACTTGAGGTAGATGGAAGATGGAAGAGGTCGTTGGGGGGTAGTTTTATGGCCTGACAACTAGCGTCCCAATCTCGTCGAGTCCTGCGCCGTGGCGGAGAAAGGCCCTAGCCCCATGCAATGGTATTTGGAGGAGCCAATGGGAATTTATTGAATTGACTCAGAAATTGTTACAATCCAAACCTCAAATGCTAGAGTTTGAATTATACCTATTCTCTCAATTTATTCGTAACTACAACGTAGGTGGTTCTGACCAAAGAAAAATGTCCCTTTATGACTTCGGCTACTTTATGTTAGGGATATTCCCAGTAAACTATTTATATATACCTCAGCGCCATAACTTTTGAGAAAGAAAAATAAAAGAAAAAAGTGAAATACCGAAGCCAACAAATTTGGTACTTCGATAAAAATGCATCAATGGCAGCTAATAATAAGAACCGATTCGGAGAACAAAGTAGAAAGAAATTCCACTTTCCTCATATTACGCAAAAGCCAAAAATTAACACCAAGTAAACACTGGATTCCTTGACTTTACCGCTTCTAGTCTCTCTACTATAACCTTTCTTTGAGCTCCCTCGCTCCCATCTACGGCTGAGTAACCTAGGTCGCCTTCGGCATCGTCATCATTGTATACATTTCGTGGCGGTCCCGCACTCAAGGTCAAAGAGAACCTTCGCTTCCGCTGATCGTGAAAGTTTGGTCCTAGCCTCTTCCTTTCAACGGGGGACCGTCGCTCCTCAAAACTCTTATGGCTACGACGGCTCGATCTTGGGGCGTTCATTGACGCGGATTGCACACTCGAGTTCACTTCATGCCCTAATGAAAAAGCTAGTGAGCCCGCTGCAGATATTGGTGAAGCCGAAAGAATATCGCCGTTCTGGTTCGGGGGTGACCCTGATTGATCACTCTGGAGGCTATGAGTCCTCGACATTCCAAGCCTTGCGGAGCTGGGGATTTCAGATCGAGGCGGTGAAAGTCCCAAGAGATCATGTTCGCGTAATAGGGGCGCTGAGGCGACAGCTGCACCGATGTCCATTTCAGCTTCTTCATCAAAACCACGTTCTAGATCTGTTTCTCGATGATGACGAGATTCTGATGGCGGAACACGCAAGGGGACTGCGACAGGCACCTCCATCTCATCATCCTATATATTAATAGATTAGCATGCCCATTCCTCAGAGTTAGAGGATTCATATATATAAAATGACGCACCCAAACATGAACTCTTGCCCTCCTTGTGAGCTCCAAAGGGCCTTGATCAGGTGTTTTTAAAGTTTCAAGGACATTAAACGCCTGTCCCTTGAGTACTGCCATTTGCTTTTGGAACATTCTTTCTTTAAAATCCGAGTCCTGTTCAAACAACCGCCTCAACATCGTCTGCGTTTCGGCCCACCACTTTGTAGATGTAAGCAAAGGAATAAAGTGATCTCTAGTCTTTTGGGAAAATGGCTGCCCAATAAGCGATACGGGGAGAAATAGCCAGCCAAACGGAAAACTGCGCCATTGGTCTGGATGTTTCCAGGGAAAGGCCAACGAGTTATCAATAGCACCAATTGTAAGTGTAGCGGTGGTACCAATCTGGGGAGTGGCAGATCTCGAACTCGCAACCATCGGCTCCTGGACTCGATATACTGGCGTAGCTGGGCGAAGACCATTCGCTCCAGTAGAGTTTGGCTCATTGCCCATGGGTTTTAGATTTTGTGGAGCTGGCTGTGCATCAACATTAAGGTGAGTTGGGTGACTAGCAACTGAGACCTCCTGAGTCTTCCAGTCAACTTTTATCATCCAGTTGTCGAGACCTCTGTCTGTGTTCCTCATAATATAATCAAGAATTACGAGTTTTTCAAGCTCCTCTCTAAAGTTTTGTTGAAGCTGCTCGGTCCAAACAAACCGTCTGTTGTTCGGATCATCTGTTTGGAGAGGCGTATTTGAATCCCCATCAGAAAGGTCATCGTCATCACCACTTGGTCGGCAAGCTGAAGCCCAGGGTGCGCGTCTCCTCGGGGCAGCATCCGTCCGGAAACCAGAATTATACTGATCCGGCCATGGATATTTACGAAGGAACACGTTTGCGTCTTTCAAAACCATATCAGTTCTATGGTTTATTAACTGGGAAATAGATCGTTATATACCTTGAAATCCCTGAAGGAATACTTGAAAACTCCCAACCTTTGGAGGTAAAGGCTTAGACTTTCTATAATATGCTCGCCGATCCCAATAGTCGTAATGAAATGCCTTGCTAGATAGCTTAACAACATCTGTATAAGGAACCAAAAACGTTCTGAGCTGTCGATCAAGAACACATGCCGCTGCTTCGGATATATAACTAAGATTTGGTATTAAGCTAAATCGAATGAATTAGCATCTCTCTCTCAAGTGACCTAAAAAGGTACAAACCATGCACGACCGAAGAAACACGGAAACCTGCAAAATTCGTTAGTTAACGAAATTGCAAAGAGAGGAGAATATTAGTTTGGATTTTATAAGACATACAAGGTACGGTGTAGCCATTTCATCATTTTAGGGTTAAGTTTCCCATATCTAATAACGGACTTAGCATGCGTTAAGGAGAACTCTAGAGCGCGCGAAGAAAACTCACGGTTCTTCATCCTTCGGCTTGAAAACTCCCACAATCTTCCCATCACTATTCCGCATAAAATAACTTCCAGATGACCCTTGCTTAATAAGTTTAGGATCAATTCCCTTTCCGATAGCAGTTCTAACAGACTCCACGATCTCCTCAAATTGCTCTTGTGCAAGATGTGTATTTTCCGGTAGCTCTTGTGAAGCTTCTGGAGCCCCATCTAGCGCAGATCTAGAGCTATCCGGTGGTAAAAAGACTGAGTAGACGATCTCCAATGGTGGTTGGTCATGATGAGACCGCCCCTTCTTTAATTTGAATTTGCTAGCAATCTCCCTACTCCAACGCTCCAAGCGCGCATTGATAGCTTTAATATCGACTCCAGAGCTATTGCTCCGCGTACGTTTCATAGCTCGGCCATTGTGATGGGTAACGGAGGGGGTTATGGGGGTGTACGGTGTCGGATGAATAGCTGTTGGGTGCGGCTGGATCGAAACAATACGGCCGGGATAGTCGACGATAGAATCATGATCGTCATCATCCGAATCCGACAGCTGGGCATCCTGAGCGAGTCTTTCATAGCCTGAGGCTGCAGGGCGAGGCATGTTGACAGTTGACAGCTTTTTTTTTCTTTCTTGATAAGAGAGGTGAATTGGTTATCGGCGAAGCTGTCTAGGCTTGTACCTCTGAGAGGATGAGGGCTTCGTCACAGGTTACAGGGCACACGTATGAGGCCGCAGCCGCCGCCACCCAACGCGGCAACAGCGGCCGACAAATGATCAAAGAACAAAGCTGCAGGGTTTCGTTTATTTTAGGATGCAGTCAGGGCCAACTTCCGAAAAATCTTCCTCACTATTTAAATCTTCTATGTATTTTATTTTGATCTAACTGTACCGGCTCATAGTATTGGTATCGGCAGTTATGTACCAAGCTTTACATACAGACGTGTAGGGTAGAGTATATCGATTAAGCAGAGCCTCATACCAACGACAATATTTTTCTTCAAGTCTGCTAGATATCCGCGCGCTCTACCGGAATGACTTCAGCTCGGAATATTTAGCGCTGATCTTCTCTATTCTACCCTTAAATAGAGTCCCGACTGACAGAAAAATGGCGGTGCCTTAACTCGATAACCGAGAGTAGTGACCATGTCAACAGATGTATACACCTTAGACAGTGTTTTGGATACGCTTATTGTTCCTACCCTTATGCACTCGGGAGATTCTCAGTTGTCACCAATTTAAGTTTTTAAAGCCGTGACTAGCGATGATGCAATCCATATTGCAGCAAGGGATTCCTAGGTATTTATTTTTGCGTTGTTTCCTTTCTGTCTGCGGGTTCTGCTGCGGACAAGGCAATCTTATCGTGTGTTTCCAATCGTGCGGAACGAGGGTATCAACGGCCGGCTCAGCCCACCGGTTAGATTGCTACGCTAGAAGGTTGAGTGCATGCTTCTAGAAGGGCAATCAAGCACCTCTGATTCGCCTGGCGTGGAGTTGTGTGTTCCGAAATTGGCTCAGTGTGTAGGAGCTGCGCACAATCTCAATTCGTGCGGGTGCGCTATCGGGCGAATCTCACTTATCACAAGCGATCCATTTTTGATCGTGTTTAGTGGGGCGGAAGAAGCTGAAGAAGCACGAAACGGAAAAGGGGCAGAGCCAGCCCAGATCCGTAAATCAGGGCAAATCCAAATCCCAACCATCTACCAGATGCATGTCAGCAAATTGTTATCACCCATGCTCGTCATGCCGCCGGCTGCTATCTGGGGATACCTGCACTTTAAGTGGGTAAGTAAGCTATCCACTTATCTCTATCTGGTAATATATGATGCTAATTTTATCGCGCTTCTCCTTTAGTAGGTGGTGGATGTGGGTGTAAGTTTGAGTTTTACGTGACAGCAGAATAAGTGACTTTATTCTACTCTGAGGAGCAAAATTTAACAAAGGGTTAGCTCGGCAGAGAAGAGACGCAAGGGAGCTGGATATGGGTGGGGGGAGGGATTCGATGAATAGGTGAATTACCTACGTGTATGGGGAAGGTTTTGAGTGATGGAAATTGTTGAACGGCCCCTCGAATCTGCCGCCCACATTCTTTGTAGTAAGTACATGTAGCGATTAGGTAGAGACTTATCGACAACAACGTTGGTGTACCACCGATTCGTCCTTATCTACAGCGACTGCCCACCCCCTTTCTGCCGTTCCCTCTCCCATCGTTACTTTGATTCTTATCCCCCGTCGTTCGTTGTTTCTTTCCTCCTTCCATCACTCATTCCTTGCATGTCCTGGATCTGTAACTGCGCTCTACAAAAACAAATCCCATCTTTCTGAACCTGATTGTTTTTTTTTAAATATATAAATATTTCCTCTTGTTTTTCCATTTATTATTCAGATATATACCCACAATCCATCCATCCCCCCACCGCTCACTTTCTCCTTTTCCAATTCGTTGACATCTCTCGTTTTTTTTTTCAACTCAGTCTCTTTCCCTAGCCTGTTTCTTCCTATCATTAGGTTGTTAGGTTGTTAGATATCCACCTACAACCATTTTTTAGGTTGTTAGACACCCACCTACAACCATTTTTCCTATCATTAGGTTGTTAGATATCCACCTACAACCATTCTTCCTCATTCGAATCAAAGCCTTCCGCCCTTCACAGAAATCACCACCTCGCACTCTGCCATCACCAAGCAGAGCTTTGGTGCTTTAGATCATAAACTGGCGCCCACGGCCCTCTTCTACTCTCCTGCCCCGGAGCAGTTGCTACCATCTCCGCATCAACTTCTTCACCCCACGCCAAACGACGACAGCCCGAGACTGCCTTCCATCTCGCGGACGTCGTCTATCTCTCCGTTGCCATCTCTTAACACGCTGGCTTCCGTCGCACTCCCGTCTCCCCCGTTGCGGTATGTTACCCACCTTTCATTTAGAGTTTCTCACTTTTTCCCCTACCCCTTATCCCTTATCAACGCAACACATTCCCTTATCTAAACGCGATCGGGTCACCCCCTAAAGAAAGAGATTTAAGAAGACAAGAGAAAAACAACACCCCTTTCGCTGACATCCATCTTTCATAACTTAATAGGCTGAACGGGGGCTTCGCCATGACTTTCGCTACTTCGTCACCAGGTGCGAGCACTGCTGGCCAAGGAACCACTCCAGTAGGTGCTTCCGAGTTTTTTTTTCTCCTAGTTTTGTTTTCAACACGCGATTGCCCCTAGAGGGGTTTTCCACATTTCTTATCGCGAAATATACTAACATGGTTGCAACAGCCTATTTGTCAAAATTGTACAACATCCACAACTCCTTTATGGCGAAGAGACGAAAGCGGTTCAGTTCTCTGCAATGCCTGTGGATTATTCTTGAAACTACATGGTCGACCACGGCCGATCAGTTTAAAGACTGATGTTATAAAAAGCCGAAACCGTGTTAAAAATTCTGGACAACCTGCAAAAAAGAAGGTTAGTTATAGCGTTTCCTCATTTGTATTTTGTTTATCTAATCTCTTTTTAGAGCCTTTTCGACTCGCCAAATGGATCGACCAATGGTCACCCAATAGCAAGATCAGAGAATGGGACTCCTCCACCAGGCCATCGTAAACCATCCTCAGGTGCCACACCAAACAGATCTGTATCACCCCAGTCTCGAGCAGGAACTCCTCTGCCTCCTACATCACACATTGCACCCCCGTCAATATTTGAGTCGCTTGCTCCTCATGCCGACAACTCTGTCGTTGGAAGCCCTTCTCCTCTTCCAGGGCTCAACTCCTTCAATCACCCCTCACCGGGATCTACATCATCTCTCCATGATAGGCATATGGACCAGCCAACACCAACGCTTGATAGTTTAATGAGCACCAATAGCAAACTCAAAACCCGTGTCGCAGAGCTGGAGTTGGTCAACGATCTTTTCCGAACCCGGGTGAGTGAGTTAGAACAAAGCGAAGCAAATGCTCGACAAAAAGAGATTACCAGACGAGAGGTCGAGGCGCAGCTTCGGGTTCTTCTTTCCGATAGTACCAAACGGGAGGAAGAATTAAAGCGAAAACTCGAAGACGCAGAAAGGGAGCTTAATGAGTTTCGTGGAGATCATCAACGGAAGAAAGTCAGGGTTTCAGACCTGACAGAATAAGACTGCGCAAGAATTATAAAATAAAGGGGAGCTAGTAAAAATCTCAACTAATTCATGGCATGGCATTGCGTGTTTCTTTCGTCGGTGTTAATTCTTTTGATCCCGTGTAGTGAGTACTCGGGTTTCTTGGTTTTGTACTTGTTTACGGCTGGGGGTTCTCTATTTTTTTCCTAGTTTCCTTAATTATCTTTCCGAACAAAAGTAAAAGAACATAAAAAGTTTTTCTTATCTAGGGGCTTTCTGGTATGGTCGCAGGGATCGGAATACAAAAAAAGGGAAGGGAAGAACTCTTGTAGGAGTATTAGGGTTTTACTGCTATTTTTTCCTTATATTTTCATTACTCTAATGTTTCCTATTATCGTCTAATTTCTACTCCAATAATTCACAAGCCGCTCACCTCTAGCTTTTTCTTAGTTTGATTTTTGACTGATTTATTGACCAATTCTCTGCTGTTTATGTATGATTTTTTTTTTGTCCCATATTTTATGCACTTTTTTTTCCTTCTTTTTTTTACAGTAAATGGGGGGTTTGTTTCTGTCTGCACTAAAAAAGTTACGTCTTGTGTTTAGTCTTCTCACATATATGCTCCTCTTAATAATATATCCATCTATTTTCCATCTGGTGTATTTAATTCTGCTTTTTTACCTCCTGCCTTTAACATTCGCATGAAGTACTTCGTTGAAGATAATGGAAGAACCATTAAAACCCTCACCGAATAGATTACAAATTGCTACTGTACTTGCCGAATTTTCAAGTTTAGGACGGTTGCCACCCAACTTTTGGTTATACCTCGTCCTAAACTTAAAAATTTGGCAAGTATATGTAAGTACTTACATCTTCCTACATCTATCGATAAGGTCGCGCACCACTGCAACACACGCACGTGCTTTGACAAGTAGATCCGGGGGAAGGGCTTAAGGGTTGTAACTTGGTGATGCTCTTCCTCTAGACCGGGTAAAATCCTTTACTGCGGGAACCGGCAAGCGCGTGAATACTGAATTATGAAGAAAGAAAAAAAAGAAAAAATCTCAGTGTTGCGCAGCTGCAAGCCTGCAATGCAAACGCATACAAGACATAAGTACTCCAAATACGTAGGTACATGTACCGTACCTAGGCATGTGCCTTAGATATAAACAAAGTAAGCTAACTAAAGTCGAAATTCTATATCTATGTATATAAAAAAAGTCTGCGTATGATATAATCTAGATCCGATTGCCACGGAAAATATCTCAAAAGATAGATACCTATCAACTTCCAACCGCTAAATTCTCGAGATCCGGGCTTTTCAAGGGCCAGCAACGTGTCGGACATGACCAGCATGTAGTGCTAGCCTTTTGTTGCGTTGAATGGTCATCAATGCCAGAATGAACGCCAAAACGACAGCACCCAGTGTGATCCAGTAACTATTTCGATAGCACTCGAGCCCAAGTGTGCACTCACGAGAACCCTCAGGGGTGACGTTACTATGGCCGTCATATACCCGACCTTGTTTGTATCGTCAGCAGAGTGTCTGTTTTTCTTTTTTTCTGCTTCGTTTTTTTCGGGGGAAGTTTCTTTTTCAGCCCCAAGGTTTCTGAGGCAACGTGGCGTGAGGCTTCAAAGAGGGCTTTTTTCTCGCCACGCATGATAAGCTGATATGTGCTCGATATGCGGCAAGGGTCCGTGCGCGCATATCTGACGCAAGATCGTGTGTACGAAAGAAAAACCCCATGAAGGACTGATAGATAGGAAGGCATACCGTAGAGTAGATTAAAAACTTGGCCCGAGACAATTGCAGAAACGGTCATCGTTCCCCAATTTTGTGAGAATCCACGAAGTCCGAAAGCTTCTGAGGTCTTGAAGTAAAGACAAGATTAGATTAGTTTGGAATCCAGCCAATAGATTATAAATGAAGCTCCGCTTTGGTCTAACAAATCACCATACTCCGAGTAGCAGTAGTCACAAAGTTTGTGCGGAGTGAAAATGCCAGGGGGATACGTACTATGGTCGGGAATACACCATACATTATGCCGTACCCCAAACCGTTCAGAAAAGAGACCAACCAAAGCCGGTGGGGGTTCTCAACATTCAATGCAGAAATTTGAGAGAGAAAAAATATAAGTGTTGAAAAAACTATTAGCCAGAGGCGCTGCAGGGAATAGTTCTTATAAAGGATATCCGAAGAAGTTCCTGCTTAGAATTATTGTTATTAGATGGAGTTAAAAAAAAATAGCCGATCACCTGAGGAAGATTCACCGCTCATTATCCGACCAGCACAGCTACCGATCGAGAGAAGGGAAACATGAAACCCTTGCCTTTGTTGAACATAGTCGGGATGAGTATCGGGTGCATACTTTTGCCAAAGTGCTTGGACCTAGAGAGTCTATTCAGGGTCCATGTTAAGTGGAGAATAAAACACTGGGCTCCTACCGAGTGTCCAATATTACTAAAGCTACCGTCAATAATGCTAATTATATAAAAATTTAAAGTAAGACGGATAACCTACTTGATAGTCATCAATCCAGTTCCAGTTAGTAAACCACATAGGATAAACAATAGCCAGAAGTCCATTGATTTGGTCAACGCCCATCCCCGAATATCTGTATGATATGCATGATCATTACTACCAATAACTCCACCCCGTGTACTTTCTGCATCCATTCGATCCTCATCACCGCTAGAGGATGAATTTGTAAGGAAAGATGATGTTTCATCAGGTGTACAGTCCGGATTTGCTATTCTAACAATCCCTCTACTATTACTGGTGCTCGTACCTAGTTCCTGATAAGTATCTTTTACTACAATTCGACCTTCCCCAGATTTCGTTCGGTGCAGCTTGCTGCTTCCGGAATAATCAGGATCTGCCGCTGGTACGACAGAGTATGCACCTGGCACAGGTACTACTCTGAGAAAAAAATACGAGACCAAGACGATGCTACTGGTTGCTGTTGCTAAAACCAAAAGGAAGTCGATAGTATTTCCAGGAAAGAACCATGAAGAAAGGCAAGAAAAAAAGAAGGCACTAAGGCCAAGTGACGCAAGTGGTATCGCAGTCGCCGTTCCACGGTGGTTTGGAAAGTTCAGGGCAGCTTGGATATATAATATTTATCAGTTTGGTATAATATCAAGAATTAGGAGACTATAATCTCACCAGCTTTTATTGCCCCTCCAAACGAAGCAGAGCTCCCAATTCCTGTCAGGAACGAGAAAAAACATAAAGAAACCACACTCGCTGATCCTTGTCCAGATCTCATAGCTATTAAAATTATCAGATTGTAACAGCGTCGGTGTAAGCGGAGCAATACATGCCATTATATATAGGATAATACCCAGAAAATAGTAGCACAGCTCCTATTAGAACCGATAATCGAGGCCCCTTTGCGTCGATAAGCATTCCGTTTGGTATACCTACATTTACTTAGAGACTGGACCTCGGACAGGATTGCCACTTAAACATACCTGCGATATACATCCCAAGGTTTCCCCAGATGCCCTATAACATTTTAGAGCCGTCGCCTTCATGTAAAATATTGTGGACACTTACAATCAAATTGCTCTCTGTTGCAGTGAGCTGCAAGCGTTCAGCAAGCTGGGGAGCATATGCCGAATAAACATACTAGATAAGAGTTATCAGTGTGCGCTCAACGCCAATCGAAATAAAGAAGGTACTACATTTGTTCCTGCAGCGAGAGATATGCACGCCGATGCCGTTAGGCTTATAAGGCGAGCGGCGCGGGGACGGTTCTCAGGTACCATCTTCAAACGATATGCGCAGTAATAACGGCCGATCTACAAGTATGTATGATTTAGAAGGTTTAGAGTACCGTGTACTGACTGGGGTTGACAGGATGTCTTCTGGGAGCCTGGAGAGGAGAATAGTGTCTAGATTTTGAGTTGGGAGAAGGTTTTGTCGCATCTAGGGGTTTATAGCTAGGTACATATAAATGGTAAGCTACGCACGCGAGTCCGGTAGCGATTAGTTTGTGCTTCTGGAAGACACGGCGGGATATGGTACTTGGTTAGGTCCTGATGAAACTGAAATTTCGGAGTCCGGAGTAAGTGGTTCCTGGCGGATAAGGGAAAGGACACTCAGGGTCCAGTTCGCAAGATTGAGAGATGAGAGCTGCAGCAGCAGATGTTGACTTGTAACCAAGTAGGTGTAACCAATTAAAGAACAAGGGTTGGTAAGTCGACCACACGCAGCCCGGCACCGCCAACTGGAATCTCTACCCCTGAAAAGGGTCCGCATAAGCCAGATCACCGGGTAGCGTCTATCTCGTGATACCCATTTGCATAAGTACAAGGGTCTGGGATGAAGTCAACGTATGCGTAGGGGTCAGCCTGCAGTATGGGGTAGAGATCAGAAGTTAAAGAACTGTGAACGCCCAATGTTCATATGTGACCGAAGATCTACACCCGTCCGCTCATTTTATCCCAGCAAATATTCTGGCAAGTGGGCATTTCCCATTGGTGCCGACCCACAATCTACCAATCAGATAAACGAAATATAGAGCGGGCTTCATTCTCGCATGCTTGGCAGCAGCCTTCCTATCCCCCCATCTGTTTCATCTTGATACTGTCAAATTCCCCATCTTTCACATCTCTAATACAATGAGCCACATATTGCGCGCACTTTCTCTTGTATCTGTACCGAGATCTGTACCGAGGTCTTGCCACCGTTTGTATCATTCGAAGCAGTTTCGGATACACGTACGCAGGCATTTTTATTTTACAAGCTAATGAATCGAGGTACAAGCACCACACACAGGCTCGCACACAACATTCGAATACGAAGGGTGAAGACAACACCTGGCAGAAGAAGGGAATGACTAGGTGGACTACTTCTCATCCAAAGATGACCACTCGAGAAGCAGAGGAGAGACTAGGCATTGGACTAGAATCACTCAACCATAATGCCATTCCAGTTGAGGGAATATTGGCGCAAAGCAATTCTATTAATGGAGAGGGGGATTTCATCTTGAAAACCAAGGAGAGGGTTATGCCGGCATAGTTGGACATCTCGAGATTGAGGGATATCCTACGGAGTCGAATCCAGACTTTAAAGAAGCCAACATCGCCGACTTGGTCTACATCATGCTCCATCCTATTCTTTTGGATTTCAGGCGCAAGACGGGATGCTTCATACGCCTACATAGGGGGAGGGAGATTGTTTCTGTGGACTCTGAGATAGGTGGCATAGAGGAATTTGTTGTGACGGATCTCATTTCAGTGACGAAAGATAGGTTTGTCCTCGTCATAGAGGCAAAGAAAACTTCTCTTGGAGAAGCGACAAAGCAGTGTTTCCTGGCAATGAAAGATATGAAGGACAACAATAGTTATGGTAGAGGCGATGGTGGCGGCGATGGTGATAGTGTCGGTGAGGTCTACGGATTTATTACAACAGGGGGGTGGCGAATGGTCAGATACGATGGTAGATCTTTTGAGCTGACAGAGAATATGGACGTATTATTCGATACAATGGGCAAAAATAAAGAAAGATGGATGAAGGACTATTCCGCTCTGGTGGAATGCATGGACGTCGCGTTGAGCAATGGGTGCAATGTACGCAGAGGTGTAGTCAACTAAGGATAATCACTATGGAGGTCTTGATGTCTTTATTTTTTGTTGGGTAGAATAAAAGCCCGATAAGGTCTGGATTATAGAGTATATTGAGCTGTGGGTACTGTCGTTCACGGGGTGGTGGTGGATACTGGGTATTGGCCAAAGAAACAGCCAAGCCCAGTTTATTTTTCTCTCATTGGCCAAAAAGCCCGTCTGTCAACACCAGTGTCCGTCACTACCCGGTGAGTGACAGTACATGTACTCGGGGCAGGTAAAAAGTACCGGACAATAAAGGTTTTGGTCCACCAATGGGTGCGCGTACTAGGCGAGAGCTACTGCAAAAAAAAGCCTAGAGACAAAACTTGCATTGTCCGGTACTATTTACCTGCCCCGAGTACCTACACTCGCTCACGGGTCCCCCTAATGGCCGACAGGGATATCAGGCCACGCCAAGTTCAATTATAACGCAGGACACCACCAATCAAGAAGGGTCAGCCTTCAGGCCATGAACGACTGTACGGTCTGTACCTACTTGTAGGTACATTAATAATATGGATTGGTGATAGGCTTCCTGTGGATTTCGTCAGGTAAACTTGCTTATTTCTTCTACATACAAAAATATGACTCTTTTATAGGCGGGCATAGTAGGGAAGGGACTCGGAGTGGACTGTGGTTGTGCGGGTGACTAGTTGTGACCGCACCCGCTAGCAGTTCCCAGAGGTGAACCTTTAGTGCAGCCCTACACCCTACCACATCCTGTTGCTCCAGGTGTCACATGTAAGGGATCAGTCATGTAGGTAATGTCATTGGATAGTCGTGTAAAGACTTACATAAAGTAGGTAGAACTACTATCGCCGAGATCTGGACGGGATCTGTTGCAGTGAAGATTGGCATCAATTAGCACTTTATTGGGAGCCTCCTCTTAAAACATTACCTAATTATTTCAGTAGTAGTACTACATGTAGTCATACAGGCCGTAGTTCTGGAGACTTTCTCCTACCCCCGTAATATGTATGAGCTATACGTACCACGATTGTAAGTAGGTGTAAGTCTGTAGGCAGTGACTACATGTACTACGGTAGACTTACTGTAACCACGACCACTGTCTACTCGCCCGAAAAAAAAGGTCAGTTGATGATTTTCGTGGCAACCTACCAAAAATATCAATATACTTTATTTTTTTTGGCGAGTACAAACTTACCCCGGTATGTGTAGTGCTTATTTCGATAACCTTATACGGGTGCGCCCGCTTGAATACCATAAGAGTTTGTGTATTACCTTATGCGCACGTATAGTCCCATGTGTTAAAAAGAGCTATCTGAAGCCGACTATATGTGGACCTCCTACCCCTCTTACCTAGACAGCGTGACCAACTTAGCCTGCCCTACTCAAATTTAAATACCAATATATATGATCCTGGTTGACCATTTATTGGACACACATGTACTTACATTTAGTTATATATTGTTCCTAATCGACATGAGTAGACCAGAGGGGGCGAACCTAAGCTTGCCAACCATATGTTCACACCACTTTGGCGAGCCCGAGCCCCTTCAGTATCTCGGGGAATAAATACTGAGGGCCCTTACCTTTAACTTAATTCTTTATCAGAGCCAGTTCAAGTGGGTTATCACGCTCACTTTGCTGGGTCCATCTCGCACCAGATGCAGCAAGCCCCCAATGTCATGGCCTACAAATTCAGTTCTGAACAGGATCTGCGGGGGTTATATTGTATTACAAGCAGATCACCTGTGGAGTACCACAAGCCTCAGATTGGCCAGACACGCGCTATGGTGTTGGGAAACCACTTGTGGTCGGATGGAGACCTAACGGTATCAAAATGTAGTATTTGCAGAACGGGCCCTAAGTGAGCCATGTCGTACCTTGAATATTTTAGTCATAATTGATCATAATATTGGCCATATTTGAGGCCTGCAAAGATCAAACGCTAATACTTGTATCGTAGTTACATGTAAGCTAACTACATGTACATGTACTACATGTCTTATGTAAGTACATGTAGTATGTTTTAGGCCATATAACACGATTGATCAGCTAAATCTACATATGTTGCATTAGGTATACCAGGCACTACATGGAATGATCCTACAAGCCAGTTACACCCCCCACCCCGTACGACAACTACTTCACAAATTACAAACTTGAGTCTTCATAACACCGATGGCCTTTGATTATATATCCATCACCAGGTGGATCCTCCTAGCTCCAATAATAATGTCTTGGAGTACCACCTTCCCAAAGGCTTCTCCTCTACCTATTTCTTTCAAACTAGATTATGAGTCTATACCCTCAGCAGAGAGTCTGGACAGTAAAGGACCCTCGGTATGTCGTGGGAATCTTACCGCACAGGAATTGGTGCAGGAAAGATCACCAGTACACATATCGATATCCTGTGCACATGATGCAGGAACTTTTTGTCAAGGGACAAAGTCTTGCAGCGATACTCTGATTTGTAGTCAAGATTGGATAGATCTCAACGGAACCTTAGCTTGCAATGGCGAGCTGTTTTGTAATGGCACTCTGAGTTGCAATAGGAGTTCTGCACATCCTGCGTGCCTTCCGGGACTCAATAAACTGCCAACACCCGCTTTATCAATAATAATAGTGCTTCTTGTGGTAGTTTCGGGCGGGCTCAGTGGGCTCAAGTCGGCATATATGAGTAATCATTGGATATTCAACTCGCTTTCTTTTTATTTTCCTTCTTGAAGGCTGATAGCTTGTGTTACATCCCACAGGCCTTGATCCGTGAGAGTCACTTAATCCAATTGGCTATCAAGGTTGCGCACTAATAGGGATTTTTGTCAACTTGATAGTATAGATCTACAAACGGTAATGGATACTGGAACGATGCGCGAAAAGTATCCCTATCTAAAGAAAAAAAAATCATTTTTTTCTATAATCTTTTACTAATGTTGCGTTAATTACGTCTATTAGAGAACTAGCCGGAAGAATTCATGAAGCTCGGCAACACTCAGAGTTTACCACATTATTTCTTTGTAAACCCCCTGTTAATTGCATTAATACTAACTTTTTATCCCATAAAAATTAATTTCGGTACCGCTACATGATAGGTGCTATGACTCTTACAACTGTGATGATTAATCACTCCCTCCCTCTTATGGCTGCCTGTCTACTAAACAATCACCTTTGGGGGTTTCTGCTATCGAGTGTTCTGGTAATAATCTTTGGAGAAGTTCTGCCTTTAATGGTATTTCCCAAGTTCCCACTTTTGGCCCTAGGTAACATGATGTGGTAAGCTCAGTTCCTAAGTAGGGGTTTAACAAACGTCGTGATTATTGACATTTTACAGGGCTATATACACAGTCTCTTGTATTCTATGTGTTCCAGTTCGCCTGACTTCATATATTTATAAACTTACGGTGACCCCAAGGCCTAGGCTTACACAGCCCCCGAATAATCATCGTGATGAAAGGGTCGGCTCTCTGGTTGATTTACACACGGTAACAAAGGGAATTGAAGGAAGTCTCTCTATCGAAGCTACTAGGTAAATATCTAATTCAAACCGTTAAAATTGATAATAACATGGTCTCTGTAGAGTCTCTCACGGTATAGTTAATATAGAAGAAATAGTTACTCGTAGAACTATGAGACCACTCGCAGAAGTCAAAATGAAATCCGGCCAAGCAAAGAATTATATCGCTAAACGGAGAGTTTCATGTCCTGATGGTACCCCTAAAGAGGATGGAACGTATCTGGGGCGGAATGTTGGGGCTTTTGATGGAGGGAACTTTAAGTCGGAAACATTCCCAAGAAATAGGGAATATAAAAAGGCCAATAAAGAGCCCCCTTTGCCGGGGCACATGTGTTATGTGGACACAGACATCAAGACTGTTTCCGTGCCCGAGCTGGGCAAACGCCTAGTAATAGGAAAAGACTTCCAGTTTGGTAAGGGAAAAAGGGCTTAAACAATTCAAGTTATCATTCCCACGATTATCATACTCATAATTTTATAAATAAATCTACAAGAAAGTGCAATGTACAAAAGCAGCATTGCTGCCGATAAATAAACGCTTGCTTGTAAACCTTTTGGATATTAAAAGCCTACTTTCATTAAAAGCATACCGGGGGTTTCCTCAAGAAATATTAATAGAAGGCAGACCGGATGGCCTAGATCTACACACCTTTCCTAAGCCGATTACCTTACTATACATCTAGACTAAATTATAGGGTTAGTTGAGATTAGATTCATAAGATCATTACTGGAGGACCTAAGCTTACCGAATTAATTCAAACTCTTTATACTTTTGTAGGTACCTCATTCCCCTCCTATATGCTCTTAGAAGCATCTCGGAATCTAGTCTTCCTTTCAAAGGTCTCATTTCAATCAAGTCCTTCATCGGTAGACTTGGGGTAAAAAATGGATCAAAGACAAGTAGGTTCCGCATGCCATCCAAAGTCTTTTCGATGCCCACAATAGTCATCGAGTGTCCGCTATGCTGAAAGTACATCGGTGGTTTGTGAGTTCGTGAAACCTTATGTACGGTCTGCCCTTGGGATGTCCCCGATTCGAAGTAGCTCTCAATGAAGTCAAGCAGACGATGCTGGGTTTGAAGGCCTTCAGATCTATTGAATAGAAACGGACGGCAGGGAATCCCATGAGAGGCTAGCAATGTTTGGGCCTGGAAATAAAATATTAGTCAAACCCCCGAATTAAATGCTCCGCAGCGATTTGTAAACTAGCCTCTGATGTTCCTATATATTTTCTGGTGCCTCTAATGCCACCAGTTTCTAGTCTTGCGCTGGGATTAATACCTTTATCCCAACCCTCCTCGATCCAGTCCTGTATTCTTAATATTGAAGGGATTCTTCCTTCAAAAGGATGACTTCCCCTAGGAAAGGCGTCCTGAATGTAGCTGATCATCATTTGAATATTCCTGTATCCACAAAATCCGCCCTCTCCTTTGATTTGCTTCCCAACGTGCTTCACCCCAGGATGACATAGCCACGCGCGTTTAACATTGGGGTCACGCTCGCACAGAAACGCAATTACAGGGAGAAGATCTGGAGTTTCATTGGATACTGACACATCCTTTACAAGAGTACCAGTCGCACTGTCGATCTTGGTATGTGTACTGACTTTACCACCCTTTTCAAGTTCTTTGCGGAGCCAGTCGGGCATCTGTTGTTCATGAGCGTATGGCCCAAGGTCAGATTTCTATATAAATTAGCTTTTATTCGAAGGAATATATAAATTGATTGATGGGGGGGGGACACTTCACATACACCCAAACGCTTGACCCCACTACCGTTGTAGGGGTTGGCTGTATTTGACCTTGTTGTTGACTTTTCATGTCTCCTCGAGCTACTTGAACTACTTCCCGTAGAAGAAGCATTATCTTTGTGATGCCCTGGCGGATATGAAACCTTTCTCGGCGATTGATGCCGTGTAGCTACTACTGGTGAAGATAAAGGTTCAGAATCTTTGTAAACTGACCTGCAGCTGTACCAGAAACCTCTATCCCGATCCTTTTCTCTTCCTCTATCGCTCTCCCTAGCTTTCCCCACATCCCTATCATCGTATTCTCTACGCCCGTAAGCGTCTCTCGGTATCACTACCTCCCTGGATATAATACCATCTCTTGATATAACCAAACCCCTGCACTCTTTTTTCTCTCTTTTGCGAGTCCCGCTACTACTTCTGCTGCTACTGCCGTTCTCCTTTCCTGATTTACCACTACCATTACCGCTCTTTTCCCGCTCCATCAACATAGAACCTCTTGCAACCACCATCTCTTTACGACTCGAAGCTGAACTCGCCGGGGAATTCCCGCTTGAGCTTCCAGATGAGCTTCTATACTCCCACTCGTGTCTCACATCCTCCATGGATATTTGTTCTGCATCGTGAAAATCAAGATGCGTTTGCAATTCCATCCACATTACAGATTCTCCGCACCCGGACTCGGGGCAAAGGACATAGGACATCTCTTCACTCTCCGGCGCCTTTCTAGGTTCGTAATCTAGCGGATTGAAGCTCCCGCGACCAATGATATCGCTGGTGGTGCTCTTTCGTTCTTCTTTGACCACAAATGGAGAGTTTTCTGTGTGCAAAGCTTCGATATGTAGTAGGAGCGCATACTCGTCGCTATCATAGAACTGGCAAAAGGGGCATTCAAGATGCTTCTTGCGCTGCTGCTGCTGCTGCTGCTGCTGCTGCTGCCTGTGCGCCATTCAGGAGCTCGAAGCCGCAATAACCCGAATGTTGATTAATTAAAGCAGAAAGGGTCAGGTTTGTCTCAACAGAGGATTCGATGGGGGATAATGCAGAAGAGAAGTACGTTTCGCGATTTAGGTAGCTAGTTTGTTGACTTTGCTGTGGGACCATGTGTACGGGAAATATGAGGCTTACCTAGCGCAAGGATGATCAACCATAACCAGGTGTCACGTTTGATCTAATAAGCCTGCATGTGGGAGTCTCGAACCGATAGGTTGCAGGGTCAAAAGAATATAACTGGCAGTCGAAAAAGATAAAGCAGACACATGCACACTGGGTCTCACAGGCACTTGCACTTGAACTCGAACTCTTTCTATGATACAAAACAACAGTTCCTGTCTTGAACCTTTTTTTTCTGGGAGTTGTAAAAAAAACAATAAAGATATAGAAGACGAAATAATGGATAAACGACAAAACACTTTTTAAATCTGTTAGGATCGGTGCCTTTACAATAGCACCTACAAGTATTTCTTGGGCGAGCCTGCTCTCCTCCGCTTGTAAACAACATATCCAGCAACAATGAACACTTGGAAAGCGATAAGAATCGCAATGTACGTCCCAAGCCTGGAGCCACTCGTTGACAGGGCTGTTGAGTAGAATAATGTTAGCCCTTTGTGTTTCTTCTTTGTTGAGCCCAACAATGAAAAGGGCTTTGTTGAAAAGAAAAGCAGAAAAAAACGAACCTTGATTCACGGTATCAGGAACAGCATATAGTAGGTTGGAGTGGTGCTCTTTCAAAGTCCTCTGCAGCGCGTCGAACTGGTGCGAGTAGTCCTTTGAAGTGATTGCGTTCCCAATTTGCGCAGCGAGGTTCTCAATAACATTTCTGCATATTTTCGTAAGCCAATCCGGTCTTAACTTCGATAATACTCGGCAAAAGCAACCTAGGGCCAGTTAAATGGACTTACATCTTAGTCTCCATATTATCAATCTGATTACGGGGAACTCTAGTTCCTCTCATCTCAGCACGCATGTCATCATGCCTGTGGGTCAGTGCATCGAGTCTGTCATAGAGCATTCCAATTTGTGATTGGATGGCAGCCATGTGATGCGTCTATTTGATAGGACAGGAAACATCAAACGTCAATATAGATAATAAAAAACCACTGCAAAGACCACTTACCATGCCCTGCAACCTATCGTGCAAGTCCTGGAATTGTTGTTCGGGGGTTTTGTACATCTCTGCAGCTGTATCCTGGAATTCGGGAATGTACTCCTCAAAGTCCTGCTCGTGAGGTGTGCGGCCATGAGAACGAGGAGCGTCATTTTGCACATCTTGTTGAAATGTCTCCTGCTTTGCCTGCTCATTATCGGCGATGCCCTGTTGTTGTTGAGCTGCAGGTGCATCACCCCGTTGTTCCGGAGAAGCTACAAGTATCGAAAAGAGTTCAAAGCTATCAGGAGTATCTGAAGTGAGTGCCGACACTCCGAAGTGGTAGCCAGAAGGAAGCTTGACCTAAAATCCCAAGACAGTCAATAAAACTATGATAAATTAGGGAGGAAACCTTATTTGTGCACCTTTTCCGTTTCAAAGCACAGGTTTCCATCGACTTCAACTTTAAAGGTCTTTGGCCCTTGAACAATCTTTAGAGATGTCAAAATTCCTCTGTTGCGATAACTTAGGTCACAGTGCCCAAAAGCAAGTGAGGGAACATGGTGATGAATCGAGTAGTCAGTCCGGCCATCGTTCAAATATCCCCGAACACTTCCTGACTGAACTCAAGACCGGTTAGATCGGAATATTTCTTGGAAATCAAATTTCAATCCAACATACTCCGCCATACGAATCAACGACTAACGCTAGTCCATCAAAAGGCTTCGAGGTATAGACCGACTCAAGCCCCCCTTTCCCACTAGCACCTCCTGCGGTGTACCAGAAGTGAAAACTTCCACCAGGCCTTTCGTTGCCTGATGTTCTAAAATCAATATCGACGGACCACTCTTTATACGGATTCGACTTAATGGTATATAGTCCTACGCGCTGATTGCCGGGAGTAGGTGGTGTGAGGACTAATCTGTCAGAAAGGATCTGCGGATCACCAAAAATTTGGTATCCACGAATTGTATGTCTATCCTGGGAGAAACTTTGGACTCTCTTATATCAGTGTAATCCTTGACACTTTGTGGGGTATAAAACTTACGGATGGGTCAGCCCAATTGAGTAGTCAGCATCATATTCATAGTTTCTGCCCGTCTGGGCGGAAGAGCGCGCAGGCGCAAGCACTAAGAGTATTTGAACAATGGCGTTGAAGCTCTTCAAGAGCCCTGATCTCGAGAATGACGTTCTCATTTCATCCAGGGGAGAATTGAAAAGAATGTAATTACTGGCTGCGATATGTGAAGCTCTGGGCAGCAGAGCAGACTAGGTGTAAAGATAAAAAAGGGAGGGAAACCTCAAGTCACAGAAACTAATAAAGGGAAAGGAAACACAGAGCGTTATTATATATATCGTGGCGCAAGGTGTTGCTACCTGTCCTCAGAAGCTCTTAGTTTATCCGGCGAAACAACAATCTTATTGTTAGCGGCACCGCACAGTCAAGTCCTTAATCTACCATATATATGCTTATATAAGCAAACAGGTAAGGAATTGAAATGCAACGTAAACCGCACCGCCGCGTTCCACTTACCCTTAACACCGGAGTACATGTAGCTGTCTCCTAACACTCAGCTTGACCTCTAGCTACACTTCATTTTCCTAGTATACATACATTTATATATTTCTTTCACGTCTATGAGGTATGTAGGTACATGTAGGTACAAGATGTAAGTAATGGGGCTTGTGGGGTGAGCTTAATCAGGAACGTGTCAATGCCGAATCATCTCTCTTCCCCAGCCAGCACGAGCTTAGTTTTTAGCCTGATAAACCGTACCTGATTGCATAGGCCAAGGGAAGTTTTCCCCGGATTAATGTGGGGTTACCCGGACGAAGATAAGGCCGCATGACATGACATGGATGGCCTGGTGCATGGGGCTAACGAGTTGACAGATGGGCTAACCAACCCTAATTTGAAAACGCATAATATTTAAGGGTCCATTCGGTTGCACCCAAATAGCGTGATAACGAAACGAGCTTAGGATTGGATAAATGCCTCGGTAATTATAACTTTTGGCCCCATGGCCACGAAAAAAAAATCAATAATAAACTATAAAGAACCTCCGTCCCTCCGTAATAACTACTTACATATAACTATAATACCTATTGTATCCCCTTAAAAAAATATAAATAAATAACCCCATACAGTCTGATTCGTTATATGATTATTCCTGAGATTCTAAGATTCTGCGGTATTTGACCCTAAAGTTTAAGGGACTATATATATGATTAAGATATATTAAAATACCCCTCCTATTAGGCCGAGTATAACGATATTGAGTGGGTAAAATATTTGTAAGAGTCATACATGTACAGAGCTAGTCCGGTAGGATTAATGTGAAAGTCAGAGCTAAAAGAGTGGGTTTCTTGGTCCGTGTTCACAGCAAAAATCCTTTCAAGAGCCAATGGGCCGCGGGGACCCACTTTCGCAATAATTCTACCAGAACTATGCATACCGGGCGGAGTAAGTAGACAGTGGTCATGGTTAGGATTCACTCTGATCTGTAGACCTACCCGACGACCGCAGTATATACCTACATGTATGTACGTACATATTGTGCGTGCTCTGGTGTGGAAGACCCTAACAAATTGCAAAGTTCCGGATCCACCATGTACAGTACATGTATGTGCATGTAAAATTGATACCGTATATATTTTGGGGGGAATACGATAGGACTACCGTATATAGCACTCATGCTGCATATTTTCTCAAGGTATACACGGAGGCAATACAGTATATTCTTAGAGCAGAACGGAACGCTACTATTGGCAGGAAAAATTGTAGCTAAGTACATGTAGCTACATGTACTTAGGTCCGGTGACTTATTACCCAACGCTATACTACAGGCGCTGACATTTGGTGTCCCGTTGGTTGATATATATGTATGTGTATATATACACGGGTGTAGGGGTAAGTCTGTAGACAGTGGTTGTGGTTACAACAGCAGTAGGTGTCTACTTTACAGACTTACCCTTACACCCGTACAGCCGTAGTACCTTATAATATATATATATTAAAAATAGGTCGAAAGTCTATATAGCTACATGTACCAAAAAAGCGGGTGTATCTAGTACGTTATCTGCCAGAATACCATGACACTGCGGTATTACTACAGCATTGCTATGGTATAATACTGCGGCGAGCAGTGAGGTTGGGATGTCAGTGGTCAGCAACTACCTATCCAATACAAACTAAAGACGATTGTCAGTGTCAGACAAGGTAGTATCCAGACACTGTTTTTTTGTCAGTCTAAAGCGGGAGGTGTTGTTATACAGAGCAGGTATTTTGTCAGTGGTCTTGTGGGAAAGGCCAATATACCACAAGTGAATATTTTTACTATCTAATTCATTTATTATTTCGCTACTAGCTCTTCCTCATCACTAGAGGAATCTAGTTCAACATAAGAAATGGCTACACAGTCTCTTTTACTTCTTCTAAATCCGGAGGGGAGTCTCGTGAGATGATGCAGAGTCTCCTTCTTAGTTTTTGAAGCGGATTGGAAAGGATTGCCAAGACTTTGAGGAGTATTTTGAGAGTTGGGAAATGAGTCATTGCTATCAACCCCCATGATATCATTGACTAACACTTCAAGGGGTATATCATCATCATCATGAACAGTCATATCAATTTTCTCCCCATCTTGCTCTTCAGCTTCGCCTTCATGATTATCAGAATCGGGTAGTATCACAGGTCCAGTTACTTGTTTCCGATACCTGTAAAAGTAATACATCAGCATGATTTTACAAGTTTCAGGAGATTACAGGGGTCTCAGGAGACTCAGGAGACTGTCAGGAGACTCAGGAGACTCCAGTCACAAATGGTAAAGCTGGCTGATGTAGTTAATATTTATTGTTAATATATACAGATATAAGAAAGTGAATTATTACTCTTCAGGTTTATCAAACAGTGCCATTCTAGCCTCTTTTGAAGTAATGCATTAATACGACAGGTTCCAGCGATTAGCAATACAGTTGGACCATGCTTTTTTGACAAGGTCCGGATTGCTATTTAAGTAGTCCACTGCTGAAACCATCCAATGTGGAGTTTGATTGCGTAAAGTTGGTAAACGTTTGGAGAGCTTAATCTCAGTTGGTTTGATTTCTGCTTGTATTTGCTGTTCCACTTCAGCTATAAAGAACTCGTTTGCTTCTCTGCGAACTATGTGCTTGAAAACACGCTGTAGGCCAACGTCATAAGGCTGGAAGACACCTAGCAAGTATTAATTTTAAAGTCCTATAAAAAGATAAGAAATCTTACTAGTGCAATTTGCGGGCACATATATCAAGATACACCATTTATATGTTGACTTTATCCACTCCCTAAATGCTTTCCCTATATGGACTGTCGAACAGTTCAAAAAAATAATCATTTGCTCATCTTGTCCCAACGGAAGTTGATAAAACTCAATCATGCGTTGACAATATGGGACAATGATATCCTGAAACCACAATTTAGTCGTTTCGAAAGAGCTCCAGTATTTTGCTGAATTGTGAACAAATCTATGTCCTTTTTCGTACGCATCACTCTTTGTTGAATTTGGAAGAGAGGAATCGGTTTTGCCTTTCCATACGGATTGAGTATGTAAAACAGTTCCAGCGAGTGAGGTAGAGAGTACAGCAGTAAATGCTCTTTTTTCTTCCTTCCCATATATTGACACTTGCTTTGAACCCTTTACTTCATATGTTTTCTGATCCCCTCCTGGTATGAGAACAATTCCCGTTTGATCAACGTTCACAATCATACTCTCATGAACATCTTCTCGGTCAATCGTATAGACTAGACGGAAGAAGGTTTGTTCACATTCACACTCCCATATAGGAGACAACTTCTGTCCCACTTTAGTTCCAGCTCTGACTGTCTAATTTAATTCTTTTTTCAGAAACCTACGAACTGTCCAAATTGAAAGAACTGGTTCATTATTCGCTCGGGGTATACTTAGAATGGATGGAAACTTTGCTCTAATATTTTCATGGATGTACTAGGTTCGGAGGGCTGGAAGGATTACCACGGGTGGGGTTATGATGCAATACATGGAAAGGATGAGTCAAGGTAGTTTCTACGGGTTTCTGTTACACGGAGGAGTGAGTCATGAGGGAGTTACGCGGACGAGTGAATCAGGCTTGGCAGAGGATTGGTGGCTATATAAGGGAGGCAATGTCGCCTACTCCTGTACTTTCTTTCTTTTCCTTTTCTCTTCACGCAACGTCTTCTGTCTTTAGTATACCAATATATTATAATCACTACTTAAAAACCAGTGACTATCGCTGTCCCTCTCCTTCTCTACCTACATACTTCCATCCCGGAAGTATCACTGTTACTACCACGTACCCTGCAGAACGAAGCCCCATCGCTTAACGCCCCCTTGAGATTACGTTGCGTCGTCATCTGCACCGTACGCCTTTAGCAATGTCTACCCCAGTTCCGCCTCCGCCTCCCCTGCCCCGCACAGTGGACGGGGTCACCCTGGATGGAGACTACCGGATCCCTCCAACCTTCGCAGAGTTTGAGGCCGTCGAAGACAAACACTACCACTACATACACCTCCTTACCCTCTTACAGGAAGGGGACCGATGGAAAACAGAAAGGAACGCCAGCAGAGCCCTACATACGCAAACCAGGCAAGAGTTGACTACCGCTCAGGAATAACTCGTCGCCTCCCACAACCATACCGACGCACTAGAAGCCCAGGTTCGTACCCTGGAATTTCAACTCACCACAGCCCGAGCTGCCCCACCTCCTCCACCACCCCCACCGAATGTCCTCCCCCCACCACCTGCAAATCCTCCACCCGCCACCTTCCGCTCCGAAAAGTTCCCCGACCCCCCAAAATTCAACGGGATCCGGAAGGAGCTACCAGGGTTCCTCAACCTCCTCCGTACCAAACTAAGGGTTAACCACGATAGGTTCTTGAATGAGGAAGCCAAGGTCTTCTACGCAGTTAGTCGGTTGGAGAGGAAGGCATTGGACCAGGTTATCCCCATGGCCACTGGAGATGCTGCACCGTTTACATCGGTAGCCGCCTTCGTCGCATTTCTGGAAGCCTCCTTTGGAGACCCAGACCCTCGAGGCTTTCATGGATGCATTAGGCTTAGAAGGATGGAAGGATTATCACGGGTGGGGTTATGACGCAATACACGGGAAGGATGAGTCAAGATAGGTTCTACGGGTTTCTGTTACACAGAGGAGTGAGTCATGAGGGGAGTTACGCGAACGAGTGACTCAGGCTTGGCGAAGGATTGGTGGCTATATAAGGGAGGCAACGGCGCCTACTCCTGTACTTTCTTTCCTTTCCTTTTCTCTTCACGCAACGTCTTCTGTCTGTAGTATACCAATACATTATAGTCGCTACTTAATAAGCCAGTGACTATCGCTGTCCCTCTACTTCTCTACCTACATACTTCCTTCTCGGAAGTATCGCTGTTACTACTACGTACCCTGCAGAACGAAGCCCCATCCCCGAACGCCCCCTTGAGATTACGTTGCGTATCATCTGCACTGTACGCCTTCAACAATGTCTGCCCCAGCTCCACCTCTGCCTCCCCCAGCCCGCATAGTGGACGGGGTCACCCTGGACGGAGACTACCGGATCCCTCCAACCTTTGCAGAGTTTGAGGCCGTCGAAGATAAACACTACCACTACATACACCTCCTCACCCTCCTACAGGAAGGGGACCGCTGGAAAGCAGAAAGGAACGCTAGCAGAGCCCTATATACGCAAACCAGGCAGGAGTTAACCGCCGCTCAAGAACAACTCATTGCCTCCTACAACCATACCGACGCACTAGAAGCCCAGGTTCGTACCTTGGAGTTTCAACTCACCGCAGCCTGAGCCGCCCCACCTCCTCCACCACCTCCACCGGAGGTCCTTCCCCCACCACCTACAAACCTTCCATCCGCCACCTTCCGCTCCGAAAAGTTCCCCGACCCCCCCAAGTTCAACGGGATCAGGAAAGAGCTATCAGGGTTCCTCAACCTCCTCCGCACCAAGCTCAGGGTCAACCATGACCGGTTCCTGAATGAGGAGGCCAAAGTTTTTTACGCGGTTAGTCGATTGGAGGGGAAGGTCCTGGACCAAGTTATCCCTATGGCCACCGGAGATGCTGCCCCATTTGCATCAGTCGCCGCCTTCGTCGCATTTCTGGAAGCCTCCTTTGGAGACCCAGACCCTCGAGGCACAGCCAGGAGGGAACTCCAAAGCCTCCGCCAGGGCAAGGGGGACTTCGCGACCTACCTCACACAATTCCTGCGCATCATGGGCCAACTCGACTACAATGAGGAAGCCAAGAAGGACGCTCTGGAAACAGGGTTGGCCGACAACCTAAAAGACGCAATGATATACCAGGATACTACCACGGAAGGCTTTGACGCCTATGTCCGGAGGCTAATGATGATAGACAACAGGATCAGAGCCAGGAAAGACGCCCATAGGGCTAACAGGAACCCCATGGGGCAATTTGCCTCCCCTCACACTCCGCCACACCCCTCACACACCCCAGGAGGCCTCTATCACGGCGTACTACGAGCTACTGCGGAGGAAAGGATATTGTAGAATGGGTTCTCGGGTTCGGGATTTCTCTTTGGGTTTCTATGGGTTTCCGTCACACGAGTCATGAGTCATCCCTGGACAGGGATTAGGAACTGTATATATAGTCGGCCAGCCTTTCCTTTGTCTTTTCTCTTCTTTCCTTTCCTACGCAACCTTCCTGTTATCAACTCACGCTCTAGTTTCTTTAGTTGTTACTTGTTCCTCGCTCTCCTAATAGAATACGCCACTACCCTTAGTCATCCTCGCGCTTACTTGCTTTTCGCCTAAATTTCTACCATACTTCCTCGCTAATTTATACCCTTACCCACGACCGCTGCTCGCGGTTTTCTATCGTATCTCCGTTTACATCACTTCAGACGCATGTTTCATTTGGACTCTCGCCCCACGCACCTTGCTTTCTAAGCTATAGCCTCGTCATTCCTCGCCTTCGCCTTCGCCCTCGCCTTTGCCAAGTAACCTCATTATTAGATACTCCGGCCGCCTCAGAACACTAAGGTTGCGCCTCCCACGCCAACCTTCACAACACCAACCCCGCTAAATTTCTGTCCGCCACCATGGTCGACCTCACGACGCCCCCAACGGTGACTGTCGCCACCCTCTCGTTTACTCCCGGCCCCTCGAATGCTTTTTCCGAACGGAAAGGGATTCTGTTACTCGCCGCCCCCAAGCCCACTGAGTTTAACATGGGCCACCGTGCTATTCCGACCCTCCGGCCCTACGCCCTCCGGCCAAGATAAGCTTAAATATAAGCTCAAGCGCTGAAGCCCACCCAAGCGCCACCTTCACCCAACCTGCCGTAGCTCCATATCGCACCCACCACCGACGCCTCCCACCCCGCACACGACACCGGTTATCATTCGCCTTCGCGACCCCACCTCGCCCATCACACCATCGCCGCCCGCGCACCGGCCATGCCCCCGTCAAGGCTTCCTCGAACATTGCTGAATTCTTTTAAGACCCACGCCCACTACTCCACCGATGAGGACTGCGGTCCTGAACTCACGGAGGCCCACAGCCTCATCTCAGAATGCCTGTCAGACACCAACCTCCCCGACACCCCCGACCACAGGAACTCGCCAGATGACGCCCATGAAGAGTCATCACGACCTCAACTAAGAAATTGCCAACCTCACATTCGAGGTTGAAGAATCCCCGGTCAAGAAGAACAACTGCACCGCCTCTACGCTTCCACCAAGACGCCTTGCCACCGCTAACTCCGACTCGCCATGAAAAAGACATCCGCCACATCACTGGCGAAAGTTCCTGGGAATTCTGCGCCAACGCCACCATCGCCGACCTCCGCCGCCATCTCAAGATCTGCCTCCACCACCTCCCACAAAACTCCCCATCGCCTCATTGCTGACCTCACCACCCCGCTTACTCGCCTCGATCCTGCGACTTCAGACTTCGACAAATGCAAGAACAAACCAGTTGAACAAGTATCAACCAAGCCGGGCGCTAAAAGGTCAGCCCTTTGAGAGAAAATGGCAAACCAAAGCGCTAGTCCCGCCACCACCCACCTTCGCTGCCTCCGCTGCAGCTGTGTCCGGCGACAAGATGTCTGGCGACCAACTCGTCAGAATACGCCCCGTCCGCCCAGTAACTCTGCCTCCTTCAGACCTACCCACGCCTCATAGATACGGGCGCCAGGATACACATTTGTTGACCAGCGACTTTGCAACCAAGCACGGCCTCGCCCTGACACCCCTGAAGAAACCACGCTTACTCGGCGTAATCGACGGCAGGCCGATAGAGTCGCATGGAAGGATCACCCATATCGCCAGGCCTCGCTAGACATCCATGGACACCAGGAAACCGCCTGCTTCTTCGTTACTGTTGACACTACCCAATTGTTATGGGTATTCCTGACGCGCCACCACGACCGCCTCCGCCCCCAAGACAAATCGCGCCATATTTTCGACTCTGATTTCTGCACCCAGAACTGCTCGGCCTCCGCCTCGTTACGGCAAAGGAATCTCGATCTCGCCTCGATAGCCCATCGATACACATCGCGCCATCGCAGTCCTGCTCAGAGGCTCGCCTGCCGCCGCCAGAACCACACCTTTTGGCCCCCTCCGCCTCCATTAACGGTTTCCAGGAGAAACCGAATCCCGACCTCTGGCAAACGCATTTCCAGGGAATTGTCGCAGTTCAGGCTGCTGTTCCAGGAGTCTAACGCCACGCCTCCCGCCCCACCGCCTCACGACCTCAAGATTGTACCTGCGACGTAAGGAACCTCCTCGACCACTGTATTAATGTCACGACCAGAGTTGCAAGCTTTACGGACTATATCACAGAAAACCTAGGAAAGGGCTTCATCCGCTACTCAGAGTCCTCGCCGGTGCCCCCGGCCCTATTCGCAAAAAAGGCCGATTGATCCTTCGCTATGGCGACTACAGGAAGTTTCAATGAGACATTGTCAAGAACCGCCATCCCTCCCTCATACCAGAGACACTGTCCCGCCTCCAAGCGCCAAGATATACTTTTGGATCTAAAGTGATACCATCGATCAGTGATTCAGGAAGCGACGAAAGTGAAAACCGCTAGGACCACATTACGCCATTTCGAAGATAACGTTATACCCTTCGCCTAACCAATGCCCCCCGCCACATTCCAACACTGGTGAATGATCTGTTCCGCCTTACCTCGACCACTTTCGCCACGGCTTACCTGGACGATATCCTCGATATACTCTAAACTTTGGAGGAACACAAACGACATCGCTCAAAGAAATCCTCAAAGTTCTACAGATCCACGACGTCCACCTCAAACCAGAGAAGTGAATTCTACGTCCAGCGAGACTAAATACCTCGTCTGATCATCACCCCTGAAGGCGCCAAGATGGACCCTAGCAAGGTCTCAGCTGTAACGGATGGGAAACACCCACCAAACTTAGAGAAGTCCAAGAGTTCTTAGGTTTTGCTAATTTCTACCGGGCGATTCATATACGCCAGATTCCAGAGTTGTCTCCCCGCCACGCATTAACCAAGAAGGACGAAGTTCCATTGGTCCCCAAAGGCAGAAGAGATTCCAGAAGCTTATGACGATTTACCCTACCCGAGCATTAAGACACTTTGACTATGAGAAAGAGACCATAGAGACCGACGCCCGACTATGTCTCCATGTGATTATGTCCCAATACGACGATCAAGGGATCCTGCACCCAGTGGCTTTCTTCTAAGAAACACTCGCCAGCGAATGCAATTACGAGATCTATGACAAGCGAACTACTGGCGGTCATCCGGCTCGAGTGAATGGCGCCAAACCTAGAGGGATCTAAGTTCCCAATCAAAGTCCTTAGCGACCACCGAATCTGAATACTTCATGTCAACCAAGCTCTCAACCGCCGCCAGACCCGATGGGCTGAATTCCTGTCCTGCTTCAATTTCACATCACATTTAGGCCAGGAAACAAGGAGGAAAACCGGACGACTTTCACCAGGAGGTCAGGAGACCTGCCTAAGGAAGGGATGAACGCCTCACGCACCAGTCGTTGAAGAAGGGGAATTTAGATGCAGGAGTCGTTTAAGTTTGTTCGCGGTTCTTTGTTAAACGAATCCGCAAGGAACGCCCACTGTAAAAGAATTATTGACCCAAGCTTACCAAGTTGACAGTTTCCCCCACCAAGTCCTCACCATGCTTCGTAACGGCACTAAGACTCCAAGAAAATCTCGCTATGAATGTACGGAAACGGAGGAAGGCTTCGCTTTACAGGAACGCTGATCTACGCCCCGACTCGACAAACCCAACTGCGCCTACTACAGGAACACCACGATAAGTTCCTCCGCCGACACCCAGGACGCGTAAAACCCTCGAACTCATCAGTCGCGAACTACTACTGGCCCAATACGGTGAATACGCTGACCGCCACGCCCTGAACTGTAACACCTGTTCCCGCAAGAAGGCCTCGCAGAATGCACTACAAGGAGTCCTCCGCCCACTCTCAGTACCCAAAGGCCCATGGTCCGACGCCACAATGGATTTCGTTACAGGACTCCTGCGAAAGAATGGGTTTACGCTATCCTCGTTGTCGCCGACCGACTAACCAAGATGCGCCACTTCATACCTCAGACTGAGGAGTCCAATGCGATTGACGCGCAACATGTACTTAATCAGTCTGAAACTTCACGGCCTCCTGAAACAATAGTCTCCGATCATGCACACAGTTCACGGCAGAATTCTGAAGACCTCTGCAATAGGCTAGAATCGACCGCTACAGCACTGCCTTCCACCCCAGACGGACGGCAAAACGGAGAGGATCAACGCAATCATAACAATACCTCCGGCTTATGTTTTACCAGCAGGATGATTGGGCCAAGACTCTACCTATGGCAGAGTTCGAACCAACAACCACGCTCCTAAACCACCAAGCTCTTCCATTTCAGGCAAATCCATGGAGGAACCCAAGAATGTCGCTTTGCACCACTACAGCATGCATCAAGACTAAGGAAGATCAGGCCAACGGTATGGCAGTGACATTAAGACAAATCTTCAATTCCTACGCTGATGAAACGTTTAGGCTCAAGATTCAAGAAGACTCAGCAAACGCAAATAGACTTCGCTTCAGGTACGCCAGAGGCGATAAGGTTTTCCTCTCAACTAGAACATTGAGACCAGGCGACCAAGAAACTCGACCAAGTCAAGATCGCCCCTATACCGCCAAGAGAATTGCTAGTCTACGCCATTTAACTCCGCCTCCCCGCTTCAACGAAGATCCACCCGTCTTCCATGTCTCGCTTTGTCCTCGCCGCCAACAACCCCGCCCCAGGTCAACAATACACCCCGCCACCTCCTGCGAAATTGAATAACAGGAATGGAGGCCGACATCATGGATTCACGCCGACGCCACGCTTAGAATACTTTATTAGATATCGCCACGACGGTACCATCGGCAACCCCCTGACCCAGAACACGCCCTAACCAGTGCAAGACTTCCACGACAGGTTTCACGAAAGCCCAGCCACTGCGAGTTAGGCCCTGAGGAGTGACCTAATCTATCACGCTGCATCACGAAGCTACTGCGGAGGAAAGCGATATTGTAGAATGGATTCTCGGTTCGGATTTCTTCGCTTTCATGGCTCACACGAAGTCATGAGTCATCCCTGACAGGATTAGAATCAGATATATATAGTCGGCCATTTCTTCCTTCTTTCGGTTTTTCTCTTCTTTCCTTTCCTACGAACCTTCCTGTTATCAACTCTACGCTCTAGTTTCTTTAGTTGTTACTTGTTCCTCGCCTCCTAATAGAATACGCCACTACCCTTAGTCATCCTCGTTTCACATTGCCTTCGCCTAGCTTCTACCATAGTCTCCTCGCTACTATACCCTTAGTCCCACGACCGCTGCTCGTCTTCTACTCCAGATCTCCGTTTCACATCACTTCAGACGACAGCCATTTGGACTCTCCGCCCCACGACTCGCTTTGCTAAGCTCCTCGCTCGCCTCGTCTGCCCTCGCCTTTGCTAGAACCTCATTGCTTAGATATAGTCTCCGCTCAGAACAGCCTCGCCCCTACGGGACCTCTCCGCCTCCAAGACGCCTCTGCCCGCCCGCCAAGGAAGGACATTCGCTAACGGTCACGACAGACTACCGCCGAGAAGAAATGGAGGATGGAGAACGTCACAGGCCATGCGCTGCTCACCACGATTCGCCAACCACCCATTAAGGCACCTGCCCACGCTGCCCTCCTCCATTGAGGCTGCCAGATCTGCTCCGCTGCCCGATCGGCCCCTCGCCTCCTATTTCTTCTCCTTCTTCTTCTTCCACTGACGTTATTCTCTTGGCAATTTCAGTAGTCCCTGGTCAAGATCATGGCCCTCGCTGCGACCTTCAAAGAAATTTTCTTTATCTGCATTCTCACCTCTGAGCTGGTTTCAGTCGCAAGAGAGAGGAATTAAATGGAGATCACTTAGTTGTAGCTTGTAAAATTGCTCACAATGAGAACTCTATTTCCACCCACGCTATGATTGATACGGAGCCTCAGGGTTCAGATTTATCGACGAAGCTTCATGCGCCATCACCAACTTCCTACCTTCCTCTAAAACCCCCTAATACTTGAAGTCATCGACGGTTTATCGCCTCCGACAAATCACTTCCATACGCCAGATTCCTTTAATAATCGGATCTCATCAAGAACAAATCCCACTCTTCGTCACCAAACTAGGGCAAGACCCCTGGTTTAATACCTTGGCTACAACATCACAATGCTACCCTCAGATTCAAGAACAATACGGTAGCATTCGACTCAAAATTCTGTAAGGAAAACTGCAACACCACACCCACCACTGGTATTGTTCCAGGTATCAAGCCCCCAACATATATGATAGGACCCGTCCCCTTCAGCCGCCTTGCCCGAAAAAAGAAACTACAAATTTGCAGCATCACACTCCACGACATCGACAAAGCCCTCCTCAAGACCCCAACAAACGAATGGAAGCAAAGGATCCCTGAACGCTACCATAACCGGCTCAACATGTTCGACGAAGCAAAGGCCCAGGATCTACCACCACGCTGCCCCTACGACCACAGAATTCCCCTGAAGGAAGGGAAGGAGCCACCATTTGGCCCCCTCTATGGTATGTCCAGGGATGAGCTATTGGCACTCAGTGATTATATCCGCGAAAACTTCTCCAAGGGTTTCATCCGCGCAAGCTCATCCCCTGCTGGCGCACCCGTATTGTTTGTCAAAAAAGCTGACGGGTCTCTTCGCCTATGTATGGACTACCACGGGTTGAACGAGTTAACGGTGAAGAACCGATACCCACTACCTCTAATCCGAGAAACACTGGACCGACTGTCGAAGGCCAAATGGTATACCAAGTTGGATTTGCGACAAGGATACAACCAAATTCGCATGGCTGAAGGGGAAGAATGGAAAACGGCATTCAGAACGCGCTACGGTCATTTTGAGTATACTGTTATGCCTTTTGGTCTCACCAATGCCCCCGGGACGTTTCAACACTTCATTAACGATTGCCTCCGAGAACACCTTGACCAATTCTGCACCGCATACCTGGATGACATCCTAATATACAGCGACTCCCTTGAAGAACATGAGCAACACGTCGAAATAATACTGGAAGCACTACAGAAGAATGGGATCCTATTGAAGCCAAAGAAGTGAGAATTCCACACCCAAAGCACCACATACCTCGGGCTGATTATCGAACCAAACGGCATCCTTATGGACCCTCACAAGGTATCGGCAATACAGGAATGGACCACCCCCAAGACGGTTAAGGACATACAGGCCTTTCTGGGTTTCGCCAATATCACGGTGCTAATCGAGGGCGAGGACTGAACAAGCCAAGGTGAACCACCAAGGCTGAACTATGGTGAGCGAGGTAGTGGGCTACGTGGGAGAGGGGGCGACCGGGGAACTTGGGACGAAGGGTGAAGGGCGAGTCTGGCGAGGTCTGAGGAGGTAGTCTAACGTCACGAGGAATAGCCTTAATACGAAGGGACTATGGTAAATTTAGAGAGAATATATTACAGGCGAAGACTAAAGGCCTAAGATGGCAGGAAGGTTGCGTGAAGAAGAAAGGAGAAGAAGAGAAGTCCTAGCGAGGGAGGCAGCTCCTATATGCTCAGCGCTGAAAACGCCGCCATTCATCATAGAAACCGTAGAACCCAAAGAGAATCCATCATTACAAATACCTGCGTGCCGTTGACTCATAGAAGCGCCTGCAAAAACGCATGAAACATAAAACCTTGACTAATCATTCTCCCTTAACCGTCTTGATATGCGTGTCGCGTAGTGATAGATATTAGGTCCCCCTCTGAGGCCTAAGTCACTCTTAGGAAACTACGTGGGTAGCGTTAAGTGGAAGTCTTTAACTAACTTTCGGAGGAATTGTCCGTCGTCATAAGGTTCTTGCGAAGGTTCGTCATCTGGATGTGTCGGAGGAGGTACTCCAGTCGTCTCTTCGTTTGCGAGAGTCTAGGATTGCATCGACCTCCATTCCTGTTCTCCTTCTATCTCGACAAGGTGGTGGTGGAGGTTGTAGTTGTCAGGCGGGCCAAGTCGTTACGGAGACTGTAGTGATCACGTGAAAAATGGGTGAACTTTCGTTGATGGAGGTAGGGTGAGCTCGTGGCGTAGGGACTAACGATCTGAGGAGATGGGGTGCAGACGACTTGTTTCCAGTCAACTTCTTGATGGCCTCTTGGTAAGTAAGTTCGCGGTAGACAACCATCTTTTGTCTCCAATGGCGTAACGGGGCGGCGTTCTGCTGGCGTTGGCTGACTCTTCCTGGATCTTCTGCGCTCTGAAGCATCTGGTCGGAGGAAGTTAAACACTTCTGACGTATCTCTTGCCGTAGTGTTGGCTTGATCCGCCGTTAGGTAGTGGAGCCGTGCGGAGGGCCAAAAGGTCATCTGAGTGTCGACCGTAGTTTGCTTCGAAGGGGAGAGCAGTGGATTCTGATCGTGATTGTTGGTTGCAAATTCAGCCATTGGTAAGTAGGTAGCCCAGTTGTCTTGTTGGTAGTCGGCGTGGCTACCGGAGGTATTGTTAATGTGCGTTGATTCTTTCAGTTTGGCCATCCGTCTGGGGGTGGAAGGCTGTAGAAAGCGAGGAGATCTCTAGTCGCATAAAGTGATTTCCAAAAGTCCGAGGTGAATTGATGCGCCGATGCGATACAATCTTTCTGGGGAGGCCGTGGAGTTTCCATATGTTTTAGGTACATTTTGGCTACATCGCAGCTCCTGATTCTTCTGTACATGGGATAAAATGTCTCATTTTTGTGGTGATCGGCAGCGAGGATTGCGTTGTGGTTGTTGCTGGAGGGAGGCGGTGTGAAGTCCATTAAACGTCCGTCATGGTCTTTGGAGTACTGAGAGAGGCGGAGTAATCCTTGAGGTGCGTTGCGGTTAACTTTTTCGCCCGGCATGTATGACAGTTCATAACATGGCGGTCAGATGTATTTCCGCGTATTCGTAAATAGTATTCACTAAGTAGCTCAAAGTTTTGCTCTTCCGGGGTGGCCTGCTGATGGTTTATCATGGTATTCTTGTAGGAGTCTGAGCTGTAGCTCCTCATGTTCTGGTACGAATAGTTTTTGGCGGTACAGGAGAAGCCCGTCTTCGTTTTCGGCGCATTCGGCTAACGAAATTTGTTTTGATTGTTTGGTGCCGTCCTTTAGCATGGTGAGAACTTTGTTCGGGAAACTGTCTTTTTGGTAAGCAATTGAAAATAACTCCTGAATGGTGGGCGTTCCGGCGGATTCGTTTATCGAAGCCATGAACAAACTTAAACTTAGAATCCAAATTTTCTTTCTTCAACACTGTCTACTGGTACTGATGCATGAGGCGTTCATCCCCCTCCTTAGGTAGATCTCCCGATCTCCTAGTCAAGCATCTGGTTTCCTTGTTTTCAGGTCTGAATTGTATAATGAAATTGAGCGGGATAAAAGCTTCGACCAACGTGTCTGCCGTCGGTTCAATAGCTTTGTTGACATGAAATATTCAAGGTTCCTGTGATCTGTCAGGACCTTGATGGGGAAGAGGCTGTTCTAGGAAATGTAGCGCCATTCTTGAACCCTCGGATTATTGCTAATAGTTAACATGTAGATTTCATAGTTCTTATTTCGAGCGTATCTTCTTGAGAAGAAACGCCACAGGGTGTAATATCATCGCTTCGTCATCGCTTTGTGACATGATGGCGGCGGAGACATAGTCGGGCGTCTGTTTCCTATGATTTCTCGTCCGGGATCGAAGTGTCTGAGTATTGGTGCGGTGGTGAATCTTTATCTTTAGGTTATCGAAAACTTTTTGATGTACTCAGTCGAATTCAAACTTTACTCTGTCTTAGTGAGGGCCGTTAGAGGAAACAACTCTGGAGTATCGTAGATGAATCTCCGGTAGAAGTTAGCGAAGCGCTAGGAACTCCTGTCGTCTTTCAGACAGGTTGGTGTTTCCCAATCCTGATTATGGCGACCTTCTTTTCGTCCATCTTGATTCCGTCAGGAGTGAGTCGAATCCCAGGTACATTGTTTCTTTGACATGCCATTCACACTTCTCAGGTTTTAGATGTACTTTATGTTGTTCCAGTATCGAAGAATCTTTATCAGCGTGGACCTTATCTTTCTTAGGTGTGGTAGAGTAGATGAGTATGTCATCCAGATGAGCCGTCGCGAAATGATCGAGGTGTGGGCCGTAGCATGTCATTCACCCAATGTTGGAATGCTGCGGCGTTGGTGAGACCGAATGGCATGTGACCGTGTATTGAAGTGGCGTCTGGTCCTGAATGCCGTTTTCCATTCGTCTCGCTTCTTTGATTCTCAGCTGGTGGTATCCATTCGTAAGTCTGGTTTAGTGAAGTATTTGGCGGCCGAGATGCCCATGAAAGTTTCGGAGTTAACGGCGGTGGGTGGCGGTTCTTAACCGTTACAGCGTTCAGCTTTCTATAGTCGGCCAGAGTCGGAGCTCCATCCGCTTTCTTTACAAATAATCTTGGGGGCCTCTTTGAGAGGTGCTGTGGCGGATCTTCCCATTTCGAAAGGTATTCATTAGGTAATCGCAGTGCCTGTAGCTCAACCGCGTCATCCCATCATAGGTCCGAAGGGTCTTGTCTTGCCTTCCTGGATGTCAATGGAGAGTGTATCGCGGAATTAGCGAGGACTGGGACTAAAGCAGTAAGGTGAACCACCAAGGCTGAACTATGGTGGCGAGTAGTGGACTATGTGGGAGAGGCGGCGAGGCGATGGGACGAAGGCGAAGAATGGTCGGCGAGGTCGAGGAGGTAGTCTAACGTCGTGGGACAACACGACCGAAGGACTATGGCTAAGATAGAGAATATATTCTGGCGAGAAGACTAAAGACGCCTAAGATGACAGGAAGGTTCGTGAAGAAGAAAGGAGAAGAAGAAGTCCTCTGGCGGGCACGTATATATAGCGCAAAACCCTTGACTCATCACATAGAAACCCGTAGAAGAAATCCATCATTACAAATACCTGCGTGGCGTTATTTCATAGAACCCTGCAACCAAAACCCATGAAACGTAAGAAACCCGACTAATCCTTCTTACGTCTTCGATATCGTGTCGCGCCGTGATAATCGCTTCTACCGCCGCTTCCGTATTCGGATTTTGAAACTCGTAGCCCTAACCAGGTTGACTAAAAGAATATCCCTTTTCATGGGCCCCGGAGCCGAAATTCGCGTTCAGGTCACTGAAAAGAACTTTCACCCGCCATCCTAATCCACTTCGCGAAACCAATCGCGGTAGAAACAGACGCGTCCCATTCGTCGTTGGCGTGCTCTCCCAGCGACGAAAAACCAACTCCACCCGTCGCGCTTTTTTTCTACAAGCATCTGTCGGCGGAATCTGTTCTGAGATATACGATAAGGAACTATTGGCTATCATCAGGTGTTTCGAGGAATGGAGGCCAGAACTGGAAGGGGCGAAGCACCCTATCGAGGTCATCTCCGACTACAAAAATCTCGAATACTTCATGTCCATCAAACAACTAAATAGGAGACAAGTGAGATGGGCTGAATACTTGTCGCGCTTCAATTTCATTATCAAATCTGAATAGAAGCGAGCGGAAACCGGATCGTTGACTAGGAGATCGGAGATCTCGCGAGGAAGGGATGAAAGATTGTTGCACCAGAGCCGCACAGTCTTGAAGAGGAGAATTTGGATCCTGTGAGTTTGTTAGCGGGTTCTTTGTCAAATGAATCCGCTGAAAAAACGCCCTGGAAAAACTCTTAAATGAAAGATATCTGGCTGATCCATTCCCCAAAGAATACTGGACCTCGGCAGACAGGACACCACTGCAAAGAAATATCCTGGCGGAATGCACCAAGGTGAGCAGTAGCCTACTCTATCGTGAGAGTATCTATATCACACTACTCACTCAAGCTGGAAATCCTGAGGCAATACCACGATGCCCCCTCAGCAGGACACCCAGGTAGGGAAAAAACCTTCGAACTGATCAGCAGAGACTATTACTGGCCAAATATGCGCGACTATATTGGTCAATACATCCGGAACTGCCGCACCTGTCAGCGGAGTAAGCCAGCAACACATGGGAAGTTGGGAGTCCTCCGGCCACTGCCCATCCCGGAACAACCTTGGAAAGAGATCTCTATGGACTTTGTCACGGGGCTACCAGAGAGTAAAGGATCTGACGCCATACTGGTAGTTGTGGACCGACTAACGAAGATCGTCCTCTACCCTGACACCGTCAATGCAGAAGACCTGGCCAACCTCTACCTACAACATGTCTGGAAACTACACGGCCTTCCTACGCACATCACCTCCGACAGGGGCACACAGTTCACCGCAAAGTTCTGGAAATCTCTCTGTAAGCAACTCCAGATAGAAGCGAGAATGTCGACCGCTTTTCACCCGAAGACGGATAACTAAACAGAGAGAATGAATGCAGTGATGGAACAGTACCTCCGGAGATACGTGTCATACCAACAAGACGACTGGGTTAAGTGGTTGCCAATGGCGGAGTTTGCAGCAAACAACCAAGTCTCAGCCTCTACTAAAGCTACGCTTTCTATGGGTACCATAGATTCGCCGATTATAGCTACAGAAGCTAGACAGGACCCCCCCGAGCCTGGACTCCCACAACTTCGCAGAAAGGATGAAGGAGTTACACGACCAACTACGAACGCAGATAAGGATAGCTCAGGACTAGCAAGAAAGGTCAATTAATGCAGCGCCATGCGATCTGAAATCGGAGCATGGTATTCGTGTCCGTGAAAACGTTCGCAAACGGGCTAGAAGCTTGACTGGAAAAAGTTGAGACCCTTCCCCATTCAAGAGATCGTCTCCCCCTACGCCTACCGCTTGAACCTCTCCCGTTCGATGAAGATGCACCCCGTCTTCCACGTTTCCCTACTCGACATCGCCGCCACTGACCCTGTACCTGGACAGAAATTAATACCACCACCACCCGTTATCGTGGATTAAGAAGAAGAATACAAAGTTGAGGAGATTCTGGATTCAAGGCACCACGGAAAGCAGGGACTACAGTACTACGTTAAGTGGACGGGATATACCGACCCTACTTAGGAACCCGCCGATTATCACGAATTGTCATGGATACATTCGGTACCTGGCAGATCACGGGTCTCCTGACAAACACGAAAGCGTTGGAGGTCAAGCAGGGGCGATGGCAGCTTGTTAAGCGATCTCCCTAGAGATCGGGGATCGATGTCAATCGGTGCGGTGATTCGGTGCGGGGTTTTCCTTTGTTCGGCGTTAATGCTTTCATTTCTTTAACCTGTACATCCCCGACAGTATCTTCGCTTGTGGGTTCTTGTTGAGGACAACTCGATGTATGTTCGTGTCTCCTTGCTTCGCTTCTCTCTTCCTTTTGAATCGGATGTGCGTCTGAGGCTGGGCCGCGGTACACTATCTACCTTCAGATAGGCGTTCTTTGAGGAATCATTGGGCCTTTGGTCTTCGGTTAGCCACTTGTGCCCGAAGACCCCTGTATAGATATTCTATCGCTGTCTTTCGTCTTCTTTCTTCCTTTTCCTGTTGTATCATCGCCGGATTGGCCCTTGAGCTCAGGATCGTCACATGTATCTTTCTCTGTTTCCTTCTTTCACTTCTTTCGAGTGAAGAGTCGTCTTAGTAGGGAGGACTATAAAGGGCATGGACACCATGCTGTCTTCCTTTCCTCTCTCATAGCGTCTTCTCATCTGAACTCTAGTAAATACTTCAATTACATACTTTACACTCACTAGAGGTTCAGCTTCTCACTGTTCGCCTAAGCCTCTCTCCTCGCCCGGGAGGCAGGGCTACTTACATTCTATTATGAATCGCTTGTCTTATTTTATTATCTTGTTCTCTTTCTTTTCTCTCGCTGTTTATTCTCGCCGTTCCTCCGCTGTCACTCGCTGTCCCTCTCCGCTTCCCTAAGCAGTAGATATCTCTGCGTCACCTTGTAAGTCCAACAGCGTGCAGTCTAGCAAGAGATGATTAGGTCCACCTGATAGGTTGAGCATTCCTATTCAGTATAGCGTAGACTGTAGCAAGACATCGACTCGAGCCTACTTTTCACCCCATCCCCACCCCTACCCCAACATGCTTCAGCGTTCGCATTGGCGAAATCTTTCTCTCCTTAGAGATGCCTCCCCTAATACAATAGCACCAAAAGCTAGTACATACACGCTTCTACGAGATTACGTTCTGCGTCATCCTGCAAGACTCTAAGGACCACCCCCACCCCACTTTCCTCTGCTGCAACGTCTGGGTTCCCAATAAAGTCGTAGTGACCACTTACGGAAGCAATCATTGGTTTCCCAATAGGGAATGATAGTTCACCTCCCGACAAGGATCGCCGTCGCCTCCGTTGTCCACCTCCGTACCACACCCGCCTCTTGGGCCCATAAGGGACATCGTGCTTTTACACCATGCTAAAGCCCCCTTCCCAGGTCATAACTGTACACCTCCCAGTGGACAATCGACGAGCCTCACCACCTCTCCGCCCTCCTCCTCGAGGAGGTCCCTATACTCCACCTCGGAGTTCACCCTTCCGCCGCCTCCCCTCCTGTCAAAAGGAGGTCCCTATACTCCACCTCGGAGTTCACCCCTCTCCGCCGCCTCCCCTCCTGTCAAAAGGAGGTCCCTATACTCCGCTTTATTAACTTTTGGGCATTCTTGCCCACACACATTTTTTAGCTAAGTATAGTTTGTTGTCGGGTGCTTTCAAATGAACCCGCTGGATGCATCGTTCCTGGAAATTTTTTGACTTCCTTTACTGACACACTTATACCTAAGGTTTAAACCTTCGAAGAACCTCTTGTCGTGGATACATTCGGTCTGGCAGATCACGGGTCTCTGACAAACACGAAAGCATTTGGAGGTCAGCACGCTGACAGGAGCGATGGCAGGCTTGTTAGGCGTCTCCCTGAGATCGGGGATCGATATGTCAATCGGTCTGCGGTGGTTGGGTGCGGGGTTTTCGCTTTGTTCGGCGTTAATGCTTTCGTTTCTTTAACCTGTACATCACGACAGTACTCGCTTGTGGGTTCTTGTTGAGGACAACTCCGATGTATGTTCCTTTCGTGTCTCGCTTGCTTCTCTCTTCCCCTTTTGAATCGGATGTGCGTCTACTGGGCCGGTCTGTTATCTTCCAGATAGGCGTTGCTGAGAATCATTGGGCCTTTGGTCTTCGGTTAGCCACTTGTGCCCGAAGACCCTGTATAGATATTCTATCGCTGTCTTTCGTCTTCTTTCTTCCTTTTCCTTCTGTTGTATCATCGCCGGATTTAGCCAGCTCGAGGATCGCTGTCATATGTATCTTTCTCTGTTTCCTTCTTTCACTTCTTTCGAGTGAAGGGAGTCGTCAAGTAGGGAGGACTATAAAGGGCATGCGGACACACCATGCTGTCTTCCTTTCCTCTCTGCATACGTCTTACCATCTGAACTCTAGTAAATACTTCAATTACATACTTTACACTCACTAGAGGTTCAGAACACCATTTCGTTAAGCCCTGCCTCTCCTCCTTGGGAGGCAGGGCTGGCACTTCATTCTATTATGAATCGCTTGTCTTCGCTGTTCTCTTATTTATTCTTGTTCTCCTCGCATTTATTCTCCTCGTTCTCTCTCCGCTGTCCCTCGCTGTCCTCTCCCTTCTTCCTGCAGTAGATCTTTCTGCGTCATGTAAGTCAACACAACGTGCAGTCTAGCAAGAGATGATTAGGTCCACCTGATAGGTTGAGCGTTCACTATTCGATATAAACGTGGTAGCAAGAGACATCGACTGACTACTTGCCTCACCTTCTCCCCACCCCACCCCCCCTTGACATTCGCGAAATCGCTCTCTCGTAGAGATCATCACTGTCTAATAGCACCAAACGCACAAGCTTCCAGGCGAATCTGCGGCTGCTGTCGGCCTTCCTAATGTAATCAAATAAACCGGGTAGAAGGTCAAAATTTCGCAGGGCTCGGCTTGAAGAATTTACTTTCATGGATATCTTAGGTTCGGAGGGCTGGAAGGATTCTGGGTGGGGTTATGATGCTGTCGTGGAAAGGATGAGTCAAGGTAGTTTCTACAGGTTTCTGTTCTGGCGGAGGTGAGTCATGAGGAGTTCTGGCGGACGAATGAATCAGGCTTGCAGAGGATTGGTGGTGGCTATATAAGGGAGGCAATGTCGCCTACTCCTGTACTTTCTTTCTTTTCCTTTTCTCTTCACGCAACGTCTTCTGTCTTTAGTATACCAATATATTATAATCACTACTTAAAAACCAGTGACTATCGCTGTCCCTCTCCTTCTCTACCTACATACTTCCATCCCGGAAGTATCACTGTTACTACCACGTACCCTGCAGAACGAAGCCCCATCGCTTAACGCCCCCTTGAGAAATATATCCAAGCATTATGTTTCTTGCTATAGCTGCATTTACTGGTAAACTTGCAATTCGAATACCGATAAGTATTTCTTTGACTTGACTTTTAAACTCCGGAAAAGAGTCAAACATTGCTGCTTTACCGGTTCCTATTTTAAAATCAATTTAGTTCCATATATAATCTGAACCATTTTTTCTACTAACCAGGCTTATACCATGTTCCAATCTTTACCCGATTCAGTACATTTTCTTTCCATCCCTGTCTATTTAAACTCTTATCGAGCCAAAAGTCCACAGTATTAACAGCAAGATTGTCATATTTTCCTTCATGACTATAACGTTGTTTCAAATCTCGAACAATCTCAACTGCACTCAAAAACCGATTTCTAATACCAGCAGTATCGATCGCTGGCCATAATAAGGGATTAAACCAGTTGGTACGTTGCCTAGGTTTTGCGGATAATATGGAACCAGTATCATCCTTTGGTGTAAATATTGTTGTCCTCTTCCGTATTATTGCTGTTGGATTTGAAGCGAGAAGAACTGATAGAACAGGTTTATAAGTTGAAGCGGCATTGAAGTTTATATTATCTTCTTTTAGTTGTAAATCCGAGTTCTGTTTTATTTTTTTCCCCGTCATTTTATCTCTTACACCGGTCTCCATTTCCATATTCATCCTTTTCAGTCTGGACCATTGTTGTTCCTCTTTATTTTTATCTCGATGAATTTGTTTTTTTTGATCATCTTGAAGTCCCTATGCATGTCTTAGCTAAAATAATACAGGCGGATCGATACACATTAAATACCTTGATTTTTTCCATTTCAAGTTTTGCGAGTGTAGTTTTAATGGAGGACTCAAGTACTTGTTCCTTATACACATTATTATCTACTTGAAAGTAGTAGTCCCGGACTGAAGCTTGCTTTTTAAACCTAGTCTCAGTAGGCTTTGGTGTCAGATCGGCACTTTGTAAATCCATATCCATAGGTTCAACTATATCTGGATCTGCTATAGGAAGAGAGCCATTCACATCCATTTCTAGAGTCAGTACAGTTGGTAGGAAACAAGAGTTAGTTGATTGCGGGGTTGACAGATTGCGGGGTTTTAAAAATTTAGTTTAATAGGTAAAATACTGTCATGAGTTCCATTCTATGGGAGGGACAGAATTTTTTTTATACAGAACTACAAGTTGTCAGGTGCAAAATGGTATCGATACAATGTGTTAATCTGTTAGTAGCAGGCAATACAATAATACAATAGTGTCAGCCAATTCGCTCTATCCCAACCTCACTGCTCGCCGCAGTAGTTGGAATTCCGATTTAATTTGGAAATTTTTCACGATACCGTATTGCTATGGTATCTATTACACCCCCCTTTTTGGTACTGTACCTATCTCCAGAAGAATTTTCAGCGTTTTATTGCCTTCATCACAGATCCATTTAGCTACATGTATGTAATAGGTCTAGATACATGTAGCAAAGCAAAGTCAAGAAAATGGTTTATTTTAACATACATGTAGTTATATATAATACAATTACGGTATGAAAAAACGGAGTGAAATCACTACCGGCATCGGAGAAAAGCACCGTATTCTTACTGCATCATCAGTGTATTGACGGGGGTACCGTAGTGATCCCCCCCCCCTTTGGTACTGTGCACGTGTGTGTTCCCGCATTGGTGGCAAGTGATAAATCAATAGGTATGGTGGGTTTCCACAAGTAAGCGAACATCCACGTTACAAGTATGGAAACACAACCCCAAAGACGTATCTCTCAACAACCACAAGGAGATGGGGGGAAAGGGTTTTAGATATAGATTCTCCGGTTGTGATGGTACCTGGGGCTAAAGTGTCAGCTCGAGAGTGCGACTTTGAAATTTTGATGTTGTTAGGTGGTTTGTATGGTTACTACCAACTATGCAACTACATGTGGTAACATGCAATACCTACTTATATAATCTTCTAACCAAGGCCTACTAACTTAGCTTTCAACCGTACTTTAGAGTCGCGAATAGAGACGTATAAATGCAGTGCGATATATAGTCACTATACGTGTATACATGTAGCTAATCTGGTCATGTCAGAGGTCATTGAACACGATCAAAAATGACCATTTTCAACACTCTAGCACACCACTAAATTTCGGCCTTGTCTAGTATAAATTGATAGTCAGGTAAATAGTTATTTTAAGTTCGACCTATAAAATTTTTTGCAAGAGCTGTAGTGTTTTGTGGATACAATCTGGAGATCGTGCCAGGGGTATATATAGGGCTTCGCTAATTTTACAAGTTGCTCTAACGTACGGCTCCGAGCAATTTAGCTCTTTTGACAGCATTTAGGCTATTTTATATAAATCTCCCCACTGTGTATTCTGGAAAATTACAAGCCCTATTGCACTATGTCGAGTAGGGGTCGTGGTTTGGCAGCTTTTGGTGTGTTATGGTGCCTGTCCGATGGTTGATGTCGCTGTATTGTATTAGCTAAAATATGTAGTATGTACCTTCCCAAAAGTTTTCGTGAAAGCCCGAAAGTAGTTGAATGGTGAAACCTCATACAAAATCTACCTAGCAACAGGGTTCTCCACTACAATATTCTATTACACCTTAACCACTCCTTTTTATTAACTTAGAAGTGTGCAAAAAAAAGGCTTCTCCCAAGGGTAAAACCTTTTACCTCTGTTCACCATTATAATTGATTGTGTTGTGGTAGAACCTGGTTCCACCTAGTTTGGGTGCCCTTTCACGAAAACTTTTGGGTGGGACCTAACATACTTGGCAACCAGACAAAACGGAGTTTCCAAAGGTCAAGGCCTAACAAAAAGATCGTTTTGGCCAAACGGTCCCTTAGATACATGTAGTCATTCCCAGCCCATACGGTGTGATGTTAGTGGTGGTGGTGGTGGTTGTGACCGATAGATAATTTAGGTTCATGACAGTAGGGTGGAAAAAGCCCGGGTTTCTAAATAACCCTACTAGACTTTTTGGTAGAGTTTTGGGGGGCTCTTTAGCATAGGGGCTGGGCTTTTGACAACAACCGGGCAAAAAAGGACGGTACTACGGAAAGTCTTAAGAACTGTGGCCATGGTTGTAACCATACATGTACTACATGCATGTAGTTTTGGAGACTTTCCCCCCCCGTAGTACATCTTATAACAACATGTAAGTACGCAATACAGAAAAGAAACGAGTATACATACCAATATCTTATCTAAATTTCTGATTTTAATTTAGAAGTTTTATAGCCCACATCTATAAGTACGTGGAGGTTTTGATTAGCTTGTTGGAAGGACTTTGTTTCGCTTGAAAGGCGGTATTACACGTTTGTTGTACTATATGAAGAAGTATATATGATAATGTAGTGTACTTTAGATACATGTATACGAGCATGTACATACATGTAGGTACATGAGTATGTAGTGATGCACTTTACCTGGCAAATAGGGAAGGAGGTAAGCCGCGATCGAAGCAGCTTGCCTGAAGTAATATTGGACTAATTGATGTAATACCGACTGAAGGCCGGAAATCACTTGGAACTCCGTATGGCTATTACACCTACTATTATATCCTGCTTTTTGGTACTGTATACATGCGGGCGTAAACATTGAAGTCTATACTGCGTTTGGACGATTTCATTGCTACCCGTACATTTATATTACATGTATTCAGAGTTTTTATTGAACAGTAAGCGTGGCCGAGGTTTGTTTACGGTGATAGGCGGAGAGGGGAAACGATAGAAATACATGTATACTAAGTACATGTATATCCTTTCGCTGAGCATACATGCATGGACACAGGGTGCAAGTAGTTACATGTAAGTAATCCATGATGTATATATGAAAACATACTATGTATTTCAGTACACATTAGACAGATGGATGTGAGTATACATGTATGTAGTTTACATGACTTTCGTGATTGAGCCACATCAATTAAAATCAAGACGCTTTTGTCCTCCTAGGGGTTTTTTCCCCCCCATAAACTCGTCACAGCCACACAGTCCGCCCTAATAAAGGGGATTAAGTTACAAAAAGTTTCCAGCACAGCTATAGGCAGTAGTCAAAAAATAGACGTTGTTAATTCATTCTAACCAATATAACATTTACTCTGCAATTTCACCCTCCTCGCTTTCTTCTGCCTTCTCATCAAGTTGCATCTTTTCAGGCTGTTTTGTAGACGCCTTCACGGTCGGAGAGCGAACGTCCCTTGGGTAGTCATAGCCCCCCGGGGTCCTTCCATCAGGCGTTCTTGCTCTGGGGGTCCTCTCCTTGGGAGTTCGCTCGCGCCTCGACCTCTGATATTAAAGTTAGTACGTTACGGTCTTAATACCATCCGTGCGGGGTGGGGGGGACAAAATTATACCTTTGAATCCCTTCTACCATCATCGCTTTCCTCTGTAGGACTTAAAGGCCTAGCTCTTCTTCTAGTGCGATATTCATCATCACCCCTAGTTCTATAAAGCCTTTCTCTCTCCTCCTCTCTCTCTCTTCGCTCCCTGTCATAGACACTTTCCGCCCGGTCTCTGTCATGTCTATGTCTACTATCAGGTCTTCTCGTCTCACCTCTTTCAGAGCGATGGTGCGAAGTACTTCTCGCTACACTTCCCCTATGTTGGTACACCCTCTCTCTTTCACCAGCGGCCCTCCTTCTTTCCGCCTCATATGCGTCAGGCTCTGGAGATCGACTATGATGGGAGTCGCGGTGATGGCGGGAATCTGTGGGTTTGTGGTATGAAGCACTTGAGCGATGACCATTACGAGGCTCAACGGCAGCTTCTCCACGGTAAGCTCGCCCATCCCTATCCTTTTCCCGCACCCTATCACCGCGATCTCTATCACCGCGATCCTTCTCTTTTCGCTCTCGCTCCTTTTCCCTGTCTTCGTGCTTATCTTTGAGCCGGCGAATGAATTTATCAAACGCCGTACGACGTAATTCCTCTGGCTCAAGCGCTAGGAACTCATCCATCTTTTGGATACGAGGACGGACTTGCTCCCACGTATCCGTCATATCAATTGGAGGGTCAAGATGCTTCATAACAGACCTTAGAGTATCCATTTTGCGGCGTGCATGACGCTCCTGCTGGTGGCGGTCGTCCTCGATTCGCTTTACGATCTTCTCTCGAAGTTTTTCGAATAGAGCAGCCATTGTTTCACGGTCATATTGTGCTGTACGATGGTCAGATTTCAGAACACTTTCCAAATCCTCGAGAGTAGTCTGCTCTCTGATTTCAAATCGTTTCTCCTGTGTATCAAAACAGTGCATTAGCAAGCCCTAAGTTATAAAAGGGGGAAAAGGTTTGGGAGACCTACGTCCAAGATATCCAAAACTAGATTCCTTTTTAATCTTATATCTCTCTCAACCTCTTCCATAATGTCCCAAAACAAATCGAGGGGCGTAGAGCCAGGCTGGCCGAGCATATTGAGATACCGTTCGTCATCCTTTATCAGCGGGTGAATATGTTTCCACTTTGTTCCGACTCGGATGTCACCTTTAGTACGAAGTTGACTCAAAAGTGCCGTAAAGGCCTCCCTACATTTTCTCTCCTTCCTCATCTTCGTGTTTTTGACCTTCTGCCTCTTGTCGTTGAATGCTCTCTCGAGCATTTTGATATGGTTTTCGAAAGCGTTCAACACATCAAGTTTTGACAATGCCTGGAATTTTTCTTCAGACTGGAAACGTTCATTCGCGTGGATGATCGCCTGGGCTTCTGACCAACGTGTATATGGCTCTAATTCAAGAGACTTGAGCAAGCCAACCAACTCCTCTGATGCTTCCTTTCGTGCTTGCTGCTCACGCTCCTGTTGAGCCTTCCGAAGCTCTACAATGTACTCGTCAAATAACTGGCGACGTTCGTTCTCGTCTGAACTAGATCGAAAAATCGTTTCGCCTTCGATCATGGGTCGCGCAGTCCTACAGACATAAGCCGTTAGCACGATGTAAAATGGTTGGGCAACAGTGACTGCGAACGTACTTCCACCTAGTGTAATATTTAATTTCGGGATGACTCTTCAGCATGACTGCAAAGTCCTGTCTCAGCTTCGTGATCCTATCTTTCGCTTTCTCTTGCTCCTGCTGTTTGAGTTCGACGATATACTTCTCAAAGGCTGCTTTCCTGTCCTTAGGATCCTTTAAAGCACGATACTGCGGCTCTTTTATAATTGTGCGCATCGTTTGCTCCCACGACCAGTCTGGCGCTACTCCAGTGCGACGCAGTAGCTTAATAAATGCCGCTTCGGCTTCGTCGTGGGAAGAATATTGAGGGCCATCTTTATCATTAGCTAAAGCAGAAGGGAGAGACATAGGTTTAGATGCTCCATCGATGCTGGTGTCCATATGCGCGCCCTGGAGGGCTACCTGACGGTCATTGTTTTCGTAAGGGTTGTTGAAATTTTGTATGCCTCCGGCAACGAATGTTTGTTGTCTGCTTCATTATCAGTTTGAATTTGCCAACATAAGTTTTGGCATCATTCGAGAGAGAAACTTCAACTCACGGAATATGTGATAATCCTATAGGCGCCTGCGTTTTCTCTAAAGCGGCTTTATAGGCTTCGGGCATCTCCCAGGTCGTCTGCTTAGTTTCTTCATGGTACCTGTCTCAGCGGCCGATTAGTACCGCGTCGGAAGTGGACACAGTGTTTAGGAACTCACCAGTAAGGGCGGCCTTCTTCGGATTTGTGCTGCTTCCATGGCAAATCTTGTAATGCCCTCTAAAGTAGCGTCAGTATTGATTTTTAGCTTTATAGCCCAGGAAAATGGTCCTCACTTCAGCTGGCGTCATCATCTCTACCGGTTTGGTCCATTGGGTGGCTTTGGTTTGAACATTGTAGTAGTAAACTCGTCCCTCTGGATTCTTCGCTTCCTGCCATAGGGCTGACATGATTAATGAAAATGCGGAATGGCACAGGTAAATGTCGATATTTGAGGACAGGAATGTGAAAGCTGCGAAAGAAGATATTCCAACTTTTCTCTGTTTTTCTTCCCTGGAGCTGCAATGGAAGGTTTCGCGCAGAAAGGAAGACACGGTAGGCAGGGAGGCTGGCGATCTCCACCAACGAATCATAAACCTAACCCTTAGTTCTAATGGGTCACAAATTTATGATTAAGGTCACACGCACCTAGGACTCAACAGTCTGCATGTCCAAAGCTTCGGCACGCTGCCCTATTGGGTTGATGGAATTAATGAATAACAATAGATAAAAGCAAAGACTCACTGAATATCTAGCAGATAGACCGGATCTCAAGGAGCTACTGCTCTCCATTTTCTTCATCCTCCCCACATCGAAATGCCTGTTACAGCCCCGCGGGGGAAAGGACATGCGAGGACAAATACAGTCGAGATCCAGGAGTCTGCCCGTCTTGAGATTGTTATTCCTCAAGCCTCAGATCTCGACATATCTCAGGCAATTTCTAGGATACCCGAGGATGACAGTAAATCGGCCGAGATATATGCTGGCGGTATTCCCGCTGTCGCTACGATTGCGCAGCGTGATTCGCTCTTCTATGGTTTGTTCTAGTTCTTTATTTCAAAGGCCGCGGTGAGAGCTAATACTGTTCCTCAATATAGATGAAACACTTCCGGTCTTTGTAGTCCTTCAAATACTTATCCCCCTGGAGGAAGCACTCTATGAATCCTATCTCTCCCGCCTTGCCGTATCTCTTGAAGTAGCGGCGGTAGATGGCCAAAAGCGCCAAACGGATTATGGTGGGAAGGGCCATGAGCAGCTCCACTTACTCTTCCAAACAGTTGTGGATGAAAAGGAAACTCAGCGGATATTACTGGGAGATGACTCGCAGAGACTGGCTATATGGAAACTGGAGGTTCCATTAGGCCACCCTCGGGCTCGTCTGAATAATCCTCGTGTGATATTCACGGCCTCTACCACTATACGCCCAACCGAGCTTCAAAAATCTGTGACTGAAGATGAATATATCACCTCCAGGCAGCCCGTTGGTCTTAACCTTCTCGAATCCTTCTCAGACGACCCTTATTTATCTTCAATTGCTCCACGTCTCTCGGCATCTCGTGTCTCCCGAGTGATCCCTGTGACCCAGGCTCCCCAGCAAGCTTTGCGTCCATTTGGCTATGCCTCAAAACGCTCTTTCAATATATACCCAGCAATTAATATTCGTTTGCGTTATTCACGTATTTTCTCTGGGACCAAACAAACAATCATTGCTTCCCTAGACCTTGAAGTTACTCCCTTTGGGGATTGTGATGTCACTATCGAGAGCGTTGACATTACATTGTCAGGTGGAAGAGCTGATGCACTGGAGGATATATCATCTTCCACTCTACCGATAGAATGTCGACCCAGAGATGATATAACGTTTCTATATACTCTTACCCAAACCGATCTTCTTCCAACCTCCAAAGACCCTATTCCTATCCCTTCCAGTTCACCGGTCCGCCCAATTTCAGTAAGCTTAAGAGCGACAGCACATCTTTCCTCAGTATGTCATCCTAAAATATTCACCAATTGGACAACAACTGTAGATTTCTCCCCACCAGCAGCAACACCGTCATTTCCTCCTACTCCTGGAATTCAACGAACTCACCGCCCTCCTTCCTTGGGGAGTATAATTCATGGCGCAACTGTTTCTTCATCTACCGGGATTCGACCTATTTATCAACCTGCACAACCTTCACCTAACATTGCCTTTACTCCGCCCATTCTATCGTCTCCCTCATTTGCGTCATTCCAAAACCAGGAAACCGCGCTGGGTTTAACGATAACCTTTTCAGGCCCTTCTAGAGTATATGTGGGTGAGGTTTTTCTTTGGACAGTATTCGTCGTGAACCGTTCCCAACGAGCAAGGAAGCTAGCACTCATTGTTCCGCCAAAACGACGAAAGGTCGGGGAGGGTAAAGTGCTGCCTCCTCGGCCAGCAGGAGATGATGCAACGGAGCCGGTATTAGAAGAAAATGTTGTATACCAGACGCACAGGGCTCAATATTTAGAACCGGCAGAGCTAGTGCCTCTTGTCAACGACGTTAGAGTTGGGTAAGTCGCATCACAGCACAACCTTAGTAGCCGAATCTAACCACTCTCTCATTTTAGACCACTTTTACCCTCGGCCTGCCACACAGCCGAACTTCGGTTCATCGCGCTTGCAACTGGTGTACTGAACGTCGAGGGCGTACGAGTTGTGGACTTGGTGACAAATGAGACTACAGACTGTAGAGATTTACCAAGCATTGTCTCCGTAGGGAAGAGGTAAATGGGACATGGGGAGGGGAGTGCCTGTTTTCCTTTTTCCCGCCCCAACAGGCATTTAGGTAAGTTAAATAAGCACGTCTAGTGAATGCTGGATTTTCTTTTGGGGCACCTAGGGGCTATTCGTGTGTCTGCACCGTGAAACCGACTGACTGAGAATATAGGACTACTGTACATACATTGCGTATTATGTACCCGGGGTACTGATAAATGATCTAAAGATCAAATTTCTTGATAACAGGGCCTTAAGAATTAAGGATGCTAAGCAGGAGACTCTCTGACCGCTGATTTGGGTTTTTTGTCATCATTATTTTAGGCAGGGACCTAGCCTCTTTCCCCAAGCCAAGCCCCGCCCACAACAATGTCAGTACTCTACAAAAAGGGAGATTCGGTTTTAGGTAGATCGTTTCCAATTGTATACGTATTCATTAGTCTTTAGGTGTTTCTAGGCTAAACGTTGCATCACTTATCAAGAGTAATTATAATAGCACTAAGGATGAAAGAAAAAAAAAGAAAAAACCTTCTGCATTGGTGGAGGAGTTCCGCAGCTCCGATCTCATATATGTACCACACTATAACATCCTAAACTACATGTAGAGTAAACCAAAAAAGCCAAGTGTAATATGTAATTTAATAATGAATTAAACTGGCATTGTAGGGTACAAATATCGTATTTTTAGCGCATTGACGGGAATACCATAGCGAATCCACGCCCCTTTTTTTTTTGTAGTGAATTCTATTTATGTTAACTGGCCGGACCCATTAAAACAGACAAAGTATAAACATACCTGTAGTAAGACATGACCTTCTCCATTTCTCTTGTGCCGTGATACAACTCATATTAACAAGGCCGAACATTGGAATAGTGGTTGGGGTTTACATATATAAAGCTTTAGATCATATGATAGCATATATTCCATTATCTTCCCTATTCTTACATTGTAATCCAATGAATACGCTCAATCCCATCTCTAGGCTCCATTACAGCTATATGTATTACTAGCACTAACAGTACTGGTATTCTCTAACAACCACCTTGCGTGACCATCCCAAGTCTCCCGGTGCAACGCTGCTAGGCGATCATAGTGCTCATACAGCATCGCCAGCTCACTTTCTAACGCTTCAACTTTGTACTTTGACGCTAGGGATGGTGTATATGCCCTCATATCTGCCATACCTCTCATCACAATTGCTGGATCCTGGAGCGGTGTGAATGTTGAGATCTGGGCAGGAAGTTTGGTACCAAAAGATGCTGAAACGGTTTCGGGAACAAACCCGTTAGGTTTGGTTGTTATGGCATAGTTATGCAAGTCAACAATTGTAGAAGCAGATGTAAGAACGGCGTCATAACGCGGTTTTTTAATTGTTGTTTGCTCAATGGTGCTTTGAAGATTGAGAGATGTTGGGACGAAGCCATTTGGGGGCAGTATTTTAACAGTTGTCACAGAAGCTAGATATCAAACGATTTAAAATAAATAAAAATTACAAGAATGGTGAGGAGGTGCTTACATTTGAACTGAGCCAGTATTCGAAACACGTGACCCGTAGCTATATCCCAGATGCTAACAGTTCCCTTTTCGGTCCCAGTGACGAGATAGTTTCCCTCATAAACAACACCCATCGATGTTATAGGGCTTTCATGATCAGTAGTGTGCCAACGATTCCCTGAAAGTGTCACGGGGACATGGCGAAGCTGCTCAGAGAAGAGTTGGTTTGAGGTTGTACCCATAGTTTCGTCAAAGACAACAGTGCTGTGAAAGCTGACGCTTTGAATTGTTCCATCTTCGAGGCCTGCATAAAAAGCACGATCCACAGGGTCAAGCGCTAGTGCTGTAGGGATAGAGGATAATATGTATGTTCGCAAGTGGGTACCGTTGCGGTAGTCCCATACCTAATCGTTTCAGTAGTCAGAATCATTTTGATCATATAAAATTCCGTGAATGCTGGCTTACTATACAAGACGAATCCTTTGAGGCAGTGACCAGAATATCAGTTGGCCCCACGGCACCGATTCTCCCAGGTACTATAGCTGTGATTTCCCGCTGATGTCGATTAAGTATTCTCTCAGGCTTCCTCTCGCTGCTCCGAACGTCGAGTAAAGAGGCCAGAGACCATACATAGACATTGCTGTCTGCGGAACCTGTTATGACGAAATTTGAATTAAAGTCGAAGGCAATACATGTTACTTTTTGAAGATGTATTTGAGGAGTCGAGATAAATCTTCCGGTCGCAGTCTATAGTTACAACGCACAGTTACAAAATCTTCTAAGATATTGCCCGGAAACCAATATTGGCTGTGAGAGTTAACACGAACCTCCCAAATTGTGAGTCGTCCAGAGTCGGTTCCTCCGGCCAAAAATGCCCCAGACCCCCCACTAGCTTCAATGGCTGTGAACTTCTCTTGGAATGGTACTGTGGATTCTAAACTTTGTTTCGATCTGTTGTATACATTGATAACTGCCTTATCGCTCTGCGCAGCGAAGATATGTGATGAGGTTACTGCAAGACAGTTTTTGAGTGTCGAAGAGCGCTTGAAGCTTGCTGCCTGGGAATATGTATGCAAGTCAAAGACAGCAATGCTAGATTCGGTAGTTGAAACACTGGAATTATCGATTGAAGGGCGGTGGGTGCCGAGAATCACTTGTTCAGTCAACATTATTTTGGTATTTTTTTGAGGGTTTTAATGTTGTAGAGAGGAATGATTCATGTAGGTCCAATAGTTTTTTTGTTTTCTCAGTTGTCAAGCAAATGCACCAGAGCCTCATGGCCTGTGCGTCAACTGGGGCTAGGGTATTACAAGAAAATTCTTAGGACCCTTCAAGACTGTATTTGCGACTACACTTCCCCAAAAGCCCCATGAGAACGAGCTACACAATGGCTCCAGTTACGAAAAGACGTCGAACGGATCTCGGTAAAACCAGTACTACAGAATTTACAAGAAATTCCGCACCAGATAACCTAACTGGTGAAGTCGAGAATAATGCAGACGGCAGTGAAATAGAGCCCTCGGACGAGGATGCCATGGAAGTTCCCAATGCCAACCCAAAGGAACGAAAACAAAGAACAAAAAAGGGCGCCGACGAAGGAGTATCCGAGAAGGAGAAGGCTCAAGCTGTTAGCGACATGTACGAATACAAATCGAACGTCTTTCGAATGGAGACCGAAGAGTTGCTGAAGGAAGTCCGTTTAAACTACCAGAAGCGCATGGCACCTGTGGAGAATGTTTTACACAGGTTAAAAAATATTATTGAAGCTATTCCTGAAAGACTGGATATTCCTGTGGGTTTCATGCCTCGACCAACCCGCTTGATGAACGACTTTTACTAACTATATGACTGGCAGATATGCGAAGCGGAGAAAGAGATGAACAGGCGCAAAATAAACATTCCATTTCCGGACCCCAAGCCGGCAAAGGATGTTATGTACAAATTTTCATACGCAAAGCCATCCTATATGAACATCGTTGGTGGGTACGCACTCAAGACAATAATCAAACAAAGTGAAGGGTTCTCGATCGATTTGGTTGTCTCAATGCCTACAGTATGTTTGCCGTCCGGGTTTGACTGATCGCAATGTACTAAAGTGGGTTTAGAGTATTTTCCAAGAGAAGGACTATCTTAATTATCGATACTTTCACAAGAGGGCATACTATCTAGCGAATTTAGCTGCAGCGATACAAGAGTCCAAGGATATCAAAGTAAAATTAGCAATCGAACATATCAACGAAGATCTTCTACGTCCAATCTTAGTACTTTCTCCATGCGGTAGTAAGTTTTATCCGGAATTCAAGGGAAATATCATATTCTAATTAAACTTTGCAGGTGGTGATGATCTGGATTTTACAGCTTCAAAATGTTTGATCAGGTTGATTCCCGCTGCTTCTCAGGATACATTTGCAACAAATAAACTGCTCCCTTTCAAAAATTGTGTGAGGCCTCCCCAAACACTTGGGGTGGATGGCAAAAAGATGCTTGAAGCTGGCCCAACAACATCATACAATTCATCTCTGCTAGCCGACACAACCTACTTCAAACATCTTTCACAACTTCATTCGAGCTCTGAAGATTGTGTAGCTTTCAAAGATGCTTGTATACTAGGAAGAGTATGGTTACATCAACGGGGATTCGGGGGGGGGGTTAGTAAAGGTGGATTTGGCCATTTCGAGTGGGCTATTCTAATGTCGCTTCTATTAAAAGGAGGAGGTTCCAAAGGACACGCAATTGTCTCTCGGGGGTACAATAACTACCAGATTTTCAAAGCTATAGTCCAGTTTCTGGCGACAAGGGATTTGGTAGCAAGTCCATTGATTTTCAATGCTGGTGATGAAGTCAGGGTCAAAGGCTCAGAATTGCCACTATTATTTGACGGTTCAAATGGGCTGAATCTTTTATTCAAAATGACACCATGGTCGTATAAATTGGTTCGTAAAGCTGTGTGTAGAATTTCTATAGGGTTTGGGGCTAATATTTCTCAAGTTAAAACACGAGGCAACGATAACCATGAAGCTCCTCAATGACACAACGTCCGACAACTTCGATGCCATATTTCTAAATAAGGTTGATGAACTGCACTCCAGATTTGATTCCATTGCTCGAATCCCAGTCCCTCAAGCGGCTGCAGGAGCGGGGCCCACCACGGGATCGAATGACCCAGACCATAAAACCCACACAATATCATTCTCCTACAAGCTCTATGATTCTCTAACTAGGGGCCTTGGAGATAGGGTTTCTCTAATCCACCTGATCTTGCCTTCACCTTCTCCCAGAAGTATTAGCTTGAATGGAACCCCCGAATCTTCAGTGGGAGGACAAGTAATTGTTGGTTTTATGTTAGACGCTACTAAATGCACACGGGCCGTGGATCATGGTCCCCCAGCCGAACACAAGAAAGGGGCGGCAGAATACCGTAAATTCTGGGGCCCTAAAGCAGAACTACGTAGATTCAAAGACGGAAGTATCCTCGAGAGTATTGTCTGGGCGGACAAGGACTCAAAGCTGTCAATTTTCAACCAGATCATTCAGTATCTCGTAGACCGGCATATTAGCGCAGAAGTCGCGAAAGATATTGTCTTCATTGGCGATGAATTCGCACACCTTTTATCGAAGTCTCAGCTTTGTGGCTCACAGACTACAGCGTCTTTTCAACCAGCGATGAATGCTTTCGATATACTTGTAAAGGATCTACGAGCCCTTGAAGGCCTTCCTTTACAAGTCAGACAAATATCTGCAGCTGCGCCTTCTTTGAGATATTCTACAGTTGAGATTCCGTTAGTCGCTGCGGATGGGCAGTTCTTGATGGAACCAGCAGACGTGGTTGTGCAGTTTGAAAGCTCACCCAAATGGCCCGAGGACCTTGTCGCCGTTCAAAAGGCAAAAGTCGCGTTTCTTTTGAAGATGGCAGAGCTTCTGGAGCAGGAAAAAGGCGAGGATATCGTTACCCGCGTTGGTCTTGAGAACGAAAACTGCAATACTATGAACAGCGCTTTCCTTGATATTGTTTATCTTACTGGCGCCACTTTTAGGGTTCGGATATACCATGATAGAGAACGGAATCTTCTTGAGAGACAGCTGAAGGATAAAAGCCTTTCTCCCCGTACAAGAGAGGAGATTACCCAGGCGTTATCAGAGCATTGCAGAGCATTTATTTACGGACCTCTACACACACAAGATCTTCAAAAACTTTGCCACCGATTCCCCGCTCTTTCTCCAACAATCAGGCTAGTCAAGAAATGGTTTCACTCACATTTGCTATCACCACATATATCAGATGAATTGGTTGAGCTCATTACGCTTCGATGCTTTATCAATCCATCACCCTGGGCGACACCATCTAGTGTTATGACTGGGTTTTTAAGGGCAATCTCATTCATCTCACAATGGGATTGGAGAACAGAACCATTGATTGTGGATATGTCTACCGGTGATTTGGGGTCTTCAATTGTCCAAGAAATCAACAGGAGCTTTGACTCGATGAGGAAGAATGATCCTGCTCTAAATAAAACTGTTCTTTTTGCGGCTTCAAATCACAGCCAAGAGGGAACCGCGTGGACGGAGAATGGTCCGATCAAGGTCGTAGCAACTAGAATGACGGCATTAGCAAGGAGCGCTTGTGAGTTAGTGAAGAACTGCAGTTCGGTGATCAGAGTCGAAACCCTGTTTTCACCTTCCATGAAAGATTACGATTTTGTCCTTAATCTCAACCCAGCATTCACGGCAGGTGGGATCAGGAAGAGGAAGCAACAATCAAAGTTCAAGAACTTGCAGAAACCAGAAACAATCACAATCCAGGATATTTCGAAGCTAGGGCTTGATCCCGTGGGAATGTTTCTTTCGGAGCTTTCGGTTCGTCCCCAGCTACGTAATAATAATTTTTGAAGCTTACTGTTTTGACAGAAACTTTATGGTCACAATCTTATCATATTTTATGATTGCTTACTTGGTGTAACTGTGGGGTGTTTATGGAGCCCGCTTTGCACAGGTGTTAGGGGATGGAAAGTAAATTTGACATACTCAACTTTACCGATTGTAGAGAAATCTCAAAAGGACGATGAAAATGTGAAATCCCTGCCCGTTAGGCTGATTTGGTCTTCTCTTACTAACTTTAGCTCTTCTAACTTAGGGTACAAAGCTTGTTATCAATAAGAAAGCCATTCTCAATGAGATCGCGAGGTTGGGGGGCGAACTAGTGATGAACATTGAAGTAAATAGGTCATAACTCTCAATTTCAAGGGAGGGCTTCAATAAAAAATATTTTGGGTTTAATTATATAATCCTAGGGAAATAATTTCGTAAAGGATAATCCGTTTAGCTTATTGAATAGCATTTCTTCTTAATCAACCATGTTTACAATCATCAGAATGGGCAAAAGAAAATTAAGGTTAGGGATAACAATCATTTGACGATCATGGATGATCACTCGCACGTAACCTGACTCCAAATACTGGATTCTGCGCAATCTTCGTAGGTACTGCACCGACCGGCTACCCTAGTAGGGTAAGTGTGTAGACAGTGGCGGTACTCCAGAGTATGATGGCACATAATAGCGCTCTACTCGGGTAAGCGCGATAACATGTGTCAGCTTCAAAACGCGCTGATCACGTGCAGAACATATCCAGAAACTGTAAGCGTCCAGCTTTGCTTTGCCTCCAGGAAACTCTTGTCTACTGGTATTTATCCACCCCCCCCCCCCCCCCCCCTTCCATCAAAACTCAACATATCACGGCTGCAGCAAACACCAAGTGCTGTTATAATACAACAAGAGCTACAATAGAAACTCTATCTTAACCTATCAACATGAAAGTTTACTACATCGGCGTCAGTGATTACTTTCCCCGCAGCATTACTAGTGAACTAAAGCTAATATCTAGCTCCATAATATGTATAGGTGTTCCGCAGAGACCCTGAGCCCACGTTTGAGCTTTGCTCTCAAACTGATCTCTCAAGCTTCGGCTATTTCCAACAGACCCCCGTTGGCGAGTTCATGAGTCTGTTCGCCCGCGCCATAGCGGAAAGCAAGGACTTGACACCACGTCAAGAGGTCGCAGAACAATGTTCGTTATAGCCTTCCGGAAACCACCCTACTCGTCGGAGAATATATGTATAACTCTCGTTTGCTAACTTGCAGCGTACAGCCTACGTCTTCTACGTGTACAAACGTTCCGAGGGCATCGTCAGCGTGGTGATCACTGATCAAGAGTATCCAAAACAAGTCGCGCACAAGCTCCTTTCGCAGGTTTCCGACGATTTCTTGACAACATATACTCGCGCAAAATGGGCTCAAGCTGGCAAACTCCCTCTCCCAGTTTTGGGCGAGTATATTGTCAAGTACCAGGACCCGAAACAAGCGGATAGCATGCTAAGAATTCAACAAGAACTAGACGAGACAAAGATTGTCTTGCATAAAACTATTGAGAGCGTACTGGAGCGGGGTGAGAAAATTGATAACTTAGTTGCTAGGAGTGAAGGGCTGAGTACTTCGTCAAAGATGTTTTACACGCAGGTATACAAGCCTTCCCTCACTCTAAAAGTCCAAGGTCCGCTAACTTGTACCAATAGGCCAAAAAACAAAATAGCTGTTGTGTAATTACTTAAATTACCACATCCCAGCGATATTAGTAGACCGAAGACCAACCTTGTCAATTATAGGAGCACGGAATTTTTTGTTAAACTATTTATTTTTCTTCGGCCATTTCTTTCTCTAGTTGGGGGTTCTATTGTCTTTTCCTATTGTTTTCCGGTGTTGATTGATTGTGCTACTTTCCGGGACGGAACTTAGGTGTGGGGCCTTGTATGAAGGTTTGCAAGGTTATTGGTGGCAAATGCGAAATTTTTATATTATTGACCTCTACACATCGCATTATGCAGTATCATAACAATTGATAGATTCTTACTCCGTCAGCTTGAGATCAAGGCCCTGTTGACGGTTTTAAAACGCCTGAATGGGGGAACTATGCGATTATATTTCACTACATACATGTATGTAGACTGCATTTAAACTAGAGTTATTATTAACCCTCAATGGTTTGGCCCACACATCCTACATGGGTGCGAGGCTACTTCGTTTCAGGCCTTCGAAGTAACATTCCTCCTGTCATCTTTCTGGATCATTTCACGTCCTAGCTGCAACGCCCACTCTGCTTTGGACAAGTTACCGGATCTAGAACCTAGACAACACTTGTCAAGTTCTACTACAGTAGTATCCTGATAAGATACATAAGTATTTATCTTAGTAGCTGCATGTAGGTATATACATGTAGGTACATACAAATTACATGTAACCGGAAACGGTTGGGGGCGCAGAACTTTCCATAGATATCGCAAAGCTTGACTGACCAAGTATTATAATCTCGATGCAGGAGTTTTATAAATTCCTGCTCTAATCGGGATAGTGATATAGGGAAGAGTAATAAAAGACATCTCTGACACTATTTACCTGAGTACCTACTCCTTCCCCGTGAACAAGGATTATAATTGCTTTTGGTGCCTAATGCAACATACGTGGTGAGAGAAAACTCAGGGTTCTGTGGCCTTTGGTGTATTTTGCTGGTTGTCCTAATATGCGAGTGCCAGTTTGGACAGAAGGGTCAATAAAGTAAATGCACTCGAAAATATTTCAAGAAACAACAGTACGATTTACTCTGGACACCATGGCTCTAACTTCAACATCCATATCCAAATGTTAGAGAATTGAAACATCAACCGTAGCAATACAAGATCAAGACACAAGTTACAATTGTTATAAATAAGCTGAGAACCACTACCCGAACCAACCCTTTTTTATATCATCATTGTAAGAAAGAAAGAAAAAATAGCCTAAATTATAACACACGTGCAAGAAAGAAAACCCTGAAAGCCCTATCGCCTAGTAAAAAGACATAACAGATAACACGGAGGCTGGAGCATCATTCCTCGTCCGTGTCCGTGTCCGTATCTGTTTCACTTTCCTCGGCAGCCTGCTCTCCATCGGTGTCTGACTCCTCGTCTTCAGATGAGTCGTCGTCTTTTGGTACCTTCTTCTTTTTAACCGGGCCCCCACGCATAGCATTCATTTGGCCTGCAATCGAATCTATAGTAAAGCAGTTGATTAGTTCCTAACCCCTCTGCCAAAGAGTGGGGAACTAAGACATACCTTCTTCCGGTTCACTGATATCATCTTCCTCGATGATTTTCTCAACCTTACTCGGATCGCTAATAACCAGCTTCACGCTCCGCCTAGTATCAACACCTAAGTAAGAATCACTGATACAATGCATCACAAACGTATATTCGCCTGGTTGCGGGGGCGCCTGGAACTGCATTTTGAACGTTTGAACCGCAAAATTATCAGTGCTCTTTTCAAAGCCTGTAATAGCCTGGGGGGGAACAATCATTTTGGCTTGCTTTGCGTCTGCAAGGAAGATTTGCCAGCTTGGTGTATAGTCTCGAGGATAGAACGGCGCGTGCGCGAATGGAGTAGTTGGGGGTTCTTCGCCTTGTTTAGACTGTGACCAGCGGGATTTGCGACCAAGGAGGGCTTCTACATCAGTTTCTTCGGGGTCCTCGTCCAGTAGGTCCTTAGAGTCGACAGAGGGTGGTTTAGATCCGGGAGGAGTGACCCTACATTTAACCACGAACTGAACTAAGCTAGAGGGTGTAATATAAGTTTCGCCCATGACTTTGAAGAATGCATCCTCTACAGAAAGAGCGGGAAGATTCTTGGCAAAATGAATGGCCTGTTCGTATTGTTTTTCCGAAAGAAGTCCCTTGCCAACACAGAGTTTTCGCCGTTTCTCTTCAGGGGTGGCCATAAAGCGCTGGACTGTCCAGTGATTCTTACCCCCATCCTGTTCAACAGCAGCAACAATCTCGTTGGTGAAGTTGGGCAGTTGGAGAAGTGGTGAATGATCAGGAGGGATAGCTTGAATAAGACTTTGGTTCAGAGACATGGAAGAAAGGATCGGCTGGGTATTGCTATAAGCGAGTGAGATTGCATGAAAACTCCTGTTAAGCGCAACCGCCGCAGGGCCAATGTCAAGTTTTGCTAGATTATGTAAGTAATAGTCATTTGGCTGTAATATATCGTAGAAGGCATACCGTTTTCAAGTTTTTCGCTTTCTAGATCGACTCGATAAAGATACGCCCACAGAAGCCCACAGGCCCTTCTTTGCCACCCATCTAGTTCTTGCAACGCAGCAAGCTCTCTTTCAGGTACTCCTGCCTCGCGGATTTTCCGTTCGATGATCGCCTCTTCGCTTCCAATCCATTCTTTTTCTCTTTTGCCGCCAGTTATATGCTTCATCTCCTCACCCACAGTTAAGATTGATACCAGTTTTTTTTCGTCGATGTGTTCGTCGTACGCCCTGAAAAGACTACCAGCACTCTCCATCAAAACACCATCCTTGGTGTGTTTTTTAGTTCCGTACCACCAACGGCCCACGGTGTATGGTAGCAAGATTCCAAACAAAAGCCCATAAACAGCAAGGACATAGTAAGAATTCCCTTCAGAAACAATCCAAACGGGCAGAGCAATTCCAATAGAGAATGCCTGTTTTCCGTCAGGATGACCATATTGGGCGTAATTGTTGCGAATCTCCTCATCTGTCAAAGTTTTATAGGCCTTTGTCAACTCTGAAAATTGCTCGTTGAGCATTTCAATTGTTTGGTTCTCGGTAGGGCGAATTTTGTCAGGGTGAAATTTGAGAGAGAGCTTCCGGTAGTGTGATTTGATTTGCTTTTCAGTGGCTGATGTACTGATTCCTAAAATGTCATACGGATCCCAGATCTTCTTGCCTTCAGCATTACTGGTAGTAGCAATGAGGTAAGCCATGTACGCAAATAACACCCATCCGATAACAATGGAAATAAAACGCTTCAGGCGGCGTTCCCGCTTCGCTTGCCGGCGGCGCGCACCATCTATAAGGTCGCTATTAGGCGGCTTATAAGTGTTGTCTTTCAGGAGAGGTGTCTTTAAAAGTCCTGGTTCTGAATACATATGTTAATAATCTTATTCAATGGGCTCTGGAGGGTAAGGGAATAGATACGTTTACTGGGCGCAAAGGTAGAGTAAGTGAGAGGTACGAGGACCAGCCCGGAAAGTGTAAGGATAAAGTAAGGGAAAAATTGCCCCTAGGTCGATGATAGGAGCTCAAGTTAGTTATAAGCTTGTAACCTTCTGACTATAAACTCCCTCAAGAAACGTACCTGGTCATCATAATTGTAGTCTTGCGACATGGCGGCGGGAGCAGCGCTTTGCTCGTTAGCTTTTCTTTAGCTCTCTTCCTTTTTTTCTTTCTTAAAATTTGAGTTGTATATTATTGAAGGCAAAACGGTGAATGTGACCGTAGTGAGGAAACAAAAAAGAGCTTGCTGAGATTAAAGGAATGGCAGAAGGCAGGTAATTCTATATGTTGGATCTTATTTATAGGTAGGTGCCACTTGCCTAGGAGGCCCTATAATAACAGAGCTGAGTGGTTGTCGAGGGAAGGAAGAGATGAGGGTAGAAGAAACTATGGGCTCTGCAATGCGGGTATCTATTGAGCCCAAGAGAGCATCGTGTCCTCTTGACTTTTTCGCCAAACGAGCCCACCGCTCTTCCCCTGCATCTGACTAAGCTGTCCCTAAATAGAACATAGCTTAATCACCCCCAACCCACATGAGTGATCTAATTAAGCAACTCCCACTACCACCGAGGGGCAAATTTTAGCCGCGCACGCGGCCTGCCAAAAACTACAAGTTTACCTGATGCTCAAACAGCCATGGTTTTAGAGGCCCCCAGTCAGTCAAAAAGAAACGAGGATCCTCAAAGCAGGTCCCGTTCTCAGGAGTATATCAACAGCCACAAACCCCCAAAACGAATAAAGCGTTTTCACTTGAACAGCCCCCCAGAAAGGATTTCAGAGTCAGGAAGGGAACAAGATTCTCCACTTTTTGGAGACATCGTCCCCGTAGGACCCGGCGACAACCCAGACGACGGAATATGTTCATCTTTACCAATACCCGACGACCATGATATGGCCATAACGGAATACACAATTACAAAAAGATATCGCAAGTCCATCTATGTTGACGCTTTCAATCTAGCGCTCGATATAGTATTAAAGGATGAACTGCACTTGTTTTCCGACCCCGAGCAGGAAACCTTTGCGAAGTACCGGTCCTTGGAATATGAGCCTCAGTTACTGTATGTCCGCTTGTTTCTCCGAAAAACATCAGCTTGGTTTCGTGTAAGGAAACTTGGTTACGACAACGATATTACCGATATGTTTTCCACTTGCAAGGTCCTTCAATGTGACGAAGTTGGCTTTGCTGAGAGTGAAGGGGCCATAACTACCCTTGAAGAGGCAGTTGCTCTCCTAAATATGGAGGAGTTGAGGTTACTTGCAAAAGAGGCAAAGGTTACTGGCTCAAACAAGACTGAATTGGTGATGGCTTTGAGAAGGGCTTCTGATGGACAAGTTGAACTTGGAGTTAACGGAAAACTTGGGCTTGGGCTTAGCTTTGATAAAAAAGGGAATTATGTTACTCGCGATACGTATTTTGTGCAAAAGATACTGGAAATGACTGGTATAGCCCAATTTCATTTCCCTCAAGTTTCATCTGGCGTATCTCATTCCGAGCCCATTGCTCCCTAGGCCCCCTCATCCGCCTTAAGCCCAGTGCAACAACCCTTTTTGAACGCGTTCACCTCGTCTTCTACCGTTCCTCCGAATGGACGGAAAAGTCTCTCACCACTATGATCCTTGCGAGAACACAACGGCGTAACTTTCCAGATTATATCGTATCTCGCACATCTGTCTTTCCCACTCGTGCCTCTCTCTTGGACTTCGAGGAAAGCATCAAGATTCAATCTTCCGTCGATGAGGCTCTCGGTGGTGCTGTAACAATGCAAGACCTTGAGTCTGTAAAAACTATTTTTGACGGGACTTATGAGAAATGGAAGCGCCTAATTACCGAGGATCAGGAGAGAGAAGATTATCTGAGACGCTTCTCAGCTGCTTGGGTCCTAACTCGAGTCGTTCACAAGGGTGAATATGTTCTTGGTAGACTCAAGGATTATGCACGAGAGTATGAAGTCCTCAATGCATTACTTGGTCAACGTGGCTATCATCCTGCTAGGAGGGGAGGGTGGTATCAACGAAGGGCGTTGATTGAAGAAAATTATATGGCTTCTATCACACCTAGCTCGGCGAACCCAGAGGCAAGCAAGAAATTTTGGCTGCGGAAAGCATTGAATACTTGCGAGATAGGATTACAGGACCCAGAGACGCACTTGATATACCACTATGATCTACAGAAGCGGATCATGAAATTAGAGCCAAGGCTACGTATACCAAAAAGGGATCAACACGATTTTGGCCATTCTAAATTAATACAGCCGGGAACAAAGAAAATTATAGGCGAGAGAATATACTCTGTACTAGTAGGGAAAAAGACAATATGGAGAGATGAAAAAGAAGGCGGTCAGTGTAGTGTCGAGGAAATGTGTTTATCTCAATACCGAGGTGAAGGATGGAAGGGATATCACTCGGAGGGTGGGATTCTTAAAACTCTATTTGCCTATTTGTTTTATGATATCATGTTTCTTTACCTCCCTAACGTTTTCCAAACCCAATTTCAAACATGCCCTTTGGATCTGTTCACGGACGGATTCTACCTCGCCCGATTGAGTGAAATCAACCATCGCTTGGTGGAGCTGTCGAATGGTGGAGCATCTAGAATTATTGAAAATATTGATCGAGAACACAGAGAAAGAAGAACATGTGTTATTGGTTTGGATTGGAGTTTTTCGAAGGAAGACTTGTTGGAAATCGTGGACGTGAGTCCTCCTTGAGTCACTGATCAGCAAGATATCATCTGCCTCCGAAGTCTCAGGAGACTCTCAAGAGGCTCCGGATGCATATGCTAGCTTGCTGATAAGTTGCGCGTCGATGAATCAAAAACTTATGCGTAACAGTGCGTTGGCGGGGATGCATTGGGTATCATTTGCAAAGTTGTGAGTACATCCAAAGCACTTCGAATATAATCCAATTTAACTCCTGTAGTTCTGTCAGGAATACCGTCAAAGAGCATCGGGCCTTCCTGATCTATTCCTCTGGGACCCTAAAAAGAAATTGTGCATGTTTTCAGAAGGTACAGGATCCCTACCGGCTAGCCATAGACCCGCCGGCCCGAGAACCACTTGAGAGCCCTCGTTAACATGACTTCTAGTCAAATCTGAGAATGACAGATTAAGTGATAAGCAAAGGCTCTGGATCCATGTTTTATCTAGCGTAGGCATCAAGGTGGAGCTATGCACGGCTGTTGCAAGAAAATGAAGGAGCGAAAGATGGTCGATTAATAGTGATAATAACTAGGATATACAATACAGTGCTCCGTACAAGCTACTAAATTATCTAAAAGATTTATAGCCAGAGGGTATTTTATGAAGAAGAGAACAGGAAGCCGGAATGCCTAGCTTTCAATCGCTCGTAGCTGGTGATAAAGCCGCCAATAACCATGTTATGCTATGCGTACAACGGGGGGGTGATGAAAAAAAGGGCTACTAATCCGAACCTCCCTCCGAGGAAGAGCCATCATCCTGTAACTCGCGTGCAAGAGCTTCCTGGTCGGTCTCGATAATATTGTCGATAGTTGAAACAAATCCGGAGTACAGCTTAGATTGGCGTCTTTCACGAAGTCTTCTTGGCCTTTGAGCAGTTGGGCCCATAACCTTCACTGGGTTTACGACTTTCATCCGTTTCTGCTTTTTGACCGCCGGCTTCTTCTTCTTCTTCTGATCGGGTACTACTTCGTCATTATGAACTTCGGTGGTTGTTTGTACCTCTGAAAAGATTTCTGCAGAATGAGAAGCCGTTGAACGCTTTTCGTCTTTCGCCCATAGGCCACCATGGTGTTCTGTCTTCCTTCTTTTACCAGTTTCCCATGACGCCAGATAACCGGCGCTGTCCCTCCAGTTCACAAGTTCTAGCGGTCTCTTCCTTTCCTGAGGGAGCAATTTCGGTAATTGTTTTTTTATATTAGGTAAAGGGTTGGTTGGCTCTCTGCCCATCAACTCCCATAAAGCTTTCTCCTCCTTGTAGCTTCGTTTTTTATCCAATGCTTCCATATAAATATCCTCCGCATTGTCGATAGACTCCAAGTTGGCATCCGTTTTTTTCTGGGGCTTGCTCCTAAACGTACCGTCTACATCTATATCGCTGTTCTCTGATTCATGACTTTCATCATCATTATCATCACCGATATCGCTCTCAGAGTTTAGGCCTGAAGATGTGGTGTCCTTTGGATTAAAAACGCCATCATTTGCTCCTCCGTCGTTATTATCGCGCCCATCATACGCGGCTGCAAGAAGTTCATCCATCTTAGCTTCCACGGCGTTGTCTTCCTCATCATAATCATTAAGGTTCACCCCCGAGCCCGAGCCGTGTCTCCTTGTGCATCGGAGGACCTGTTCTAGCTTATTATACGGAAGAAAGCCCTTATCTGAATTTATCCTGACGTCCTCCTTTCTGTTATAAACACGCAGTCCGATTCTTCTCGGGATTTTTATCCAGTACTCCCTCGAGTTCTCGGGTAGGCCCAGGCAGTTCACCGCCGCCTCGACATCAATCGGGCGTATGAGTTTGTTTTGCCCAAATACCTTACTCTCCATCCCACGGAGTCTTGATGTGGCCATGTATATTGTTGTTTGGACAATGCGTCTGGTCAAGCTGACAACAAGAGTGTGAAGATCTTGGAACGCTACGTAACGGATCGCGGGTGGGTCAGAACCAAGGGACCGCCAATTACGATCGTTGCCGAAGCCGTTCATGAAGATACTGTATGCGATCCAAACCGTAAGGCCCAAAAGCAGACAAGACATTTTAATGGCAAACTGAAAGCACTATCGCGCAATAACTGGACAAGAAAGCATTGAAAAGGATGGCTGGAAGGGGGGGTGATCGTATACATACCTTTCCGATGTCTTAAGCATGTTGTATACATTCAACAGTCCAGCTTCCGGTGCAATCTGGTGAACCTCCTCAATGTTGTTCTCCTTGTACAATTGCTCTATTTCCCATGAGTTCGCTGCATCCAGGCGCCAGAGATCTCCCCATTTCCACTTCTCCCGCCTTTCTTCGTCCTTAAGTGTCCGCTCCTCTAGAGCATCCGCTTCCTCCTCCAGTGCCTCGACACACTCATCGCTTAGCTCTATGGCCGCCGGGATGTCTCTTGAAGAAACAAGTTCCCTCCCCTTTGCCCACCGCCTTGCAGGAGCATGCCAATCGTGCTCTCTCCCATCTTGTAGTGCCTTAATATACGCACGGCACTCCACTACACTCTTGGTGCCGATAAGACGCGATAGTTCGGCGACATTATCCTTCCCAACAATCGCCAGATACTTGAAGAACATGTTTCTCTCCAGCCTTGTCCACGTCGACCCAAGAAGCGGTGTCGCCCGGTTTGGGTTATGCTTGAGTTCATTGAGTCCGCGGGAAGCAGCTAGCGCGATCTGGTCGTTCAGGAGCTCGAGGTAGCGGGGGTTATATTTGTCAATCTGCTTTCCGCGCCTCCTTCCGGGGACTTTAGGGGGGCGTTCCGTTGTCGTGCGCTTTCGACGGCTTTGTAAGGCAGAACGCGGGGTTCCGGCGGAGGTGGACTCCTCCTCATCCTCCCCATCCCCATCCTCCCCATCCTCCCCATCCTCCTCATCCTCATCCTCATCCCCCTCATCCTCATCCCCCTCATCCTCAGTCCCGTATTCAGAACTTGTTTCGCTGTGTTCCGATGGAGATGGGCTATCTGGTGGGGCTATGGGGTGTTCGTTGGGGCTGACAAAGGGGACTGACCCTTCTTCTTCTGCGTCTGAGCCAGTGTTGGACGGTGATGGTGTTGCGGGCCCGGGGCTTTTGGTGTAGTTGGCATGGTTGAGTAGTGAGGGTAGCGGCTCGTAGGTTGGTTGAGTTTCTAGTTGGGATTCATCTGCGAACTCCGCTTCGTCTTCGGGCTCGGGCTCGTTCAAAGATGCGGGTCTGTTATCAATTTTAGATCCGGCCTCTGCGTCAGGTTCAATCCCTGCTTCAGACTCGGTTCCCGCTCCAGGCTCGGCCCCTGCTTCTGAGCTAGCCTCTGCCTCTGAGCTAGCCTCTGCTTCTGAATTAGCTTCCAACTCCGGTTCAGTCTCTATATTATCTTCAGGATCTGAATCTGAAGCTTCCTTGTCATCCTCACTATCTTTGGCTTGGGACTCAACCTCCGATTGTAGGTCCTGGTCTGAACTCCCTTGTCTCTTTACCAGTATCTGCCCAGTATCAATGATACTATCCAAAGATCGCTTCTTAATTGTTGAGCGGGCCTTCGACTCCCCATGACCCTCAATCTCATCCTCAGAGTCTTCTACCTCGCTTTCGTCAGAGCCCACATCACTCTCGGAGCTCACCGCACCCTCACTTCCACCACTAGATTCCCCTCCCCTCAACATGCTCGGGCTCCTCTCCATGCGCAGCCGTATACGCCCACTCTCCGCCGAATCATACCCCTGCTCCGAACCGTCTGCCCAGCGCTCGAGTTCCGGCGAAACACTCCTCCCCCTCCTCCTCGCTCCTCTTAATTTTCTGTGCACAATGGGGCTCGGCGACCTCGAGGCGCTCTTTGCCCATGACGGCGTTTTCGACGGCGCGCGGAGACGGCGAGGTGGGTGCTCGGGCTCGCTGTCGGCTTCAGAGTCGGAGGAGACGATGACGGGGCCGCGGCGGGGCGGTTTCATGCTAGTCTTGGTACTGGAGTCTGAGTCGGAATCCGAAGTGGATGCCATTGGGGGGTAGTAGTGGTGGGTTTATGTTGTGGATGGGGTGGGGTGTGGTAGAGTACTTGTACTTTTTTTCTTCTGGGCAACGACGGTGGGATGTGCAGGGCAGGGTAACGGTCACTGGACCACGCGCGTGTGTTTGAGGACCGAGTGAGAGGCTGTGAACCTTGATTTGAAAACCGATCTGCGCGCGTCGAGAAAATTGAGATGGTAAGTATCATTGGAATTTTGTGACGATGATAAAAACCGCTGGATTCCTTGCCAGATCTCATTTTTTATTTTATTTTTCCGTAAGTAAAACGTGAAACTCGATTATTTCCCTCCCTCTCACCCCCAATGCATGCACCACTGCGGACACCGAATTTTCTCCAGCCGTTCACCAACCTCCCCCACGCCCTACCCTTAGATCTTTTCTTCTCCTCCCCCCCAAAAAATTTTCCTTTCTAGCTTCCCCCCAACTATTTAGACTGTGTGATGCATCTCGCCCCACCGCCATCCGCTTTACTACTGATTTTTATCGCAACTACATGTGCTACATACCAACCTCGTGATCACCTGCATTACAGTATGTGGCTAGTACGGCAGGTAACAGGGAAAAAAGAAAGAGAGAAAAAAAAAGAATCAAGCTTTCATAAAATACAAAGCATACAAAAAAAAAAAGGGATGAGAAGAAATGAAAAAAAAAATAGGAAAAAAAAAAGAGAAAGCACGCCAATGTAACCCTTTTAAAGAAACCCCCAGACATATCAACGACAGATTATCTATCTACGCCTCATACACAACATATCCACCAGGATTCTCTAAACTGACGGGCCTCATTGCTGGGTTCGGGATTGCCCCCTGTTGCTGCCCCTCAAATGCCAACTTTGGCCCCTGTCCACCCATCTGCGCTGCCTGTGCGGCCAGGCCGTACCCCTCTACGCCGCCAACAGCAAGCGCCCTCTTGAGTGTTTCCTGGACAACGACGCACTGCTTCTTCATTGCGAGGCGGTCAAGGAATAGCTGTTGGCGGCCCTTCTCGATCTCGCGGCGCTCAGCCTGGAGAACCTGCTCGAGCTCGTTGAACTGTACGAGCTTGAGCTCGAGCTTGCGGAGCGAACAGTTGACGACTGCATTGACGAGGCGTGTCATCTCGCGCTCCTCGTTGGATGCGAGGGCGTGTGCGCGCGCAGCGGAGGTTCCAAGTGCAATTGAGGCCGCCTTGGTGACGATATTCTCGGGGCTATCAACAGAATCGATCTCGGGGTTGCTGGGGGAGATGGCGGCAGTGGTGGACGCGACCTCAGGTTCGTCGACGTCCATGTTCTCGTCGGCGACGGTGCCTTCCGATTTGACTTCGGCGGACTTTGAAGCGGATGCTGTGGAGTCGGCGGGCTTAGGGGAGCTGGTGGCAGAGGTTTCTTTCTCGCCGGTGGTCTCGGGTGCGGCTTTCTTGGAGTCCTCTTTGGTGAGGGTGGCCTTGTTGCCTTGAATCTGGTCGTTGAGGGATTTTGTCATTTCATCGATTGACGACTTTGCCGCGGCGGCGGCGACCTTGGGGTCGACGATACTGGCCAGGAAAGCGACGACACTCATGACTGGGTTGTCGGCCTGCGAGAACGGGGTGCGGTTGTACTGGAGTGGTCCGAGCTGCTCCGGCTTCTCCTCGAGGTAGTTATCTTCGATGGGAAGCTGGAGGAAACGTACTACACACTGCTCCCTAGTCCTAGTTCCAACATGGTCGGCAATCTGGTTCCAATCCTCATTATATAGCTCCAGCCCCTCAAGAAGCAAGAGGGTCTCCTGATCAGTCCATGGCGCGTCCTTCTCAACGTTAGAGTGCGTAGGATCCTCCATACGGACGAAATCAGTATTGCTGCTTGTAGCGGGGAAGCGGCCCTCTAGGAAGCAGTTAGGGCAGAGCTCAATCTGCTTCTGAGACCGCGCGCTACGCGCAGAGTGGTAGCGCACACGTGTGCAGTCCACACCACAAGAGTAGCAGTTGTACAGCTTCTTGCCAGCCTCGTCCTCAGAGTCGCCGGAAGTGCCATTAGCTTGGGTACCGCCCACACGGTTTCCGGAAGCATCGTAAACGTTCTTGCGGATCTCGAGGTTAAGCTCGGATTTGGAAGGACCAGCGCTTGAGGCACGCTCGGTTGTTGGGTGCGGCTTTCCAGGGGTGGTGATAGCGCCAGGTGCGGGCTGGAAGGGTTGTAGGCCACGTGGGGTATCCGCAGTTATCCTAAAGTGTCCAGTAAATGGAGGGCCGATGTTTGATGGTCTTGTTTCGGGATCAATCTGCACATACAGGTTGTTGTTTTTTTAGCATTGACGGGCGGGGATTAAGTATAGAAAACAAACCTGATAGTTGATAAGTCCCCACTGCTCCAAGAATGCATGGACGCGCATGATCGAGCAGACATCACCCGCCAAGTTCCTACGACACGCCGTGACTGTGAGATATTCAGACGGGTTCAGACGGTAGGTATTGATCATGAAGTCGCGATAATCCTTATACACGAGTGGTGTCTTGCTCCTATTACGGTTATTGAAAAACTCGGGTAGTGCCCTCTGCTCAATGTCCTTGATATTGTTAATATCAAACCACGTCGAGTACGATGGCACTACGACCGCATGCGTCTGTTCAACCAAATACCCCTTCGCCGCATCCTCCAACTTTTTCTTTTCCGACGCAGGCGAAGCTGGCGCGTTAGCAGCCGGCGCGGACCCCTCACCCGTGGCCCCTTCGCCCTCCCCACCGCTCTTCGCGGGTGAATCGCCGTTCTTCTTAGAGTCAGCGCTGCCCTCATCAGTACCCTGCATCACGGAGTCTTCCTCCTCGGGCGCGGCGGTGGTGTCGGTTGGTGAGCCCTTAATGGCATCGGCTGCTCCTCCCGCTCCGGCGCTTTCGGACGGGGCTGCAGTGTTGTTTCCGTTCTGAGTGTGGGTGTCCTCATCATCGTCCATACCGTTGCCTGGTGTCAGACCTACAGGCGTGTTGCCATCGCCCTGGATATGAGCCTGGTTTACAGTAGGGTTTTGGTTGGGGGTGCCGGTGTTTGTACCTGATAATGGGGAATCTCCAAAGTCAAGAGTATCGTTATCCATGATTTACTATTTGGAACTAGTTTATATATCTTTCAATTCGAAGGAGCCGTTGTTCTTGTTTTTTCACTGCGGTTTTTTTTTCCCTTTTTTTTTTTTTTTTTTTTGAAGACCGAAGGGATGAATGAAAGAAGGAGATAGAGAGGGGGGGGGAGAGGTGAGAAACGGGGAGGTGAGAATGAAAGGTCGAATCGAATGAACTGATGAGACGAATATCAGGAGTTATAAGAGCAGGAACAATGGTTCCGGCCGAGTGTTGGTGGTGATCACGACGTTGTGGGCGATGTTTCGTTCGTTGGAGATAAATATCAGAGAGAAGTCGCGTTGTTACCCTCAGCGCAGCGATGGTCGCGATGAAACGAGCTTAGTCATCATAGCTATGGTATTAGGTTTGTAATGTCTTGGCATTTTTTCTTTGGGATAGTGGGTTTTTTGTGCTGTGGTTTCTGGGTTTTAGAGTTGTTTTTGTTACATGACTTGGAGTTGCCCCCTATAATAGGGGAATGTATGGGAGATTACTCTACCAACATTCGAAAACTTACAGCAGCAGCACTAATTACTGTAGTTCGACTGTGAGTTGTAGCTAGGGGACTTGGCTTTCTAATTCACTACAGGGCTATAGACACTGGGTATATATGTAGCGGACAATAGTCCTAGGCACAGTGGTTTACTCCTAGGCACAGGGCCAACACATATTAGAGTCTTTGCGCAAAGTCTCTATTGAAACACTACATCTAATAGACATGAATTTTACCCGAGTGATAGACTATGATTAAAGATCCTAATCGATACACAGAGGCGAATATGGTTATAGGGGCACTAAGTAAAGAAGAATCTCCATCTGTATTGAAAGAGACAGATAGACGCACCCCTGGGGGCACGGCCAACCTTTTCTGTCGTTGTATACCCCGGCGCCGAAGGGATCACTCCATGTGAAAAGAGGTCATTCACAAACAAGCCCTAGCCCTACACTCTCGCCGCTAGTGCTGAACCCAATCCATCAATTATAGTTACAGGCACCACAACCACCATATTTTGGTATGTTCTCTCGGTGATGCTCATCAATGCCATTATCACCGCCGCTGCCACCGCACCAACCCTATTGCGTTCTCTGATAAACGCATGATCTTGGCAGCTCTCGCAGCTCAAGCACTAGAACATTTAGTATTTGGACTTGGAAATATACAAGAAAAGGGTTGACTGCCAGGGCAGTAACAAAAGAGATACAGATCGACGAAGATTGCCTTCATCACATCCTGGGTAAGCTTCCGCTCTTTCACTTTGGTAGATGGTGCACTTTGCCTAATAATGATTGATTGCCTGGATGACTATGGGCCCTAGTGAACACAATGCGTTATGTGATATGCGATAACCGATAATGGCCGCCACTCATCGTATGTAACACGAATATGAGGTTATCTCTTTTGCTGGTGAAGCTGCCAACATTTAAGGAGGCCGCATAGTGCACCGTGCACCCGAAAAATTCCCTCAGGTTGTCACGGTGGCGGAGGTGGCCCCTCAAAAGTTGGCAGCATTTGATCACCAGTGAAAGAGATACTGGAACTCACCCAGGCCCTGATCTGAGATTAGATATATCAAGATGATACATACTTCATCAATCAATACAATCAGTTACTCATTGCTTCAGATCGTGGCTTTACCTTGCTTGGGGGTGTTTTCTATCCAGACGTCTCTAGGAAATGAGATTTAATTGATATCCGCCCCATAACTACACAACGTCTCGATAAACCTTTCCATCGGCCTTATTAGGCGGTTCCGTTTGAATCTAGCTGTTCGCCCTAGTCGATCCCGACACAGGAGATGTTAGCTACCCATAACTACCGTCTCTGGTTTCTTTCTCTCTGCATATCCGGTGTTTTACTTTGATACTCTAGTTCGAATTTGTGTAGACAGGGCTCATATTACAAGGTGGTACCTACCGGCGCAGCCAACCATCTCTCAGATCCTCAGCTTCACAACCCATCACGCGGCCGCACAGCTCATCACTCGTTCCACTCATTACAGCACACGCGTACGACACATCACGCCGGATCACAAGCCAATCTCCACCACCGACCGGGCATTAATAGTGGGGAAGCAGTAAAGTCTTGGCGGAAACTGACCCGACACAGCGGAAACAACCGAGATTGAAGTCTCGGGCCTCGATCTCGACCACTACTTACATTTCTTTCTTTCTCTCTCTCTCGAGTCACTCACTCCTCTCAGCCTACATACCACCGTACCAATGTTGCTCACAAGAACAACAACTTTAGCCCTACGAGCAGCAGCACGCAGCAGTGCCAGCAGCCGCCTCCTAAGCACTCTGGCCGTGCTCGAGCACAAGGAGGGCAAACTCCTCCCACAGTCGCTCCCCGTCATCACTGCTGCCGCGAAATTTGGCGACGGCGTCACCGCCCTTCTGGCTGGCACAGATGCAAAGAGTGTTGCAGAGCAGGTCAAGGGACTCAATGGCGTCTCGAAAATCTTGACGGTATCGAATGCGGCCTATGACAAGGTGTGTCCCCCCGCCCATCTTCCCCGGCCACCACCCCCCGCACGCCCCACCTACTCACCCGTGATAGAGTCTCCCCGAGAATTTTGCGCCGATGCTCCAGGAGAACATCAAGGCCGGCGGCTTCACCCATGTCGTCTCTGCACACTCTGCCTTTGGCAAGAACATCATGCCGCGCCTCTCCGCCCTCCTTGACGTGCAGCAGATTTCAGATGTCACGGAGATCAAGGACGACGCCACCTTTGTCCGCCCCATCTATGCCGGTAATGCCATTGCGACCGTCAAGTCCCTCGATTCTATTAAAGTTCTCACCATCCGGGGGACCGCCTTCGCCCCAGCCGCCGAGGGTTCTAGCGCTGCAGCGATCGAGGAGTCGTCTACGGACCCGAATGTAGATTGCCCCACGACGTGGATCAGTGAGAATCTGGCAAAGAGTGAGAGACCGGATCTGGGCACTGCGCCGAAGGTCGTCTCGGGAGGGCGAGGATTGAAGGATAAGGAGAACTTTGACAAGCTGATGCCACCACTCGCGGATGCGCTGGGAGCAGCAATTGGCGCGAGTAGGGCCGCGGTAGACTCTGGGTTTGCAGACAACAGTCTGCAAGTGGGACAGACAGGAAAGGTTGTGGCGCCACAGCTTTATTTGGCGGTGGGGATCTCGGGGGCGATTCAGCACCTGGCGGGAATGAAGGACTCGAAGGTTATTGCGGCCATCAATAAGGGTATGAACTCTTTCTTTCTTATTTCTTGTTTTTGTTTTTGGACACTTTTGGGGGGCTGACGATTATTATTAGATGCGGATGCCCCGATATTCCAGGTAGCAGATGTGGGCCTTGTAGCTGATCTTTTCACGGCGGTATGCTTTCATCCCAACTTTTCTGCTTTCGACTGCTTTCGAGGGTAAAACGCAAACTAACAATATTTAACATTGTAGGTGCCTGAGCTGACGGAGAAGCTCAAGAAATAAACTATCCCCGCTTGCATCCTCCTCTCCTTCCCCAAATAATGTATATATAGAAGAATTCAAGCTGTAAAGCCCCCAATCTTCAGATTCTTTTCCCCTGAAACATGCGATACGATACGATACATGCGCTATCTGCTATCTGCTATCTGTCTATCGTCTATCTACTATCTACTTTCCTCATGATATTGTTTGCGGGACCTACCAATCGGGGCGGTGATGAGTGGGGTCTTTGAAAAGATGAGAAAAGAAAAAAAGGAAAAAAAGGAAAAAAAAAGCCAAGAATTCACTTTAAGTGGCAACGCGAACCCCTGAAGCGTACCTTTTCCATTCCAACAACGCGTCTCCTTGCTGCCAATTGCTTGAAAAGAGAAAAAAAAAAACCAAACCCGAGCACCCAGAGAGACAGAACAGAACAAATAGTCAACGGTCTCTTTGTTGGTGCAGAGATAAATCAATCCCCACCTCACCCCACCTCCCTTCTCTTCCCTTCCCTCTTTCACTCCCTCCATCCGTCACCAGCAGCATAAAACCACAATCATCTCAATCATCACCACCCACAATCCAAGAAAGAATAAAGAAATAAAGAAGTAAGGGATTCACTCCACTTACCAACTCACACCTCCCCAATGCCCCGAAAAGAAAACCCCCAGCTCCCCACCAGCAGCAGCAGCAGCAGCACAAAAGAAGAAGAAGAAGAAGCCCAAACCACAAGTACAATGCCCGATCGAATCGAGATCACCACCACCACCACAGCCACGGCCACGGCCTCTTCTCCAAGCTCTCCCTCTGCATCCACATCCACCCCCGCAACCACGCCTGCAACGTCCACCACCTCCTCCCACTCCGGGAAGGAGGAGAAAGAGGAGGAAAAAGAAGAGGAGAAAGAAGAGCCCAATGCCACACCTGCGCCCATGGAACCTCCCCGTAAGTAATAATAATAATAATAAAATTCCACCTCGCCACCAATCTGACGACCCGCAGCTGTCCCGATGCGCGCCCGCCTCGATTTTCTCATCAAGCAGTCGGGCGTCTATGCAAACATCATGGCCGACAAACTGCTCAAGCAGCAGCAGGAAATGGCCGCCCGGGCCGAAGAGGAGGACCGGAAAGCTCTTGCCGCCGCTACTGCTGCTGCTGCTGCCGCCACCACCACCACCACTACCACCACTGCCGCCGCCGCCGCTTCCGGAACCCTAGAGGTCCGGAAAAGCAAGCGGAACACTGCTGCATTTGCACCTGCTGAGGTGCCGGCAAAGGGCGCCGTTGCCTCCACAAAGAAGAAGAAGACCGCCCCAAAGGCAAAGGGAAAGGGAAAGACAGCCATATCCGACTACTTCACCAAGGGCGAACTCAAAGAGTCCGCCAGCACCGCCGAGGCATTGGCCAGTGCGCAGGAGCCAACAGACTTGAAACTAGGGCTGCAGATGGACCTGCGCTCGGCTCGGCAGCCTAAATTGATCACGGGGGGAGTGATGAAGCCGTATCAGCTACAGGGCCTCGACTGGCTTGTCTCGCTGTACGAGAACGGGCTGAACGGGATCCTGGCGGACGAGATGGGGCTCGGAAAGACGCTGCAGGCAATCTCTTTCCTGGCCTTCCTGAAGGAGAAGGGGACGTATGGACCGTTTCTCATCGCCGCGCCTGTCAGTACGCTGAGCAACTGGGTGGACGAGATTGAGAGGTTTGCGCCGGAGATGTCAGTGCTCATGTATCATGGCACGCCAGTCGAGAGGGAGGAAATGCGCCGCACGAGGATGTCAAAGGTTGGGAAGGACTTTCCTATCATATGTACGTCGTATGAGCTCATCATGAATGATCGCAAGTTCCTGCAGCGGTATGCATGGAAGTTCATCATCATCGACGAGGGTCACAGGATCAAGAACCTCAACTGCAAGCTTGTGCGTGAGTTAAAGTCGTACACCTCTGCAAACCGACTGCTGCTCACCGGTACCCCTCTGCAGAATAATTTGTCAGAGCTATGGTCACTGCTGAACTTTTTGCTGCCTGATATATTTGACGATCTAGACTCGTTCCAGAACTGGTTCGATTTCAGCGCGATCCAGGAGAAGGAAGGGCACCATGCGTGGCTCGAGGAGCAGAAGAAGTCGAATATCGTTGGCAGTCTTCACGCTATATTGAAGCCCTTCCTGCTGCGCCGTATGAAGACGGACGTCGAGACGATGCTACCCCCGAAGCGCGAGTACGTCCTATATGCGCCCCTCACACAATCTCAAAAGGACCTCTACGGGAAGCTCCTTAAGCACGAAGGCCGCAGCTGGGTCATCGAGCAGCTCGTCGGCGCTGAGGCCGCTAAGAAGCACGCCCTCGAGGCCGCCGCTAAAAAACGCAAGCTCGAGGGCGACTCCTCCACTCCAGCCTCCAAAAAGGCACGTAGCACCCCCCGCAGCACCCGCTCCAAGACCTCTTACAAAGAGCTCGAAGACCACGAGTACTTCGCTAAGCTCGACGACCCCTCAGACGAAGAGGATCCCCCGCTATTGGACGAATATCAGCAGAAGCTGCTCAAGGCCACAAAGGATTCCGGCAGCAAGAAGCTCCAGAACCTCGTCATGCAGCTGCGACAGGCCTGCAACTCTCCACACCTCTTCTACTGGCCCTTCGCCGCCGACGCAGATCCAGACAACACAATTGTCAGCGAGTCTGGCAAGATGATGCTTCTCGAGCGCCTCGTCCCCGCCCTCTTCGCCCGCGGCCACAAGGTCCTCATCTTCTCGCAGTTCGCCAAGATGCTCGACATCATCGAAGAGTGGGCGGCCACGCTGCGTGGGTGGCGCGTGTGCCGCATCGATGGCGCCGTCTCCCAGACGGATCGCAGAGAGCAGATCAGGCGCTTCAATCATGATGCTGGATGGAACTTGTTTCTGCTCAGCACGCGCGCGGGCGGCCTCGGTATCAACCTTACCGCCGCTGACACAGTCATCCTCTTCGACAGCGACTGGAACCCGCAGCAGGACCTGCAAGCGCAGGACCGCGCGCACAGAATCGGACAGAAAAAACCTGTCATTGTGTACCGCTTTGCCACTGCCGCGACAGTCGAGCAGACACTCCTCGAGAAGGCGGATGGGAAGCGCCGCCTCGAGAAGCTGGTTATCCAGAAGGGGAAGTTTAAGAGTGTTGTTGCAGCGGTGCCTGGTACCGCCGGAAATGAGCATGAGGAGTTGAGTAGCATACTGCTGAGGGAAGACTTTGAGAAGGTGAATGTAGTGCAGGCGGGGCAGCAGGTGCTGAGTGATGCAGAGCTGGAGACGCTGATGGATCGGAGTCCGGAGGCGTATGAGAGGGCGGAGAAGGGAGGGAAGAGCGCGAGTGGGGCGTTTAGGGTTGTGGAGACGGCGCCGGTGAAGACCGAGGGGAAGTAGTAGTGTTATCTTGTGTGTTGTTAGAGTTAGTTATGACATGATTTGATTTTTATTGATTTTTTTTTGTCTTCTTTTTTTTTTTCCCCTTCTTACTTTTGTTCTCCTTTTCTTTCCTTATTATTGTTATTGGGACGGATGGGCTGGGGTTTTTCAAGGGTTTGGAACAAAATAATGTCTGGAGTATGTAAAACATTTCTTTTTGTATTGGAGTGGTAAGGTGGGACGTGGTGGGGGTTAGGTGGGTCAGTCGGGGATACCTTTTCTCTTCTTATCTCTTTCTCCCTTTTCTTTTTTCTTTTCGGAAGATGATTTACCATGTTCTCTTTCTCTTTATACCTAGACTTTTTCGTTACATTGGATTGGCGGGTCATGGGATCGCACTCGGACTATACTACATGATGTATTGTTAGATTCCTATTGTCGGGGAAATTTGGGCGGTAGGGGTATAGTGGCGATTACGACTAGAATATTAGGTACTTCTACTAGTATATTTCAGGATGTACGAAGTATAAATAAATAAATACATGTAATAAGTATATTTCAGGAGAGGCATCGTGGTTGTAGCCCATAAGTGTGGTAGACCACCAACCGGGTTTGGAGTAGGCAGTCTATACGTACTGCAGCGCTACAATATGTACCCTCAAACGGGGTATCTCAAGCAGCCCGTCCGCGGTCTCTTGCCATCAACATACCCTACCGTTGGGGGTTAATCGGCGGGGGGGTTCGGGGATCGAGGATATAATAGAATCCCATTTTTACCCCCCTCTTAATTAGTTCCTCTACCTGGCTTTCCCCTAGCCCGAATTAGGGCTCCCTTCTACTCCCTTCTACTCCCTGTGCCCGCATCCAGCATCTTCACTCTTATTACACAAAGGCATTTCTTGGCCCTGTTGTAGCCGTGGTTAAGTCCCTCACCCATAAATAATTAGGAAACTTGCAAAAGCGATCATTTCCATACGCCAATCGCTCACGTGAATTTGGTACGGTACAGTCGCGTGTAACAAGTTTCCGCCGTTGGGAGGACTTAGCGACAGCGCGACACACTACAAACATCAATGGAAAAATCAAATGGTAAGATAAATAATAGATAGGATATAGCTGTATTTAATAGGGTATAAGTAAATTAAATATGTGACCAGAGTTTAAAATATCTATTGTTTGCAATTAGAAATTCTCCATTTTCTTTTAGTTATAAATCTACCAACTCATTCACCTTCGATGGGAAATTTAAGCTTCGACTATAGTAGAGCTCTAATTTAAAGTACATGTTTAACATAAGGTGCTTTCTGGCTACAACTTAATAGTATTTTGAGAGTGTGTTGTGTAATTTTCATATATGAACTATAGAATAAATGTCTTTTGATCTGATACTAAAGTTTCTTTGTTTTTGGTAGTTGTGGTATTTTCAAGAATAAATTGAGAACACATGGAACTATATTAATATTTTTGGTTGCGTTACAGGTTATCAAGTTCTAATATAGATTCTTAATTGAATATATTGATAATTGATCTTACATTGTTGTTTTTAAGATTTTGATATAGATGTCACAAAACGATAAAAGCTAATCACTATCTTTCAACATTATATTGCACATATGAAAACACTTACGAGAACCTTTAAAATATTAAAAAGTTATATATAGAGACTATCTTATAGTGAAGATAAACTCTTTATTACAGTCCTAAATAGTAAAGGCCTATTTTTCTATGCAAAGGTAAATAAGTTGGTAAATTCCTTACCAAAAATAAATGTATTATTTCTGGCATTAGTTGGGAGGCACAGCAAATTCTGGTCACATATTTAATTTCCTGATATTTTATCAAACACTACTATATATTCTCTATCAAATAGCTTGTCAATTGATTTATTCATTGATATTCAAAGGTGTCGCGCGTGGTTGACCCGGGAAAAACGGCGGGAACTAACAACCACATCACCATTCCCGTATCGTTGTACCTACATGTAGCTATGGTTAGTTGATCGTAGCCTCCCCTCGAATAATTACCTCTATATATGGTGCACTGATCCAATCAACCACGTTCCTACAAAGATTACCGCCCCCGATCATGCTGTGGTGGCAAACGCCTCTTCCCCCAAAAAGTGTACTCGCTTTTAGTATGGCCAATGTACTCTATACCCGCGGTGTTCACGTCAAATACCTAGCTGCATATATATACCATTGCGCCGTGTGTTTAGAGGGAAATATTAGCCTTAGCTATCGAACCATCCGGGAGCTGCCTACAAAGCTGAAGGTCTTTTTTTTGTTTCTTTTTCAGCGCCGCGTCGGCTGCGGGAGACAACATAGGAGCAAAGATGGCAGTGTTGTGGTTCTCGCTCGTGGGGCTCTAGCTCTAGCTTTCGGAGTAAAGATTGTAATGGTGGAGTTTGGTTCCAGGCACCCACCACGGTACAGCATACCCACATGAGATACAAGCCGTTTCCGGCCTTTGGTCGGTGAGGATCATGTACTTGGGGGGCTTGTGATTCCCGCTAGCCCTGAGCCCTGATAGGCCACCCGCACAAGCCTGCAAGGTACGGCCCACCCCGCACTTGACATCACGGTACAGGCTAAGAGATCCTTCTGTTGCGTTTGCTCCCCACTTCTCTTTCTCCATCCTCTACTCTTCTTCTCTCGCTCACTTGCACAAAACAATGATCATTATTTCCAACTTCAGAATTTCATCCATACATCCTACAACGCTCCTACTAACGCCCTAGTTTTCACTGTCAAGATAGACCAAACCCTTCCAGCACTGATCGTTTTACTATTACTAAAACTCTAGGCAAGGAGAAATTTTATTCTAGCCATCAAATGTAAGTTCTCGCTTTAAATTCCACCCCAATTCCCTTGCAGACGAATGATGATCCCACATTTTCCTCGGATCGGTGGCCCCTAACAAAGGTCATCGAGATGAACCAAATAATTTTCTATTTTCAAAACCTGACTTTCTATTTCTATTCCCCTCTTTTACTTGATTGGGTTTAAACTAGCTTGAAGATTTTACTAATTTTTTTTTTCGGAATTCTCGGGCAGACTAGCCTAAATGCGGATCTTCCCCAATTCTCATGGAGATTGCAGCTGACAACTTATTGTTGGCAGATTGGTCATATTTTTGGGCGCACCTGAGATACAGATAAACTCTCGTCAATAAATCCGGTCTAGTTGAGTCGGGGCTAATGGAACCCTCTGCTATGTTTCCATGGTGATTGGAGGAATTGATACATGTAGTTGAGGGAGCCCTTTGGCAGGCTCTACCATAGAATATAAACTGATATCCTGGCACCGAGTCTACAAAGTTACTAACCCCACCTGGAGTTCATAAGCTATAATTCTCTCCAATGCGGACGTATAAAGCAAAGGATGTAAATTGGTCGATGGCGTGGTGGGTGCCCGGGGGGGTTGTGGGGTGGTCGGTTGCCGATTCTTGAGCCTATCAGGAAAACTCTCCCTCTCATATATGTACTGGATGCCTGTTGAGTAGCCCTTTACTCGCTAGATACCCGGGTATCTATTCGATAGAATGGTGGGCGAATGGATATGAAAGGCGCAGAGGACGCTCAGGAAATGCGCACTTCCCAGGCGCTGGGGAATCTACGGAATCGGGTATCTCAGTGTCTGGTAAACCTCAGCCACTTAACAAAGCGAGCCCGGGAACCCAAGCACTCTATTATATCGTAAATTGATACCGCGGAGCTATTGTTCAGTAATAACGGGCGGTGCCCCTACCCCTCCCTATATAAACGTGTATACTAGAGTAACCTCGCCCGTTATCTATTGCATAAGGTGCCTATAAGTAAATTTTAAATCTGGAGACGTTTCCTCACTCTTGGATTGAACTCGGGGCCTTCTGTTGCTAGGGGCCAATCAATGCCAATGCGCAACAGCATCTAGAGGTAGGGGCCCGGGCGGCCTTAGAGATTCCAAGAAATACTGCGTCGAGTGATAAACTATGATGTCTGTCGCACCATACGGCCCCACATCGTCATTTAACTCTTGGCGTCCGGAACCTGGACCTCCACACTTCACAGCTTGTAATATTCAAGCACCAACAGCACCTAAAACTGACCCTTACCACAACCCAATTAAATCACAAATAAAACAATCATGGTAATACTTTACTCCTCTCTATCCATTTTAAAACAAGAAGCTCCAGCTAATAATATTCCTAGGGCGGCGGCGACAAAATCCCGTAATTACACCCCTCTCATCCCCTCCCCCAGACCCACACCCACATCCACGACTACGGCCTCACAGTATTTTAACATGAATGCCCCCCCAATCTCGTAGATACCCAAAGCACGTGTGGTCACCCTCCGGTGGTTGGTACTCGCGACCCGCAAACTGGAAGGGAAACACGGCCGTCATGTTCGGTGTCATCGGTGGCTGTGTTGCGCTCATGTGGAAGCTGAGCGCCGAGCGGGAATACCGCTCGCGCATGCCGGATGCTGACCGGTTCTTTCCGAGTCGATGTCAGTAATTACATATCTCCCACTCCCCGTCCGCAGTTGGTTTAGGTTTGCTAATGTTGGCCGGTGGTGGTGGTGATAGACTGGAGCAAGCAGATCATCGAGTTCGAGAGAGGCGCCAAGGATTCGAAATAAACAATTGCTGGAAGCGAGTTGTTGTCGCTGGGGGCGTTGCATCCGGTGCTGTATGTATATATATGCCAAGGGTTTTATGGCGGGCAAGCAGCAAGGCAATCGCGGACTTGGAACAAATAGAGTTCATTTCTGGTGGGCTGATTGATATCGTGCAGGGCTTTCCATTATGTACTTCGCCGATGATTTGAATCGACTGAGCTAATCTTTGCAATAATCCTGCTATTCCACCATCAACGGTCGGTCCGGGGTTGTATCATTCATTACACAGAAATAATATTATAGTAGCGATAAACAATTTACCCGACAGGCCATACACTCTGAAATCATGTAAATGTTTATGTGGAATGAAGCATTAACACCATTTATCCCCATTGCCCCAGGTATAAAAAAGGCCATAGTCTCGCATGGTAGAACTAAATAGAAATATGCGAATCCAAGATACATACAGAAAATAATAGCAAAGGAAGGAGGAATAGGTAACAAAAAGCAACCTTATTATGCGCAAAACACCACAAGCTATAAATAAAAACAGGAAAGGAAAGAACTCCGAAGTAGAAGTGATTAAAACAAAACCTACTACCTCTGACACTCTTACAACACCCCATAAACCTCGGCGCCACATGAACAATGCTTTAATAAAAATCAACTTTTCACAAGCCTTACCCTATATAACGAAAAGAGAAGAAACGTACAAAGTGCTGCCACGGGCACACACCCAAAGCCAGGTACTATCATTGCCTCATTTCGCCCTCTCTTTTGGCGAAGTAATAAGTTAAAAGGTTTTGGTGTCCACTTTTGAGTCCCTTAAAAATTTCGTCAAAGAGTCTTTCGTCGTTCCCCAGCTTACTGTGCATTTCTATGCACATGGACACGCACGATCTCCTGACTTCGGCATCCTCATCATCGAGCGACTGAAAATCATGTTAGTAGCCATCTACATAAAGTTGGGAGATTTCAGAACATAACAAACCTTAACAGCCAGAACACCTAGCCGGGGCATTTGGGGATCCAGAGTTGATGCCTTGCTGCTTCTTACTAGTGCTGCTAGACAGCCAAGACTCATGCACCAACTCTGAGTAGGCGGCCTGAATCCAGGCGCATCCTTAGGCAACATCATATTCAAGATAACTTCAATTCCAGTATATGGATCGATAAGAGCCAGAAACTCCTCACTGATTTCTTCGATACCAGTGGTAACGTGCGATTGTGTTGGATACTTTCCCCGCAGATCAATGAGCGTGCGCAAAACAGCTGGCTCATGTCGTGAGAAATAAGGTGCAGTTTTGGAAAGCAATTGCTTTAGTACTAGAAGTCCTTGTACTCTGAGGTCTGCGGCTCTATCCACATCGGGCTATAATAATAAGTAGGTCAGTACACGCATAAACCCAATCCCAAGGAATTAATTAAACCCACAGATTCATCATCGAGATACTCAAGAAGAGCAATAAGCAACTCGTCAAACATCTTCCCGTTCTCCCAGATATCATACAGGTGTTCCCCATTGTTCTCCTGTAAGACAGCTCTGACCGGGTTCTCTCTTGCGATCCCGATCAACTTTCTGAATGCTTGAGTATCAATCTCACGATTCTGCAACCTCGTAATGAGCGTGATCAACAATCTGGAGGAGTGCTCTGGTGTCTTTGGCAAGTTCGAATTGCTGATTTGCTTCTTCATCTTTGTCCTATTCCATTCACCGTACCCAGGACCTTGTTGTTTATCTGTACCTGTAGCCACGGCACCATTAGACTCGACAATAGGGTCCTGGTAAACTTTGATAGTTGGTGTCTTGTCATCGGCGCGCCCAGTCTTTCGAATCGATAATCCGAGAAGATCAGGGGTGTTGTCGATTGGTGTAGTAGGAAGAGGTGGCAGATCTTGTAGTTTCTTTTCGTTCTCCCTGGCTCGTGTCGGTGTGGCTGCTTTAGGTACAGGAGGGAGGGGAGGAAGACTAATCATAGTAATGTCCTCATCCTCTTTAGAGAATGAAATATCACCGATAGACTCCTTTCTTGCCACCGATGAAGTATTGATTTGTTGAGAGTTCATTGGTGTTTTGCCAATCTTTGGTACAGACCCTAAAACTTGTTCTACATCCGCGACCTTTTCTTCAATGATTAATGCTTCTGTCTCGTCCTCCACATTAACTCCCCAAGCCTTTTTCAGATCTTTGACGGTCTGAGACTCAAACGTCATCAAGATCTTATCGAAAGCTTCGGGATCCATCTTCTGTAAGCCCTTTAGTAAGGCAGTCAAAGGGATGTAGTTTGGTACCCTCGTATTGTTCAACATTGCTATCAGACGATTAGTCCATAGCTTGAAGTTTGAAGAATCACTCAAAAATTCGTTTTGCGCGCCGTTAAGGTATGAGTCTACAATCTCACACATCCAAATGAGGCAACCGTGGAGAATCTTTCGTTTCTGTGTTGTTGTAAATGAACCAACAGCTAGTTTTCTTGGTACTACGCCAGACGCCCCCATGCTTGTAATGATTTTGAAAAGCATATCTGCAGATTCGGATTCCGTCATTAGCTTTTTCAGGGCTGGCATGCTGTGTGTGATGATAGGTTGAGAATGTTCCGCATCATCGCTCTCACTTAGCAAGAGCACTTTAGGAACAATCTGGTCCATAGGAACCACTTTCACCAATTCTGCAAGAACCTCGGGCGCAACGACATGTTCGACAACCTCTGGTTGGGGATCATTGAGTAGTTTCGCTAGGGTTGGTGCAAATACATCACTCGGAGGAAGGGTTGGCATTTTTTGGCCATCGTAATTTGGGGGGGTCTTTTTAGCAAGAAGGCAGGCAACTATAACCACACCCTCGACTCTTACTCTCCAATCGCTGTGGTTCAACTGTTCCAATACAGTGAGTTTTCTACCAGAACTACCAATTAGTGGGCTTTGCTGACGTTGCGGTGTCGAATGCATTCGGACTGCCCTGTCATGGAAACTTTTTGTCGGGGGTGATAACGGAGGCGACCGTACGCCATTGGTACGAGAAATCTGCAGCGGCGATGTCCTCTGGCCAGATTGGTATGCTCCCGAAGGGCTCAGTTCTCGTTTTACAGATGGGGCGTCTGCATGTGTTCTTTCAGGCGCAGCAGCTCTTGTTTTTATATTAGGTCTTTGTGGTCTAAGAGGTGCAGAGGCCAAGCCGCTTTGTGTAGCAGCAGGAGGCCCCATATCAGCAGGTCCAGGTTGAGACTTAAGTTCTCCACGACTCCTCTTTGATGCAAGAATTGCCTCCTTTACTGAAGGTCTTCCAGGCGCGGGGCCTCTTCCCAACGGCTGTCGTAGGGTTGATACCCCCTTTGGTGCTGCTGTTGCGCCAGGGTTCGGGTTACCTTTTTGAAGTAGTTTCTGCGAGCTTGCGTCAAGAGTATCCATGAGCCTACAAAAAGTCAGCGTGTGTGAATCATAATTTTTTTTGAAAGGCATCACTCACGCTTCAGCCCGCGCCGCCCAAATAGACGCGAACAGCCAGTACGTTGATCTCATCCCTTCCCTTACACCTGGGTTTGCGTCTGAGAGACCCCGCTTGATGCACTTTTCGATCACATCGGCCCCCCCAGAGTGTTCAATATATCCTTTTTGATCTACATGAGTCTCTAAAAGGATTCTTAGCCACCCGGCTGCATAACTCCTTGGTTGTACATTCTTGTCGTTACATGCGATGAGTAGTTGCTGAACAAGCTTCACATGATATGAGATGTTTGCAATCAACACAGCTGTTGTGACATTTCCCAATTGTGATGTAATCTTTTTTGTGCCAGCACAGAGTTTAATAAGATTAATCATCAGGATTTCCATCATAGGATCAAGGCCAGGGCCAATAATTTTCGCCAGGTCTTTCAATAGCTGACCACCATTCGTTGCTACTGTTGTACGCAGAGAGTTGACTGTCTTGAGGATACCGTCCAAGAGCGATTTTAATGAGACAAGAAACGTAGTTTGATAATCCTTGTAAGCGTTCCCTCTGACCAACTGCCTGAGCTTCGTGACGTTCTTGTCCCTGGCGGCCCAGTTTCCTTCCGACTCTCTTCCCTCGAATGCGTCGAGCATGCCATGCATTATCTCCTCCAGTTCGCGATTCGTGTTGACATACAATGGCTCGATACCACTCTCCATTTCGCTCCCAGGCATGCTCTGAACATAAACCGATGAAGCCATACTGCCTGCGACGCTCTTCCCCCCCTTCACACTCTCCACTTCCTCTTCGTGCCCTTCCGGAGACCTCACAGTATTCCGCATTTCTGCTTCGCCGCCAGGTATCCCAAGTTGACTCACGATATAAGTAGCAATTGCTTTTCGGACCTGCCGATTCTGTAGTTCTCTTTTAAGATCTGATTTTGCATGATCCGGTGCATTCCTTTCCGAAAAATTAGCTTGCAACTTTTTCTGCATAGGAACAAAGCCACAAACTCACTTAAATAGCTCCACGACAACGTCTTTGGCAGCTTCTCTAACAGGCTCGCTGGCATCCTCAAGCATCTTGATCATAAACGGTGTAAAGCTCCTGAAGGAAAAGCCTTGCTGGCTATGGTGGACCTGCAGCAGCCAATTCAAACTCTCCTGCCTGCACCTGGGGATTTTACTCCCAAAACCAAGCTCCTTGATCCCTCTCTCAACATCAGGACCAGAACTCCTCCATAGATCCAACAATCCAGTCAGAGCTACTGATCGACACCTGTCCTTCTGATCCCCGAGCTTCTCAATGAGAACTGGAAGTATGTGGGCGACATGCGGGCGGATACGAGCAACGTCTTGGAGTGTAACTCTTTTGATGAGATGGCCAAGGCAGGAGAGAGCGTGAAGGGATAGTGTGTTATTGGGAGAGGAGACTCCTAGACGACATGCTTCGAACAAGGGGCTTATAGCTTCTGTCTGGGGTTGAGGTTAGCTTTAAAGAGTTTAACGGGTGACCCTTGGTTGATATTATTATACCTGTACGTGCTGGTGCTTGACCTGCGATTTGATATTTGCAAATTCGGCAATCTTTTGATCGACATCTATAACCATACATCCGTATTTAGAACTTATATACTAAGCTTCTGGGTGCGAAAGTCCCAGAGTCCAAAAGTGTGAGTTGGGAGGATTGGAAAAAATGAACTCACCACTTCCTTTCAGCAGAGCCAAAAGGTTTTCTGCCTGTGTATCTCTAACAGACATGATTCGCAAATGGCAAGTAAGGTCCCGGAAAAGATTGTAGAGCAAGTGAAGACAGGGACGGGCGACCGAGTCTTTAAACACTGAGTGGTGATGAAATCAAATTACCGAGAGGGGGCCCGTGCAGAAGTGGTAGGATGTAATGAGGAAACACTCTCGCGTACGGTTGAGGAGAGAGATCCGGAGCGCAAGGAGGCTGATAAAGTAGCCGGCCGCTCGTGCGACTGGGAATGGACAAATACGGCAAGGAACCCAGTTGTTGTTTGGTGCGGTACTGTTCTGTGCTAAGGTAGAAGATGGTTTGATAGTGGGTGAGGTATTGTATTGTATGTTACTCACAGCAGAAAGGAGGGGAGACGAGAGACCAGAGAACTGAGAACAGACGCAGGGGATAAAATGACGATGAACCGAACGGGACAGAAATGAAATGAGGTCGCCCAGCGAGGGGTTAGGCTGTTCCACTTTCAGCAGGAAGGATATTTGTTTCTTTCTTGGGTGGTTTTTTTGCTTTTGTTTTTGGTTTGCACCAAGTCTCGCAACGTTGAGGCCAAAACAAACAACACAACGCTTTCCCCCCCTTCCCCACTAAACAAGGCCAAAGTTCACCTCAACTCAGCCAACCATCATCCATTCCGTCGAAGGTTCTCGCACCCTAGCTCTCTCCGCCACGCTGCAGCCCCACCATCACATCGCATGAGCTTCCTGCAGCAGAGCCTCTTCAATGATAAAATCCTGTTAGCGCGTGCTTCCTACCTAAATACCATTCTACTCTGGGTTATTTTTCACGTGCACGAACAATTTAGGTACATAATCGGCAAACGTTTTGGGTTTCGGTTGAGATAAGATAAGATCTTGCTAGTAAGTGCATTACTTATCTACTGAGTGATCAATTGTGAAGGAGCACACAACAATGAATTCAAACGGAATCCAAACCAAACCTATGGGATGAACAACTCGTTATATTAATTATAGGATCGACGGGTCGCTTCAAACTACCTCAAATCGAATCAAAATTGCAACCACCAGCGCAACCACCAGCGGTACCACCACAAAAAGGACCCAATTAAGATCGCCCCCCCTATAACCCATCCAATATACACCTTCTCCATAAGACCTCACTCCTCTCAATACCTTCCCTACAGCTCTTCTGGTAGCATTCCCCTCTGCATGTAGATATGTGATATCCCTTTCATTGACTATATCCGTCAGATATGCAACTCCTTCGGAGCCCTTTACCTCCTCCCATCCCACTTCTCCTGTCTTAGAATTCCTACAATTTCGCCATTCTCTCCACCAACACCATACGCCAGCAGGGAAATCATCAAACGGATTCTTGGTGTAGAAATCGCTCTTTCTGATTTTGCGACCGTTGCTATAAACCCCGTGAACCTCCTTCTCAATCATGTCGAATAGCCACAGCTTATCACTAGTCGTGGCCCCAACATATCGACCGTCCGCACTCAATGATAGAGCCGAGTACTGTCGGGGAAACGACGGTGCGTCATCCACTTTGTTTGCATCGGAGTCGATAGGATCTGGTACTGTATATATTGGTCCTTCGTGATTTTTAGAATAGTCCCAGACCAATAAACCACCCCCAACACCCCCCGAGACGATATGTGTGTCTGTCAGAAGAAAATCGTGTGCAAATGCAGTAGTAAAGGCGGGGCGTGTGTTCATCAACCCAGATTTTGTTCTGAGTTTCATTGTTTTTATAACTATACCAGTTTCAAGAGACACCACAATGAAATTGGTTCTAGTGAGTTTCCCAAGAGTTGAAGATGGATGACGAGTTACGAGGCAAACAAGATATTTCCTACATAGATTAGTTATTATTTATAGTTAATAAAGGATTCATTAGGGAAAAGGACCTACTTTGTAATGTGGAAATTCTTCAGGTGTGGGAAGCTATAATAGGGCTCGTCTTCTGCCCAGTCTCTACTCAAATCAAACTCCCATACCACTCTGCTCTTTTCCTCAGTCTTAGTCCCTACTGACTCCACACACAATAAATTACTTGGGATTTGTGTTGCTACGACTGAGCTAGTTGGGTCCGGAAAAGTCACTGCAACTAGGATTTCCCCATTCGCAACGAAACGGTCAGGAACTCTCTTCCCTAGGTTCCATAATTGTGATACTCCCATTTTTGGCGCATCTACCGCGCGCACTCTATATTCACCGTTTCTTTCTTCAACGAGAAAACCAGCTGATACAGGGAAAGGTGTCGCCGTCCATTGGTCCTGAGCTTTCCACTCAACTGCGGCTCCTTGTATTTTTCCGAGTGTTGGATCCAAGACACCGGTAACAAGCCCAGTCATAGAATTGGTGGTTGTAGCATCCTTCGCAGGTCTTACCTGGAAAACTACACAACCATCATCTTTAACACTGGCGTGTTTACTCCAGTACGCAGCACCTTTACGATTTCCTTCGCCATATGTGAACAGTTCTATAGTTCTCCTTCCAAACCAGTCCCCCTTCCTATCTGGCGGGGGCAGTTCCTTAAGGACCTTTTGTAATTTTGGTACTGTTGGTGTTGTGGTAGGAAATGGGCGCGACCACCCAAGAGTCAACTTTACAACATTTTGCCAAAGACGACGCTGAACAGCTGAGGAGCCTGGATACAGGATTTGTTCGAGTTGCAACGATTCATGGATCCCGAGCGTTAATGCAGGGCCACGCCATATTGAATCATTTTCGGAGCAGAAAATCGCGTGATGTAGGTGTGAGCAAGTCTGTGCAAGCTTTATAAGTGTTGTGTAAGAACCGGGGGAGCAAACTGTGAATTTTAGAATGTTTATAAGTATCTCTGTTGGGAGTTGCAGGAGTGGTGGGAGGTCCATTGCATCGGTAATGTATTAGGAGTTTAGGAGTGGTAAAGCTGAGAATGAAAGCAACAGGTGCTTATATGCATCAATAATTTTTGGGGCAGTAGTGACATTTCAGGTACAGGGCTGTAGATTAGATAAATACGAGGGTGACTCAGACAGATCTTGCCAGATATCTGGTACTACACTAAGCTGAGCCACTACAACTTACATGTAGTGTTGGATATCAATGATAGACCGGCGTGTTTCGTGTAAGAAATACATGCAATAGCCTCTTTAGGAGGTTACAATACACAGAGGTTACAGTACACAACAACCCCTTTGGGGCGAGGAAATTATATCAAGCAGCCTTATCTCAGATGGAGACTAGCTTGTACCTGCAAAACTAAAGTAAGGTTAGAAGTATTTCGTGCATGTGTAGTTTTGTACCAAGCCGTATTCCTACCGCATTACTGGTATTGACCGCCTTTTTGAGCTTTAGGAGTTAAGCAAATACACGTAACTACAATCAGCTTGTTCATAATGCATACATGTAGTAGGGTATTGCCCATAAATTTCGGCAGGTCTGCGTGCAATGCTAGGGGCGAGAATGAAAATATCTCCACCTTTCTTGAACAAATGGAAAACAGAAAATGGAAAATGGAAAATGGGGCATAGAAAAAGAACTTTTAGATATTTCCTAAGAGTATTCGACAAAATGAAAATAGAAAGAAAAAAAAAAGAACCGACCCTATTTATGTTACAAATACCCCGATTAGGGACAATTACCACCGCCGCTACTACATAAAGCCTCAAGCAGTCGAAGACTCATCGGTCTTCGTTTTCTTCAAGTCTTTCGTGCCATCATCTGCTGCCTTTCTTTTAGCGGCTCCGTTCTGGGCAGAGGTGTCAACTTCCGAACTGCTCTTGAGCTGCGGGATGCCATTCTCGTTTTTCTTGGCCCCCTCAGAATTGCTGGGCTTGTCGTCTCGATTACCGCGCCTATCGTTGAAACCTCCGCGCCCTCCTCGCCCCACACGCCCGCCACGCCCGCCACGACCCCTGTTGCCACCACGACCACCGCGATGGGAATTGTTTCTGCCCTTATCGCCGCTAGACTTTCCGTCTTTGTGATTCTTAGGTTTTATTTTCCCGTCCTTGATATCTTGGATTTTACCCTCAACGTAGTCTCGTTTTGTTTTCCACAGAAGGTCTTGGCCATTCCACTTAGGCTTTTCTTCCAATACCATGAATTTTTCTGCGGCTTCGTCGCTGGTGAACTCAACGAAAACTGATCCCTTAAAAACTCCATTTTGGTGGCGACGAAGCCTGACTACACAGATAGGACCGAAAGGCTCAAAGAACTTTTCGATGTCTACCTGGGTACTAGAACCCTCTTGGCCAAATCCTTTCTATTTATTTTGCAACAAAGCCATGAGCCAAGCACTTCCCAGATATATACTAGACTTAAAATGGTGCCAAAAACATACCGCATAAATACTTTTGTTGATCGCTTTATCAGTGATTGGCCCGACGGCGATGGGTCTGCTGTAGAGGCTAGCAGACTCAACATGAGCCTTTGGTCCCCTCAACCTTTCATCCTCGGTGTCCCGGGGAAGGACCTCGGTGATGTCCAATGGGTGCTTCCTTTTAACGGTCTCCTCTCCAGCGTCTCCGGCGAGTTCCAAGACTTCGCTCTCTTGTAAAGCCTTGACAAGCGTATCCCGGTTGGCGAAACGTTTCATCCTCTTGAATGATGCGATAAGTTTGAGGGGCACTGGCTTATTTTCCTTACCGACAAGGCCGAAGAGAAATTTGTCGTAAGGCAAGTTCGAATCCGAAAAGTAGAATTCTACCTATAACACACAAAAGGGGAGGCATTCTCAGCGTTTTGCAACATAAAAAAGCCACTTTAGGGGTTTGTCAAAAATGCTACCTGCTTGCGCATCTCGGCTGGATCGTCTGACTCAGGAAGTACTGCAGCATCAAACTTGACGTTTTCCTGGAACTTCTTCCTCATGATGTTCCTAAGATTCCTGGCCTTTTCCCCGGCCTTTGATTCTCCCACTTTAGTAGCGGCGGCGGGTGCATCTTTGACTTCTTTCTGGGCGTCAGCAGCGGGCTCATGTTTGGTCTCTTCCTTAGCATCGGCAGCAGGCTCGTCTTTAGTCTCTGTTTGGACATCAACAGATTCTTCCTGTTTGGCCTCGCCTTGCTCTTGCTTGGTCTCTTGAACTGTGTCAGCCTTTTCGGCACTCTCGGCCTGGACACCTTCCATCTTGATGTCATCTACCGGGACCTCAGCAACAGTAGCAGTCTCAACCGGGGGAATGCCGTTGTCAGCCATTGGAGCAGTAGAATTGTTTAAAAAGTACAGGGAGGTGCTTTGGTAAAAAAAAAAAAAAAAAGACAAGTATTGCTATCCTAAGGAGATTCCTTGTTATAGACCAGCGGAATTCGAGTAGAGGAGGAACGAAGGAATTCTGGAGCAGAAGAGTCAGTTTATCTGGGAGGGGTCGTTGACTGGGGGACTTGGCACAACTTTTTTTACTTACAGCGGCTATCTGTGAGAACAGTCATCGCCAAGAGGGAAAAAGCTTGAGCCGCCTGGGATGAGGCTGATATCAATGAGGTCCACAACATCTTGATCTACCTACTCTATGTAGGATGTACAGTGGCGGACACACAGAACCGACCATCAAACTATCCTTCACCCACTGACTTTCAACACCACAACACTTGTCCAGGAAGAAAGTCCTTCTGTAAAATAGTTCTGTTACCTGCCCCCAACAGCCCTACAGAAGGGATTTCGAAACAAATCAAAAACCACTTCCCCATAGCCTCTAGAACAACCTAACTGAGGGTCGGTTTTGAGTGTCCGCCACTGTACCTTGCGAACCCTTGAGTTAAATTCCCGTCTTTAACCGACTTGATTTAAAATTAGCACAAACTAATACTAATATGTAAGTTCCAAGTATGTAAATCCGGCTTCTCTGGATCTGTTATTGGCCGGATGTGTTACTTTTTGGTTAACACCAGAGAAGTTGGAAAATACATGTACTACATGTACCTATTAAAACTTACTTACTAGAGCTCGTTTTGTACCTACATCTCGCTAAAGAACCCTAGCCTTAGCAAAGACCCCCTAGATCGCCCTTTCAAGACCTCCGAGTCATACCTCTATCCGTGTATTCCTCAAGGTCTCTACTACATTAGTATACCTTTTCAACACCGGAAAACCAAGTTGGATCCAGAATGACTCTTCGCCCATTGATGTTTAGAAGGAGTCAAAATATTTGACCCGTGGTCCTTGGAGCAGGGTTAGGGTTGTATCATTCCTGATTTCATCACGTACTCTAGAGTATGTACAATACATACATGACTCCATAACTTGGAGCCCGCTTAGCAATCTAAGGCATCGTAACAAACTTATCCAAAATATACATAACCTGGGTTGGAACGAACTACATGTATGTATTGTAGCAACTGGAAACAAAAAGCAGAGCCAAGGCAGCTTTTTTTTTTCAGCCGATTTATTGACTTTGGCTGACTTTTATATTACAAATATACTAGTCTCGTGCCCATCCCCTATTTTGGTGTGATTGGAGATGTAGTATTTTATGTATTAGTCCACACCTTTTCAATAAGTCAATATCTCACAGATAAGTCATTCCCCACAAATAGGCCCCTAGAAAACTATTAGTACCGTGCCTTTGCCTCACTAATAGGGCCTATGTTGGTACAGGTTGTATCCGCCGGCCACCAGACAAAGGAATCTCCAAATATATTGGTAGGAGTCACACTAACTACATGTACTTGTTCAGCTGTTTTCTTAATGTTTTCTTTCAAGCCCGCTACCAGAACGGTGCCTCGCCTGGGTGGCGCTTCCCCCCCAGTTAACATATAACCGAGACCGAGAGACTGGAATGGTAAGAATTTCTACATCCAAAGAGGAACAAAGGGAAATTTATCATTGCCTCTCAAGTAATGTCCTCCGAGATTACCAAAACGAGAAACACACAACTCGAAGCAGAATTCCCGGAATCAATCGAGGAATTGAGTCATGCAGCAGCAGCTTCTCAGCCTACTAAGACCGCGCAACAGAATCGTTTTTCCATTTCTACAGCCCAACCAGAAACAAAAGGACCACTAATGAGTACTACACCCCAAGACTTCGAGGGTCCAAAGAGCCCCAGTGATGATATATATACACCCATTACACCTAAATGCCCAGACCAGAAAGCCACGGATCTCAGTGTGGTAATTACTCCCAGAAAAAGCCCTTATCCCTCACGGCGCCCCTCTTTTCACTGCTCTCCAACACGCCAACGTTTCTCCTACATCACACTCATACCTCCACATTGTCTTCCTACCACAATTACCCTCTCCCCTGCTTTTCGTTGTCTCTACCCAGATAGCTACACGGCCTATCAACTTCATTATAGATTCCGATCTGCCATTCTGCCACTGCCGTTCTCCTTCCATGTCCTCCTTTCTGGTACCCGCATAGGTGACCATGGGATTAACGCAACAGAGAGGGGCGATATACATGGGAGGGTGCCACTGACGAAGTTAGTATTCGAAAGATTAGGGTCGCTAGGAGAGGAAGCTGTATTTCCATGGCTAAGAAGCGCGCACGGATTAAGGTGGATCTTTGAGCAGGACATCAGTGAAGCAGGCCCCGTAGAACTAAAAGAACTAAAGGGGGTTAGGGTGAGGATTGCCACTACGAGAGTTAATATTAATATTAATATAGATGAGTTGGAGGACCCCAAGTGGACGTTTTATGATTGTGTGACCGAAGGGACTGAGGGCAGGCTTGCCTAAAGATTTACTACTAGAGATTAAATTACTCAGTTTAAAAATATATGTCCTACTAAATAACTAGTTTCGTCTTCCGGCCGGCAGTAGAGATGCGCTCAATTGGGTTGTGGGTCCCGTACGCATAAAGCGTCGTCTTAGCTGACTTGAGTATGTACTTTAGCCGTTTCCCCCACCTTAAGCACTATTCTTTAGAAGAGTTGCACACATTCTACCTCCCATGCGGGCCCACGCGCATTCGCTACACGAGCCACATCATAGAATCACATATTCTCACTCGGGGATGTCAACCACGACAATTTTGCCTCGGGATATGTATGCATCCAAATATGCGTTCTAATAAAGGTTTTGATCCTACCCTTTGTGCTGAAGTTCAGTCGATAACTAACCTCTAGTAAGGAGTAATGCGGCGTAAATTAAACATAGTGTGTCCAAGGGTTAGGGTAACAAACAAGCCCCCCCCCCCCCATATGGTCAATTCTACCATCCAACCGGTGACGTAGATTTCCTATCACAAAAGACATGCAAAAAAAGAGCCGCCACATGAACCTGTCTTCACCCTCAAACACCAGCATCGTGATCTACTTGCAGTACCAACCTACAAGTTATAGGTGCTTTAGGTGTCTCCGGTAGGCTGAATCCCTGTGTGGGTTTCTGCATGAACGCGGCCGCCCCGAGCTTGGCTGCCAGCTCTATAGGCTCGGCTGGTCACTCCCCTTTGTTAGAACTTATATAGGCTCGTTCCGTACCTACAACCCCGCGAGTCCCACAAAAGAGTCACGGGAGGGATACCTTTAAGGATGGCCGAAAAAGCTACAAGTACCGTGCAATATCAAGAGTCCCCAATACATACCCTCGACTTTATTTGCACCAACCACCGTCACCCCAGTCAATACTACGCATCCGGATATTTTGGTCATGATATTATACGATGGATATTATTTCCCCACCCAAAGCAGGTGCCAGTTTAATTTTCTCTAGCCAACTAGTTTCATTTAAGATACAGCATTAATGAGGAAAAAAGAGTAAGTACGCTTATATTTTTTGTTTCCTCCATCAATAGGCTCCTGCCACCTTTAAAATCATCTATGCACGACAATTTAGTGGTCACCGTGGGGGTCTTCTTGAGGTTGCTCGGCTGTGAAAAAGAAAAAAGGGACAGTTAGTTCCAGATATCTGATAGGTGTCTATATGTCGATGAATGATAACTTACGATCCAACTTGATCATAGTGTCAATTCTCATGATCGCGATACAAGCCTCAACACCTGATTTCTACATCACCAAAATCTATAAGTATAATGCTTTTCTAAAACCAAACAAATAGGAGGGGATATGACGTACCAAACTCTTCACCTTACTCATAGTTGGCTCCAAAACACCCGCCTTAACCTCATCCGTCACCTTACCCCTCAAAAGGTCTAGTCCATAGTTCTTGTAGTTCTTCTTCTTTGTTTCGGTCTCGTCAGCCGTTTGACTAGCAGCATGGTACGACCGGAGCTTGGCGACAAGGTCTGAAGAGTCCTTCGCGGCGTTGACAGCAAGAGTTTTAGGGATGACAAGGAGGGAGGAAGCAAACTCGGCAATTGCGAGCTGCTCACGGGACCCAAGGGTAGTGGCAAAGTTCTCCAAGTAGATACTCAGAGCAGTCTCAACGGCACCGCCTCCAGGGACAACCTTTCCGCTCTCAAGGGTTCGCTTGACAGCGCAGAGAGAATCGTGGACAGACCTCTCCATTTCATCAAGCTGGTAGTCGTTGGGGCCTCGCAAGATGATAGAGGCTGATGAGAACGCCTTGGTACCCTTGACTAAGATACACTCATCGTCGGAGATACGCTCCTGCACAACCTCCTCGGCCGTTCCTAAAGATGAGGCCTCAAACACCTCCTCGCCCTCCAAGTTTGAGAGCGAGCTCACTAGAGTGGCTCCAGTAGCCTTTGCTATCCGTCTCAGATCCTCCTTCTTGCAACGCCTGACAGCCATAGCGCCCTTCTCGACGAAGGTCTTCAAGCAAAGATCATCAATTCCTTTGGTTGTAAAGATAACATTTGCACCGGCATCCAAAATTAATTTAATACGGTCCAGAACCATTGAAGCCTCACGTTCCCGGATGGCCTCGAGCTGCTGTGGGTCATCGATAGTGATGTGGACGCCAAGAGCCATGCGTACCTTCTGGAGGTTTATGTCGAGACAAGCAATCTTTGCGTTCTGTATACGGGTCGGCATGGCCTGGGAAGCAACTGTGCAGTTCAAAGCATATCCCCTAACAAATATGGACTCTAAAGCACCCTTTCCGTGGGCTTTAAGAATGTTGACGGCCTTGACAGGGTACTTGACTTCTCCCCGGCCGTTTGTAGACTTGACAGCCAGCATCGCGTCGACTACCAGCTTGGCGAAGAAAGAAGAGTCACTACCAATGATCTTTGATGACATGGAAGTCTTTGCGATGTTTATTAAAGTCTCGGTTCCGAGTGAGTCGACCTTGATGGACATGACATCCTGCATATATTTTACAGCCTCTCGGAGGGCGAGACGGTACCCGGTAATGATAGTAGTGGGGTGTATCCGGTTCCGGACCAGGTCGTTCGCTCTTCGCAGGAGCTCGGCGGCAATGATCACGACTGATGTAGTTCCGTCTCCAACCTAAGTAAATAACCCGTCAACGTGTTAGAAAAAAATGTAGCTGCACTGTAGATAAAGAAGAACCATCCAGGAGAGATGAATTGTTTTTCCATCGGGGCCTATCGCTAACCTCTTTATCCTGCTGCTGGGCAAGGTCCACCAGGATCTTTCCGGCGGGATGCTCAACGTCCAACAGACTCAGAATGGTAGCTCCATCGTTCGTCACGGTCACATCTCCAATGTCATCCACCATCATCTTGTCGAGACCGGAAGGTCCATATGAGCTCTTAACAATGTTCGCAATGGCCTGGGTAGCAAGAACTTCAATGAAGCGTATTAGCAAGCCCCATTAACCGATGGAAACACTGGTTCAATCTTCCCCCCTTACCATTCTGATCTCGAACCTCCGCGCCGGTGATCTTCTCTCCTCCTAAGACTGTTGCGTGTATGTCAGCAAGGGATTCACCATCGAAACCTTAAGAAATCATTAGCACGTACAAAGGGTTCCGTTATTTCTAGGGGCTTGGAAAATGTTCGTCATCTTGGATTATATATCTGGTGTGGGGATTAGGGAGCTGGTAGTCGGAGATGTTTTTGGTGGGATGAGAGGTTGGCTGCGGGGCTCTTTTTTGGTAAAGCGGCGTCAGAGGGTCCGACGTGCTGACGGGTACTGCCGGAGCGAACTTTTGGGCACCATAGCAACGACCAAGACGAAATGATTATTAGGGAATAATGGTCAATTTCTTTTACTGTAGTGTTATATGATACTGAGGTTATGGTAGAGGAGGTCTATTTTATCACTAGAACTACCTACTTTCTTAATTCCCCCCGTGATATCACCCCATATCCCTTTTTATAAGGGCTCCTACTAAACACGTTCTAACTATCATTTACGGCAGGCAGGGGTCAACAAATACCAACTCCTCAAAAACACATGCATGCACAGCACTCACGAAGAGTACTGAAACTCCAGCCCCAAAGATCTAAATGGAGCATCTCTCCTCCTCGGATCAATGCTTGCGCCCACGCTAAAAAGCAAATGCTTGATTCTCCCTTCCCAGAGCAGCCCCAGCCCCAAGTTCTGTGAAATCCTCGCCTTAAAGACACCGGCAAAGTTATCTTTAATCTCCTCCTCTTCCTCCTCCTCCTTCTGCGACCTCCTCTCTCCGCCGCCGCCGCCGCCGCCAACCGCCCTGCTACCCTCGCCCGAGCGGCGTCTCCACAGCTCACATCCCACTGACAGGTCGCTCTCGTACGAGTACATGTTGAACTCGAACCTGCTGCAAAACGCGGCCGAGGTGATCGGTCTGATGGCATAAGTGGCCGAGAGATGCCCGATGAGCGGGTTTAGGGTTAGGGTCATTGTCAGTGGCGTTCCGGGGTGGTTTGGGAGCGTGCTGTAGCGGAAACCGGTCGACACTGGGGTTGCGTCTCAGTATATGTGTATATATATTGTAGAGATGAAGTGAGAAGAGGAGGTTACGGACTTCCGGCGCTCTTGTTGAGGATCCCGTAGTAGAGCTCGGCACCCATGCTGAACCGCCCGGAATACTCTGAGGTGGGGGAGCACTCTGATGTGGCGGCGGTGGTGGGGGGGGGATCGGTCTTGCGGGGGTCACGGCCAAAGTTGTAGAGGCCACGGGCGCCAATGAGGGCACCATCGGTGATGTAGAGGTACTCGGAGCACCACTTGCCAGTGTCTTGTTGGAGCATAGCCATTATCTACCCGACTCCCGTCCCAATTTAGCTTCGTTGTCCCCTCTAATTCACGCAAAGAATAGGCAATTTACATACCGTCCCACCGCTCTTGAGCTTTGAGTCGCTCACCGCCGTGAGCCTGACCTGCTGCATTGGTGATATCCTCCTCAAATAGAGCGCCTCCAGCTGCGACGCCGGCAAATACATCTTCCCACACAGAAGCGCAGCTTTTCCCCGTCATTACCGCAAATCAGCACACGCCCCCCCAAAAATACTGGGCCCTGCCTGGGGTGGTCTAGGGGGAGGGGGAGGGGGACAGAAAAAATGCACCTAGCGGCGCCCACCTCTTCTATCGATCCTGATCCCGCCCTGCCAGACCTCCCAGTACCGCGAGTCCTCGGGGCACCTGAGCTCCTGCAGCTGCCGATACCCCTGCGTCACCGCGTGCAGGTCGACGTCGCAGCTGCGGTGCACGTTTGTGAGCGGCAACGACGACGAGAGGTATGAGACGGAGCCGTCGACGACGCCGACGTTGCCGAAGCCGTAGGAGGTGGCGAAGTTGGGGGAGGAGAGCGAGGAGAGATTCATCTTGAGGCCGCGGGGCGTTGGAAAGTCCAGTAGCGCTGGTGGTGTTGGTATTTGTTAGCCTTTTCGCCCTACTGTTGAGAATGCAATTGGGGGGGGGGGGGGGGAAAACCACGAGCGGTGGCCGTGAGCTGCGCATAGGAGTTGTCTTGGTTCCAGTCTGTGGCCTCGTAGAATGCATTCTGGATGTAGTCCATGTATGGTAGCATATCTTTTTTTCGGAGGGAGTAATGGGGGTTCGTTGTGGAATTTGTATATATGGTGCTATTGAGGCCCCCGGAGTGTCAATGATAGCGGGAACACCCTGGAGGTCCAAAAGCTCCGAGAAAGAGGCTCCGGCATTAAAAAAAACGCTTGGCAATTACTAAATGCGGTAAGGCGTTGCAGCAGCCAAAAACCAAAACGGTCTAAACCCCACACCGCAACGCACAGAAGAAACTTTCGAGGGAAAAAAAAAAGTCGTAAAGCTCTCATCTCACCTCCAGCCTTCAACCTCAACAGATATAGAAAGAAAAATAATCTACAACAACAACAGCAATGCCCCGCAGTAAGAGATCAAAGGTCGTGTCATTGACAAAGACAGGAAAGAAGCCCGGGAGAGAGAACAATGAGCGTCTCTTCACAAAGGTCCGGGAGTCCCTCGACGAGTACCAGACATGTCTTGTCTTTTCTGTCGAGAACATGCGCAATACCCATTTGAAGGAGGTGCGAACAGACCTCAGCGATTGCAGGTAAACCACTCCCTCCCCAATTGCCCCACAGACACAATTATAATATATATAAATATAAATATGCAAACCCAAAAAACGAACTTTGCCTAACAAACACCCCCCCCCCCCTCCCTCCCAGACTCTTCTTCGGCAAGACCAAAGTAATGGCCAAAGCCCTCGGCACTAGCGCGGCCGACGAATACCGCGAAAACCTGTCGTCGCTGTCGACGCACCTGACGGGCAACGTTGGTCTCCTATTCACGAACCGGGCTGCCACCGAGATCATCGAGTACTTTTCGACGTTCGTCAAGGCCGACTACGCGCGCATGAACTGCATCGCGCCGTTGACGTTTGTCGTGCCCGAGGGCACAGTGTACAGCACGGGCGGACAGGCGGCGGCCGAGGAGGACGTGCCGCTCGCGCACTCGCTCGAGAGTACCGTCAGGGCGCTGGGAATGCCCACCAGGCTCCTCCAGGGGAAGGTGCATCTGGATCAGCCGTATACGGTCTGTGTGGAGGGGAAGAAGCTCGACTCGAAGCAGGCGAACCTGCTGAAGCAGTTTGGGTGTGCGGTGGCGGAGTTTAAGGTTGAGCCTGTTGCGTGAGTTTTTCCCGGGGATGGGGGATGGGGGTGAGATGTGCTGACTGGGAATAGGTATTGGTCGAATGCGGATTTCAAGGTTGTGGAGTGCGGGACGAACGCGATGCAGGAGTAGGTCGTCAACCTGCGCTGATGATCATTACCACTACCACTATACCACTACTACCACTATACCACTACTACCACTACTACCACTACTACTACCACCACCACGATTACGACCAAATCAAAATTCCTTTAGTAATGAACGGATATGGTTCCCCCCCGAAAAGAACTGAAGGCTTCTGTATACTAGGATGGGGACGGGGGAATGGGGGTTCTGCACACACACACACGTAAGAAAAGTGCTTTGGCGTTAGTCTTTTTTTTTTTTTTTTTGAAATTTAAATGGATTTTTCTCTCTTTTCTGTTTTTTGACCTTTGTGCACGGTTTCATGGAATGCCTAGACACAATGTAGCTGTACTGGCCCCGTTCCCAGGTATAGGCATGTACTTGTGTGACCCGTAGACTCGTATACTTGTAGCAGCACCCGTCCCTACTCCAACTTCATGTAGTAGACCCGCCCCTCCTCGAGTGACACCCCATGCACCACCACCACCACCACCATAGCACATAGCACCACAGCACCGCAGCACACCAGAACCTCACCCCGCCCTCATGACCTGTCACTCGCCACCCGGCACAAACCTTACCCAACTCGTGAAACCCAACCTCAGCTATATCTTACCTGACCACACATCTACCTGTCTCAAACATACATTATCTCTCACTGTCTTACCCTGTGCAAATACTTGTGTACATGATGTTGTACATACCCTCACTCACTCACTCACCCAGGCTCTGCTCAGCTGCCACGTCACGACACATTCCCCCCTCCTGCTCCTGCTCCCGTGATACAGTGTGTATGTATGTACTGATTATGGGCATAACCACTGAGTGAATGAGTGAGCGAGTGTAGTCACGCAGCATCACTCGTGTCTTCCCCACATGGGCGGTGGGGTAACGAGAGAATGGCAGGGGCATGTCATGCCATGTCGGGTGGAATCAACCTCGAGATTCGCGGATCGGGCAAAAATAGAAAATAGCAATTAACCTTGCCCGTGTGTGTGGCAACCCCTCCTCTATCTTGTATTTGCAGGTATGTATGTATCTAATCTAAGGTGCCCCCCACCACACCTGACGTCACAACCCCGCCCCGCCCTGACGAGTGATGACGGACTTGTGGCTCAACCCCTTCTCAATATCAATCAATATCAATCAACCCCTGTGGCTAACTGATATTCCCTCTCTCTCCTTTTAGTAAAAAAGCCCTCACTACTACAAATCTCTGTGGCCAAGGAAACGGGAATCCCATCATTTTTTCTTTTATGGATAAAAATAAAATAAACCACACATACTAGGGGGAATATGACATCCGAATAATCCCCCCCTCCTGACCGACAAATGATAATAATACATCTACAAGTAAAACAGGCCCAATAGAACCTCATTGACCGATAATTGATTGGATTGGATCGGCACATGCTTCTGCACATCCCCTCCCCATGCGCATTCTGTCGGCCCCAGGATTATTATCATCACCATCATCACTATCATCACCATCAGCAGCAGCAGCAGCAGCAACATGCTACTGCCGTCTTCTCTGGGGTGCATGGTGGTGGAGGAGTAGGGGTAGGGGGTGCTCCCCCCACCCACGAATCCGAACTGCATCATTGACCCTCCTCTCCTCCTCTCACTCATCCTACTCCTCACGTTTCTGCAAACCGACCCGGAGTAGTAACCGATCTGCCTCTACCTCCTCCTCCTCCCCCGACCCTGCCTCTGTTCCACCTCCACCCCCGTCCCCCCGCACCACCACCACCACTGCTGCAGCTGGATCGTCTCTGCCAATGGCCGGCAGCAGCACAGCCCTCAAGATCGGGCTCGGTGCCCTCGTTACCGCCACCGTCCTCATAACCTTCTACCAGGCCCAATCGCGCCAGCGCGCCACAACCCTCGACCCCGCCGCCGCCGACCCCGCCGACCCCGCCTCCAAAGCCGCATCCACCATCTCCGCACAACTCCGCGCCGAAAAGGCCTCCGTCAAGCCTCTCCCCGCGCCCGAAAAATCCGACACCTCCGTCATCGCCGCTACCTCCAAAGATAAGAGCGCAGACTCCACCCAATGGCTCAACTTCTCGTCCAAGCTCCTCGCCGCAAAGGAAAGCATCATCAGCATCGAATGGGGCAAGCTAACGGACCTCACCCAGGTCTTCCCGACCTGGGCCGTGGGGCTTCCCGGATGGATCACCGAGCTCCAGCGCGAACTGAGCATGGAGGACGGATCACTCGCAGGGACGCTCTGGGCGGAAGCCAAGGATCCCCATTTGACGCCCGAGATCGAATGGGAGGCGCGTGTGCGCCAGGGGCCGGACCTGTGCCACGAGGAGCAGACATTCCTTTCGCGCCGGCGTGTACACACCCGCCGGGCGCTCGCCCGCTACCTTGACATCCCCGAGGCGGAGATACATGAGGACGACGTTCCCGTGATCGCCATTACTGGCAGCGGCGGTGGACTGCGTGCAATGGTCGCGGGGACGGGATACTACCGCGCGTTGACGCGGGCAGGGCTGTACGACTGCGCGACGTACACGGCGGGGGTGTCGGGGAGCTGCTGGCTGCAGGCGCTATATCTGACCAGCATCGGGGGCTGCGACTTTGACCGCGTGCTGCAACACATCAAAAACCGCATCTGTGTGCACATTGCGTATCCACCAAAGGCGCTGGAGCTGCTCACCACGCCCCCCGTCAACAAGTACCTGCTCAGGGGCGTGGTGGAGCGGCTGCGGACAGGGTACTCATCATTTGGACTGGTGGATCTGTACGGGCTGCTGTTGGGCGCGCGGTTGTTGGTTCCGAGCGACGAGGCGGCGGTCACCGATCAGGATCTCAAGTTGAGTAGCCAGCGGCGCTACCTGGAGGATGGGCAGCAGCCGCTGCCAATCTACACCGCCGTCCGCCACGAGATCCCATTCGTGGGCGGGGAGAACGAGAAGGGCGAGAACATCACCGAGGAGATCAAGGAGAAGGCTAGTAAGTCCGGGGAAGCATGGTTTCAGTGGTTCGAGGTAACGCCGTTCGAGTTCTTTTGTGAAGATCTAGAAGGTATGATAACCCCGAATGACAGTCCATGATCGAGGTTTGGAAATAAAATAAGGATTTTTTATTTAGTAACTAACAATGTACCTCATTATATAATAATAAACAGCTGGTATCCCAACCTGGTCCATGGGCCGCCGCTTCGAACACGGCGTCAACGTCGACCGCCAAGTACCGGAGGTCAAACTCCCGTTACTGTTTGGTATATTTGGCTCCGCGTTTTGTGCAACCCTGAGCCATTACTATGCTGAGATCCGCCCGTTTGTCACATCGATCAATCTATTTCTGGCGCTCGACAAGATGGTTCTCGAGCGGAACAATGACCTGAGCAAAGTCCACCCCATCGACCCTGCGCAGATGCCAAATTTTGTTAAAGGCCTAAGGGATTCACTTCCTGATACGTGTCCGGAATCTCTGTACGAGTCAGAGGGCATGAAGCTGATGGTATGTGTTGTCCAAATCCAGTATATACTTCTTATTGCATGAACCAAGAAGAAAAATAAAAATAAATAAAAAAATAAAAGGATCTATCCTCTAACATCGCTTCCCTTTCCCCTCACAATGTAGGATGCAGGCATGTCTAACAATCTCGCATGCTACCCGCTCCTCCGCCGCGGCCGCAACGTCGATATTCTCCTAGCATTCGATTCCTCGGCCGATATCCAGACCGCCAATTGGCTCGGTTTCGCCGAAGGTTACGCAAAGCAGCGCAAAGTCCAGGGCTGGCCCGTGTCCATTGGATGGCCCAGGGAAGAGGATTCTGACTCCACCATCCAAGAGGAACTAGAGGATGCGCAGGCCCATTCGGCCTCAGAGGCGAAAGAAAAGCTCGAAGAGGCGCAGAGGGAGGATGAAGAGGTCAAAGCCAGCAAGTCACTTGCCACGAGGAAGGAGGAAGAGGGGGGAAAGACCGCACTTGGATATTGTACCGTTTGGGTCGGTAGCAAGGAGGAGAGGAGTACCGATGAGGAACCGCCCCCAAGTAAGGCCGTGGAGGAGGACTGGGAGTTGATGGATCCAGACGCTGGTTAGTGGAGTTCCCGCATCGTGTGCCCTATTTTTACCCCTCCCCTCCCCCCCACTACCTTATCGAAGTGTTCCCTCGGTCACGAGATTGGGTAATCGAGATTCCTCGCAGTGCGGGGTTTATCATGATTGTGGGTTTTTGACATGTGTTGTTGTTTATATCTTTCTGAGATATCATTGGCCCAGTTCGACCACGACTGAGGCGTTGTTGCAAACTTCACCACAGCCACTCAAAAACTGCCTCTTTTTTCTGCACTCTAAATAACCGATAGGGCTGATGCTGACTTTGATTCCAACAGGGATTACCGTTGCTTATTTTCCACTCATTCCGAACGAAAAGGTTCCTGGTGTAGAACCCGAACGGTCGCCTTATCTCTCAACGTGGAATTTCGAGGTTTGTGGTTGATTCCCTCCTATTTGTCTGTTTTGGCATTGCTGCCTGCTCTGCCCCGCTGTCATTTTTTTTTTCTTTGTCCTTTTTTACTACCGATTTTCATCAGTGTGCATTGGGCTGAAAGTTAAAAACGGAATCTGACCTTTTTTTTTTTACGTAGTGGACACCGGAAGAGGTTGATCAGACTGTGGCGTTGGCGCAAGCAAATTTCGATGAGAGCGCCGATAAACTTAAGAGGACAGTTAGGGCGGTTTATGAGAGAAAGAAGAAGATGAGGCTGAGGAGAGAAGCGGAAGAGAGCGAAGCGGACCACGAAGAGACTCAGAGAAGACATGGCATTCATGATCATTTCTCATGATGTCTTACTTTCTTACAACAGGGAAGTTTTTTTCCCCTTCTCTTTTAATGCTTATTGTTAGTGCGTCCTAGAATTCTCATGATATCTTACCGGTCTTGTTCGCGAGGTGCGATTTGGAATGATATGTAGCCCTTTTACATAATTAGTCCCATTTTAGACTCCATCGACGAGGACGTCGTCGTCGTTTTAAATTTCTTCCTGCAGATTTCTTTCTTTCTTTTGTTGTAGTGTTGTTGCATATAGAGTACATAAGAGTATCCACTACAAAAGTGTAGCTTTCAATTGGGTCAGATATCCTCAACTATTCTGGTTGATTTTGGTTGGTCCCAGCATACCTGTTAACCCGTGTTAATTGTGATATATGTGAAGCCGGTGGGCGAAGGGAACGATGATATTATCAAAGTGACGATCACAAGTTTGATCTACATGTCTTGATGAGTTGAGAATTATCCAATGCCCTCTTGCACAAAGGTGTCGTCATGATAGTAAAAGGTGTCTTATTGACGACCATAGGTACCACCGGTACATGCCGGTGGACAGCAACAGTAACATCAAGAAGAGACCGAGTTTAAGCTGAAATCCGGAGGAGGACCGGAAGGAGGTTCTGGACACTCTAGCGCTTACCACTTGTCGGTAAAAAAAACCTGCACATAACTTGAAGTCGTGAAGTTTTTTTTTTTTTGGTTGGCGCTGGCTGGCTGGTAACGTGCAAATAGGGTATGAGTGATCTGGTGTGAAGAGCGCGCGCCAGGTGCAGCAAGCAGCGCGGTAGAGTGTCTCCGTCTCCCCCTCCCCCCTTCTGTTGATGTTTCTGCAAAGATGGCACCAGCATCCCTGGGGAGCACGTTCTCAACTGTCAATGGCCGATCGCGCAAGCAGTACCGGCAGATAGGTACATACTTATCCCTAATCTGCCAACTTCAAAACACCGGAGAGTAAAGGCCAGGCTTCCGAGTGGACCGGTCGAAGAAAGTGTTACCTTGTTTAGATACATATGTATTTTCCTCTCGAACAAAAAAAGGTGCAACAGGATCGAAAATAGTGTCTTTGGGGGGCATGAGAGATTTTTCGATGGATGGGGGTTACAGTCGTAGACTTTCCAAAACACCAGACTTACTGGGGGACTCGTTGGATCATCACGCATCACCGGATCGATTATCTACCTACATGTACTTTATTTCTTTTTTTTCTTTCTGGAATGTGAATGCATTTTTTTCACGCAATTTATTTAGAAAGACTCTCTCTACATACATACATACTGTACATATCGGATTATTATTTATTACTGGGAAGGTGACACTTGCAAGTGACTGACTCTACTTGTTGCAAGCTGCCTGGCTATGGGATTTGTGCCGTTTCCGAATCCGTGGACCCTGGGTATAACTTTCTAACCTATGTAGGTACTGGTACACTTTGTAATTCCCCAACCAGAAAGCCTTCAAGCTTGTCGACTGCATCGCGATTCTAAGCGTGGCATAGGCACGCTTGGCCACTATCACCATGACGCTTTGAGCAGCGATGAATGGTGGTTGTGCCTTGTGGAACAGGGAAGGGAAAAAAAAAAAAAGGTGGTGGGATGTTTTCCCTACCATACCTACACTCTTTCTCTCTCGGTGGTGCCCGCCGAATAAGTGTTCCAGATGGGAACTCAAAACCAATCCCTGCGTCTGCAGGCCGAATCACCACCAGGGTCGCTTGCCGATGCTAGAAACGTGCTAGGTCTACCTCAGCCGCAGCGGAAACACAATCGTGGAGAGAGAGCGATCTGCGCCCGTTCGAATGAGGGCTGAGGCTTGCTGCCACAGAGAGAGAGAGAGAGTGAGACTCTGCCATTTGATATGTAATTGTGGTGGCTTGGAATCCATGGGACTTCATCCTCGTTAACTGTGTTACTCTGGGAGCGTCGTTATTACATACATGGACCAAGCCTACCTACATACCCGTAGGCTTACTGTTGTTGTTGGAGGAATGAGCGAGTGAATGGGAGAGGGAGGGGAAGATCTTGGGTTTCTTTTCTTTCTGGGGATGGATGACAGGCCGGTTTTGTTTTTGCACTGGTTACCCATTTATCAAACCTGGTCGCGTGTGCGGGTGCCTGTTTTACTTTGTTTCCCATACATGTACTATAATTCCCTACTGTACTTTACAATATGGTGTACCTGCTAGACTACAATACCACCGAGTCGTACTCTATTTCCTTACTATTGTTGTTACTTTCTTCCACCTCCACCTCCACCTCCCTCCACCACCTCCACCGCATCCCACCAACTTTTAATATACCCCTGGTCAAGTCCTCCTACCGTGAAATTAAGTATAAAACATGTGCCTCCCTTCCCTCCCTCTACTGGCAAAGAAGCAACATTACTATTCTATGTCACATCGTCGTGGTACCTCCTTATTCCCGCATAATCCTACATCTCGATCAGCCTACTCATATTTCCACATACTCCCAAACGGAAGCTGAACACAGTGAGCCAAAGAAATTCGTCTGGTGTGATCTTTACATCAAATCTCGAGAGCCCCCCACATTGCATACAATCCCCCCCCCCCCCGTTATTGAATCCTTCCCCATACCCGTACTCGGGTTGCTATATTTGTTGCGCATACATACATACAGAAGAACGGCTCGGTGCCTAGTCCCGAACAGAACCTCCAAGGGTCCAAGCGGGTGGATCTGGTCTCTCGTACCGAACGCGAAAAGAATCGTCTGTGTTTGGTCTGACCTAGGGATTTACAACGAGGTTGGGGATAAAAAAAATCAGGGGATAATCGGCACGGAACAAGTGGGAAAGAGCTCGAGGGAGAGAAGAAAAAAGAAAAAACTCATCCCCCCCCCACCCTCCCCAGTACTGGTCTGTTTTCTACCTGGTACAAGTGCATTGTGCCCTGAAAGCCTTGATTGATTGTGCATACCGCACGATCCACCCTGGGTTTGGGATCTCGTTACGGCCGTGGTGTTGGTGTTGAGCTGGCAGTAAAGTCCTTGCTCAGCCCGAGATAGGTAGAGTTAGAAAAGCTTTCGTCCAGTTGAGTACGTGTGTACCGTGACGGGCTCTCGTTTCCGTCCCCGCTATCGTACTTCTCTCCCCCCCCCCGCCCGTTCCTTGCCCCTGTTTTAAGCTGGTCTTCGGCGTCCCGACCTTACTTCCTCGGCCAGAAAGCAGAGAGTGAGTTGAGTGAGTTGAGTGAGTGAGAGATAGTGAATGAGGGAGTACCTACTGGACAGAGACACATCTCTTCGCCTGCAGTTTTGTCTCAAATACCCTGCCCTTCCCTCCTCCCTTCCCTTCTCTTTCCAAGATTATTTTATCCTTTCCCAAGGTACTACATATACCTTCCGTATCGTACATACAAATACAAGTCAATACCTTCTTCAATACACAGAGGTATATGTGAGTAAAAGAAAAAAAGACATACTTGCTTTTACTCTCAGACACTACCAGCAGCTGCATCAGCACAGACACGCAAGCGCAAATCTACATACATACATAGAACAAACTAGGATCAAGTCGTTAATCATGTCAAGGAGAAACACCCACTCGCTCGTTCTTGTACTCCCGTCCTACCATTCTATATGTTCATCCCCACCCTCCCCTTCCTCCTCTTCCTCCCCCTCCTCATCACCGTCATTCTCCACTGCAAATCCTCCTGCTCAATGCTCAGCTCCCTGCACCAGACCATCCCCGTTTCCCGTTTTTGCAGATCACCCAGCCACAGCCAGCCATAAATTCGTTTCGCGATCATTATCGTGCCTTCCAACAGCCCAAAAGCTAGGACTAGTGACGCCGGATACTCCAGTCTTCCCTTTCCACACTACCCAGGACAGCCATACCCCCGGAGAGAAGGGTCAAATGTGTCAGGAGGCATCAACGGACAACATGATGGAGTGCCACATTCCAACGCCTAACTTGACAAACTCCCCAGGATCCCCGGGCTCCCTGGACCTTGATTTGGATTCTTCCTTTGAGGAGTTTGAAAGATATCTCCCACTATCCAATCTTCCCACGCCACCACCATCGGACCCATCGTCTCCGAAAATGCTGGTTGAGGTGGACTTTGAGGAGGAATTGAATCCAGAGCTTTTTGGTGGGTCTTGTCCTTTTCAATTGGTTGATATTTGATGTTCGGACGAAAGGCTAACAACCACCACTAGGTCCCGCGACATATCTGTGTAGCATGATACCTCGGAACGCCTCACGCGAAGCACCATCGGCATATCTGCTTCAGTCAATCTTGCAACGGGCAAATGTCAGCTTGGAGACCGTCGGACTGGGGAGCTGCATCTTGGATTGCCTATCGTCGCGTTTTGTGCGCCGGTGGAGGGAAGAGTGGTGCGCAGAGACAGGATCGGTTGAAGGATGCGAGGTTTTAGCAGTAGCAGCCCTATCAATTGCATTGAAGTTCTTAGAAGACACGGTTAGTTGCTCTTATATGTTTATGTTGCGTTGTTGTACTAACTTTAGATTAGTCCTTCTCTGTAAGGATGTGGGCCAGGGACATTGCAGGCGGTCTATTCTCGTCGCGTCTTCTGAACAAAACTGAAATGCTGATCCTTGACGACATAAACTTCTCTGTCGCCTCGATCTGTACCACGGAACTTATCGAGTATTCCTTAGCCGAGATGAGGAGGTGCGCACAGGCCGCTCCACAGGTAAAGAAGTCGAAGGTTAATTCTCCGCCTTCCAAAAGCCTTGCAAGGACCGCTTTCCCGCGCCTATCCCAGACTCTGGACCCTGTGATCGGTGACGACATGTTCGAACCGCTGCATGAAATGGAAGACCTCGCCATCCGGTGACTACCTCTACGAACTAGAGACCCGTCGATCCTTTAAAAATTTCGTTTGCATCTTTCTTTAATTGTTTGTGAACTCGGTGTTTGGGGGGCGTTTTGTTTTTATTTCAAAAATAGCGGGTGCATCGGAGCGATCGAGGATCTTACATACGACCTTTTAATTGTTTTCCTTTTTTCCTTTTTATTACAACTTTGATTAATGCAACGTTGGCATACGTGTTGGAACTCTATGCATTTAGGGTGGTTATCTGTTTGGACTATTTTGTTTGTAATATCTGCGTGGGGCCGTTTTGCAGGTTCGGACGTTTTGCGATGAGCATGAGATGCAGGTGCTCCTGTAGGCTCGTTTTGGCTAGTCGAGCAGAAAAGGACAAGTCCAATATAGTTTATATGGCTGAAATATATCAGTCTCATGATAGAATATATGAAACTCTCTCAAGAACGATCGTGTGAGGGCGTGTGAATGAAGGCGAACATACATGTATGTCATATGCGTAGATAGCGATTATCTGGGCATCAAAAACAAAAAAATTGTGGGAGGAGGAGCAGGTGATCCCTGCCTTTAGATCTGCAGAGCATACCAACGCCGTTGAAAAGTATGTATGTACCTCCAGGAAACCTCTGTCGCCAACCCCACCTGAGCGAGAAATCGTAGCAATGACCCTGCACCGTCTAATAGCCCAGCGCCATCTCTGCCCACAACTATCAAAAGCATTACATAGACAGGCTCATAGCCCAACAACAGTCCTCAATATAAATCGATTATTCCCGTTGTCAATTGTCAGAAACCTCTCAACACCCAGCGAACCCAGCACCCCCGAAAGCAAGACCGAGCCATCCCCGGACGAAATCACATACCAATACTCCGGCCTGAGGATACGGAAGGTGTCCTATAAAAAAGATGACAATGACAAGCGGGTAAATCGGGAGCGGTACATTGGAACCGCACCGATGGTGTTTCGCTCTCCGGAACTCACGGGGGTCGACAAGGTGGCAGATCTGGGTAAACGGGGCATGTACCCAGGGGTCTTCAAGGCGGCAGAGGAGTTGGTGCGAGGGGGATATGTACCGGATTCAAAGCTCTTTGCGGCCTTGATTGAGGCGTGTGCAAACTTCCAAGGATGCTTGTTACAGCCTTTAGCATTTCGCCTTGTCGCAGAGATGAGAGAGAGAGGGCTACAGGTGAACTCGGAGATCTACCATTCGCTTCTGAAGGTTGGTTAGTTGTGTGGGGTGTCTATAGTGGTTACGCGCTGCCTGTGGAATGTAATGCTAATCTATTTCACGGATGAAATAGCTCCTGGCCAAGTCACCGGATTACCTCAAGAGAGCAGAGGTTCTAAGTGAGATGAAACAAGGATGGTACGAGGTGTCGGAGAGCGGTTGGGAAGATATAATTGCAGGATATATTTTGGGTGGTCAGCTTGAGATGGCGCTGGAAATCCTTGAGAGACGGCGGCAGGGCGGCCAGGTTCTGCATCGGAATATCTACAAAGACACAATCACAGGTCTTTGTAAAGTTGGAGAAATTGACGAAGCCCTGCGCTTGCTTCGCGAATTACAGTTGGAAATCTCTTGGGTCACACCCCCAGAGATGATATACAATATTCTTGCGGCCGCCACAAAACAGCTTCATGTAATTGTTTCCCCCTGATACCGGCTTATCGTGGTCCATTTCTAATTTTGCATATATTCAGCTCGAAGCCACTCTTTTTTGTTGGAAGATGGTCACCGACAGAGAGATGTTCACCCCCGACGACGGAATTTGTTTGTCCACACTCAATGTTGCAGCTAGATATGGGCAGCCCCAATTGGCGTCTGACGTTTTTAGGGTTCTCTGGAACCGTAGCTTTAAGTACGAGGAGCATCACTATGCTGCTCTTCTGGAATCATATGCCGTTTCTGGCGACTTAACGGCTGCATTTTCGATCCTGGCTCTTATGCGGAAGGCAGATGTTCCTCCAGCTGAGAATACGGCCCAACCAATCATAAAGGTCCTTCACGACGAAAAATCTATCCAGGATGCTTTGGAACTCTTGAAAAAATTGAAAAAATCCGGTAGAGATGTTGACCTTGCAGCAATTCATGCCTTGATCGCTGCACATATTGCTCGTCGCGACATCGACGCGGCGTTTGAAATGTACAAAGAAATGCCCGAGTTCGACATGCGGCCCGATATAGACACATTCAATCTCCTCTTGGGGATTGCCGCGAAAGAGGCCAGGAAAGACTTCGCGATGAACCTTGTTAGCGAGATGAAGGAGATGAGGATTGAACCAAGCATAGAAACTTATGTGCATCTTTTCCATGTGTCTCTGGCACAGGACGATTACGAGGATGCATTCATTTACTTAGAAGAACTGAAAGTAAGATGGAGACGAGTGCCACCGAGTCTGTACAAAGCTCTGGCTACCAAGTGTTACTTGGTGGGGGACAACAACAGGTATCACATGGCAGTGCAAGAGCTGCGATCAACGGGCTATAAAGTATCGCCCTTCTTGAGGGAGTTAAGAGGGACTCATAATCGACCGTCTAACCCAGTCATGTAAAAACATATATCTGTAAAATTGGTGTCATAATTGCATACTTCTTTCTCCCTTAGCTTATTAGGATATGTAGGTTCTCGATATGCTAATAGCTTGGGTTCACATATTGTTGACTTAAAATTAACTAAATCCTCCAAAGCCTGTACATAGCAAGGAAACACGAATTTACACATACATTTACTTGCGCCCCCATAAAAGGGAAACCTCTTAGCTTGAATTTTCACCTTCAGCGCCTTCCACTGGACCTGCCGGCAAGGCTGTCTTGACTATGCGCAGTAGTTCCCGAGCCCCTTGGTCATCGAACCGGGCGTCCATTTCTTCGACTAGGCAGTCTAATTCAGCAATACTGGAAGGCCGTGAGTTGATGATCATCAACAACTCCGCCTTCTCTAGCGCGAACTTTGACGCAGCACTCATGAATTTGTCGATGTCCGCTTGGGTCTGTGTCGCCGCTGGTGTTGTAGATAGGTAGTCCTTTACCTAGTGACCCATAAAGTCAGAAGCATTTAGACCAGGGGTTAATGACGAGAAAAGAACCTCTTTCATAACGGTTTCAAGATTCCCGGCCTTCATAGCGTGGACAGCGCCCTGGGTCTCGTGAACGTGTGTGTAACGGGCTTTCATCCCAATGAGGTGTTTTAAGACCTCATGGTCACAGAGAAAGCTCTCGGAGGGGTTAAGGACTTTCATTTTACTTGGTCTGGTCTTTGCGCTATTATACTGTAGTTTGTTGAACTTTTTAGAGGGGCATCAACAGGTGACGTCCGGCAACTAAAATTATAAAACTAAGCTTTGCGGCTCTGCGTGACACACATGCGGCTTGGCGTTGCCAGGGTCCCGAAATGTTTGAATTAAGAAAGTGCGGTTTACACCATTCAAGGAGAGAGCTTAATTGGTATTATGGGAGCATGTAAATTTACATGAGTATAGGAGCCATGAGAAAACTTCTCCTATACCATGTGGATAGCTCTAGACAATGGCACAAATAGAACTGAATATCTGCAGTATAAGGATTTCAACAAGGTCACAAAGTCAATTTTGTGACACCTGATCATGGGAATGCACTCGGAGGGATTGGTGTAGGCCAAGTTATGCCAAGACTGTTATTGTTTGACGCGAAAGACAACGATTCGCGAAAGTCCCTTCTCGTTGTGCTCCGACAACCACTTTACGCGTCCCACCTCAACTCTGCCCCTCTTTCCCCATCAATCAATTCGATCATCTACCTCTGTCTTTTTATCGGGAAGCAGAAAACAAAACAAATATTGGTAATTCTCCTCCGTTTCCCTCAATTTGTTTCAACATCTCCGAGACTAGCTTTCCCTTTGTTCTTGAAACACAAGTACTAACCTCAACCCTCAACTGTGGGAACTGCATACTATGTAGCCCCTCTAACCCTTCAACCATTCACCAATTCATAACGCCGCCTGAGCCATGGACTCTGGGCCTATTCTGGATGAGATCATTATCGGTATTGACGGGCTCTGCCGGTTTACCCTAGTTCATGATACTGACTATTCGTAACAGGCCGCGTCAGAGAGTTTACAGAGTTCTTAGATCCCAATGACAACGATGCGCGAAGCTACACAGATGCGGTAAAATTGATGCTCAACCGTGGGGAGCGACGCCTACCAGTAAATATAGATGAGATTCGCAATCACAATAGGGAGCTTGCGGAAGGGCTCTTGAATTCTCCCTTCGAGTATCTCCCAGCCCTGGATAGAGCATTGAAGGAGTTCGCTCTTACACAGAGGGACCGCCAACGTCATAATATTACCGAAGAAACTGTAGGGATGTCCTGTGGAGCTCAACCTGAAGCTGTTTGTTAATCTATCTATCGCGCAGGTTTTTTATGCTGCATTGACAGGAAGCTTCGGGGAATATGCGGTCAATCCCAGAACACTGAGCTCGAAGCATCTCAATCGCCTTGTTTCTCTTGAGGGAATTGTATAACTCCCCCACTTATTGTATTGTCCATCAAGCACTGACATTCGTTCTCCTCAGGTTACTCGATGCTCACTCGTAAGACCCAAAGTGGTCAAAAGTGTTCATTATAATGAAGCGCAAAAGCTATTCATGTGGCGCGAGTATAAGGACCAGACAATGTCGGTCAATGCACCGGCCTCTTCAAGTGTCTACCCCACTGAAGACGACAAAGGAAATCCACTCACTACAGAATATGGGTACTGTACTTATCGGGACCACCAAACGATCTCTATACAGGAAATGCCAGAACGTGCCCCTGCCGGACAACTCCCTCGTAGTGTAGATGTTATCATGGATGATGATCTCGTTGATCGAGTGAAGCCTGGTGATCGTATTCAATTGGTGGGGCTTTACCGCTCTCTTGGTAACAGAAATGCTGGACAAGGTAGTTCGACTTTTCGAACGCTTTTGATTGCCAATAATATCATCTTGCTTTCTTCCAAGGCTGGTGGTGGAATAGCTCAAGCCACAATCACCGACACCGACATTCGTAACATCAACAAAATCTCAAAAAAGAAAAATATCTTTAGCTTGCTCTCTCAATCATTAGCGCCTAGTATTTATGGGCATGATCACATCAAGAAGGCCATCTTGTTGATGCTTCTCGGAGGTATGGAGAAGAATTTAGATAATGGAACACATTTGAGAGGGTTTGTTTTTCCACACCTAATCGGGGAAATATATAATTAACGGTTGTAGTGATATAAATATTCTAATGGTCGGTGATCCATCGACTGCAAAATCCCAGCTTCTGCGATTTGTCCTCAACACAGCACCTCTTGCGATCGCGACTACTGGTCGTGGATCCTCGGGTGTTGGTCTTACGGCTGCAGTAACCTCTGATAAGGAGACCGGTGAACGAAGATTAGAAGCTGGTGCAATGGTTCTTGCTGATCGTGGTGTGGTTTGTATTGATGAATTTGATAAGATGAGCGATATCGACCGAGTGGCCATCCATGAAGTCATGGAACAGCAGACTGTCACAATTGCCAAGGCCGGTATTCATACCTCTCTTAATGCCCGATGTAGTGTTATTGCTGCTGCCAATCCAATTTATGGGCAGTATGATCCTCACAAGGACCCCCACAGAAATATTGCCCTTCCAGACTCTTTGCTGTCCCGTTTCGATTTGCTGTTTGTCGTCACGGATGACATTGATGATGTCCGAGACCGCCAGGTATCAGAACACGTTTTGAGGATGCATAGGTACCGTCAACCTGGGACTGAAGAAGGTGCCCCTGTTAGAGAGAGTCCCGGACAGACACTTGGTGTTGGCCTTGAGGAGGACAATGCAGAATCTGGAAGGCCCACAGAAGTTTACGAGAAGTACGATGTTCTATTACATGCTGGAGTCACCATCACCACCGGCCGAGGAAACTCTAGGAAGGTGGAGGTGCTGAGCATGGGTTTCGTCAAAAAATACATCCAATACGCCAAGACCCGTATAAAGCCTGTTTTGACCAAAGGTGCAGCGGATCATATTGTAGCTACGTACTCGGCACTTCGGAATGATGAATTAGAAGGAAGCCAACGAAGGACGTCTCCAATGACTGCTCGTACTTTGGAGACATTGATTCGTCTGGCGACAGCTCATGCCAAAGCTAGACTTTCCAATCGTGTTGACGAGCGAGATGCGGTCGCCGCCGAAGATATTTTAAGGTTTGCACTCTTTAAGGAAATCGTGGAAGACGAGAGACGGAAGAGACGGAGGGTTGGTACCGAGGCAGCTGCGGATTCAAGTGACGAAGAGGAGGAAGAGGAGGAAGAAATCCAACCAACGGGTCGTGCTGCATCGAAAAGGCGTGCTGCGTCCAGAAGGACTCGCGTCCAGGCAACAAATGACAATGAAGACGACGATGAGATGGATGCAGATGGAGATGGAGATGACGATCTTTACACTGCCCCATCTTCCTCTCGCACCAGAAAGCCTACACGTGGTGGGACTGCACAAGTGGAGTCGCAGGACTCATGGGCATCTTCCCACCGCGCTTCATCAATGGTCCAGTCGCAAGATGCCGGTGAAGGCTCTTCGAGTGCTGCGGCTGCTGTGGGTGCACAACCTGAAGCGGTATCCCCAGCCCGGCTCCAGGTGTTCAGGAAGGCCCTCGGGAGTCTGCTCCAGAGCCCTTTATTCGGAGATGACGGTATAGCTCAGTTTGACGAGATGCTGTCGGCCGTCAACTCCAAGATCGGACAGCAGGAAAACTTTGATAGAGCTGAGGCAGAGGCTGCACTACAAGTGATGACCGAAAGCAACCAGATTATGTATGACTTTCCCTATTTACTTCCACCGATAAAAGCTCGGTCTTTTATAGTCAGTTTCTCTAACAATTCGTTTTAATAGGTTTACGGGAGGCAACCTTGTGTATAGGTTGTAGTTGGTCTGATAAAAGAGGTTTACGGCTTATGTCCTTTCTATTAAATACCTGTTTACGGCGAATATCATGTTCTTACACGCGGGTTATACTACAATTCGCAGTTCTTTTATCATAATCCCTCTTACCTTCAGATTTTACTCTGCATAGCCTGTGTATTGTATATCTAAAGAGTAGGATTTATCTAGGCAAAATACCCATGGTTTTGGTCACTGGTTTTCTCTTTTCCCCTGGTTCGCCTGGGAAGTTGTAGTGAAAGTTGTGGCCCCAGTATTGAATGTGACAAGGATCTATACGGTATCCCTTTCTTTGTATGCTCCAAACAGACATGTATAGAAAGAAAAGGGGCGGGTTATGATGAGGATTACGGGGACACTTTGCCATATTATTCCCAAACCGGAGAGTAAACAACTTGCAACCTTAATATCTCCGGTAGACTACGATTCTGATGCCGATGGGACAAGACAGTATATTGACTGAATACTAGCAGTTATCTGCCTGGGTTCCATGACCTACTTAATAGTAAGAGGGGGGGGGGGGGGAAGGTCAATCATGAGCCATCACTCGACATCTAAATATGCTGAGACCTTTTCTTGTATGTCCGTCCATTCGAGCCTAAGCACACGCTACAATAATTGGAAGAAGTTGACTTATGACTGGGTCTCCATAAATCCTGTAATTCCATCCAATAATCCTTCAGGGCTTGGCTTCTTTGCTGTTACCTCCGGCTTTCGATCCAACGCATCCTCTAGACACTTCTCGGTTGTCGGTCCAATAGCCGCAATGCAAGACCTACTCCCGCTCCCCGATGCCCAATGCTCTTTAAGAACACCAACAGCCACATCTGCCCCCGATGGTGAGAATACACAAATCCATCTCATGCTCCCGTTCCCATCCGTTTCCTTAACCACTTGTGTAAATTCCTCCCGGAAGCCTTCCTCAACGGTGGTTTCATAAATTACCATTTCTTCGATGCCTATGCTCGCTTCTCGAAGTGTTTTGGGAATGATATCGCGGCGAATCTCGCCTACGAGGAAGAGGATCGGCTTTTGAGGCTTGCTATAGGAGGAAACTATAAACTTTGACAAAACCTCACCGTTCCCGCATTCAGCACCAAGGGCGTTGGATGCGGTGAAGCCAAGATTGATTATCGCTGAGGCAGTAGCGGGGCCGACAACATAAACGACCGTATTTGCGAGTAGAGACGCCACTTTGGCCTCCCATATGGGGTTTCCTGCGGGTGATAAATAACTTGAGATTCCAGCCCTATATACAGGAGGGGATTGTAGTTAAACCTTTAATCCTATCAAGCACCGCCCCAAGTGCCTCAACTGCACGCTGTGACGTGACTATCAACGCACCATATCCTGCCTCTGCGTCCTGTTCAAGTTTGCCCGAAGTGATGACCGACTCTAGTGAATCAAGGTTGATATGTTTATGTTGTAGCACGGGGACAAAGATCGGTTTGAATGGCACCACAGGTCCCCCGTTGGCAGGACGGAAGGGATTTTGAGAGAAATAGACCTCGTAGGGGTCCGTTGGGCTTGAACGGGTTTTGAGAAGGAGGAGGGGGACTGGTGAGGGCGTCATGGCAGGCAGGCAGGTAGTAGATTGACTATGTAGTGGTTAAGAAATAATAACTAGCGTAATAGAACAAATCCCTCCTTGCATGTGAGTGATCTTCAGTGATTCAGGGATGAGGTGTTTTTTCTTTTTCCTTTATTATTTTTCACTGGAAAAGCTTGTCTCTGATAACCCGAAGTTAAACAAATTAATTTCTATGAGGCTCGGCGGTGCAACGTCACGCAGAGGATCCCCCAAACTCAGCCTCACGCGCCCCAGACAATCTAATTCGCCCACCACCCCCTTGCTCTGATAATATCATGCACCTAAATACATAACAACACCTTTACAACTCTCTCTACCTCTCATAACCTTTCTTGAACTCAACTACCACTGGGCTACAGATAGCTACCCGTATACCAGCTATCTACCTCACACTCACATCCAAAATTTCCCCACAGTCTTGTTAACAATACGTCCACTATGCAGCGCCCAATGTACCCCGCCAAAACCCCTCCACTACATCATCCAGTACCCCAGAAACCCGTCCAGGTACCTGTGATGCACTCTCCACCACCGCCACCCACATCTTCAAACTCCTACAACTCTCCATATGACAACCCTAGCTACTCTCAACCAAACGCCCGCGGCATCCCCGGGGGAAATCTACATCCACAATCCGCTGCATACCCGTCATGGGTGCCGCAAAACATGAACGGGAATTTCTTCTCCGACCCAACAGCGCAGATGGGCTTCTCTGTCGCGAATGCTGCAATGTCCCGAGGGACGGATATGGCTGAGAAAAACGTAGGCCCCCTTTGTTACCTTTTCCGCTCTTTTGTTTGGACTGTCAGACTGATAGTAGTAACCGCATAGCTGAATCGCTACATCTCAGCTTTGAAACCATATTTCGCAGTGACAAATACCTACGTTCTTCGCAAACTGCGGATTCTTCTATTCCCATTCCCGCATACTCCCTGGTTCCGCACATCCACCACACGGCCCTCCACCACTCCCGGGGGCCCGCTAGAATACTCGTATCTACCGCCAAGCGAGGATGTCAATGCGCCAGACCACTACATCCCGCTTATGTCCTTTGTGACGTACATCCTCTTCAACAGTCTTCTCACCGGGATCTCGGGGAACTTCCACCCTGAACAGCTCGCACAAACTGCCACTACGGCGTTTGTGATCATCTTCTTTGAGCTCGCGGTGCTCAAGATGGGCAGTTACCTTTTGAACATCAACGGTGGTGAGGGACAGTTTTTGGACTTGTTGGGGTACAGCGGGTATAAGTTCTTTGGCGCAATCCTTACGATCCTCATTGGGGAGATGACGGGGATGAATAGCTGGATCTCCTGGGCTGTGTTTACGTACTTCTTTGCCGCAAATGCGTTTTTCCTTGTAAGATCTTCTCTATACATCCCTCTTTGAGTATTTCTAACATAAACACGATAGTTGCGGAGCCTGAAATATGTGCTACTACCGTCGGAAAGTGGGCAAGATGGACGAGATGTGTATACAAACAGCTCTTCGGCTGGTGTGCCTAGGGGACAGAGGAAAAAGAGGAGGACCTGGTTTTTGTTTTTTTATAGTTATGTTGTGCAGCTGATTTCGGCGCTGATTCTTACTAGTAATGTGGGAAAGGGTTCGAGCTCTAAGTAGAGTAGAAATGGAAAGAATAGTATTTGGTGTTGTATGGTAGTGATAGCAGGACAACAATAACCGCATTTTCTTGGTTTAAGTTTTTAGTAATTAGGTTGTGTGAGGTAATATGTATGATAAGTGTGCTGCGAGGAATACAATCCGGCATTGGGATTTTTATTAGGAAGAGCGGGGTTATTTGTATTTGGCAAAATGCCGGTAAGATCCCGTGATTTTTAACACGTGCATTACTTAATCCTAGGACGAAGTATAAATACATGTAAATAATCCTAGGCATGGGAAAGGAATTCTTGCGAGTGACACACCATGAGCGAAGCATTCTGGTTAATTTACGTCTCTGGTTACTTACCACTTCGATTATGTGGTATATGTATGTGCAGTTCGTAGTATCTCTTGATGTTTTACCGCACTTTGCAACTTATGAATTTGTATACATAGTAGGACAACGTTTGTGTTGTCCTTGTAATACGTGTTTATTTTACCTTCCTTTTCTTAGCATAAAAGGAACCCCTCCCTTCGTCTCTTGTAGCAATACTTCATATTTCATAATACAAGTCTCTGTTTCTGAAGATAAGTCTTCTATTCAACATCTCTTTCATAGGACACCGCTCCTATATATATCTCGACACCTATCCTACCGTCATTTTGCTCTAATTTATGGAGTGGTAAATTTGGCAAACGTAATTTTACCAGAGGTGGTATAAGCACTGAATTTCAGTCATTGTGTCACACTATACTAGCACTTGCCAAATTTTCAAGTTTAGGACGGTTGCCACCCAACCTTTGGTTATATCTCGTCCTAAACTTAAAAATTTGGCAAGTACATAGTTATCTTCTACCGGTGGTATAAACACTGGATTTCAGTCTTTATGTTTTTTTTTTGTTTGTTTACATCATACTCGCATGCAGCCCTTAGGCTATGGCGACGCACTATTTTATCCCCAGAACGCCCCTCCAACCGCCGCCAACAAAAGGAAAAAGGAAAACATCTTCTCTCCTCCTCAACACTCGCCAACCCAGCACGCTCACTGTCTCGAAATTTCATCATTCGCAAAGACCCCAAAAGAAAACTAACAACATGTAACAATTTCAAATGCTGCCCTTCCTTCCCATATAGGTGCCTACGTCTTCTATCGCTGGTGCCGGAGGATCCTGAAGTCGAATTCTGTATCGTCAAGGTGAATTTGCTCGCTTTTTTCTCTGTCACGCCCAAGTCTGTTTTCTGCAAACCTTCCTCAGACAGGATAGCGAACGCCTTTTTTCATTGCTTTAAACCACGCCCATTCTTTTTATCGCAGATGCTTTGCTTTTGATCGCTCCATTTTCCCACGCCTGCCCTCACGTATTGTAGTCTAACGTCTTCATGGACGGTAATGCCAATCTTTTTTTTTTTCGAAGACGACTATCACGGACTACAGCCATCGGAGAAAGGATATTGTGGAATCGGCCTTGCCTAGTGATTTCTTCGTTTCTATGGGTTTCATACACGGGTTATGAGTCATCCTTGGCAGGATTAGAAACTGTATATATAGTCATTTAACCTTTCCTTTCGTTCTTTTCTTCTTTCCTTTCCTACGCAACCTTCCTTATCAACTCTACGCTTTAGCTTCTCATTCTTGTTTCTCGCCTTCTAATACTATACGTCATAACTCTTAGTCATCCTCGCCCCAATACATTGCCTTCGCCCCTACCATACCTCGCTACCATACCCTGGGCTTCACGATCCGCAAGTCCTCTACTGCGCTACATCACTTCGCATCGCCATCCTGACTATCTGTCCCACGACCTGCTTCTAAGCATCCGCCTTCGCCGCCTCTCGCCGCCTCGCCAAGTAACCTTGCCATTAGAGCTCGCTCAGAATACTGCCAAGGCTTCCCACGCCAACCTTCACAACACCAACCCCACTCGCTCGTCGCCACCATGGCCGACTCGGACGCCCTAATGAGAGACTGCCGCCACCTCTCGCTTTCTCCCGCCTCGAATGCTTTTTTTTCCGAACGGAAAGGATTTTGCTACCTTGCCTGCCCCCAGCCATTGGCTCAACACGCCACCGTGACGTCCCGACCTCCGCTCCGCCCTCCGCCAATACGCTAAATATGTTTCGCTCAAGTTCACGCCAAAGCCACCTTCACCCAACCTCTCGCAGCCCACATCGCAAGACCCACCACCGACGCCCCACTTCCCGCAAGACACGACACCGGTGCCATTATTCGCGCCAGCGACCCTTACCTCGCTAACACACCATCGGCCGCCTCGCCGATATCGTCTCGCCGGCCTCGAGCCAATTTCAAGACCCATACCACTACTCCACCGATGAGACTGCGGTCCTGAACTCACAGAGCCCACATCATCTCTGAACGCCTATGGACTAACCTCCTGACACTCCCGCCCACAGAACCCGCCAGATGACGAGGAGGCTATCACGACCTCCAAGAAATTGCCGACCTCAAGTTTGAGGTTGAAGAACAACAAGAGAATAACTTTGTACCGCTTCCACCAAGACGCCACATTGACTCGACCGCCACGGAAGCGACATCCATCAGATCACCTCGGTAATCCTGCGCCAACGCCACCATCGCTAACCTCCAACGCCGCCGCTTGCTTTCGCCTGCCGCCTGCCAAGAACCTTCACCTCGCCCTGGACTCAAGACTTTCAACAACCCACAGAATGAATGGCTTGAATGTCAACTTTTTGGTAAAAATAAGACACCAAAGGCTTAGTCCCGCCACCCACCTTCGCTGCTCTCGCTGCCGCTGTGTCGGCGACAAGATGTTCGAGCGACCAACTCGTCACCGCTTCCGTCTCGTAACCCTGTCTCTTCAAGGCCAACCCTACGCCTCATCGACACGGAGCGTCAGACGCTTTTATCGACCAAGATTTTGCAACCAAGCACGGCCCCGACACCTGAAGAAATCACGCGCTGAGGTAATCGACGGCAGGCTGGTAGAATCGCGAGAATCACCCACATCGCCAAGTCCGCTGACATCAACGGCACTGAAACTGCCTTCTTCGTCACTCGATACCCAATTGTCGGGTATTCCTGACGCGCCACCACGACTCGCCTCCGCCCCCAAAACGAACCAGGTAATCTTTGACCAGCTCTGACCACGAACTGCGCCTTCCCCCCCGTCACATGCGCCAAAGGAATTCGATCTCCGACAGCCCGCCATACATATCAAGCAGTTCCGTCAGAGCCGCCCACAGGCCAGAACCACCTTTTTTCGCGCTTTCACTCCGACGACGGTTTCAAGAACCCCGCCCCGACTTCTACCAACGCACTGTGAACTACGGAGTTCAAGCCGCTGTTTCAGAATCCAACGCCACGCCCCCCGCCGCCACCGCCTCACGACCTTAAAATCGCGCTGCGATGAAAGAACCCCTTCTACCAAGTTATATGGAATGTCACGCCTGCAGCTACAGGCTAAGAGACTACATTACGGAGAACCCAGGAAAGGGTTTTATCCGCTACTCAGAGCCCTCTGCCCCTGTTTCACAAGAAAGTTCGATGGATCCTTCGACATGCGACCAGGAAGTTTCAATGACATCACAAGAACCGCCATCCCTCCCTCATACCAGTAGACACTGTCCCGCCTCCGCCAAGATATACCAAGTTGGATCTTGTGTGATACCATCAGATCGTGATTCAGGAAGCGACGAGTGAAAACCGCTAGACCGTTATGCCATTTTCGAAGATAACGTTACGCCTTCTACCAACCAACGCCCCGCCACATTCCAACACTGGTGAATGACCGTTCTACCTCTAATTCACTTCGCCACGGCTTACCCTGGATGATATCGCGATATACTTTCGGAAACCTCGGAGAACACAAACGACACGCTCAAAGAAATCCTCAAAGTTCTACAGATCCACGATGTCCACCTCAAACCGTAGGAAGTTCTATGTCCAGGAGACTAAATACTCCTCGATCATCATCGGCGCCAAGATGGATCCTAGCAAGGTCTCACGTAACGGGAAAACACCCACCAAACTTAGGAAGTCAAGAGTTCTTGGGTTATGAATTTCTACCGGCGATTCATATATCGCCAGTACTCAGAGTTGTCTCCCGCCACCAGATTAACCAAGAATGACGAAAGTTCCATTGGTCCTCAGCAGAAGAGATTCCAGAAGGACGATTTACTCTACCGATACGCAGACATTCGACTACGAGAAGAGACTATAGTAGAGACCGACGCTTCGACTATGCTCCGCGATCACGTCCCCAACACGACGATCAAGGAATCCTGCACCCAGGGCTTTCTTCTAAGAAACACTCGCCAATGGAATGCAATTACGAGATCTACGACATGCGAACTACTGGCGGTCATCCGGCTTCGGTGAATGGCTACAAACCTAGAGGATCTAAGTTCCCAATCAAAGTTCTTAATGACCACCGAATCTAATACTTACGCCAACCAAGCTCCTCAACCGCCAGACCGATGGGCTGAATTCTGCCTCGTTTCAATTTCACATCACATTTGCGCCAGAAAACAAGGAGGAAAACCGGACGACTTCACCAGGAGGTCAGAGACCTGCTGGAAGGGATGAACGCCACGACCAGTCACAAGTCGTGTTGAAGAAGGAATTTAGATGCAGGAGTCGTTTGTTTGTTCATGGCTTTGTTAAATGAATCCAAGAACGCCCATCAGAAAAAGAATTATTGACCCAAGCTACCAAGTTGACAGTTTCCCACACCAAGCCCTCACCACGCCCACAACGGCACCAAGACTCCAAGAAAATCTCGTTAATGAATGCACAGAACGGAAGAAGCGCTTCCGCTTTACAGGAACGCGATCTACGCCCCCGACTTCGACGAACTCCAACTGCGCCTGCTACAGAACACCACGATAGTTCTCCGCGACACCCGGACGGGCTAAAACCTCGGTTTCATCAGTCGCAACTATTACTGGCCCAACATGGTGGAAGTATGCCGATCGTTACGCCCTGAATCGCAACACCTGTTTCGCAAAGAAAGCTCTCCGCACGCTTCTTAAGGCTCCTTCACCCACTATCGGTACCAAAAGCGCCTTGACCGACGTTAATGGACTTCGCCACAGGACTCCCGAGGATTTAACGCTATCCTAGTTGTCGCTGACCGGTGACCAAAACGCCACTTCAGCGCACGGAAGAATCCAACGCGCCGATGCGCTAACATGCATTCTGTAGCCAGATGAAACTGCACGGTTTACGGAAACCATAGTTTCAGATCGCGAAACCAGCCACACCGAATTCTGAAACCTTATGCGACCGCTGGAGATTGCACCGCCACAAAGCACGGCCTTCCACCCCCAAACGGACGGTCAAACAGAAGCGATCAACGAATCACGAACAATACCTCCGCCTACGCTCTACCAATGACGATTGGAAAGAAAGACTACCACCAATGGCAGAATTCGCTACCAACAACCACGCTTCCGAAACCACTGCTCTCCCCATTCCAAAGAAACTACGGAAGGAACCCACGGACGCATTCGCCCCTACAAGCATTAATCAAGAAAGACCAAGCCAACGTATTACGCAGTGACATTAAGACAGGTCTTCAATTCCACGGCGAGAAATGTTTAGGGCCAAGATCCAAGAGACTCAATAACGCGAATAGAACCCCGCCCCAGATACGCAGAGATGTTCTTCTCGACCAAACCTAAACCAAGCCGACCCTCTGTTTTCGACTAAACGATCGCCCTTACACCATCAAGAATGGTTACAATTTCACGCTTTACGCCTCTCGATGAAGATCCACCGGTCTTTCATGTTAGCTTGTCCTCGCCGATAACCCCGTCTGCGCCAACGACATACCCCGCCACCGCCAGAAATCGGGCGAACAGAATGGGAGGTTGATCTTTGACTACGCATTTACGCCACGGCCGGAATACTTTATAGATACATGACGATCATCAAGCACTTCCGACCTCGAAGCATGCGCTCGAGCAGAACTTTCACGACAGGTTTCACGAAGTTTCAGCCTACTGGAAGTTAGCCGGAGGAGACCTAATCTATCACGCTTTCATCATGCGGAGAAAGGATATTGTGGAATCGGGCCTGTGATTTCTCTCGGGTTCTATGGGTTTCCGTATACACGGGTTATGAGTCATCCTTGGCAGGGATTAGAAACTGTATATATGGCCATTTAACCTTTCCTTTTCGGTTCTTTCTTCTTCTTTCCTTTCCTACGAACCTTCCTTATCAACTCTACGCTTTAGTTTCTCATTGTTACTTGTTTCTCAGTTCTCGGAATACTATACGTCATAACTCTTAGTCATCCTCGCCCTAATATTCATTGTTTTCGCCATTCCCTACCATACCTCTCGCTACCATACCCTTTCACGACCGTCAAGTCCTCTCATTGGTACTGCCACATCACTTCGTCATCGCCATCCTGACTATCTGTCCCACCTAATTGCTTAATGATCCTTCGCCGTCTCGCCTCGCCGCCCGCCGCTTGTAACCTGCCATTAGATATAGTTCCGCTCTGAACAACGACGCGAGCGACCGACGTTTTGCTTCTCTGGTGGCGAGGTGGTTTGTAATAGTCTCTGTCTGCGATACGCGATTTTTGTCGATTTCTGGCTGCAAGGCAGAAAGGGCGTTGGTGGAGCAAGTGGTGGTATGGTGGCGGTGATGATGGCGGTGGTTTCTCCTGACTTCTTCCATTATGCCGGATCCGTTCCGGTAGGTTTTCGTCTCCGGGAGGCCGTTGTTCATTGTCAGATTTTTGGCTTTGTTCTTTCTCTATTCTGCTCTCGACAGACCCTCGGAGTGTATTATTGTAATTTCTTGCGCCATGAACTTGCTGCCGTCATTATTTTTTCTTCGCTAAACTAACGTTCGTCAGCTCAGAATCTGCTCCAACCGCGGCCTGCAAGTCAGCGTGTAATGTAGTTTCTGGATACTCTTTGTTTTTCCAGTTGGTTGACACGCATCTTATGCTCGCTGTATCTGCGTTGAAGCCTAAGAGATATCTGGGTGGAGTTTTCTGATTGGAGGAAAACTCGAAAGCGGGGTATTTCCTGATGTTGAGGGAAATACTTGTCGACTTCTGATTGGTCGGTTCGTCCTGCACGTTGGTTGTCAAGGGAGAGCCTTCAGTCTTTATGTTGTGTTATACTACATAAGTAAATGTTCAATCATTAATGTTAAAACTTATGAGGATATCCCACCGTGGTGAAATGATATATATGGGCCCCTTTGGGCAAAAGGTCTGTAAACGCTTTAGCACTAAATGTGATGTGATACATTTGTTTGTTTATGTTTATGTTTGTCTGCTTAGCCCACCCAATGTGATGGGATGGAGATGAGTTGGGGGTGGAAGCGAGAGAGGCCTAAGTATATACTGCAGGTCTTGATACTATCATATACTAAGAAATATAGGCCATATGCATAATGGGTTTATTGATCATCATTACCATACGTACTCTACACCAACAGGCTTAACTACTATGCACACCGACACCTGTTCACATAGCCCCAACTCTGGGAAAGAAGAAAGGAAAAAGGGTGCCCATTGCCGCCGTATCAGCAAAATTTGAGTTTGTTGAGCGATATGATACGGTCTCACAACATAGCTGTAACTAGGCAATCATGTCCTCAACGTAGACTAGTGCAATAGGATTAAACAGAAGTCGTATAAAACAAACATGGTCGATCGAGAGAAGGGTTTGTTTGTCCTGTTATGATGGTTATATTAGTGATGATTTTTATATTTAAATTAAAGTTTGATGGTCCTCTGATCAGATAATTGAAGATATCGGTTGTGTAATTGCCATTGCAGAAAGAGGCATAATTTGGCATACTCATAGTGTATCACTCGCATTTGGTCTGTGCGTTGTGGTGGGAGGTTGCATGTGCACCCTGACCTCCTTTGCAGTTCGCAAGCTGGAAAACTAGTCCGGCAGCGAGATGGTAATCGTTATCTAGCAGGAGTTCAGGCCCCTATTCCTAGCCGGTCGATATCTGGCTGTATTCTACAAGACTCCATTTGCGTTCTGACGTCTTTTCGAGGGGCTGCATACGCCACTTAACCTTTGTTATAACGGGCGAGAACTTATCAGACTTGTCGCCTATGCCATGCCACTTTCCGAAGTGTTCAGTGAGATTATTTGTCTCGGATAGGGTAAGGCTTTAGTCATGGAATACACAGAGCAGATACCCCGGCAAGGCTCGGTTTAATGACTAAGAATTGAGTGAAATAAGTTCCTCTGGTAAGCTCGGTGGTCTGGGCGCACCCATAAACGCATAGCAAATTGCGAGTGATAGTCTGTGAGGATAGTATCAGCAAAGCCCATGTATTGTTGAGATGCTGTCAGTATTCACTTTAAAGATAGGGAGGGCGCTGGGGTTGTTGTTTCCAAAACTCGCACAAGACACAAAGTATCTTGCAGGGTATACAGTCAATGATTCTATTCGTATGAGCCGCCGGTAGTACGGCAAACGCAAAAACTGTGCTCAATTGCTTGTCTTGCAGTGCTCGGTGAAATATCCCGGAAAGGAGTTAGCCGAGGGAGAAATAGCCAGGATGACGACAAATGGGTGCGCGAGAGTATGGTCTTTAAATGACCCCATTAACCACGTGAGTTCTAGAAAGAAACGTTCGTGTATGTACCCTATTTTTTTTTTTCTCATCACGCACATACGTTAAAGTGGTATGGGTTTCCACATATCAGATAATGGTCAGTAACCCATGCCAATGAGAGAACGAATACGAATATATAGTGCTCTGCATATTGTGGAGTACATACATGTAGATAGAGTGCAAGTCTTATCGAGGTAGTCGAGGTAGATGCAAGTACATGTATTTATGACTTCGAGGCCTCTGATAAAATCAGAATCAGGGTGGTTTAGATATTACCAATTAGCCGGATGGATAAGTAAGTACATGTAAATACATGTATGTAAGTACATGGGACGCGAGTATATATGAACACTACAGGTCGAATCATGTTGTGGGCTGTGAACCCTGAGATTAAGAAATTACCCCTGACTGCAGCGATTGGACAAATTCGGGAGTGAGACTTGCCGTAACTGTATAGATAATCTCAATAATCAGATTGTTGTAGAAGCCAAGACAGAGACCAGGAAGGGAACCCCCTCAACCATTGGGACAAGACAGGGCCTCTGTTTAGGAGAAGAAAACCCATGTTATCGCTGCCATTAGTGATAACCCCCCATTGAGTAGTCGGTTGTTGTTGACGTTACCTCTGCCTGTAACAGAATCGGCCCCGGGAATTGATTTATCATACCCTCCTTTCCCCTTCTATCTTACCCTTTCCCTCCTCTTTCTTTACCATCTACTTCGGCCTCTTCATCACCGGCTGAGTGTTTCTCCATCTGTTGTCGCTGGTGTTCAGACTGTCCATTGCGGTCTCTGCTTGTTTGTTTTACGTCAAAGGGCTTGTTCTCCCCAAGCCTTTCTATCAGATTACTGTTCTCGCTTGCTACAGCTAGATCCCGTTTTGACCTTGTATCGTATCTATCAAGAAAATAGGATACACGCGGCTGCGTTTCCTACTTTTCCTTCGATAACGAACAATGGCAGAAATAACAGCCAACTCATCCACTTTTGCGCACCCCTCGGCCGTCAGTTCGGCTGAGCAGCCTTTTCAAAGCCTTGTAAACACAGTTGGGGAATTAGGGAGATCCCTCGAGGGAATAAGCGCGTGGCAGGCAATCATTACCATTGTACTGTTATCTGTGACCTATGATCAAGGTTTGTTGCTCTTATTCACCCCTTTCTGGAAATTGTGATAAAAAAATGTGATAAGTGCAAGTATTCCAAGCTAACATTGCATTTCTGCACTTAGTTCGCTACATTTGGCAAAAGGGCAGCATTGCTGGACCAGCATTTAAGATCCCGTTCATGGGACCTTTCTTGGAATCTGTCAATCCAAAGTTTAGCGAATATCTTGCAAAATGGAACAGCGGGCCACTGAGTTGTGTTTCAGTATTCCATAAGTATGCTACTGAGTTTGTCCCGAGGAAGAATCTCGCTAATTGGCCCATAGATTTGTTGTCATCGCCTCAACCAGAGATTTGGCCCGCAAGGTTTTCAACTCCCCTGCATACGTCAGCCCTTGTGTTGTTGATGTAGCGAAGAAGATTCTCCGACCCGAGAACTGGGTTTTCTTAGATGGAAAGCAGCACGTCGAATACCGTAAAGGTCTCAACAATCTGTTCAGTCGCCAAGCCATGGGCATGTATTTGCCTGGCCAGGAGGATATCTATGACACCTACTTTAAGAGGTGGTTGGAACTCTCAAAGGATGGAAAACCTATCCCATACATGAGCGAATTCCGTGACATCAACTGCGCCGTTTCCTTGCGCACTTTTGTAGGACACTATATCACCGATGAAGCTGTCAAAGAAATCTCCGAGAACTACTATAAGATTACTGCTGCGCTCGAACTCGTCAACTTCCCTATCATCATCCCATTCACCAAGACCTGGTACGGAAAGAAGTGCGCCGATTTCGTTCTTAATGAATTTGCAAGATGCGCTTCTCTTTCCAAGATTGCTATGGAGGCTGGGAAGGAGCCTGGCTGTACTATGGATGCCTGGATTAAGTCCATGATCGACGCCAGAGACGCCCCACAGGAGGAGGGACAGAAGATTCCTTCTAAAATCCGTGTCTTTTCTGATATGGAGATCTCCATGACTATCTTTACATTCCTTTTCGCCTCCCAGGACGCATCTTCCAGCGCCAGCACTTGGCAATTCCAGCTTCTTGCTGATAGACCCGATGTTATGGCTAAGGTCCGCGAAGAGCAGCTTCGCGTTCGTGGCGGTGATCCGTACAAGCGCCTCGACTTGGATTTGATTGATCAGATGGTCTACACTCGCGCCGTCGTCAAAGAGCAACTCAGATACCGCCCTCCAGTTATTATGGTCCCCTATGAGGTCAAGAAATCTTTCAAACTTTCTGACAACTACACCGTCCCCAAAGGTACTACTTTCTTGAATTTCGTGTAGAAAAAGCAAAAAAGGCTAACAAGGTTCAGGCGCCATGGTTATCCCCACACTCTACCCAGCCCTTCATGACCCTGAGGTTTACCACGATCCCGAAGCCTTTAACCCCGACAGATGGTTGGAAGGTGGTGAAGCTGAGGCTGCAAAGAAGAACTGGCTTGTGTTTGGTACTGGACCTCATGTCTGTCTTGGTCAAACCGTAAGAACATCTTTCGTAGGATAACCTGGTTGGACTTGAACTAACACTTTGCAGTATGCGATCATGAACTTTATGGGCATGATTGGTAAAGCCTCTCTGATGATGGACTGGGAACACCACACAACACCTAAATCCGAAGATATCAAGGTTTTCGCAACAATCTTCCCTGAAGATGATTGCCATCTTGTTTTCAAGGAACGTCTTCCTCTGACACCGCCAACATCCTCATGATATAACCGCAGTCTATGTGTGAATAATGTTTTGATTCTATGCTTTTCTTTCACTTCAACTTATCATTCTTTGTCTCCCTATTGCTTCAAACGTTGCCCTCACTAGGTGTAAAAATCATCCTTCACGAACTAGGAAAATAGACAAGGGCACTTTTGGTCTTGGGGGGGATTTACCTTTTTTTTTTTAAAACCTAGGGTTTGTAGCTGTATATGCAACGGGCGTATATTAATAATGGGCAGGTGGTGGGGGTATAATAGAGTCGAATCTTTTTTTTTTTGTATTCTTGAAGGAAGGAAAAAGTTCTGGCTTGAGTGTGTCACGGAAGGACGTGCTTTGTGACTAGTATTTAGAACCGGGGAGCAGTATTTAGAAGAAAAAAAATTTATACTGGCAATCTTTTAAAACTACCGTACTTGTGCATGCATCCTTAGGGCAAGAAAGTGAAATTTTTGATGACATGGCTATTGGGGTTTGGACCAATAAGCATATCTACAGTATATAAGTTTTTTTTTTTTTTTTTGTTTAATTCATACTCGCATGCAGCCGCATATATAGATATATAGGTATACTGGGTGTGCAATATCATACAATATATGGACTCTAGAGGTTTTGATTGGCCAGGTTCTAGTTATATAGGTATCGATTTCCATATCGGCATTATTTTTCTGGTTATTACATCATATTAGAACTCATATTTTCAATTTCCGAGTAGCTCTTGGCGGGCTATCCACACCAAAAACCAGCCGCCAAGAACTAAATGTTTAGACCCAGAAGTTGTTGGCCAATACGCTCTATTACCAGTATCCGATATTGTGGGCCGCAATCAGTACATAATAAACTGCAAGCTTGTAGCCCATATATAAAGAAAGCATAACCAAAAAAGTCCTTGGGCAAAAAAGCAAAGAAAACAATAGTGCATACTTATTTTCCTGTAGATACCTCTAAATGTATATTGGATCATCTATCATGTATCAATGCGCGCTACACATAGCCTACCTAAGTAGCTACAAGTACAATAAACTCCGTGCATACATAGAATACTAAAACATAAAAAATCCCAAGCCCTGCAAGAAAAAAAAAAAAGATAAAAAAAAGTAAAAGTAAGGGTGCCCCCAGCCTAAAGGAGGGAAGAAGGGAAAGAAAAGAAAGGGAATCTACAATTACAGTTTCGACTTGGTAGGCTCTACAAGTTCCGTCTCCATCAACTCCCTCATATCGTTCGCCGCATCCGTCAGGTAGAAGTGCATCTTGTCGGCGCCCAACTTCTTGCTCACAATGTTGAACTGCAGGTTCGTCTCGTTGATCATGTAGGCGATTCCGAACCCTTCGTCAATAACCTGACTCCACCCGTATCCGTTGAAGTGGTCCGAGCTCAGCTGACTAGTGCTGAGGAACCAGCTGCTGGAGTAGCCGTAGGCGGGGTCCTTGTAGATTGAAGGAAGTTCCTGGCCCTTGGGGACGAGGTTCTTGAGACCAAAGAGGTGGCGGTCGACACCGCGGCCGTCGGACCCGTCGGTTATGTACTTGACGTGGGCATTGATGGCCTTGCGGAAGAGGTCGATAGAGGTCTTTGCGTCAACTTCTGGATCGGCCATGGCCTTGCACCACGCGACGGACTCGTCGGAGACGGTACGGCAAGTCTCGGTGCGGCCTTGCTGGAATTTGCGGGTTGCGGTGGACTCGTAGGTTGGGCGGTTCTTGCCGTACATCTTGAAGTAGGCGAGCTGGATCACCATCTGGACGTAGGCATCTGGTGAGCACTTGAACTTCTTGATGAGGCCCTTTCCGTAGCCCTGGTAGGCGAGGACTCGGAGGTCGTGCTTGCCAATAACCTCGCGGAAGGCCTTTTGGGCGGCGTCAATGTCGCTGTTGACGGCGTCGTTGACCGCAAAGTTGATTAGTGCGGGCTCGGGAAGGTTGCTGCGAATGCTACCAGCGGTGAAGTCCATCTTGTTCTTGAAGATCACCTCGTTGATGTAGTCGTTGAGGCGGTGCGTGGGGGTACCGTCCATCATCGAGTGCTCGCCCATGAACCCGGCGGTGCCGTTCTCGTTGACGATGAACTGAAGGGGCTTGTCATAGAAACGGTTCTGGCCATCACCGTGCCAGTACTGGTGCGCACGTTCTTCAAAGGTAACGGGGGCGGCGTCGTCGAGGCAGACGACGAACGAGGCAGACTCAATCTCGGCGAGAGATTTAGCATTCTGGGGATCAGCCTCGATGAGAGTCGCGCGAGCGTCTGTCCAGATATCACGGTTCTGCGATGTCAGAGCACCGATGGCGGGGGCCTTTCCGGAGTTTGCAATCTCGTAGATGCGGTTGAACTGTGCCTCTAGCTCCTGCGCGTTGAGCTGTACCCCGTTGACCTCGTGGAGAACTTTGAAGAAGCGGTTCTTGCGGATCACGACAATGTGCTTGTGCTCGGACGCTGGGTAGATGAGTGGCTCGTCGGCAGGCTTCTTGGGGATACGGCTAGTATTGAACATGTACTTGTACGAGTCCATGCACATGGGCTGTTTCCTCATGTACTCTGGTTCCAGAGACTTTGAATCAACCATCTTCTTGAACTCCAGTGCCACAGTTGAGATGGCCGCAGCCCTCTTTGCCGGGTCACGCCTCTTCTTATCATCTTTATACGAGTAAAAGTACGAGACATAGGGAACTACAGGGTCACGGTACGCTAGGTACGCGTTGTGATTCCACCAGTCCGCGAGCCAGTTCTTGACACTTGGGTCCTCAGCCTTCGCGATGAGTTTCTTCTGAAGCTCCTCGCCGATACCCCCGGGCTTAATGAACTCGCTAACAGCGGACTTTGTAGACTCGAACTCTTCAGCGGAGAGGAGAGGGTGCACTGATTTGACGTAACGGTCTGCAGTCTCTTGCAGTGTTGGCACTGGAAGTCTAGGGAGTGACTCTTGGAAACGCAGCATAGCACCCTTTGAGTGATCCTCTTTGTAGCCTTTGAAGAAGAACGAGTTTTAGTCAATACGAATACATGTGAAATCAACAACAACAGCATAGCACGTATAGGGGGGGGGGGGGGGGCATCCGTACCTGCAGCAACGGCAGCTGTAGCGTTTGTTCTTGCTATTACGGGGGCCATTCTTCTAATCTGTACAAAAAGGTCCCAAGAAAAAAGACTCTTATTACTACTATTCTCAAGCTGAATCTGAACGGTTTTAAAGGTGTAGTAGTAGTACCTGAGAAGTTACTGGTCGACGCAGGGAGGCCGAGGTTAGAGCCCTGGCAGAGATGCCTCGGTAAAAGGCGGAAGAGGACATATGCGAGACTTGATGACGAAACTAGACGGGGGGTGGAATAGGGGTGGTAAGAAAGTGAGGATGGGGAGGAGGAAGTTCGGTCTTTAGTAGTGGGGTTGGGTAACAGGTGCGCAAAATCAAACGGAAGGGGAAGAGAAGGGGGGAGGGCAACAGTTTTTATATATATATACTTTGGATCCTCGGTCCAGCGGCTTCATGAGATTGAAAACGTGGGGGAGGGGGGAGGGGAGGGGGAGGGGGAAGAGGAAGAGGGGAAGAGGAAGGGAGGGGATTTGTAGAATTAACCTATCGGTTCGAGGTTGAAATGAATTCATGTGGAGAAGAGAAAGTCACATCTACAAAAATGTAGCTTGTAGACTGGCACGGCGTAAAGGAAAGATTGATTCACTTTCTCCCCCACGGTGTTTATGAGTTTTTTTCTATCACATGCTTTGCACTTAAGATGCGGCGCACTTTCCTTTTTTCCTTCCCCAGCTTTTTTCCTTTTCCTTGTTTCCGGGGGTGTGGTGGGGGAGAGGACACGTGCTATTCGAGGAGGGTAACTGGTCAGAGTTGGTTTTACTCAGAGTGTCATATGCCCCCCCCTTCTGTCTCTTCTATGGATAATCACTCACTGTAAGCAGCTCTCCAACCCCCCCTCTTATTCACATGCTTCACATGCTAATCACAGTATGTAGGTAGGTACAGTCTAACCGTTTACTGTTCCTGGGCGGAATAACAATAATTCCGACACTAAGGGTCATCAACTGATTACTGAGTGGTGGATCGCAGGCCGAGGCCGGAGTAACAGTTGAGTGAGTCCCAGGTTCCTACGAGACGATCCCACGAGTGATGGCTCATGGACTTACTCACTACATGTAGTCTACCAAAGAGTTGAGAGCTCAGGACTGCCATTACCGAAGACCGAGGTGCGACGGAGAATAGCAGCCTTAGACTATGAGTTAGCGCGCCGTGGGGTAATAATGCCAAGACCAGGAACCGGCTTCAACTTTCTGCTGGTTTAACCTAGGTACATGTAGTTGCCTCTTAGCTAAAGAGGTTGTGTAAATGCTGGGGGTAGCACGGGCCGGAGTCTGATCTGCAATGGCCCGTGACGAAAATATCTCTTCGCTGGTACAGGATAGCCCAGGCAGGTACAATATAGGCCCAACGTAATGTCATCAAGCCCTGTGGAGTACAAAGTCTCAGTGCAGGACCTGTTCTTATTAGGCGGATAATATCACAATACCACTTATCCAGTCCTTATAGCGATGTCTTGTTGCACATCCATTTCTCCGAAACTGATGCCAGCGGGCCAACAGGAGGCTGAAATAACCACACGAAACTGTAAATACTTGAAAGAAGATGAAGGTGTTGGTTCAATCCAGTATTCCTATACGATGCCGTTGTGCAGTAGCAAATAAAACCATAGACTGATTGGTTAACCCCACTATAGTACAACAAAGCTATGGTTTGTATTACCAAAGACAAAGCACTTGTGCGATACTACATGTATAGTTTTGCTACCCGCTAGCACTCATGGGTGCTTACATGTATATTCGAATTGTATACCTCCATGTCAGAGATCCTGAACAAGAGCTATACTAACATGCTCCCAATCGATACTGACCAAGCCGCCATTACATGTATAAGTTGCATAAGGTATATGGTTTAGAGATGTCTCGTTTACAGAGCCTCACCGACCTCGAAAGTCAAGATACATAGTTCTGACCCAACCCTTGGTGAAAAGCTCACCCCAACAACCTCAGAAAGTACCAAACACCAAACCAGTAGAACCCCATAACCAACTGCCGATGCGATCATCAACCCAGTAGTCTGACCCTGACAAACACTTGCCCCCGCGGTCCGCTCGGAGTTTCGTCGTGGGGTATAGATGCAGGTCCCCTCCCCAACCGAGGGCCGGGCTGGTTGGTCATCCAAAACTCCTGATCGGCGCGGGGGTGCTCTTGTCTTGTTTGTTCCGCGCTGCATACACCGACCGTGGATCATGGGACAGCACTCGGGATACATGTAGATAGTGACAAACCTAACCCACCTGGCAACCAAATGCACCGGACTTAACCACAACAATCCGCCCAGAGATACCGGCGCCAAAAGGTAGAAGGCAGCAGGTGAGTGCAATGGCTTCTATGGGAGATGCCATTCAATTACAATTACAATTACCCCGACCACAGCTGTCAACGTGCAAAGGAGAGGGTCAAATGTCAAGCCATAGGTGAACGGGATGAACTCCCACCCGGGTTTGAACTTAGCATCTAGCATGTAAGTAGGTACGCACCTACATGTAAGTGTACTGTCCGCCCCCTTGGGTCAAGGTAAACTAATGAGCCCCCCGGTATATGAGAGAGGGGGAGAGGGATAAAGTACTGTGATCATGCTATACCCACCCAGTCAATCGCAGCCCCCGGTGTTAATTCTAGACGTAGATATGATCGAGGTAGCAAGTAGCCCCCAAAGGCACCGCCAAAGCCAACCAGACCCGACCCACACCGCCCCGCCAGAGGCAAACACACAAACACACTGACCCCCCCCCCCCCCCCCCCCAAGAAGATGTTCTGATAGAATACATGTACCCACGGGAACATAGACCCAGCCCCCGGGCCCGACTACTGACTGACGGGCGTAAAACTAAAACAGCCCACGCCCCCACCCCATTGTCACAAAATGCTGCAGATCGATCATTGGCGTTTGGTACTCTTTGATGTAGAGGGACGCCAGATGTTCTACACCCCTCCTCACACAAGCAGAACTAGAAGACTCAAAAAGGATTAATTACTATAAACCTATAAAAAAAAATACACAGACTATCTACCCCCACCCGTCGCCACATCCGTATAATACCCCGTCATCTCCAACCTCACCACCAACACGCCCAACACATTCGTCTCCTCCGCGCCCCTCCCCTTGCCCCCGGTCCCCACCCCGTCTCCATACCCCCTCTTCTCCGACAAGCCCCTGCACACGCTGATGAAGATGCCCACCTTCCTTCGGAACACTTTATACAGCTCCCTGATCTCGTCCTCCCTCCTCCTCTCCTCCTCCTCACCGCCGGCGTGCCTCCCCTCCGCAAACTCATGGCTCCACCTCGCAAACGCCAGCACCGCCACAAACACCTCCTCCACCAGCTTCATCGCCGGCGCCTGCCGCCGCCTCGTCAGCGTCGCAAACATGATCCTATCCAGCACGCCCTCATGACACGCCCGCAACCGGTCAACACCCTCTCCCGCCAGCGCCTCCTCGCCAGCACCGCCGCCGTCCCCCAGCGCCGAATCGATCGCCGCGAGCCGCTCCTCGAAGCGCCGCCACGGCCCCGCAACTCCCGTCTCAAACATGTAGGCTGCGACCGTACTGACAAAGTGGCGGGCATCGATACGGAACCGCTGCGCGGTGGGCGACTGTCTGCTGCGTGGCCAGCGGGAGGCGCGGGCCGTGGCGTCGCGGTACAGCTTCGCCGTGACAAAGAGCATGCGCAGCAGGCGGAGGAGGAGGCGGAAGAGGCGGTCGTAGCGGTACAGCGCCGTGGGCGTGATGATGGCGTTGAGCGGCGGCGGCGGCGTGTAGTGCAGCTTGAGGAAGTCGAGGGCGCTGATGGAGTGCGGGTCGAGGCACGCGGCGAGTTCGGGCGGGGTCATGTCGCGGACGGCGAAGCTGAGGTTGCCCGGGAGGGCGTGTTCCTTGCCGGCCGTGTGGATGCCGGAGGGGCTGCTGGCGTGGAAGGAGTCGGTGAGGACGCCCATGAGCGCTAGTCGGAGCTCTGAGGAGCCCGGCGGCCATGTGTCGCGCGAGCCAAGTTTGAGGCCCATGCTGCCGCCAGTGCGGTACTGGCCAGGGTGCTTCTCGGTTGTGTCGAGGTCGTCGGAGAAGAGTGCGTTGGAGAGGCGAGAGGAGAAGACGCCGTCGCCAAAGAGCTGGAAGCGCCGCAAGAGGGACAGGTGAGTGCGGATATCATGCTCATGGAAGAACATGCGCAGGCAGGCGATGTTGATGAGTTTTGCCTGGGCGGCGAAGAGGTGCGAGAATGAGAGCATAGGCGTTATGGAGATTGGGGGCGCAAAGGTCGTGAGGTGGTCCTCCTCCTCCTCCCCCCCTCCTTCTGCGGGGCGCCCGATTGGTTTGTGAATAGAACTAAGGCGGGATATGGAGAGGACGAGGCGGCGAAGGGTATCTGTGCGGGAAGTTGAGAGTGGAGGAGGAGGAAGGATGGCGTTCATGGTGGAGGCCGAGTGAGAGATCATGCTTATGATTTCCTCCTTACTTTTCCCAAACGTGGGGAAGGCCTCAAAGTCCACGGGGGTGTCATTACGGAGCGCGCATGCGGGCAGTGCGATGGAGCCACCGGAAGAATATTTCGAGATTGCGGTCTGTAGCTGCCGCTCGTAGTTCTTTGCCTGTGCCTGTAAGTTCTCGAGATCTTCCCACGAGAACTTCCATTCCAGCTTTGGCGCCTTAACGCCCTCCACTGCGCCGGGCTTGCTCAACGGATGGTTTGGATGAAACTGCTGTAGAAACCTCAAACTCTTGCCCGTCTCGAAAATGCTCTCTGCCGTCTCCACGCTCGTAAAGCTCGGCACCTTCTTCTTGTCGAATACCTATCATCACCATCAGCACCCCCGACAAAAAAAAACCAAAAAGCCAAATGAAATCAAACTCACAAAGTTCCTCCTTGTGACCTCCTGCCCACGCTCATCCACCTCCATCTCCTCCTCAACCCTCACAAACAGCCCCCTCTCTACCAATCCCTCAAACCCAATACCCTCACCGCCAATAGGCCTGTCGAGGCCGATCCACTCCTCCAGAAAGCCCAACCACGGCCTCGACACCCTCGCAAGCGTCTCCATGAGCAGCGGCCTCAGCCACCCGCTCCGGTGCTGCTCCTGCTGCACCACATCAAACAGCCTGGTCAGCAGCACAGAGTCATTCTTGGCGCCCGCGGTCTTGGTAATGATCGAATGGAAGGTATTTATGATGAGCGCGGGCTCGCGGATCAGGGAGTGCAGGTGCAGTATGGACCTGATGGTGGAGGGCGGTATGCTGAGCCGGGCCTGGATCGACTCCAGGATCGAGGTGATGCAGTCTGAGAGGGCGATTGTGGACGGGTTTGGGCGGGATGCGTAGATTGAGGATGTGTAGGACTCAAGGAAATGGATCTTTGTGCCTGTTGTAGCAAAGGATGTGACGATACTACATTCCCGTCAGCTACAGTTCCTCCATTAGAACTACCAGGGCCGAAAAACTAACCTCTCCACCGTCCCCGCCGTACATCCCGATATCCTCAGATTCGGCCTCACGGGCCTAAACTCCTTCAGCACCGGATCCCAATCAAACAGCACACTCGAGCGCCCCAGCCCCAGATGTAACAAACACTACCCTCTCTCTCCATTAGCACCCCCCACTCCCACACCGAGGGCCAAGAGACAAAAAACTAACCGTGCAAAACACATCGCTCCTCACGACGACATCCCCCACATCCTGTCCCTGCTGCCGCTGCACATACTCTGCCCACGCCGCATCAAACACTCGCGGCCCCGCCTCCGTGAAATACGGGTTCGCAGGCTCCTCCGCGCCCTCGACAAGAAAGCTATCCCACGTCTGGAACCTGGGCTTGTCCGGCGCCCTGCACGTGTCGGGCTGCGCCCACAGGTCCACACTTGTATCCGAGGACTCATCTCTACCGTTGTCGTCGTCGTCGTCGTCGCCGTTGCCAGTCGATGATTGCGTCGAGTGACCGCCGCCGGAGGGCTGGGGCTCGGGATCGGGGGTGGCGGCGGCGGTGGTGGTGGTTGTGGTTGTGGGTAAGAATCCGGGATTAAAACTAAAGAGGGAGGAGGATTGGGGCGCCGGGGAAGGTGTAGAGTCAATGCATTTTGTGTCAGCTGTGTATATGAAAGTTAGTTAGATATCTGTAGATGTAGGTAGATAGATGTAGAATATAGAGGGTATATATATATATGCTAGCTAGGGGAGGGGAACTGATGGAACTTACTTGCCTTGGAGGAGGGCAATTGGAAAGAGCTGGGACTCCCGGGAGAGGTCTGGGGCGAGATAAGAGGAGCGCCAGAGATCAGGTATGGCGAAGGGGTAAACTTCAGCGTCTGGGGATCTCTCCGAATCTGCGAATATGGGGGTGTAGTCTGTCATTGTGTGTGTGGGTTGGATTGACTGATGGTTTGTGTTGTATTTTTTTATATCATTGACTGTAGTTTTATGTGTTTGTGTTTGTGTGTGTGTTTTTGTGTTTTTGTCTCCTCCGGCAGAGTCGCGTCGACGACATCAACGAACATCAAAGAACTTTCCATACCGCAGCCCCCAAACCTCCAAACCTCCAAACCTCCAAACCTCCAAACCTCCAAACCTCCAAACCTCCAAACCTCCACAGCTCTCCAAATCTACAAAACATCAAACCTCCCCCCCCCACAACATGCCCCCAAAGAAAAAGTCAAAGGCCCCCAACCGTGCCGCAGATGCAGACTCACCAGCTCCAGAACCCGTCATATTCGATGGCTGGACCGACGAGCAAGAAACCACCCTCTTCAAAGCAATCTCCGTCTACCGTCTCAAGCCCGCTGGTGAGCCGAGCTTTCTGAGATTTTTTTTGACCAGACACTCCCTCTACATCTACTCCAGAACTAATGTTCCCCAGGAATGCACAAGCACTTCCGAATCATCGGCATCTCCGAGCTCATGAAGAACCACGGCGTCTCGGACATCCACACCGGTGTCGAAGGAATCTGGCGAAAGCTACAGTCACTCTACAACCTCGAGGGGCTCGACGAGCGGGTACCTCCCCTCTTCTTCTTTTTCTTCTTTTTCTACACCTAGTTTACTCTACCCCCCTACTCAATGGACTAACCCCCCCACGCACGCACAGGAAGACCTTGAAGAGGATGGCTCCCCCGACCCCGGGACCGAGTTCACGCTTCCCGACGAAGACTTCGGCACTCTCATGACCGCGCGCAGGCTCGACCCCAACAGCCCCGACTCTCCTCCGCGCCCACCATCCACCTACACGCCAGCGCCCCGTGGGAAGAAGGGTCGGGTAATTCGCAGTGTCAGCACCGACGGCTCCAGGACCCCTCGCACAAGCAGCATAATTCCCGACGACACCGAAGACGGTATAGCACACCTCTCCCTACACCTACTACCTCTCTACCTCCATCTTCCCGTCTTTCCTCCTATTTACTACACTACTACTACTGCTGTTGCTATAGTCTACTAACACCACCACCGCAGAACTATCCCTCAAATCCGCCTCCCCAGTCCCGCGCAAGACCAAGATCGTCAGCACACGGGGCCGCAAGCCCGGCCCCGGAAAGGGTCGCGGCCGCGGCCTCAAGAGGGTGCCGTCGCCACGGCGAAGACCCGCTACGCCCAAGCCTGCCGAGGAGTCGGCCGAGGAGGAGTCGGCCGAGGAGAGCGCCCACAATGCCTCCGACGACGAACTATCCGACGTTCCGGACGACGACGATGATGACGAGGAGGTTGTGGAGGTCGAGAGCGATGACGAGGCCGAGAGCGATGGGGGTGAGAGCACGACGGCGGCAGAGAGCCCGGCGCCGACGGTGAGTAGTCGTGGGAAGGGCAGTGGGCGGGGGAGAGGGGGAAGAGGGAGGGGGAGGGGCGCGAAGAGGGGGGGGGATGTGAGGAGGAGTACGAGGAAGAAGTAGCTGGGTTTTTTTTTCCCTTCTTTCTTCCGCCCCGCTTTTTACTTCTTTCTCCCCTTGTTTCCTTTCTTCTCTGTCTGTTTCCTTGTCTGTCTCCTCTCCGGTTATTTTCTATTCTATCCTTCCTGTACATTACCGGCGCACGCATCATCACTATCACATCATCTCTCAATTCCTTTCTCTTTTTTTTTCAGCCTTTTTTCTATTCTGTCCTGCTTTATACATATATGCATGCACGCATATATATATCCCCTCCAAACCCTGGCCAGAGGAGAGTATGGTAGTTACAACACCAGAAATAGCTAATTTTAACCGCACCGTTTATTTCCCCCTGCCCTCAGAGGGAGAGGGAGAGGGAGATGGAGGAGGGGAGAGGGTATTATAACCACGATCCGATTGTGTGCTTAACCGCATAGATGAAGAGCCACGAGAGATGCGAGATGCACTGGAGGTGGTGGGGGAGGGGAGGCAGAGAGAGTATACCCGGGTGTATCACCACCTCCCAACCCCCCCCGCAGCCCCCACAAACAAGACACACTCACCGCAGGATCGAGCCCGCGACATGGAATCTCGAGGGAATTATCTAGATACTTGGGTATGTAGGTACGGTACGTAAAAACCACCATTACCACCACCACCACCACCACCACACTCTGCTTCGACTCATACCCTACTCTGACCGGTGCCCGGCGGCGGGAGAATTAGGTGGTGCATATACAGTATATATATGTATATATATGTGTATGAGTGCATGCGTAGGGCAGTAGCGAGCGAGGGAGATGATGATGAGGGGGATTGACTGTAATTGCCTTGCCAGGGGCAATTATATCTGGCGGGGTTGTGATGATGGTGGGGTATACTTGATGTATGTACTTTAGGTATGAAAATACACACTTTCATGTAGGCAGAGGTACAAGTCCCGTGTTCTATTACTACGGGGGCCCGGATACTCTATATCGTCGTTACCAGTTACTTTGTAATGAATTCATCTACTCTCCATATGCCATGCAGCTATACTTGCCCCTCCCGATATATGCTTTCGAACCTTCAGTACCTACATGGCGATGATGATGCCCCGGCTATGCACCCCGTTCCTGACCTGACCTCTTTCACATGCGCAGCGCAGGGCGAGGTTCTAAAAATCCCTCTCTGTTCGCTTTAATTACTCCCCACGATACCTCTGCTGCGAGATCTGACGCTTCGGATCGCGCCTGGCGCTGTTGGAAACTGGGTGGGTGTGTTGCTGGGTTATGGGGTTTTCAGCTGGGGGACTCAATTAAGTCGTGAGTACATGAGTACATGAGTATGTATCTGGCTAGGTAACTACTGTACTTCATACTCTAAACCAGCTATGGAATCTCGAGGCTTTACTTTACGGCTGACTGTGTGTGTGTGTGTGTGTGTGTGTGTGCACACATTACCTAGTTTCTACTGAGCATGAGTGCCACCACTCCGAAACACGAGCACCCCATTTTCACAAGTGCGCGGGCCATCTCCCCAGCGATCTCGCGCGATCACATATCAGCGGCCGGCGTGACTTTCGAGACCTCTCTTCTGTGATGTGATGTGATGTGATGAGTGGCTGGTGGCCGGCCATATAAAGTAAAGTATTGTTGATTGTGGGATCGAGATCTGGCGGAAGCAGTACCCATCCCATCCCATTAGTTACTTGGTTGTCGCGATCACTTATCGCCGCGCCAGTGAAATTGGGAGCATAGAGTAAATCATATATGTACCTACATATATAACTTCTATTATTCTTATTGTTATTTATTATCACTAATAACTTTCGTTATTACTGTGAGAGGGGGTTAGGGTTGGAGGATGGGCACGGGCCATTAAGGATTGATACTTTACAATACCGGGTATTTCCCCCAACGACGACGGCGACGACGACGTCAATCAAGGGTAAATTAAATTAAATTAAAGAAATCCAGAACACTGCTGGACCGGCTCTGTATTTGCATCTATTATCCTGACTGACTTGGTCTTCTTTTTTTTTTTTAATTTAGATCTTTGCTGATGACTCTTTCCGTGGGATCTATTTGTATCTACGCACGTATTTTAATTTAATTACATGTGGGTAGATACTGGGCAATACAATCATTGACCATGCCATGCCAGCCAGTATCAAAAAAATCTATATGGGTAAAATCCCCTCCCCCTCCCCTCCCCCGATCCATCACCACTGCCTACCTCCCCGGCGGCGGCGGCATCCCTCGACGGCAATTCCAAATCCACCCCCCATATATATATACCACCCATTGGGGAGGGGAGGGGAGGGGAGGGGAGGGGGGAAAACAAATTACTGCACCACCAATAGACAGCCATGATCTCGGAATGTTAGAGACGATCGAGATTTGCGGATCTTTTTTTTTTCTTCCCTTTTCTTTTGCACGATGCACATTTTGTTTGCCACCCCTCCTTCTACGTGTTTTGAATCGAACTGGGGGATGGGAGTGAGGGAGGAGGGAGGGAAGGTTGGGTTATCCTTTTTTGGATCTTCCATTTAGACACCACCCACCACCACACCGCTACACTACACAGGAAGGGAGGAAGGGGGAGGAGGGTACGTACCCATGGTTCAAGATACCTTGGGTACTCTACTCGAATATAAACAAACATCCCCCCCCGTCCCCGCCCCAATCCCGTCCCAGCACCCCATTCCACCAGTCGGGACCCCCCCAAACCGTGATCCCAGCCAGCCAGCCAGCCAGCCAGCCAGCCCACCTCTCCCGATCTCGATCGGACCCTGCATATCAACAGCATATCCAACCGTTGAGCCGGGGGGTATGGGGGGGGGCGGGAGGGGAGGAAAGATACCGAGTGATCGGTTGTGAATCTTCCAATCAGCGCGCAGTGTGCGCGCGTAGCCCTACATACCTACTTCCTTCGCATTGTGATCCACAGCTTAGGGGGTAGGTATGTAGGTCCATGGCCACCCACACACACACAGATACACCCCTGGCTGGTGAAGGGGTCGTAGTCCCGGGATTTTGGTTTTCGCGTGTACATAGGTATGTATATATATATATATGGGTGCTTTGTACATACCTACAGTATCTACAGCACATGTGATCTTGACCTGATTTGCGCGCTACATAACGTACTCTGCTGAGGTACCGTATACGTAGATCTCCAAGAATAGCCACCACATCTGCTCTACTCTAGAGAAAGTAGGTACAGAGGAGGAGGAGACGGCGCGCGCGCGATGAGATTGCGCAATTGCACTTTTGTAGATAGGGAAATGTGCCCTTTAATTCCCGCCCCATCATCCCCCCCATGAATGAAATATGGGTCTGGGTATGACGTTGGGCTGGTGGGGATTACAATGATCGCTGGGACATGTTTTTTTTCTTCCCCCCCATCCCGTCCCGTCCGTCTCCAAAGCAACCGCAGTGACTCTCCTCGACTCCATCCCGTCGCCCATGTAGCAAAACACACACACCCAAAACTGGTCTCAGAAATCATTTCCCCAGTCCCCCCCTATTCCAATCCAATGCTTGGCCGCATCCATTTCCAGGGTGTGGCCTTGCTAGATAGCCTTGAGGGGATCCGGAGGGCAATTCCTCAAAAGCCAAGCTTTCCTGTCTCTCTTTTTCTTTTTCACTAGCACCTGATTCCTGATATTTAAATACCCATATATTCATATCTACCCTGGACAATGACAATGGCAAGCAATTGAAAAGGATCGAACCCTGCCTACGGGACCTAGAGTTAGAGTATGTACTCCAGAGCTTCCCGAGACAGGTGAATCCAGGCTCGCCAGCGGGGAGGCGAAAAGAAAAGAAAAGCAAAGCAAGGGGAAAGAAAAAGCAAAGCGAGACATGAGGAACAACCGGATGAAAACGGAGCCAGTCATCAATCGATCGGATGTATGGCGCCTACATACAGGTATCGTGAGTCTATCATGTAGAGTACCCAGACAGACAGGGCACATGGACGTACATATATGTAGTGGGGGGAGTTGTAGACTCGTGGAGTGGTCTCCCGTTCATCATACGAGTGGGGAGAAGAGTACCTACGTTACGTATGTGCGTAGAGCGCTCTGCTCTGCTCTACGTACCTACATATAGGTAGAGTGCCTACGCTCGTGACGGCCAATTATGATGTGACTTTCTTTTTCAGAACTCTCGGATCGAAGAGTCCCAAGGCTGGCAAAAAAAAAAGAAGGAAGGAAGGAAGAAAAAGAAAAAAATAAAGGGAAAATAAAATAAAATAGAGCCCTACATCTCTACCCCTACTCTATTCTAGGCAGACAGGACCTACATGTAGGTACTCTCTACTCTGAGCATGAGGTTTCTCACCGCGGCGGAGACGACAGGGAACCTAATAAGCGCGAGATCGGATGAACCAGGGTGTGCTTCGCTCTGCACTACTTTATCTACACTTCAACATATCTCCGAGATAGGCAACCTTGGAAAGGGCAACTAGAGCACGAGTAGAGCCTCGCCAAGAACCGGCAGCGGGGGAAGGGAGGGAGAGAGGGGGGGGGGTGGGTAGATCGAAAGGGTCCAATTGCATCTTATCGCGCCGCCGTTACACCCTGAACCCAGCACCAGGAACGTGCACCCACGATGGGTTGACTAAAAATACGGTCTAAAAGGAAGAGAAAAAAAAGAAAGGAAAGGGGAGCTAGGGAGAGAGGGGAAATGATGCAACCGCAGACGTAATAGGACCTTGCTATATATTCACATTATGCAGTCTGCCTACTCAATGTATGCAGTGTATGTGAGTGAGAGTACTTACTGGATGGATGTTCATGTCGCCCTGTGCTTTACTTTTGGAGGAGGGGCAAGGTACCCTACCTACATACATACCTGCTCTCTGCTCTACAGGCCTCTGGATTTCCATCGCGACCTTTTAGCTAATTAACGAAGGTTATCGTACGAGGCTGTCGCTGTCGCTGTCGGGATCGGTAGAGCAGAGTATTCGGTACCTCTCCCATGGATCTCGCCTCAGTAAAGCCTCGTTCCTCGTCCCTTGATTTGACTGAATGAGTGCTCAACGAGGCTCCTACCCGTATGTATGATACTCGAGGCATTTACACGCTCCAAAGAAAGGCGATGAGAGAGAGGTGGGGGGAGGTTTATGTTCGAGGATATTCTGGATAGGTGGTAAAAAGGCGCACATCTTCTTCTTCGTCGTCTTCTTCTTCCCGCCAATATCCGTCTGGCAGTTCTGGCACACCTCATCTCAGGCTTACATGTTTCGTCAAAGGGGGACAACCGTGCACCGGAAATGGAAGCATGTGTTTCCCCGAAACTCTCTGACTGGACATGTACCCAATATGCGTGTGTGTTTTGTCCTGTGGGCAAGAAAACAATCTCTCATCGAAGCGTTTTGTCCTGTGGGCAAGGAAGGTAAGGGCGCCCGTCCATTGTTGGTGGTGCGTTGGCCGATGCCACTGACCAGGTTTCCAGAGTGCCATGAGATTACATATGTAACTGCAGGGAGTGGTACCGGTAGCTGTGTCTATCCGACTCTTTAAAAATAAAAAGAGCCGCTCGTAACTATTTGCTTACTGTTCGCGGATCATCGTCCCGAAGTAGATAATATAGTAGATCTCTATTGTTTCGTGAACAGTCAGTAGATATGCCCTAGTTCACAATGCCAGTGGAGGGGGGAGGATGGTATTATTTGACACCTTTGTGGATGTGGACGCAGTGATCATTTGTCCCAATCAAGTATTTTTTTTCTGCCCCCCAGCAGAGGATCCCACACTCCATCTGCTGATAACTGCACTCTTACATATCTAGCGAGGCGAATACCATACCGGCATTTCTGACCAACGCGGTTCAAGCGGCAGCTTGAACTATCATGTGCACAAAGACAAAGACGAAGAATGGTGACTTCTTCTTACTACAGATCATCATCAGTGCCTAGCTCGTCGAGGAAGGCGAAGGCTAGAAAGAAGGAATAAAAGAATATCATGACTTTTGCCACGTATGGGTATAGTAAACAACTCCAAACAAATGGATAGCAAATTCAACAATACGAGGTTTTCTTTTCACATTACTCGTCTTCGGACATTGCCGGCGACCTTAATAAAAATCGTAGTTTGTAGATGGCATAGCCAACTAAACACCCAAACACGATTAACAGGATAACGATGAGCGCGATGACTTGGGCCTGGGGCATTTCGATGCTGTCAGCTCGTATGGACTGAAAAACGAATATCTAACAGAGACTAGCCTCACAGCCAATTAGCAACCCAATAATTAGAGATAGGAACAAATGCTTCCCTTACGCTTTAAGGGGTCTGGTAGTGCACAGGGGTATATACAATTGTAATAATGGGTGGGGGGAGAAAATTTTGGTGGGGTAGAGAGAGAAAGAGTGAGTGTGTGGGCAGAAGGTATGCGTTTCGGGGCCCACGAGGATTTTCACGTATTTTCGGATATTGGTCGTATCAGTTCGTCGATCGATATTTTTGGCGTCAGTGCCCGAAAACACTTTAATTTTCGTAGAAACAGCTGTTTGCAAAATTGACTATCGTGAATTAATACTTCGTTGGGCTTGTGATCCTCAGCGGTGAAGACCCTGTTTAACGGATGAGCCTGCTATGAGGGTGCACAACAGGGCTTGTTAAGGCAGGCCGAGTACTATTAGCATAGTGGGGTTCTCGGAGTCTTGGTGTTTTGAATATTTTGTGGAACGAGTGCGGTGGCATGGTTGGTATTATTGCGGGGATAGTAATTGCTTTTTCTTTCCACTGCTAATGGCGGTTCTGATAGGTTGGGGCGGTTTCTCAACGACCAATTGCTGCCTCTCTTCCAAGCGCCGGGGACAAAACGGGCCAGTCCAACTATTGATTTGCCCATTCGAAACCGCCTCTCATGAAGTACAGCAACAATGCTATCCTCTTACTCGAATTATTTTCAGTAACCTCCAACAGGTCGAGTAACAAGGTAATAACACTTTTTGAGGAATCTGTGAGTGTTAGTACACCATAAATGCCTTAAGCGTCCTAAACTGGATGTATCTCCCGCGAATTTGTGATATACTATCTACACTGTTGTGCCAATTGTTCCACCTTCAAAGATCATCTCACGAAGTCGCACCGTGGGGCTGTCCAGATTGTAAAGATTGTCAACAGACATGGGCATAGCAGAGCCGAGATGTCGCAGGAGCTCAGCATCCCCGTTCAACTTCTCGTTCGCCTACCTACCCAGTCCAGTCGTGCGGAGCAGCAGCACTACAACGTTCGGGGAATTTAGTTGGTAGAGGTTGTATTTTTGACATGCGCATCGGGGAAAGTCCACAACAGCCGTGGGTGGGGGCGGCCCGAGCTTCAAGAGCCTCACGATGCCTTTGATAAGAACTGGCGCGCTGATCCTGAGGGGGAGAGAATTTCAATAAGGACGGTCATTGTCAATTTTTGTTTTCCTTCCCTTTCCAGAACGTGACCTACTGAGGTATTCGGATTCTGAGGGTACATACTCACTCTATCTTCAGTGCTGAGCCGTGCGTCTCCCACCACCACCATCCTTCAATAACCTACATATGTAGGAGTGGAATAGTGCAGTGCAGGCTGCTTGCTGTAGCTCGGCTGGCAGTGCATGGCTCAAACCAGTGCCTTGCAATTATTCGCCATCACCACCAGTCGTTCGTTTTGCCATGTCATATTTTTCATTTGCTGGCTGCACTCCACACCGTCCTGACTTGCAGCAACCAGAGAAACATGGCCGAACCAATCCCTCCTCAACTCGTGGTCGTTCTGTAGTGAGCTGCATAGACTGCATGAACGCACTAGTGCTAGTGCGGTACTGGTGCCCTCTCTTCCCCCGTCAGGACTTAGCTCTGCTGCCAAACAAAATGTTAGATATAAGAAATGCCCTGCGACTCTCGTCTGAAGTTGAATTCTGCCTCGAACAACACGAATCTCAACCTAGTTCATCAGCTCAGAAATAAATTATCGCTCGGCTCTTGAAACGTTGCCCTAAAAAAGTTCTCGACTAAAGTCAACAACCCAACTGGCAACGTTTTTACGAGAAAAAAAAACAAACAAGTTACCGCCGGCGGCTTCCAAGACTCCCCCACAACTCGAAAGACTTACCAAAGCCCCGGATAAGTTTTGAAAGTCGACTGTAGAGAATCTTATATATATATATATCATTGGTCAGTGCCTGGGCTCTCTCAACCTTCAACTGTATACCAGTTCGCCCATTTACTAACCTTTTGCAGGGGTTGCTCTCATCAAGAGGCACCAAATAATCACGCTGGCGAAACGATATATTCCAGTAACAATGTCACACCCAACAACACCACCTAGCACTGCTGGGTACTCTTTTGTTTCCTACCCCACGGATTATATCTACGGCCCGGATCCTCGTAATCACGTCGTTTCTCAGCCGCAACCGATCCAAGCAATTCAAGTGCACCAAATAGAGCTTCCCGGAATCCAAACAGGGGCCCCAACTTATCAACCATACTACCCATCAAATATCGCATATGCACATATGGCTCCTATGGGGCAACAGACGCCACCAAGTGGTCCAAGCCCGCTGCTCGCCCACTCACATCTACCACCAAGTCCAATAATGCATCACCCCCACGGAAACCCTCCTCCAACACCACCAAGTCCAGACCGGTGCAGTGCAGATACGAAGGTCATGCGACATATCCTGACTGCAATGACGAAAATGCAGAGCACAATGAAGGATTTGGCTGAGAGGCAAGAGCAAATTCTCGACCGAATGAGCCTACTAGAGCAGCGAGGTAAGCTTATCGCTAACCATAAGCTATTCGAAAAAACGCTAACTCTGGTTACAATAAACAGTCGGAAGAATTGATGAGGGCATTAGCACGCTATTGCAACAATCCGAAGTTATTGTAGAAGATGGAAAGAACATTAGGGCTAGAGTTGATGATAGTGATAGGTTAGTTGATATCTTTCTTTGGACACCCGATGGTTCTCGAGCTAACGGGTTCTGGCCCCGACAGTCAAGATGCTTTCGAAAACAGACTGACGGCTTTGATGGACGGGGTTGTAGAGAAACTGATTGGTGGGATTGGTGACGAAATTAAGGACATCAAACGACTAGTGAAGGATACCGAGAAATACGTCCGAGTCGACCCCTTCAGCTGGAACGGTAAAATGGCCTTGGGACAACGCTATCGAGAAGCCATCAGTCTCGGAGAAGAAGAGCAGAAAGAGGTCAACGCTTGATTTCTGGATCTATTCTTCTGCATTTCCCCTTTTAATCAGTCATCATCTGCGGGTTTTCTTTCTTTTTTCGGGGCGGTAGCATATTCGGAGTGTACTCTTACAGGATTTATTCGACGGTAAACTCGTTGGGCAGGCTTATTTGAATTTTTTTGTATCTATCTTTTTTTTTTTTTTTTGGTCCTACCTTACTTGCGGCTGGCTGGCTTGTCTTATCTTCTTTGTTTATTACTTTATTTCCCCAGCTGTCTTGGCTACACTATTTTTCCTTCTTATCTTCTGGCGTCTTTTGTTTCATAAGAGTTACTGCGGGTAGCAGTACTGGGTGGTCCCTTTGCGATATTCAAAGAATAATATTGCCTTGAAACAACCTTTTTTTCTCTCCGTTGTCTGGTCTGGTCGTACCTTGGTGTTGCAATCAGTTGCGATATCCCGCAGTGGAAGCATCTCAGATCATATTCCGAGCCAGTCCCAAAGCAGTTCACTCTACATGGAAATGCGCAGCGGGCGATAACGTTCGACCCAGTAGGAGCTTTTCAGCATCGCGGATCGACGCTCAACACCAAGCGTCGTGGCCCAATACCTGAAACAGAGTGACAGGCAAAGCTCTAGTGACCTGCAAAAGCCGTTGCATATATTAAGGCACCGATCAAATCGTGTCCAGCAATTGGAGAACGAACACTGCCAGAGTCGCGTCCAGTAGGCAAGAAGCCTGGACACACAAAAAATAAATCCCCCGTCAGCAGATGATTTTGTTTGGAAGCTTCTAGTAGATACAAATTGAGATTAAGACCCTCACCCCAAGCTGTCGCCGACTGGCTATCAATTTTTTTACAACCGCAAATCTCGTCGCATTAGTAAAGATCGTAGGTGGGTAAACAAACCGACTCGCTCGCTGCCCGATTTCATCATCACCTCTCCTACATACAGTAGATAGCTCCCAAGGAACTGGTTGCCGCAACCAAACCAAACCAAACCAAACCAAAACGAAAAAAAAAAGCAAAAATCCCTCTTTGTTGTCCAGAGCTTTGTCTGTGCGGGGAGGGGGGATGGAAATCGTACGAATCGAATTCAAGAGATGGGAAAGAAAAAAAAAATCTTTTGGAAAAACTAATTCTTTGCTCTCTGTATGACATCACGTGGACCTGTTTGTTCATCACATGCCCTGTTTCATTACCCGGCCTAGATCTCAATCGAACCATTTCCTATGATCAGGCACTTCCAACAGGAACCGCAGGGTGGTTTGGTATACGGTACATGTCCAGGTAAGCCAAATAGACAGCTTCCCCCTCCACCGGGACACCCCCTCACTGGAGCAGATATTGGTTGGTATTTGATTAGTAAAACCGGTTCAAGAGGTAAAGAGGCCAGTTACAACGAAGTTGTCCCGCTGAGGGGGGTGTTCCGGTGGAGGGGGAAGGCGTCTAGTCCAAAAAGTAGGACGGACTATATTCGACTATCAACCACAACACATACCTTTAATCTTTAGAAACCTAAACGATCAAAACCCCACCCGGTAACTATACGGTCACTATACCCAGCCTATAGTCTAAAATCCTTGACCGTATTCCATTTAGACAGCCCTGTAAGCCAGACGACTGATGAATTTGGACCATACACCGAAGTTACGAGGAAACAGGTTGATCCGGCCAATGGGTACAGGGCCATCCAGTAGAGCCCATATCCGGCGCTGGGAGTCCTGTATCTCAAGAGACACCCGGTACCTAGCAAATCTGGTGTATAACTGGCACCAAACTCTCTACCATGGTTACATTTGTAGTTAAGGGGGGGTAACCTACATGTAGTGAACCCTCTAGGGCCTTAATGCTTTCCAAAAGGCATACATACTTCAGAAGTAGGGGAAGAGATGTTTCATCAGAGCCTCTAAGTTATTAAACCTTCCTACTCTGAAGGGCCCCCATAGGGCCGTAACTACATACATGTAGTACTCCAGGGGGTCCAGCCAGTTACAGGTGTACCGAACCCAGTGGCTAACCGGCTACCAACACAATCCAGTACCGCGCTAGCATTACTTTACTCGCAGGGTGCAGAGTACAACGATCACGAACCATCACTCGGGCCCGGAGCACGCAGCCCGTTTCGTAGGGGGCGCTCATCGAGTACAGTACCTACGTAGATCCACAGCTGTGGTGCTAACTTCTGGGACATTGATATCTGTTCCCACCGATCGCGAAGGCAGCTGCATAACCCCAAGCGCACACGCCTCCCACCGCAGCAAAGGTGTTTATATAAGAAGCACACCCACCCACCCCACCCTGCATCACGGATCACAGCCCATCACTCGACCGTTACCTGGCTACTCCGTCGTGATATGGGTGTGAGCCGCCAATATACACTTACCGCAAGCAGGGCGTTCAGAGTGGACTCTACGTGCCGAAGCAGCCACCAAGATTGGAGCAAATGAAGCTGTATTGGCCAGACCAGGGTGCCATTCCCCAGAGGCGGTACAGGACAACAGAACTGGGGCGTGTCTCGGGACAACTCAAGAGCCTACGTTTACCTTTAGGTCGTTCTAGTCCGCGATTGAAGGGCCGGTCGGTCTTGGTATCCTGCTTATATATATATAACCCCCCGATTCTACACGTAACCGGGCCTGTGTATGCCTACATATATAGCCCCTGGGATGGGGCTGGTGGGACTGTTGCTGTGAGGGGAGGGAGACTTCTTTGGGGGGGGGTATCCGGCGCCTGTACTGTATTGCAGTTGCACTAGCCCTAGATATACTCAAACTGCTCCCCAAGCATCAGGGAGCTGCTCTTCTTATCGCCGCTTGTCCTATATAACACCCATAAAATAAAAATAGTAGCCAAACGCCTCACGGGGCCACCACAAGTCCAGTCCAGTTCAGAAAGAAAAAAGAAACACATCGAGAAAGCAAAGGGAGAAGCCACTCCCTCCGCGCAAGAAAGAAAGAAAAAAAAAGGGAGGAATAAACAACCCAAATTAAAATGCCAATCCCCCGAACCCCCCACCACATATTTAGGACCTCCTCAGGCTCCTAATCACCATATCTAACTTCTCCGCCGCCTCCTCACGCGCCTTGATGGCTTCCTGCCGCTTCGCCTCTGCCTCCTTATACTCGTTCTCGAGGTTTCGCAGGCGCTCCTGCTGCTCGTCTTCCGAGACGCCGATGCCCGGTAGCGACGTGATCAGGAACTCGATCTGCTTGGACTTGAAGACTAGGTCGCGGGCGAGCTCGATCTTGGCAGCTGTTGGGGGTGCACGGGATTGTTAGCTTCCGCGATACAGTGGGGGGGGGGGGTTAAGTGTAGTTGTGGTGGGTACCGTCGAAGGTGGCTTTGTCGTCGATGACCACTGTGGGTGTAGGTTAGTTTTCTTCACTTGCTAATTTGTGAGAGGAGAGGGGGAGACCATTATCGTCAGTCACTTTAGCTTCATTGCCGGCGGGGACGGCGTCGTGGTGGGTGCCGATGTAGCGGAGGGCGCTGAAGAGCTGTGTGGCCATCTGGTGGTGGTGTTAGAGCTGTGGGCGCGCGGGGAGAGCTAGAGTATAGTAGAGGGTGTGTACCTACCTGGTCGATTGCATCTTGGAGCTGTGAGAGGCGATCAGCCATTATGAGGGAGGTATTGAGTGGGTTTGTGGGCGTGGGTTTGTTGGAGTTGTGGGCTCGTCCAGAGAGTGAGAGAGAGGAGAGTGAGAGAGGAAGAGAAGAGGAAGAGAAGAAGAGGAAGAGGAAGAGAGGAAGAGGAAGAGCCTCAAGGGTTGCTTGTTGTTACACACAAAACCCCCCCACCACAACCACAAATTAAAATCAAAGATCATCATCTCCCCCCACCCCCAACCATCTTCTTTTTCACCACCTTCACCTACCCCCCCAATTCCATCTCAAATGGCTCAAAGACCCCCTCTCACCCTCACCGCCGAGCTCGAGAAGCTTGAACAGAGCATAACGCTCACTCTCCAAGGCAAGTTACACGTTCTCGTTCCTTACATCCCATTCTAACACTACACCACCACCCCAGAAATCGACCACAACTTCAGCAAAACCCACCGCATAGTCACAAACTCCATAATCCCCATCGTCGAGCGCTACGCCAAAGAATCCGCCGCCGTCTGGGAAGGTTCAAAGGTTGCCCCCCTCCCCCACCCCCCACTCTCAAGGAGGAACAATCATTGACCCCCTCCCCCTCCCCACAGTTCTGGAAACAATTCTTCGAAGCCTCTGCCAACGTCGCGCTCTCAAACTACCAGGAGGAGGAGGAGCAACCAAACTACGGCGAGCCCACGAGCATCGCCGAGGGTACTACATACGTGACGCACGACTCGTCCGCATTCCCGAACTCGTCGCCGGGCAACTACCGTGGCGGGGATGCCGCCGACGAGACCGTGACTACTACCGCGACGGCGGAGGAGCCGCATGTGGATAGCGACGACGACGACTACCTCCTCGACGACTCCATGCTCGACTCGCTGAACCTCACTGGCGCAATCACCCACCACTCCACGCCAAAGCCAAAGAAGCCCGCGCAGCAGCAGCAGCAGAAGCAATGGGCAGATATCGAGTCCCCCTTTGAGACGCTCAAGAAGGAGCTCATCACTACTGACCACACCTACAACTTCCCCTCGGGTCCTTCCGGCCCCTCCGACGCCCACAATCGCGGCGCCGGCTCCGACTCTGACGACTCCCTTCTCCCCCCTTCGACCCCTCCCACCAACCGCAGCCGGCGACCACCACCCTCCGCCAACCCACAAACCCCCATCAACACCTCCTCCCCCTTCTTCCCTCCCACTACGCTCGGCCGCAAGACCCCCGGCGACCCCAAGACCGACGCCCTCCTCCACCGCGTCCTCGACAAGAACTGGCGCGTCCAAGCCACACCCCTCGGAAAGGCCCCCGCAACCAAATACCGCACCACCACCACCGCCGCCTCCACGGCCGCAACCCCAAAGAGCACCCGCCGCCTATTTGTCCACCAACTACCCGACGACGACGACGACTCTGACGCATCCCCCGAGAAGCCGCAGCTACACACCAAGCACATGTTCTCGCCGTCCCCCGTGCGAGCCGCGCACCTCAACCTCGGCCCCAAGACCCCCAAGGGCAAAGAGCCAGCTGCCCCGGCAGCAGACCCCTGGGAGAGTCAGGACGACGACAACGATGACGACGACAACATACTCGGCTACAGCCCACCGCAGACGATCCAGTTCTCTTTCCCGCAGCGTAAGCTTCTGGCGACGCCGGCGCGCGAGGCATCGCGGCGCATCGTGAAGGACATACTGGTGACGGCGGGGGCCGTGCCGGGAGGGGGCGCACAGGGGGGTGATAGTCTGAGCTTCAGCAGCCCGCCGTTTGTGAGTGGGAGGGGGGAGGGGAGGTGGGGGGATAGCGATGAGGATATTTTTTAGTGGCTTGTTTTCGTTTGCTGCTATTTTCTTTTGTAGATATGGTACTATTTCTCTCTCTCTCTCTTTCCTCTTCCTTCTCGTTTTTGGCCTTGGGTTTGTTTTGCGCGCGGTAGTCACCGGTGATAATGATGGGCGCGGTGTTCTTTTTCTCTCTCTCTGTCTTTGGGGCAACGTAAAGTACATGTATCTCAATAATTCGTGCACCTCTGTAGAACTAGGGCCGCTACGGTGGCGGGGGCTTATAATACAACACAATCAATATAATACCTGGCACTCCCGGCATCAACAGCTAGGGACTATACCCCGAGTGATACCTCATGATCCGCACCCCGCCAGATGCACGTCCGCCACCGGCCGGTATGTATGTACATGTAGTTAGTTTGGGAGGCCACTGCTGGACGGGTTGTTACATGTAAGTAGCCCTGCTTATGTGTGTGTTTGTGTAGTAAACTAATATGTAGGCATCCCTCGTAGTGGACGTCATGGGATATCACTCGGTGACGAGACATATGCACGAGGAGAGAGACATGTCGAAGTGGGTATTCTATTCTACTCTACCCTTATACGCCTTTGTCATGTAGTAGTAGTATCAGTAATAGTAGAGTGGTAGTAGTAGTAGTCTATTCTTGTTTCTATCTCTACAAACACAAATCCGGGCCATTCTATCCAACCGGCCGGCGCCCCCGCAAGTCCTCCTACGCGGGTCCTAAATACCTTCTCGCGCTCTAGTCACCACATGCATTAGCAATCCACCATACCCACACCACACAACTCCCTCCCCGCCCAAAAATACATATGGAAAAACTCACCTCCTGCAAAACCCCCACCTGTCTGTTTGCCTTTACAAACATCTCACGATACTGCTCCAGGCTGCTCTGCACCATATCCCCCCTGGTCATGGTGCCGCCGCAAACCCTCACCATCATCTGCTCCATCTCCTTGCGCAGGAACGGCTTGCTCAGGCTGTTGTCAAACCCAATCTTGTCGTACCCCTCCACCAGCGCGATGCCAAGATTGCTCGGTATGAACTCCAGCATCCCGCCTCTTCCGCCGCCGCCTGCTGCCGCTCCGCCTCTTCCGCCTCTTCCGCCTCGGCCTCGACCGCGCCCCCCGCGCCCCCCTCGTCCAGCTGGTGCAGCGTCTTCAGCGTCTTCGCCGAAGCCGCCGGCGCGCCCCTTGGGCTGCGCAAAGACATACATGCGCTCCGTGATCTTCGAGATATGGTCCGCCATGGTCGCATCCGTGCCAATCCCGTTCGCGTCCATGAGCGCAATCAGCTCGGGCTCCGTCAGGTAAGAAGGCGGGCTCGTCTTCCCCTCCGTGATGTTGGCCTCCGTCGGCACGAACCTCTCGCCGACGGTGAAGCTCGGCAGCATCTGCGACGACTCCCACCTGTCGTACACATACACGTCCAGGTAGTTCCGTTCGAGTACGACCAGGCCCGACGTGTGGAACTCCTCCGGGTCCGCGCCGCCGTAGGCGATGGTGACGGTTGTGGACTGGCCCAGGGCGTCGGCGGAGCAGCAGGCGAGGAAGCGCCGGACGACGAATTCGTAGACCCTGCGCTCGTCCGGTGAGGAGAGGGCGTCCGGGGCGACAAAGACGACGGGGTGGATGGGGGGGTGGGCTTTGTCGTTGTTTTTGCCGTTGCGAGGGGAGGAGAAGCCGCCGTCGAGGAGGCTGCGCATGGTCAGTGATCAATATCCTGGAATATTTTGGGAGGAGGAAAGCTTGATCATTACCCTTGAGCATACTGCCCCCAGTTCTCACTCTGTGTCTGTTTCTCCACGAGGGCATGCAGGTCTATCGCTTTGTCGAACTGGTCCGTCTCTGTCCTTGGATAGCTGATGAAGCCGGAGATATACAGCTTCTCTGCAATCTACACCTCGTTCACGGTCAGCCATCCCACTCACTCACACACACCACCCTCCTAGCACCAATAACACCCACCGTCATCATAACCTGCGATGAAAGCCCCAGCAGACTACTCCCCAGCTTCTGCAGTTCCACCGTCGTCAGCGGCAGCGGCTTCCTATTAACATGCAATCAAATCCTGTTAACACCGCGTCCAGCCTCTCAACTCAAAGGGCAGAGAATATGAATATAATATTACCATCTACGAGTCGGCTTCGTCACTACACTGGTGACGGTGGCATATTTGGCCAGCAGACAGCGCTCAAATAGGATGACGGTGCTCATGCGGTCAAAGAGGTGGTTTCGGTTCCAATTGAAGGTGACATGGATATCGTCCCGCTTGTGCACGACCTTGATGCTCCAGAATGGTTCCGCGACGAAGTTCTTGACCCTATTATACCGATCCACCACGAACCCCAATGTCGGGAACTGGCAAGACCCTACCCTTTCCACCCTCCATCAGCACACAAACTCGCAACCCCATCCTCCCCCCCCCCTCGTCCTCCCCCCACTCCCCCTCACCACGACAGCCTGCCACAAACCGCAACCACAACTCACCATAGCTTACAATCTGATTCTGGTCGTTCCCTAATATCGACTTCAGCGCCAGCGTCTGCCACCTCGTGAAGGCCGCCCCAATCCTCAGATCCAGCTCAATCCTGGCCGACACCGCCGCCGCCTGCCTCTCGTCGAGCTCTGCCGGGTTCTGCGCGGCGCGCAGTATGTGCGCCCTCTCAATGTTTGAGAACCGTGCTCTCTTGACGACGATGCGCGGGTTCGCCTTGAGCGCCAGGTCACGCACCTCCGTGCCGATGTACTCCCCCTCACGGTCGCAGTCCGTCCAGATGAAGAGCACGCTGGCGCCACGTGCCTCGCGGCTGATGTTGGCCGCTACGTCTTTCATTTTATCCTTTGGGGGGGGGGTGTGTTAGGTATGGGTACTGTGGGGTACATACGCCAATGACCTGGACGGTGCGGGCGTCAAAGAGAGAGCCGGGAGCGCAGGCATTCCATTTTCGGTGCGTGTCTTCAAAGTCCCACTCGACGGTGTGTCCCAGGACCGAGGTCATTGTGGCGGCGCACTCGCCCCAGGGCGCGGCAAAGCGGTAGGTGAAGTCGTAGTTCTTGATGTATTTGTTCTGGCTGTTTCTCACCTGCCTCCCTCCTCCTCCCCCGCCGTAATTAATCCAAATGCACCCTCCTAACCACAAAAAATCAGACGGCCTAGAGAGAACAAGTAACTTACAGTAGTCCGTCCACCACTCAAGTGCTGCGAGACCGCCTTTGCAATTGACGGCTTCTCCGCAACACAAAGGACCTTGCCACCAGGCATCATGCGCGTCGTCGTCGTTGAGGATATTGATTTTGTGACCGTGGAGGAAGAGGAGGAGTAGTATCTCTTTGAGATGTGGTAGAGGTAGGGCAGGTACAGGTGCATGGGGGGTGGGAGAGGGGCGCTACTGTTGTCTATTATGATGCAGCTGTATATATATATACCTACATGCGGTATATGAGGTTATATGGAGTGTGGTGGGATAGAAATATTATATACAGAGGACAGAAAGGGGGGGTTAAGAGGGCGGGGGGAGGGGGAGATGAGATGAGATGTGAGATGTGAACGACGTTGATGCTTAGCGTTGTCTCGTGCATGTGTGTGTGGCGTCATGGGATATCACTCGTCGTTTGTAGTCGATTCATTAATTGTACTATTACTAGACGATCGATTGGTTTGTTGGTTGAGAGAGAGGGCGATTAAATATAATAGATGTGACTGAACGATTGATTGAAGGAACCGTCGTTCAAGAGGTGGATATATATACATATTAATGAATCCACAAGCACGCAACTATGTATCTAATACATGTTTTTTCTCTACTGGAATAGAGTTTCCGGCACTTGATTGGCCAAGAGTGACAAACCTAACCCACCATGGTAACCAAATATGCCGGTACCCAGGACTAGAATTGGATAAATATACAGAATCTGGTAGAACAATTGCAAAAATGGGTCTTGCGTGACCCATAGTCCTTAAAGGAAAGGGGGAAGGGAGAAAAAAAAAAGTTATTCCACCAGGGGTGGGGATCGAACCCACAATCCCTAACCCACAGCCTCTCAACGCATGATGGCAGCAACCCCCTCCGCCCTTTTAAACCTAATTTGCATCTAGGGGGAAAAGAACCCAATCTGGCCCCGAGAATTTTATCTCTTAAGCTGTCGGTACTGGACCCCCTATGGAAGGTCGGTTATTTGATAAGATACAAGTAGGTAACAAGATCTGCTAGCAAGTGCCATCAACCTATGCTTTTTTTTTTTTGGCTGGGGGGTCAGCATTTACTGACAGCTTAAGGGATAAATGTATGTACTAACGGGGGCTAAAAAGTCAAGCCCAGGGGAGCCTAGGGGGGATGAACTCCCACCCCCAGGTTTTAACTCACCACCTCTCAATGAAGGATGTCCAAACTCTCGGTGCTGGGCCAGCAGTCGAAGCGTTATACCCACTCGACCACTGAAATTCCCGGCAACTAGTATTATGTATCTACTACTACTCAACACAAACCAACCCAACAACAATACCTACCTTTTGGCTAATATACGTTGACCCCTTCTGTTATTCCGAAGCGCGCAAACTTAAAGCTACAGCCTCTCCCGCCACCATCACAGTTTTCTACCGTTTTCTGTAGGCGTGTTATGAGCTTCTAAGACCCGCGCCCCAACAATAAGAAGAGAGCCTAATTACTCGTTATCGATCATTCACCAGTTGTTAGAACAAAAGTACGACACATGGATCACTATATATCACTCGCTTGCCAGTAGACAATCGTAACCTTTTGATGTCCCTAGAGCAATCTAATAAGGGGATACAAGTAAGCATAAACTACGGGGGGTGAAAAAATGGCACGCCTTGATCAATGGCTGGCAGTAGTGCCTTTAATACAATGCGACTGCTTCATGCAATAGAACTCAAAATGATAGATCAAAATACGAAAGAACCCTAGACCTCTCCCTCCTCGATTCTTGAAAAACATATCATATCTTCTTTTCATAATCGGCATAGCGCAGCTAGGTATAACCTCCTCAAAATTCCCTACTTTCTACCCCCCCCCCCCAAACCGCCCCAGCCATTAATCGCCCCTACCTTCGCTCCCCAAAAAGAAACAAGATAGGAAAAAGAAAGAGAGATATTCCATTCCCATGCGATCGCGATAAAAGTCAACTAAGAATTTTTTTTATAAGGATGTAGGGAAACAAACAAAAAGAACGCCCTTTGTCCGCTCTCACGCATACATAACCAATAAAACGACCAGAGGGGGAAAAAGTTACAAGAAGGTATATAAAAGCAAGTGATTGAAATTTAGGACGCCAAATAGGCCGATAAGCCCCCAGTCATTACAAAAAAAAAAAAAAAAAGAGAAAAAAAATCAAAAGATAACCTCATTATGGTCAATGAGAAACTGGATGGCGTTATTCTTCGCGTGCATGTCGGTAATCTCACGCTCGTCGGTGGTGTGCCGCAATAACGTTGGTGCGAAAACGACTGCCAGATTTCTAGTTGTCATAAGGTTCTCCTCCTTCCTTGCGGCGACCCTAGATGATGTCATTAAGCTTCAAATGGCCAGTAGGGAATGCAAAAAGCTATATGGTCTTACCTGGCCAAGTGGAACACTACAAACTGTAAACAGTCCTTGTGAATAGAAGGAAGTTCGTCAATCAAATCTTTTATAATTTCTATTCGCTTTTCATCTTCGGGTTCATCTGTGGAGAAGTCAGCAACGACAATCGATCCGGGGTTTTAGTAAGGGTATATACTTGTTGTATCAACGAAACGTTCATAGATCTCATAAGTAAGGAGAGGGTTTGGCAAGTTCCGGAAATATTGCTTAAGCACGCTTGTTACACCGCAGATGTCAACATTGCTATCGAAGTGTGGATCTTCACCCCTTTCAAAGGCATCCTGAATCTGTCGCATTTGCGAAGCACCTCCAGACTTCCTGTAAATCCCTTCAAAGTCCATTCCTCGAATTTCAACCTCCTGGATGCATTTTTGGACAACATTAGGTATCCGATTACCCTCATACTCGGCTCGCTGCTCGAGTTCGGTACCAAAAAGTCCAACTGTGACTGTTAGGAAAAATGGAAAGCGGATAATTAACAAGAATTTAGGAATACGTACGGACGCCATTGTCACCAAGAGCATTAGTGGATCCAGACCCGCCTAAAGCGATTGTGCCACTCTTGTTATTCTTCGCCCAGCCTTTTCGTGCGCCGAAAATTTTGGCACCGGGCGCATCTGGAGCTACAGATGTGACCTTCGGTAAAGCAGTAGAGTTAGTATATTCGTCCAATTGATAATGTCCCGTTTTTCTCGGGGCACAAACCTTATTGAATCCTTTCCCAGCCCCCTTCATGATTGAAGCGCTCCCCTTCTTCCAGAAGGTCTTCTTCGGCTGTGCACCATTTTTTAACGTAGTAACCTTCTGAGCTACAAGAACCTCGGCGCCGTCATTGGCATGAAGTTGCGATTGTGAAGATTGTAATTGCTGGGTTGGTTGTTGCTGTAGCGCCTGCTGCTGGTAGTCCTGGGCAGGGATGGGGATTGAGATGCTAGACATTGACATCGATGCTGAAGATGTGTTGGCGGTCGGTGGCCGTTTTTCATCTGATGAACCCTTCATGCTTTCTAAAATATCCATGGGATTTCCAGTAAAAATTCCCAATCCATTCACTGGTGTTTTATTAGCCTTAAACTGACCTTGAATCCGTCTTGTAAGTTCATTATTAAGATCGGCTAGCTGCGCATTCTTTAAGTTAAGTTGTTCGGTATCCTGTATTGTCTGTTCGCGGGTATGAGCGAACATGTTGACCTCTTCAACTAATTGATCTCTTTGGGTTACAAGGCGTTGGATTTCTGTTTTCAGGGTTGCCTTTAAGTCTTCTAACTCCCGTGTTACACCACGAATAAGATCAGACTTCAGTTCTTCCACATTAAGTGGTTGCCTGTACATGTTTAGTAAACATCCGTCTGTTTGGGGGGATTCAAAGGATACTGACCCATCCTTAGCAGCATCAACCCTCTCTTTAATTACCATAAGCTCACGCAAAAAGGCTTCTCTTTCGGTTTCAAGCAAAGCAACCGTGTTCCTCTTTTCAGTGATATTAGAATCCAGGGCCTTTGCAGTTCCCGCTTGCTACATACGGTTATTAGTAGGCTTTAGGATGCTTCTCAGAGAGTTAACTTACAGTCAATTTAGCCTCAAGCTCGGCAACTCTTAGCATCGCGCGCCGAAGTTCTTGTTTCAGAATGATATTCTCCTCTTTGGTATCCAGCGACAAAACCGGGCTGATATCTGTACTGTATGGAATGTATCCTGGATGGCCGGCACTTGGTGATCTTGGCCATTTTGGCGACGAGCTAGTTCTAGCCGCCAAATCACTAAAACTCCGCCCGTGTCTGACGGCATTCGATACTCTTCGAAGAATCGAGGCTTGGTCACCTACACCAAAGACCCTTGCGATATCTTCATCCAGACTCAAATCACTTACTGGGGATTTGAAGGGATGTGGCAAGATTGCTGATGAAAGATCATAGTTTGTCATTAAATTTAGATTGTCACTGCGAGTAGTAGTAGCATGCGCAGTTGAAGGGCGAGGATGAGATATGGGTTTTGCCAGAAAGGGGGGTAATTGTTGGCTCGAAGAAGATAAAGGAGTGTCCTGGTAATTCACACTGGGAACAATGGCCCCAGTATTAATCTTGATACCAGGTGGCCTAGACTCGCTAGCTCCTTGAGCATTAGAGATTGTAACCTCCGGTGATTCGGCAGCAGTTATGGCAGATGCATTAGAACCTGATGTGCCATGAGATCGCTGAGAGCGGCCCGATGAAGAGTTTGAATGGATAGGTGACTCGAATGATTTCTTGTGCACGGATGCCGGAGATGTCACAGGTGGCTTGTATGAGTCTGCTCTGGGTGGTATTTCTGGGTGTGCTGCTGGCGGCGACACATCCAAGTCCAATGGAGAAAATGAAATTGAGATCTCATGGGAAAGATCATCCTCTACAGACCTGATGGTTCCCACCGACTTCTTTCTCTCATTTGGCACCTCCCCAAGCCTGAAATTCTCTCGTTTCTCTGGGGAATTTTGATGTTGAGAAATCATGGATTTTTGTGACGGCACCTTAGTAACCTCATTTTCTTTCGGGTAATACGCGGATGGATTATAAGCCTCACTCGAAAGGTATTCCTTTTCTAATCTCTCCCGACCGGAATCATGCGATCTTCTACCCACATCTTGCCCATCTCCGCCGCCTGGGTATTGGCGAGATCCAGCTTGAGTCGGAGCGTATGGGCGCCTTACTTTATCGCCATCCGAGTGAATTGATGGTTCGGATATATTGCGTTCAAAGGAAGGACGGGTGTTTGCCAGATGATTTCGCCCTTGGTCTCGGCCGTGAAGATCCTGATAGATATTATATGAGGATGATCGATTTGGTCTGTAAGTTGTGCTAGGGAGAGGATCCGGAGCAGGTGGAGAAGGGTCTAGAACAACTGGGATGAATGAATATGGATCATACGACCCATTGTTCGTTGAGTTATCCGCCGAGTGTTCAGAGACTTGGGAGTTTTGTGAGTATCGTTTATATGAGCGAGGGGTGGTACGAAGATGATTTTCTGCACAAAGTTAGAAATAAAGCTTTGTATAATTTGCCAGACGTATCATTGTACCTGGGGGAATAAACCCTAGCGGTGATAGCTGATCAGGGGTGTGACCTGATCTTGAAGTTATAGTTCTGTTATTTGGCGGCCGTGGCCGCGGGGACAGTTCCGTTGGAGTCACATGGCCATCTGAGGGAGAATCATCTTCCACTGGCAAAGAAGGAAGAGACTTGTCTAACGAAAGCATTGGCGATGCCGAATTACTCCCCAGTGTTGGAGTCTTTGCCGCTTTGTTGCGTTTCCGTCGCCGGGCCATGATAGTTTCATGACAGCTCATACAGAATATCCCCTGCGAAGTTCTAGCATATTTGAGATTCTCAATCTTCCGCTTACAGTTCCGGCATCTGAAACACCCTGCGCAAAATGCCTGGTCCCCCGTAAGAATTGCGAGGTCCTCGATTTTGTTCTGACAAGCTGCACAACTGTATGTGCAGTTGTTACAAATCAGGGAGCCGTCACCCAGCAACAGCAAGTTAGCATCCGAGTCCAGTAACATGTCGCACTTATTACACCGGAAGCAATCGATATGCCATCTGTTCCCCGCTGCGGTACTGTTAGCTAGAGATGACAGAGCCATGGTTGCAGAAGACCTGGACCGATCAAATATACTTACATAGCTCGAAAGCTTTCCCCTCTTCTAGTATCTATTCGCCAGTTAGTAAGGAACGTTTCCAACATAGAAGCAGGTGTTCCGTACATGTCCACATCCTTTGCATGGAAAACAAGAATCTTCATCCTCGGTGACTGGTGATTCGGGTTCATGATCGTGATCTGGGGATTCCATAACTGCAACGAATTGTACGTCCTCCTAGTGTACCACAGTCGTTAAATCGCGGTGTCCGGTCCGCAGCCACTATACCGGTAAGATGTATTCCAGTTCCTCTACAAGCAAGGACAGATTTCGAGCTGGTATTCGGCCGTGTGAGTATTTTGAAGGGGAGGGGGGTGTTAGGTGGGAAAGTGAATTCGTAATGCCGGGATCAGCGGAGGATGAGTACGCAAAGGACGATTTTGCGAGTGTAAATGTAGTGAAGGATACAGAAAACGTATAAAGATGGAGTTACTACTTGGAGAGCAATTTGGCCTGCCTATGTCGCCCCCAGATTCCCGTCGTCGATGATGGCGGAGGATATTGGAGATTGGTGTGGTGGTCAGGGACGGGGTTTCACGTAGAAAGCCGCGATGTCTATCTGCTCAGCCGCCTACTTCTTCTTTTGGTGGTTGAGTGCGGGTTTCCAGTCTAGTGGGCCGACACGGCTACAGCTACGGCTACAGGAGAGGGCAGGCTTTCAAATGCACTGGACAGGTGCGATTGTGAGCCTTACTTCTTCTTCTTCGCCTTTCTCTCCCTGAGCAATGCAGCAGCAGTAGCAGCTCGCTTGTGTGTATGTATGTATGCGGTCTATGCAGTCTATGCAGTTGACGGCCGGATGAGGTACATACGGCTGTTGCTGTGGGGTGCTCTTCTTCTTCCTCGCCCAACACTCTTTCCTGGTTCTTCTTCTTCTCTGGATCGTAGTTCTTGGATAGTAAAAGCAAGAGCTCTGGGACTCTAGGAATCGGCTGATTGGGTTGCCTTGTAGAGTAGGGGTTGTTTGAACTTGGAAGGGAAGTCTTTGTCGGTGAAGGAATGCTACATACGTTTCCTTTTTTTTTTTTTTTTTTAGCCCTTTAACTCATTCTTTTTACTTACACACACAAAAAAAAATAAAAACGTGTTCATCAATAGAAGGGCGGAATATAGTCAATCGTCGGATGGAACGTTCCCATGCCCCTTTTTTGCTTTGGCCCCGCCCTGATTGACTGATAGAAGATCACCACCCCTCTTATTAATAGCTACATAACTACTACTACTACCTGCTACTACTACTACCACCCCTCTCTTCCTCGTGCTCCTCCACACTGAAGTTCCCCCCCCCCCCCCCCCTCCCTCTTTGTACTTCTATTGAGGCATTATGGATATCCTGTGCAGCCTCACTGACCCACATTATCGATATCATTATCCCCCCCCATGTCCCCGCCTCCCCGCCTGTGTGTGTGCGCGCCTGTGTGTACCTGAAATTTCCATTACCTGAGCTTTCGGGCTTGGTCATTGCTGGAGGTGAAATTAAGACGCTAGTGCGGAAGGACCATGAAGCGAGTTCGCAACACTAGCACGTTCCACCGTTCCAGGAATCCAGGGGCTAGATAATACTTACATATCTAATATAAACGCAATCGATCGGGAATCTTCTTGGCTGACTAGCTGAAGTCTTTCGCGCAACCCGCGCCTAAACGACCATATTGGGTTTTGACGCGTCTTTTTGGGCCACTGATCTGAAGTTCACTTCCTGGATGGTTATTTAATGGGATAGCACTACAGTAAGTGTAGGGCTTATATTGCTGTTCCATTCTACAGCTGTAAAGTATAAATATATGCCAAGCTTATTGTAACAGGTCTTCTGAGTCTTTGGCACCAACGATTTTCAGGTCCTAGTACCACGAAAGTGAATCTTTCCTACCAACTCAAAGTGTGCGCCAAATAACGCAACACGCGCCACGATCTGAGGATCTTCAAGGGCCCCCCAGTCTAAAACGGCCCAGTAAACTAGAAGGAAAACAATTCGCTAGTTAATAGGTCAGTACTTCTATTCTAACAGCCAATGCCACCTTTTTTTTTTTTTTTTTTTGAGATTTTTTCACTCCCTCCTCTATCTATGTAGGCGCGAAACTATACATGTATAGTTGCACATTCACACAAGGCTCCATTACTGATCCACAACATATACTAAAGATCGACAAAATATATAATCAAGTGTTAGATTTCGGTTGGATGCATATCCCGACTGTTAGAGATTCCACAATCCTCATCTGCCACATCTGACGAAACAACCTTCGCTGTTTCAAATAAAGTATCCAAACAGACCTCAAACGGTTTCCGGGGTGATACAGAGGGATTAGCAACCGCAAGGAATTCGCTCAGAAGCTTGGATACATGTAGCCCTCATCTTACAGGCCACTGAATCCATCAGTGTAGCCTAGACTCTTCCCTCATCGCGCAAGAAACATATAACTGGTAGTACTACCAATATACCTTCTCGGCGCTTGCCCTTGGCCAGATAGAATGTGCAGCTTCAACGCTCAACAATGTTGTGATACAATCGATACAATCCCAGCACTGGGGTGGGGGTAAGGCTACCAGTCATAGTCTGATTTGAAGTTGATTTCGACGACGATAATACGCTGTTGCATTTAGCCCCTAGTCTTTCGATTAACTTCCCTACCCTTCATAATACGTAAGCTTATATGAAGCACTGGGATGCAACATACAATTAGATTCTTTTCTGACGACCCTTTTCATGATAGCCAGTCTTACCTGAGTAGCTACATGTAAGTAATCATTACTGGTCCGGGATCAACGGGCGGCATGATTTCGTCTAAAGGCGGCCCAATCCTCGAAAAAGAGTTGAAAGATACATTATAAACAGAGCACACAGAGTAGTACATACATCCTAGATATAATAGAAGTTGACTGTGTTCGTACGAACCATTGGTTACTTAACCAAAACGCACGTTCAAGTAGTGTTGAGTGTAGAGGAGTGTCAAAGTACTCAGGCAAGACATACCTTCTCCCGAGACATCTACGGCGAATAAGTACATATCCTAGAATGGCTACATACATATTTGAGGCGTGAACTTACCAGCACTAACTACATGTATGTATTACAAATTCTTGCTTTTTCCAAGGCGCTGCGGCGACAACCAGCCAATACGATGGGATCTTTGCTTTTTTAGTGAAAGTTCCAATGGCGGACCAGTTCTCAGAAGTGGAGTTATTTTAACCTAGGGTACAGGTATCATTATCAACGTGCATGCACCCTTCATGCGTAGGGAGATTGCACGTGGGTCGATATATAACCAATCAGATAGTACACACTTTTTAACATAAACCACTCGTACCCCAATTACATGTATCTAAACCCATCAATGATAGCGCACATTTCATCAAACATTACCTATCATCAAGACCTTCCCCCCGACGATTTTGCCATTTCTAGCTGATAGCCGATACCTCGGAATATAAATACAGGATATGCTCAAGAATGTTTCTTTTTCCATAGTCGCATGAGTTCTTCGTGGATACCCCTCCTGGATTTTTTCGTAGAATCTTCGTCAGGGATCGTGGCAAAACAGAAAAGGATCACAGCCACAGAACTAACAGACCTTAAGAAGAGTTTCTAGAATAGTCCAATAGGTCAGATCGTGTCCTTACTTTCTAAGCACAAGCACTCTCCAGGTGTCTATAGCATTAGTTACCTCCTTGTCTCGCTATGCCAAAGGCACACACTTGACCCTCCACCGGAAACGTGCCGCGAACCAGGACTATCTGATTTAAATGAGCGCCTCCCATTTTTGGGTAAGTCTAGGACAAATCGAACAATTAGCTCTTAAACAATGCCGGAATCTCTAGCCCTGTCTACATATGAGTATTAACGCACAAAACAATGTAGCCTAAATTGGTTGGGTAGATTGAACCCTCGAGCCTGCTGATAACCAGTGTGGATGTGATTCGTATATAATGATCCAGTGGCATTTGGGCGATAAGTTGTCGGAACAATGATGACGTGTAGCTACAAAAGCGTCTCTACATACATGTATTTATTATTCTTCCTAATTGTCATATGTATCTACGGGCTTGGGATGTTAATTGCATTCACAAACTATCACTCGGACAAGCAGTAGACTTGCATCTGGTTCTACGGCGAGGATTCAATAGGATATAGACATATCGCTAGAATCTGATATTATCTCGAATAGTATAGGTTAGTTGTCAAGTGGTTTTAAGAAGCGGCGATACGCCGAGTGATATTTCATGAATGAAGCGCTGTTGTTCGTTTATTATATGCAATTCGTAGGTTTCGTGGATGCATGTAACTTGAAGGCGATGCCAATATTCAGGAATCACGTATCTAGTGTTGCGCGTAGTACCTAGGCCTGTAGAAGTAGCTATTGAAATTATATTTGGTCCGAAACTCATTTTTGCAGATTAGGTTCGTTTTAACGGATGCCATGGGGGTAGGAGTGCTTCTAATTCGCATTGTGTGGGAGCTATGGTGCGGCGCGCCTTAAAGGTGACACAAATTGCACTGCGAATAACTTTTCAACCAGACAGGATATCAAAAATCTATGAAGCCAAATTGTAGGTATAGGTATGATGAAGATTTTGGCTTCATAGATTTTTGATATCTTGTCTTGTTGAAAAGTTATTAGCGATGCCATTTACCTATTTTTGTATATAAAAAACGCCAAGACCTAGTAAAGTAGAACAATGTTATAGCCATTTATAGCCATTTATACCCCTACATCACAGACCTACGGCCAAGATTTAGTTTTCAGCTATTCACAAGCAAACAAAGTGGCCAAGACTGTTCCAACTGATATACCGGAATGTCACCTTTAAGACGCACCGCACCATATAGATTATTATTTCTCGCTGATAAATCTTGAAGAAAATATAAGAATCTAAAAACTTGAAGTAAATAACTATTGATTTCCATAGGATGTATCTTACAAAATTTAACTTGGTTGCTATTGTAAAAACAGAACTGCATACAAGGGCCAACGCGGATCAACACAGACACGCATACACATACAACTCCTACTCCCTGCTCTATCGCCTTTTGTTCCCTTGGGTAAAAGTAATGATACGCCATCGATGAAACCCAAACATAAAACTTTACTACCCCATTTAGGGGACGTCCATGGTAGCCGTAGAAATAAATATGAGAAGGAAAGAGGTAGGAGGATAAGCAAGGGAGTTGCTGTAAGTAAACCACCCCAAACCTTTTGAGACGTAACCCAGAAAAGAAGGCACATAGGAAATGTCCACGCCAAAACACATAATGACATGTTAAGGCCGGGATGGTATCATAAAGACAAAGGGAATAACCGCAAATAAACAATCCCCCACCCAAAGACTTAGACGCCAAAAAGAAAAATGTAGTGAGAAATACAATAAAAACTGGGTATATCAAATATAAGGCGTAGCCACAGAAGAAGACCTTGACCTGGTATCATTGACCTCCAATTTCGTCCAATCCTCACCATCAAGTAACGGCCCAGGAATTCCATCCCACCCGGAAAGCGAGGCAATTGACCCGCTCCTCTGATGATTGGCTAAACGAGCACTTGAACTCGCAGCACTCCCGGGTGCTGATATCCCGGCAGATCCGGCATCAGATGATGTGGCCGAAGCCACAATAGAGGCCTTCCTATCTCCTTCATAAAAAGCAGCTTCAGTTTCCTCTGTCAAGGGACCTGGTTCGCCGTGAATCGGCCCGCCCAAAATTCCCATGTCTACCGAAAGTCGGCTCCCTGGAGCAGTATTGGAACCAAGTGATCCGACAGGAGAAGTTTTTTGAAGGATACGTTGTTCAAAAAACGGCGCATAATCTTCAAAGGAGTCTGATTTCGGGCGCGGAAGCGCACCGTTGACTGGTTCTGCATCAACGCCATTTGCAACAAGAAAGTTTGTCAACATATCAATAGCATCTCGAACACCTCCTGCGTTATTTCTGGTATAAGTAAAAGATACGGTCTGGTTTTTCGCATAATTTTCTTTTCTCTCAAAATTCATTTCAATTCCAAACTGTCTTCGCATAGGTTCAGTAACTTGGTGGTGGATCGCTTCTCCATGGATCAGATCCTCGAGTTGTCTCGATCTCGATAGTTGAATTTTATGAGATTCGGGAACATGAGACTAAGCCTGTTAGATAAAACCGCGATGTCGGGAGTGCTACTGTTTTAGAAGTGCACATACCAAGAATTCATGAACGGCTTGAGGGATTTGCCACTCGGGGCCCTTGATTTTTACCACATCACTCGCTGATTCAGTACTCGGAAATATAACCGAGCACCCCCATTTTGCCTCAAGGTCATCAAATATTTGGCGTTGTGCCATCAATGGTCGGTGGAGTAGTCGTGGTACAATGACGTTTTCCTCCACAATTTCAGCGTCTGCCTGTTGAACCATTTTCATAATTTCTGCCTTGACCAGTTCAAGATTTTTCGCGTTTCTAGCCGGCGTCCTGCAAATAACGTTATCCACCTTAGAATCATCGCATTCCATTCTCCCTGCAGAACCCCTTTCCATTGCGTTAGAAAATTTTACAAAAACCGAATATTTTTTCATTATCCTCTGGATATGTTGTCCGCCAATCCCTATGATGCGCTTGTGGTAAGAATCCGGGACATGAAAAGACACTGATGCCGGAAGCTCATGCTCAACCAAATGTAGACCTAAGGCTGCTTGCTCAAAATTATTGGAAACAACGTCAATGAAGAAGTTGTATTCGTTGAAAGCGTCGAAAACTATTTGTATACCGGCTTGACCCATGATTTTGTTGATTTTACCGTTCTTCTTACCAGAAACGAATTCCTTGTGTTCGTTGGCAAGCTCAATCTTTACCCGGGTTTGAAATGGATACTGCTTGACGAGGCGCACCTCGCTCAGGATATGCATGGCGATCTTCACACAGTCGTCTACCCCACACATGTCAAATGATTGCTTGTTGAAAGCAATATCAGCACCACTAAACGCCGAGATATCGGTGATCATTTTTCTGAGATCCTGTGGCGCCGGCAATGAAGTGAGTTCGCCATGGTGCATGTCTGGAGGGATCATCCACCAGGTAGCGTTATAATACTGCCCACAGATAGCCATGATTGATCGGACTGTGCGCTCAATGTTGAGGGTTTCTGTTCCTTGGATCCTCATGCAGACATCCTGTTGTCCCAAAGACCCGAGGCGTGGCAGCTGGACATAAGTAGCGTTCGCCTCCATAATTTTCTTGATATCATCCAAACGTTCAAGAAGAAGGTAATCAAGCTTCGTCATTGTGATGGAGACGTCCTTAACGTAAAGCCTTAAGCCACGACGCTATAGCAGTAATCAGTAATCATTTCGACAAGCAAAATAAGCATTACCCTTACAATATTGGCAAGCATCCTTTCGGCTTTGGCAATATCCTCGCGGCAGCTACCTGTGATGAAAACCTGATCCGGATCTCGTAAGGTAGCAAGAGGGGGTCTATAGCCGTATATACGCGGGAATGGTGGCGGGAAATATATGGCCGTCCGAGTCTGGGATTCGATATGCTTGATGTTCTTTCTTCCACGGCCACATATTAAGCTTTGCGTAGACAATTCGACAATTGTAGTATCCAATACTTGGCCCAACTAAAAAAAGATGTATATGAGATCGATACCATCAGATTGAGATGAGGGTTATATGCTTACCAAATCATCAATGGCAACGAGGACTCTTGTTTTTGCATGCTCAACACTTTCATAGTCGCCGTAGATTTTTATTTGCAATCTGTTGCTTTGGCTGGTGCTGTTTCCAAGATCTGCTGCCGCCGCAGCGTCTGCGCTTATCCCGGGAGTCTTCAATAGAAAGATGTCCGTTCCGGTAAAGCTTGCTGTGTGCTCTAGATGAGTAAAGAAGCCCTCGTTGAGGACATTCTCTTCGTCATAAATTTGCTCACGATCAATGTTCACGTAGGCTGTTCTCTGCGCAAACAGTTTTTATTACTAACCTATTCTCTCATCCCCCGAGATCCTCTGGCCAAACTTACTAGTGCGACTGGAGTATTCTGCATAATCAAGCCCCTGGCCCGCAACACCGACTCCGGATTACCGGATAGCCATACGTTTGTAATAATCCCCCTCTTAGTCTGTCGATAAGATCCGTGTTGAGGCTCGGACACCGTCAGGGCCGCCTCGCACTTGAATTCTGATGAGTCGGATATTTCTTTGCATAGTTTCCTCAATTTGTCCACATTCGCCTGATGTATGGGTAGTGAATATGTAGGAGTGTCGTTATCATTAGTACGTTCTACTGTCTGTATCCATTTCTCTTTCGCTCCCGGGCTTGCCGCAATTATGTCATTGGGGTCCGGACCTGGCAATATGCTGAAAGGAATGCAAAAAGAGTAGCTGACGGGGTTGCTTTCGTCCTTGGGTTTTGTGAGGCCTTTACTGCTTGGGGAAGGGATAACTGGCGAGCCACTGTCGAATACAGGTTTTGGTGGCAGTCCATGGATCGGTTGTTGGTGGTGGTGGTGTTGGTGGTGGTGATGTTGGTGGTGGCCGTTGAACATCGTGAATTTCTACTTCTGACAAAAACACCCCCTCTTTGAGATAAATACGAGGCTCGGAATTTTGGCGTTGCGGAAGGATCACAGGTATTTATAGTGGGGACGTGACGGTGGTAGTTGGGGCTCTCAACACCCAGACCTTAGATAATGATGGGTGATGATGAGTGATGATAATGAACGAACAGTGACGATTGATACTAGTAACAACACGGGTGGGAAGCTTTGGACAACCGTAACTGACACAAAAATGCGGGGCGACACGAAGAGGGGAAGGGGAAAAAAAAAGATTAAGAAGGCGAAAGAAGAAATTGGGACAAGCGAACTGAAGGTCTTTTTATGGGGGGTGGGGGACGAGCTGGTGGTTGGTGGCAGATGGAAGGGCCCAAAAGAAGCAGCGCTCGGAGAAGACGAGAAGAAAGATCGAAAGGGAGGGAAGGGTTATAAAAATTTGACTAGTGTGAACAGTGTTTTTTTTTTTTTTTTCCTTCCTTCGTTCGCTTGTTATGCACTTGGTATGTCTGTCTGATTTGGCTGGCCTAAGTGTATCTGTTCGTTCCCATTCAGACACTGCAGTGAGTGAACGCGCTCGGGTGTCAGGCAAAGCTAATGGGTGAACACAATAATTTATAAAAGTACAGCGGCCTTCTTAGGTACAGCATAGTGTGTACATACATGCACGTACATACACGTGCGTACAATACGTAGGTATAATGTACATATATGTACGGAGAAGCCGAGGGCTTTCTCTGATTGACTGATCTGAGGCTCAGAGGATGGGGGGGGAGGGGGGGGTGCAACTGTAGTTAAGGCCAAGGAGATGGAATTGAATTGAATTCAGTTGAATATGGAGGAGAGGAAGTAGAAGAGGAAGTAGAAGAAGAAGCTAACACAAGATCTTGGAGATGGATGATCATGATTAGGATCCTAAGACGACAAACTCTGGGCGATGTGAATGAGGGTGTGGGTAACTGGAAATAGAGATCTGCATCGAATGCCAAACGTGGAGCACAGGCCACCACAACCTTAAGATGTTGGTAAACACCATCAATATAAGTACAGCAATTGTACCTTTCATCACAACCACAAAACACACCTCCGCTACTCGCTATCACGAAAAGGAAAAAAGGAAAGAAAAGGAAGAAAAGGAAAAAAAGAAAAGAAAAGAAAAGAAAAGAAAAGAGAACTTGGTGTTTGATAAACCACGCGGGGGGTGGGGAATGGAGATGGATGAATGACATTGGACTGTAGAGTAGCAGGTTCTTCGGGTACGACTTCTTTCCCTGTGTTACCGAGTCTGACGCGACGGCGGAACCTCCTGCAGATACAGACAGGCACTTCATCGTGGGTGACGAGATGCCGCCCAGGGAGTCTGGAATTCTGACGCTTCCCACTGAGCTGCACTTGGATAGACCATTGCCCAAATAATCAGCGTCTTGTCACTCCGGTAGCAGGAGACTTCACTGTCATCACTTATACCAAATGACATACATGTATGCACACCCCGGATCTTATGAGAGCGGTCGTCATCGGCACCACGATGCCTGATAAAGAAGAGCTTCCTCTTACTAAAACCGTCAAAGCTTTTGTTTGCACATAATCTGCTATTTATTATTATGGTTAACATATTCCGGTATTCTTGCTATAGGCTCTTGGATACTAGAGCTATATTACATGCATGTTAAGCATCCTCAACGTCTCCCTAAAGGGCTAGAGGATGTTCATCGTCTATCGGGGGGCGCAAACGAAACAATTCGCTTCGTGATCTTCGGTCGCGATGCTCATACAAGCTTCTAACGGTTCCCGGCGGCTCTGTGTCAATCCCACAAGCCACTTAACGGTTCTGAATCGTCGGTAGTTGCCGAATCTTCGAATCACGGCCACAAATTGTGGTTGGACCTCTGAGATCACGTGAACAATTGACAAAACAAAATTTATTTACAGACATGTCTGTGACCAGGTAACCTTAACACATGTAATTATCTGCAGTCCTAGGAACTTAGGGACCATCTCAGTAAATACGATATATCCAGCCATAGATGTCAATTACTCGGATGGAGTTAACCAATATGCCCATCACCTACTCATACAATATCATTCTTACTAAAGAATGGGAGGGGGAACGAAAAACTCAATATTTCCCGCCATATCTAGAGTCTCCATACTCGCTTCCAGCATAAGGAAGCCTTGGCGGCGGCTGCATTTGTCCTGAATCCCTAGTAAACCCCCCTGCAATTGGTTGAGGTTCCATATACTGTTGCCTCGAGTCGTCTCTTCTTCCTTCGGGCCTCACACTTTGTTGGCGGATTGTCGCATATTCCCTTTCTCCATAGCTCCTCGACATTTCCGGTCGCACACTAGCATGTCTCACGGGCATATATCCCCTCTCATCAGGCCTAGCGCTTGCGCGCCCACCATGATCTCGTTCCCTCTCGTCCGGCCTAGGAAGGGATCGATCATGATAATCACCCATCTCACCAATACCACGAGAATAATCCAGAATTTCCGTGGGTAGCCCCCCAGGTGCCCTAGAGGCTGCTCTTGATGGTGCTCGAGTATATCCAAGAGGTGGCGGAGGATATCCACCCCCAACGGCTGGGGGTGGCGGTAAAGATTGCCTTGCTACTGCTGAATAAGAATATTCCCTGTCTCTGTAGCTTCTCGCCTCCGCTTCCCGGGCCATAATACTACTCTCTGGTCTTGGCGGTTCGTTGTAATGAACAGAAGCTTGAGCCTGATAGTAAAGTGGTCTTTCATCACCATAAGCTTGTCTCTCACGAGGCGGGGTGTAGGGATGTCCATATTCCGCAGCGTACATCTCACTGCCTCGCTGCTGAGCGGATAAAGGTGGTGGGATCATAGTCCTGCCATACTGGTCGATACGAGGAGGATCTATGGGCATTCTGCTCTGTGGCCGATAATCTGCGTGAGCTGGCCGAGGTGGCGCTCTCCTCCCACGCTCCGCAGGCGAGATAGAGCGACTTGAACGGCGAGGGTGCTGGTACGGCCCCGAAGGCGAAGCAGATCTTCTTCCCGCACGCGAAGGTTGACGTATTGGTACTGGTGGGGGCGGATACCTACGGTCATATTCATCATAGGGTGGTCGTGGGGGATATGCTGATGCCACTGGAGGCACATATGCCGGCGTGTAAGACCTGCGCGCATAATCAATTGGCGCAAGGGGGTATGCATACGAATCTGCTTCTCTGTGCGAATAGGGGTCGTAGGGGCGATGAGCTGATACAAGAGGGGGTGCGGGTGGGGAAGGGTAGTAACCAGTTGGGGGAACATATGGGTATTCGTAGCGTGCCCGACTCCCAGTATCTGAATATTGGCCAACACGGCTCGGAGATCTTCCTCTGTCAGGAGTCTGCACTCGCGGTGCCGGTTCACGATAACCAGGAGATGCAGGTTCGGGTTTGATGTAGGGTGCCGGTGAAACTCGGCTTCTGTACGGAGCTCTCCCAGCATTCCCATATGGGATTTCTGTATCAACCTCGACTATCATTCTCTGATCCTGTGATTCTACACGAGCCATATTTGCTGGGCGGACTGGCTGAGGCGCTGCTGGTGATCGAAGCTGGCTAGTAGCAGAATAATGAGGTCGGGCTGGCGGCGAATAAACGCGTTCGGGAATTGTATCACGTGTATTATGAGATGTTGTTTCTGGCTCTTCATGTCCTGAGGATTGATCTTGTTCCCGTGAAGTAGACATTGCAGCTGGGCCTGTAGGTGGTTTCCGCAGAGCTTCGACTAAACTCTCTGATTTTTTTTCCTGTTCTAGAACTCCTGCCCTCCTTGGTGCAGGTTCTCCTGTCTGCAAGTCCATATCTTCATTGCCAGGACGGGTACTTCTCGTTACCGAAAGTCCAACCTTCTCCATTACCTCCTCCAAATTAAGATCGTCCTCATTCGTGGTTACTTGTCTTTTCTCCTCGACCTGCCTCTTCAACTCCTTCTCTATTCGCTGCCTCTTCAGCTTTATTTCTGCATTTACCAAAACATCTGACTTTGACAACAAAATGTCACTTATTTGGCTCTCTGTAATTTGACCAGCAGAACCAGGCCAACCTTGTGATTGACTACGCGATAGGCCTGAAGAGTAGTTCTTGTCGGCTGAAGTCCCAGAGCTCGAGTTTGCGGGCTGCGCAGTTGATCTCAAAACTGATCCAGGTTGTGAAGCTGGTTTAAAGCGGGGGTGTTTTCCTGCATATATTTCATCACGAAGCTTGATGATTTTCAAATATTCCTGGATTTCGTGTTGAGTCTCGGCGCTATTTGAGGGCATTGAGGCCATTTGAATGTCTGTAGCCATTTTTTCGGCGGTAAGAAACACCGCAGCAGCGGATAGTACTCCTAGAAACCCTGTGAGTAGTTACTCGTTCGTTGAAGTTCTCTGGCTGGTTGTGAGCACTGTTGAGCTTGATAAGGAAAGGAGGAAGCAAAGGACAAACTGCCAAAATGACGAGACTCATCAGATAACAATGCCAAGAGCCAAGACACAAATGAACCAAGATTAGATCAAGGATCCTACATGTAGCTTCAGTTAATACACTGCCATAAGAACGAACGACATGCATATGTGCTACATGCTGTCGGCCCATATTTTGCAAGATCTATTATTTCTCTTCTCACTGTAAGTGACGGTTGACGCCTTGCATCATTAACTATTGTAACCAGTTGTAAGTAATAGGGGATTCTTCATAGACTCTCACTCGGAAAACTAATACACTTCGGTTTCTCCATTTTTTTTTTTTGTTTACATCATTAATTGCATTTCGGTTTCTCCATGAAACGCGTCGCTAAGCTGTGACTGTTTATCCCTTAGTCTATCAATACTACATGTAACTCCCCCTATAATAGAGGGTTAGGATCTGTATTGGGGATCAGTTATTTTACAAGAGAGATAATAATTACTGTTAGCAAAAGTCACCAATCTTTGCTTTTCGCTGGGGTTAACATTTACTAATAGCTTAAGAGATACATGTATGGAAAACAGCCAGTAATCCTAGAGGTTAGAAAGGCCTCGAGTCCCCAACGGAAGCAATCTTCAGATTCTTAATATCTATGCGATGTCCATTCCCCCTCCTATAGTACTCAGTAGTATAACCTGAGATAACATTGGGGATTATGAATGGGCACATTGGGGCGATGGTGCGGATTGAACTGGTTTATATCGGTTTATATTGACAAAAGAAAAATCTCTGCTCCCCTCAAGATTTATACATTTACTAAGCGTAGCTCTGACATGATATGTTGTTCGCATGCTAAGCCAAGGGCGACTTGCACGGATTTGAGGCTTTCGCACGTATATCTTTTCAGTGGTTAGGGCGATGAAAACTTTAATGTCATCAACTTTGCTCTATTCATCTATAAAAGCAAGAGATTGACACGGTTGGGTATAGACAGAATAGCTCGGTAGTGGGCTTTGTCTGAGATTGAACGACTGCAGCTATAGCTTTATAAAGGGGAGAGGACGATATTATTGCGATGTCACTCCAAGCTACCATAATTAATATCTACTTAGTTGAGATCCCCGCAGCTTTAGATAGCATCGAGTCGAAAGTTTTCGCATTTACTATGTTCAAGACTTGAAGTGGTTTCAAGTGAAGAGGACCGTTAGTCAAAGCAACCGGATATAATCTTCCATGGAAATGGCTGCGCTACGGTAATACTGGTAATGTAAGCTTGCAGTGCTACAGGATAGTAAGTAGTAAAGTCAAGAGAAAGCTCGGGTAGGACAGCCTAGTGTGAAATTAAGAACAAATTACAGAATGTGGAGAAAGCTCCATATTGGACTGTGATTTGGGACATGCATTTCCTGAGCCCGATTGAGCACGGGATTGCCTTGTTTAGCGCGAGGGTGAACTCAGCTCAACGAAGTTCAGATCCTTAGCCCTAAGCTTCCTATAAATCCACCAGATCCCACCATCCCTCCTTTCAACCTTCGACATAAAGGTACATATAGCTAAGTAACCTAACAACAACACCTAAACCCACATACATACTCGAATCAGCACCCTAAACGTTTGAATTTCTCTCCCAGTAACATCTAACCATACCTCAACTCCAAAACATCATAAATCGTACTCAATGCCGAGTTCTACTGCCATATTGTTCAATGTTTCTGATACGGAAACTACCACCAAGCTACTATCTAACGGTCGGTCATCTTCTGAAACTCCCGACACCACCGTCGACGAATGCCGAAGCAACAAAATAAGTGGATCTGGGGTTCGGTCACCAGTGTCTTCTACAATAAAATCTAGTAGCATCGCTATCGATAGAGGTTCAAAAGATGGCCATTCTGGTGTGGTATCAATGGGACCTGCTATGAAGAGCCTAGCGCATGGTGGAGCAACTACAATGAGAGATGGGACCCCGTCACAACTTGAAGATAAAACAGAACGAGAAACTGGTGTCGGTTTACTCAGACTTGGTTTCGAAACTTCGGGCCGACCAAAAACTGCGATATCAAAGGAATCCGATGGCAAAGGCCTAGAACTAGTTAACACCAAACCCTCAAGTCACAGAAAGGTGCCCCATCCCGGAGCCACACGAAAAAGTTCTCGTATATCAAAGGTCCCAGCCCGGTATGCGAATGCTAAAACTTCTGTTCACACACCCGAAGTTGAAAAGAAAAGGATTTTCAAAATCAGATTTGATGAAAGGACCCCGGAATCGAGTGCTTCAGCCCCCCCTCCGCAAACTCCCCTCGTCGATTTCCAAAATAATATTTCCCCCAAGATCAGGTCGATAAAGCAAACCGCAGAACATCATCCACCTAGGAGAGGGCCAGGAAGACCACGAAAGCGCCAGAGAGTTGAAAAACCTCCCGAAGAAATGGAATTAAACAACTCAGAGTCCTCTCATAAGAAAAGAAGAGGGTTTGGCAATGAAGCTCTCGGCGTTATGGCCGCGACAACGGCCTCAGACCTAGCTCTGACAAAGGTCCCAAAATCTGGCCACAAAGGCCATCAAGCCCGCGGCCGCGGCAGCTCCCGTGCTGCTCCCAGTTCGACTCGCAAAACTCGTAGCCAGAGCTCTGTTAAGAATTTCGGTTCTGATTTACCTAGTTCTATGATTCAATCGCCATCCACTGAGAGATCTAGTCCCCCGGACAACATTTCAAAACTTGACTTTACCAAGCTTGACATCAATTCGCTCCATTCTTTTATTGGAGACGCGATAAACCATTACTCGAGTCTTCCGAAGAAAATAGGCGACCCAGATGGTTTTAAGGCTCTCTATAGAACATTTTTCCCGAGTAGCAGTTATCAACACTATGCGAAAGTCCTGGAGCTTGAAGTAAGCGATTTAGATCTTAGGGAAGTGATGAGGAAAATTTGGGAGATGGTGAATGATGGGGAAAGTGACAAGGAGGTTGTCTTGCACAGACTGGGTTTATCTTGGGCAAACAAGAGGATTTCCAAGAAGTCGTTATAAGAGATCACCATTCGGTTTAATTGGCATGAGATACTACATCCTTCCAGCGGATCCCAACCTAGGATCAATAAACAACATTCATTAGCCGATATAGTGTTATTGTCTTTTTGAGCTGTTGATTGGTTTTTGTGGTTGTATATATAAGACCTAGCTCTACGTTTTAACATAATATTATGATACAGCCGCTGAATGATGTTTTTCAATGAACCTTCCAGTAAATATTTGTACAATGATAAATCATAGACTATCACTCGGCTAACTACTTGTTATCGTGAATGCAACGCAGGGGAGAGCGCTTTGATCAATTGAGCTTTCTAACGCTTTAGATTGCTCAATTTGGAGACCTCTTTCATCCGAGTAAGTTAGAAAGAAAGAGAGTATCTCACCCGGAAATTACCCAGGCCTGTACTAGGGGCGAAAGCGATTTTATCTACTGTTTAATTTATGGGCTTAAGTACTTTAGACCTATAGTCTCTTTATATTGTTGGCTATTCGGCTAGAAGCTAGAAATAGGTGGGGGGTGGCTTGTATATACATACATGTAGGTTGTTTAATTACATGTATATATAATATTTCCGGGTTACAAAAATAACTGCGCACCCCAATTTGTATGGAAAAGCAACGTTTTTTTGATGGTCTCTTCTCTAGAAGTTCTGCAGAAAACTTAGTATAGGCGGCTTATAATTATATTAGAATTTCTAGAAACTATAGTTGCATGGTGCTAGTCATGCTCATATAATTATATCCCCGACGTCTTTTTGACAGGATTGACCGGCCATCGGCATAGGTAGAAGAAATTACTGTTCTGATATTATCTGGTAGCAACTTGCCTAAAATTTTCATGAAGATGAGACATTTAAAAGGTCCGCCTGCACCTATGTCCCAAATCCGATTTATGACCTGTTCTACTACCTTAGCTGTAGTAAATAGAGGAGAGGATCCACATAATATGACTCTGAACTGCTATGTGGATAGGTAGAATCAAAGTGGGTGAGTGGGGGAGGTAAGTGACCTTTTTGGTATCCGGATTAGTTGATTAATTTATTAAGTACACGCAGCCTTCTAGCTATGGTACTTTTTGGCACCTAGAGGGTAAAATCATGATAAATACATTCTAAAGTTTTAGGCATAGATAGATGGAGATCACCGGATATATTGGGGAGGATTAAGGGGGATCGAAGGATTAAAGGAGCGGCATCAAAGAGAAGGGTCGTATTGGGAGTAGGTTTGAACGCATCATGAACTGTAATGTTTTGAATTATTAAGCTTAATATATGGTATTTTCCGAGGGCTAGAGTATTTGAGTAAGAACAATTGAGTTCTAATCTATATAATAACCTAAAATGTAAATTTATTAATGAATGAACTTCTAGAGTGTTTATTGGTTTATATCCGGTTCGGCATCACACTTTGTATTAATGACCTCCAAAGTGCTTTTATTTAGTGGGAGAAAGAAAAAAGATGTAGCTATCATGGGCTAATTCAAATCTATATGTGCGGTCAGATCATTTCATCGCCTGTTTACCAGCTAAATACACACATCTCCAGTTTTGGCTGAGATTTGTAAATTCTTATTGTCTAGATCTAAGTGAATTCTATCATCGAAAACAGGCTGGAAAGTCGTTTATAATGTGCCTATAAAGACATTGGAAAGATTTGAAACTTTGTATAAATACTTAAAAGGTTTAAGCAGGCCATAACTACATGTAGTTAGCTGGGAACGAATTAAGAAGTCATCATTGATAATGTGTATATACATGTACTTTGTATGTGTTGCGAGTTGAAGAAGTGGAACGCAGCCGTTCTGAAGTTCGTAGGCATATAGTCACCTTTTTAACAACCAGCCATATCTCGGAGTAAAGGTATCAAGAGTAGTAGACATTAATCCCGGGAGGCGCTGTTACTGACCTACCTAACGTCTAGGAGAGTTGTACAAGATTCCAAACTTTGAGAGATACATGTAACTACAAGTACATGTACGTATATACATGTATATATATATACCAATCAGGGCACCAGGATTAAATAATGTTTGTCGTTGTGCTCTATGTAAGACATGGGCTAGGGTTTCCCAGAAAAGTGCTCTCATACATGTATGTAATCAGCGCTAACTATTAATGGAAATACATAAGTAAACGAGCATGTAGGTTGTGGTTGCATCACTTCCTTGTGTCGTGGGTACTCAACGACACCCGTTTGCTCACCTTACTGCTATAAAACCACCACAAATCCGTTTTTAAATCATTATTAGAAATATTATTCCCACTACTGCGAAACGCCGAAAATTTTGTATTATGACTCAAGGTACCGAAGAAAAGCCTGTTTTCTTTTTCGATATTGATAATTGTGTAAGCACTCCCGTACATATATTTCATTTCATTGAAGGCAATCGCACTGACTCATATCATAAAAACATAGCTCTATCCGCGAAGCAGGAGGGTAAAACGTACAGCTTTCTAGCTTGGCGCTCCATAACTAATATATCAAGCCTTTCCTAGGTTCATGATATGATGAAAGAGCTAATTAACAAATACTTTCGCGAACAGCTTAGTACGCGCCTCCATTTTCTATCAGACGCAAAGCTCAAGCATTGACTTCTTCCCTAGATCTTGACCGTGCAGATGCTACTATTCTTCACGAAACCTACTACAAGAATTACGGACTAGCTCTCGAGGGTCTTGTGCGCCACCATAAAATCGACCCACTTGAGTACAATCGAGTAGTTGACGACGCTTTACCACTCGAAACCGTGCTACACCCTGATCTTGAATTGCGAAGGTTAATTCAAGACATTGACAGGAGCAAGATCAAGCTATGGCTATTCACCAATGCATACATTAATCACGGGAAGAGGGTTGTCAAGTTGCTAGGAGTTGATGATTTGTTCGATGGTATCACCTATTGTAACTACGGGCGTGAAACTCTAATCTGCAAGCCTAAGCTCGAAATGTACGAACAAGGTATGTAGTCTGACTTTACACGTTGTGGCTTCATAGCTAATATGGTTTAAAAAACCCATAGCTATGAAAGATGCGGGTATCACCGACCGCTCTAAGTGCTACTTTGTGGACGATGCTGCTATAAATTGTGAAGCTGCCATACGATTTGGCTGGAAGAAAACAGTCCAAAAGTTGGAGCCCGGCGATCCAGAGCCTAAGCAACCTGTAGCAGCATACCATATTCGAAACTTAGAAGAATTGAGGGATATTTTCCCGGAGATATTTAAGAAATAGTGTGGGATAGAAGGGTGTTTATGTACAAGAAAGTTACTGAAACAGCTGGGGATTGATTGTATTACGATAGATTCTAAAAATAAGGACACCTCCAATTCTGAACTTAAGTCGTAAGAGAACTGGCTCGTCAATTTAGACTGTGCTTGCAATAAAACAATATATATAAAAATTCATAAAGTCGATATTGGTCAGCAAAGGTTGCGGCCGAATGGGCCCTAAAGCATCTATAGGCGCAGGCTTTTTTGAAGTTTAATGATACATGCACTAATTATTTGGAGAAGAAGCGATAAGAATCTCAAAACAAATCACTACATATATTATTGTTACTAAACCCAAAATACCCGATATATGTAATAAAAGCCATTATGCATCACAGCGTAGAACATGAGTTTTTATATGCTGAAACCAAATCATCGCTCTCCGTGACAGAAAGGAAAAGAAAGAGAAATCAAAATTTTTTAGAACGAATAATAATAATTGATACATATGATGAATGAAATAGAAGAATTGAGACAAAAATACCTTTCCCCCCACTAATTCTCCTCCCGCCTTACCACCTCCAGCCATTTCTCGTGAAGCTCATAACAGGTTAAATAGAAACCCTCACTTCTTCTCAAACATAGCTCTCCTTGCAGCAAATGAAGACTTTGGGGCGTCAGATGGATCCTCCTGCTGACTAAATCTCTTTGCACGCTCCGCAATAGAACTCTTAATCCGCTCAGGCTTGGGGGCTGGTTTTTCTGGGCTTGTGCTTCCGGATTCACTTCTGATGTGGCCAATGGACCTCAGAGCCGGCTCTTTCTCGGGACTTATTCTACCAGATTCGGTCCTTGTATGGCCCACAGACCTCAAAACAGTGTCCTTTTCGGAGTTCATACTTCCAGACTCTGTCCTCGCATGCCTTATGGGTCTTAAAACAGGCTCCCTATCGGGTCCAATACCTCCAGACCCAACCCCCACGTGTCCTACAGACCTCAAAACGCTATTATCGGAACTCATACTTCCAGACTCTGTTCTTGCGTGCCTTATGGGCCTCAGAGCAGGTTCTACGACAGGGCTCATACTTCCGGATTCGTTTCTTGTGTGTCTTGTGGGCTTAAAAACAGGCTCTCCAGTGTTGGTCACAGGAGACTTGCTTCCCATAAATCTCATTGACCTTAGAGACTCTCCTGAGATTTTAGAGCCGATCGTTGCGGATTCAGTTCCTGCACGACTTAAGGGCTTGATGACGGGTTCCTGGGGAGAGTTGTGGTTTGTAGATTCGCCTCTTACATGCCTGTTAACCCTAAAAGGTTCGGGCGACTTTGCCCTAGCCGAAAATATATCCGCCGGAGTAGCCTTGTTGTAATCAGGGCTTTTCATGGGTTCCGGTGATACCCTCTCAGATTTAATAGAGCTAATGGCGGTCTCGAAAGTTGGAATAGAACGTCTAGCTAACTTTTCTGACACCGAAGAGATCTCAGAGGTCCCTCCTATAGTTGGCCCGAAAGGAGTTTGCGAAAGCCTTCCCGGTCTCAGAGGTCTTTCTACTTTATCCAAAACTGGCGAAGATGGCTGAGTAGGTTCAGCCACTGCTCTTCGTTTTCGTATGACTAGTCTCGGAGACTCAACATCCTCAGCTGGTGATGCGAGGGGTTGGGAAATATCAGCCTCAGTCTTCGTGGGTACTGCTACTTCCAATGCTGGTGTGGGTGGTTGAGTGGATTCGACACTTTCAGGCTCCAATATTGGAGACTCAGCAGCTTTCTCTACAGGCAACTTGGAGTTGAGGCTCGGCTCCATATCTGGTGATTCCTGGGGGACCTCTTTTTGCACAACCGGGGAGACATCTTTCGGTTCATCCTTTACAGGTGGTAAAGGAGGTATATACTCCTCCCTAACTGGCAGGGCTGACTCAGTTAGCGCCGGATGGGGAGGCATAACTGCTTCGGTTTCTTCCACAACTGGCAGAGCTGATTCCACTGGTGCTGCCGGCGGCACATCTACGCTCACTTTCTCTTCCTCGTCTGGCGGAGCTGATTTCTTTGGTGTTGGAGGCGACGTGCTTTGTTCTCCTTCTTCTTCTGGCATAGCTGACTTTGCCGGTATTATTGAGGGTATGCCCGTCATTCCATCTTCATTGACGGGGGCTGGTTTCGGTGGCGTTGGGGGAGGGATATCTAGTCCTCCCTCTTCTTGGGCTGGTGCTGATTGAACGGCCTTTCCGGATGTTAGAAGAGGCATATCTTTTTCATCATCCTCTTTTTCCACAGGTAGAGCCGGCAAGGCAGGCTCAACCTTGTCTGACTTGAGAGACAATGCCCGCTCGGTAGCCGGAACAGGTGGGTTTTTAGGTTCTAAGTTAGCAATTCCAAGACCGACACCATTCTCTTCATCCAAGTTCTTCGTTGTACTAAAGGGAAGGCCACTGTTCCCCTGAGGCGACATAACCGGCGAGCCAGAACTACCATATGCAGCCCTTGCTCTTGCATCAAAGATAGACTCCTCGAAAGACTTCTTTGGGGGATCGGGGGGTAGAGATTTTTCGTTTGTATCTATGATTGGCTCTGGTGGAGGACTAAGGATGGCAGGCCTAACAAAGGCTTTTCTCTTTTCTCCAGCCCAAGCTGCCCAGGATGAGAAATATGTCCCAGCACGAGTAACTGTTTCAGCCACTGGTGTCGCAGAATTTGCTACACTTGTGGTAGTAGTTGGCGTTACGACCGCGGCAGGTTCTGTGGCCGGTGACCCCTCGCTTGTCGGGCTTGCGATGACCTCGGGGTTGAGCTGTGGAGTAACATCCTGGGACCTCCGTTGCTCCCTAAACTTCTCTACATTTTTCGACAAGTTGCTGAATACTGTAGTAACATTAGTGCGTCCTGAGGCCAAAGTCGTGGCGAGGACCTCTCGGCCACGATTAACTTTTTCGTCTACTCCTAGTTCCCTCATTTGTCTAGAAAGTTAGCAATGGCGTGGGTGTATGGTTGTAGGTTATACGTACTGGACGATTCGCCGTTGGACATCTTCCATGGTAAGACCACCAGCCATCACATGCTTTGGCGGGACAAGATCGAATAACTCGGAATCTAACAGGTAATGATTAGCTCGGTGATGAATCTTCCGCCTCTTGAACGGAAACCATACCAGTGAACTTTTGGAATATACGGAAGTTCTCTGTCATTTTCCAGTAATCCACCCAATCCATCTGAAAATCGTATGCCGGGTCCCCCTCTGCTACATATCAGTGATATATCCTTGAAATGATCCATGGATTGAGCACCACGTACCAATATCAGGTAAAAATAAGTTTTGATCTGATCCATGGTGTTTATCCAAAAACAGATGATATTTCACGGCTGATACCATGGAAAGAACATATTCCTCGAACTGAAGACGGATATAGTCTTCACTCCCTACAAAACCCATGGTCTTAGGCCGCGATGGATCTGCTTCATCCCAGGATTCCGTAACTGAAAATACCAAAGCATCTATCCATCTCCTATCGGCGGCTGAAAGTACTAGTGCAGCACGTAACGAGGGGGATGTCACGTTAATGGAGTTTTCATCGAGCTTTGCATGGTGTTAGCGGTAGACCTGCTGAATCTGGATAGGCATATCTCACATTTACAAGTATATCCGAGTACCTGTCTCTTTGTTGAAGTAGTAAGGAGTTTGTCGAACCAACGATATAAGATCTTGTGCCAAAATCCGCAAGGATATCAAGCTGCTGCAAGGGGGTATACGGTCCAAATAAAGCCCCCTTTCCGAAAATTTGAAGGGGGAAGCCCATAAATCTCAGAACTTAAAAAATTAGATTGTCCCAGTCAATTAGTCGTCGCCGATAGCGAATTAAGGAACTCACGAGATTGCCTATCACTAGTCTTGACAGACGTTGGCTTTCTTAACTTAGACTCATAGCTATTCAGATCAGGATCGCTGCAATCTTCAAGGTTTCGTAGCAACCCCGGGATAAGCGAAAGGAGCGAGAACTGCGTCATGCAAAGCCTTTCGCACCGCGAACCAAAGAACAGCATCTGCGGGTATTAGTTTTGGCCCTGTTTGTATCATGAGGGATATTGCATGGTACAACCTTAGGCTGTAATAGAGCACATTTGAATAGCACTAGCGTCTGGTGCCGGAATTCGTAAACCAATTCACGAAGTGATAAGCCTATCATGTTAGCTCTTCCATGATACTTGAAAAAGGTCTTTGCTAGCTTACCAACGTACTGCTCGCGCCCATGTTCAATGTCTTTGAAAGCTTTTTTCAAGCTCTCTTGAAATTTCTATATCCCCAAGGCTTAGAAGGTTTAACCCAACAAAATCATGAAGCTTAGGGAAAGTAGCTTGCCGTTATGATATCCAAGTCCTCAAAGTTCCTAAGATTACTTATGTGAGTAGGAGTTGTACAAAATTGCCCTAGGAGCTTTGGTACCTTTGTGCGAACCAAGCTGTCGTTACGGCTGAGAGCTGTTGCTTTAAATGACCAAAGAAAAAGGTTGGACTATTCGCGATAACGACTACAGCCTTCTGAACCGTGGAACGCGTGACATCTGCAGGTCTGTCTATGAGTTCATTCGAGTCCAGCTGCCTAGTGCAGGATATCCCGAACAAAGTTGATGGCCCTGAGGCTGTTTCGTGCTTCAGAGTGAAGTACGAAAAGTCTTCTTCTGCGAAATGGGCTCCATCGGCGAGCGCCAGAAAAGGGAGCAGCGGCCATTCTGATATGTGATCTTCGTTATCAACCCCAATCCAATGCTCAACCTCAGGTCCCCTAAACGTGTTTTGTTAGTTCAACTATGCTGTAGACTTCGTTTGGTGGGCCGGCCGGAAAAGGGGTCAGGGAAAAACCTCGCGTGGTGAAACCCGATTATCGACACAACCGGGGTATATGGGGTCGTTTTGTTCATGAGATGAATTCTATAATAGTGGGTCTCTTGAAAGTATTGCTAGGGAAATTCAGCGACCTGGCGGTTTGAGCAGGGAGGGTTCTACAGGGTTAGCTGAAGTGAGAAGGATGGAAACTGTACATGGCAGGGTATTCTACGTCATGAGAGGGATTGTGATTATCCCAGGGCACGGGCCATCGGCCACGAGAGGCTGCAGAGCCACGAACTGCCTACAAGCCACGAGGCATGTCAGGGCACCGGAACTATGTAGGTACATCGTACATATAGGTACCTATATGTACTCCATGAGTCTATTTCTGAGTAGTTGTTTCTAAACTCCTCTAGATCACAGTGATAATATAAAACAACATGCAAAAAGAGATCCCTGCAGAGTATTTTTCGTACATCTTTATTCGGTTGTGCGCTATGTATATTACCAATTCGCCGTCCCTCTACCCTAGAGCGCATGTGTTTTTTTTAGCCCTCTCCATTTCTCGTCCAGACGTGAATTATTTCATAATTTCATTCATGCATATTACTATGCTGCCTTCTCTCCCTTATCTGACATTCCCCTGGAATGCCACAACATAACCTACCAAGAAAACAACAGAATGATTGAATTGCATGCAAGCATTGTAAGCGCCAAGGAGGTATAAAGTTAAAGTTCAAGCAGAGATACAAGTTTGTATCATGCATCGTAACATTAAACTGCTTCAAAAAAAAAAAAAAAAAGGGCTGGCCACGGTAGTCTGCTCACTGTTGGGCAGACCCGTCGACGTTGTGGTAGTCCAAAATTTCAGAATACCTACGGATATTTAGGCGTGAGCATAGATAAATTTAAATAAACTAAACAAAAAATCATAGGGAACGAATTCTTACATCATAATCTTCCAGGTGTCCACAGGTAGATCTGCATCGTTAAAGGACCAGTCGAATTTTTCGCCTGCCACTGGTTCGTCGGTAGGATCGTGATAGGGTGCAAGGTATTCGTGAGCAAGAGCTGCCTCGGCGGTGATTCGCTTCCTAGGATCGAAGACGAGCATTTGTTCCAACAGATCGATTGCTTCAAATTGTTAGACGATTAGGCGCAAATATTGAACGGTACGTACCTAGTGGATCAGCGTTCCTGAATTTCTGGGACAAGGGCTGCCTCTCCCTCTTTGGAAGCGACTGTACGAATCTCAAGGTCTATAATCTATGAGCATTGTCTAAGGAATCCCAGGAAGGGTGGAACATGAACTTACATTCTCACTGCAGATGGTGTGGATAACATCATCTGGTGGAGTCCCAAGAAGTTCGGTAATAATGGAGAACTGGTTGACATGGTCCTTCCCTGGGAAAAGAGGCTTCCCCTCCAACATCTCCGCAAAAATGCATCCTGCACTCCAGATATCGACCTCCACATCATATTTCTGCCACGTCAACATAATCTCTGGTGCACGATAGTATCGTGTGGAGACATAGCCAGTCATCTGAGGATCCTGGATCCTTGCTAACCCGAAGTCGCAGATCTTAAGATCACAATTTTCGTTTACCAAGATGTTACTTGGCTTTAAGTCGCGGTGGACTACTCCAGCGGAATGAACATATTTCAAGCCTCGCTAAAAAAAACAAAAGAAACAAAAAAAAACGTCAATGTCGATGTCGATGTCTATCCCGAGAAGGTGGCTTAACATACGAGAATCTGATAGAGAAAGTACTGAATGAACTGTTTCTCTAGTGGTCGTGAGGTTAATAATCTATGCAAGTCGGTCCCAAGAAGTTCGGTAACAAAGTAGCTAGAGATCGAATTAGTTAAATCGCAAGATCCAAAATGGATATACGTACATATCCTCTAAGGGAGATATGAAGATGTCGCTCAGACTAATGACCTAGGAATTATTAGAAATAAGTTTCCCGATTTCAGTGGAGTAAAGGTCCTGCTCTACACACATTTTCGTGTCGTAGATGTTTAAGCAGTTTAAGCTCTCGGTAGGTTCTTTTAGATAGGACTGGGGTGCTGAATGGTTTCATAATTTTCTTGATGGCAACAGCTTGACCTGTCAACTGATCTTTGGCAGAGCTTTTGCGACAATATCCTCAGTGATCCTGCTCTAACAAATTTTGAGTGGAAATAATCACCATACGAGGCCAAAAGCACCCATTCCTACAGGTTGTAAATCCGTATATCTAAAAATGGTTAGTAGAGTATGAATATGATAAGTGGGGTGGAGGCGCGTACCTGCTGGTTATCTCGAACGTAGTGCCAAAGATTTGGGCACGGACAAATTCAGCCATGTTGAAAGCCGGTCAATCAATCGGTAGAGAGTAAATTGTCGAGAAGAGTAGATGTTGACAAAAGCAAGAGGTGGTATGTAGTCTGGTCGTTCTGGAAGGGCAAGGCAGCGGCGAAAGACAGATGCCTATGTGGGTGAATTTCACGAAACTGATGACACGGAGGGGGGATGCGGCGAGGCGTCAAACTAAATAGTAGCCGCGTTTTCGTCGGATAGGGACAGATCAACCAAAGAACCAAATGCACTCTAGGTTAAATAACCTTCGCAGAAAACCAAGATTTTCAGGGCTCTGTGGATGGAAATATGTATTTGCTTCCAGACAGAAACGGGACAGCAAGGCGACTCCCCTTGAATTGTATGAGTTTGATCTTGCAGGGCGTCGCGTTCGCCTGGGCCTCTTTGGTGAAGAACGGCCTCTTTCCTTGGAGATCCTCTCACTCCTGACGATGAAATCACTGTGCAGCAGCAGCAGGCGCGGGGTGAGAGCGGGGCTGATATCGGGCACCCCAACTAGAGCAACCTCGCGCTCCACCTATTGCTGTCCGTGTTTTTACCTGCTTTATTTCTGTGGCGCAGGCCCCAATTCTTTCATTTTTCTATTAATGATTTTTCGGGATGGTCTAAGAAAATGTATCTTTTACTTCTACATCCTCTAACTTCTCAACTCTGCAAATGTAGCGGATCACGGCACCAGCCTCGTGAGTGGCATGAAAGATAGTTGGCCGGATCAAACTACCGGTTTTCAAGTATTCATGAGTGGACTGCACAAGCAAAGGGACAAGGGCACTGCCCAGATTCCGTTTCCGCACAAACCTGTTGGAAGCCAGCGTCAGCCACAACCATCATTTACAAAATCCTGGTCAAGCCAAGAACCAATTTTCGGGTTAGTGCCTGGTCCCTATATACCCCGGGAATTTCAGAGGTACCGTCTCCCTCCGCTATAACGAACCTGCATATTCCAAAAAAAATTCGTTAGATACAGCAGATTACCCAGTACAGCAGATAAAATTCCACCATCTTCTACGTGAAATTGAAATTCAGATTACCAAAACCTGTTCGTAATAGCAGGTTTGTAGCTTTATTGGCATTCGGTATAGCAGAGGTAGACTGTACTCTCTTAATTACAAGTTCATCGTATTGTAAGCTTAGATCAGTAGCTAAAGCTTCAGGATTAGTTTTTCCCCCATCGGTTTATCGGTTTCCTGCCCCCGAACCCTGGTCGGAGTTGTATGTAGCTTTATCGTGTGATACAACCGACAAGCGTCACAGGAGTAGAGTGAAAACATGGAATATGCTCGACCCCTTGAAACCACGGTAATACTCTGACTTCGGGCTTCAGACTTCCCATACAAAGATTCGCACAAACCTCGGATGTACCCCGTAGAGTACGGTCTGTTCCTCCCTTTTCCTTAACGCTGAGAAGTGTCTTGATCCCCATACTTTCCTCGAGGAGGCATATGGTTAGTAGGGGAACTTCGAGGGGGCGAGGTTGTGATTCACACGGAATTAATAACCGGTCTCTTTCCAACACCTAGCATCAGGCTTTGATAGACCACAACCGTTGCATTAGTTTACTGCAGATGACTGGTGTAGTATCGATTTGAAAACGAAAGCTCTACTCTATGGGGTTTGTATAATTCACATCCTTGATAAGTGTCACCAAATTGTAGTTTTTGGGAGCTCTGTGCAATCCGATCCGAGCGTGCATGGGATTAGCGAAGGTTTAAAGGACGGACCCCATGGCCGGTAATCACTCAGGTCGCCAGATTATTATAATCGACATTGCTCAGGAAATCTTTCCCGATATTTCTGCATCGAAATCATAAGTATAAAAGAAGAGAGCTTTATCTGTCATGAGGTACGTACTTACCATATTTTGGGTCTGTAGACATCAATGGCGGGGAAAATGTGCCAAAACAAAATGCCATCGGAAAAACAGAAGCCCAGTCCAGCTGCAGGCGTGGAAGCATTTAAATAAATGACGGGGCAAAAGTTCCTATGACCGTGAATCATGATAATGACGAATTTGTAAAGGTGACCATGGGTCCCTAGAAAACGTGAAGATCCTGCTGCCTGACGTCATGAATTAAGCCCGCCAATACATGTAGGTACCGGGCCCGATGGATTAGTAAGTAGGATTCCGTACCATTCCGGTTCTGGTGGCCTCCTTCGGACCCTGCCAAGGGCCAGGGAATCATGGGCAGAGCTAGATCTAGAGTGAGATACTACAGAGTCTAGTAGAATTAATACGAAAGTCAGGGCTAAAAGAGTGGTCCGTGCTCACAGCAAAAATCCTTTCAAGAGCCAATGGAATTATCGAGTCGCGGGGGACCCACTTTCGCAATAATCCTACCAGACTCTATACATGTACATGTAGCTCTGGATACTAAAATAAGGCAAGTGAGACACCTTTGCATCGTGTACAGTGTAGTAAAATTATTGTAGGGGATTTCGAATCTTCTTAGCCCCGATACGATATAAACCATGTGCGTGTACCTACAATGCAAGCGCCTGCACATGTGTATGCATATATATACAGTTCAAGAGCACGGTACTAGAGTACAATCGCCCTCCGATGTAACGAATGCCACCATACCGAATATTTGCTGTACCGAACCACTTGGGCCAGCTTCTTTTTTTTTTCAGGAAAGAATTGAGTCTGCTATACTGAATAATACCGAATAATCTGCTGTACCGAACGAAAAATAGCCCAATATGCACGTTCGTTATAGCGGAGGGAGACTGTAGCTTCCAAAATACAGTATCTGTTATTAAATTCCGTAGTCCTATGATACATGTAGTGATCACATCCCGTTTTTTCGTGCATGTATACAGGCATATATTATGGCTACATGAGATTTACCCTAATAAATAGAGTACAAAAAAACGGGATGAAATCACTAATATGTATGTCTATAGGGTAAGTCTATACATGTAGACAGTGGCCATGGTGCAACTGTACATGTACTCCGGGGCTCCTCAAAGTAATACAACGGCGAAATTTTCCACCATGCCTAAAGTTGGGAAATAATCTCTATAGATCGAATTGCGTCAGGTAGAGCTATATAACAAACAGTACATGAAAACAAGAATTCAAAGATTGACTAGGTCTAGCTTTGATGATGGTCGCGACACTGAGCCCGTTAAAGGACCAGGGTACATGACTACATATAGGGCTCACTGCAATAATACATGTAAGACTACAGACTTACCCCTACAACCGTAGTACATGTATGTTTCGAATTACAATATGTATTACATGAGAAGAATGCTCAAACAAAAAACCATCCCTATAAGACCGTATGGACGCGCCGGGTACACTTAAGTACAACCAGACAGGTATCAAGACTCTTGCTGGAGTAAGAACGTATTAGTGCTGTTCGTGTATTCTGACTTACGGATTTAAGGCTTATAATTATAATTATATAGAGTAAAGGACCAATCCACGCAGCTTGAGAAGCTTTATCTCTGACCTTTGAAAGCGGCAGGGGCTGTGCTGACTGGTCGTAAGGTGGCCTGTGAAGTAAGAAAGTGGCCATTAGGAAGTCCAGCACCGAATGGCGACATACCCAGGAGATTTCTCGGGAATCGAGAATCGCGATACCGGGGCATCTGGCACATGGTTCAATAGATTAGTTGCGGTGGTTACCGATATACTCGCGTCTCGCGTGGAAAGTTCCTTGGCACGCGATTTGAGCCTCGACTACTGCTGGCGTCTTGGGGGAGGTTACATGTAATCCTCTACATGTACTTACAGTGCCTATATGTTCTGATAATCCGCCTATTGAGGTTCAACGTGCAACTGACCAATTCAAAGGTTTAAAGGCGAAGTAAATGTATGTCGTGCGGTTATACATGTATGCTTACATCATGGATAGAGTTACATGTAGTTGAACCTCAGAGGTACTACATACATGTACTCATGATCATGATATATTACATACATCATTGTATGTAAAGTAAGCTCTCCGTCACCTGTTCAAAACTGAGTTTTTCTAATGAGATACATGTAAGTACTCTACATGTAGTAATGGGACCCTTTTTACCATCTGTGCATGCAAGGTTAAGATGACCATCATCAAACAACATTCAGTTGAATTTAGGCTAGATGCCTAGAGCAGCATAGAAATGGTCTTTGCACATCTGAAATTTATAAATGTGGGTCTAGAAGCTAAGGGCTGGAGGCCCTTCTCTGATCCTAGGTGAAAACGCCTCTGTGACAAACAAACAAAAAAGCTACTTTTATGGGAAACAGCAGAGACTGTCGATGTCGGTGTACGGCGCGAGGGTGGCTGTCAATGTGTGTCGATGTCGATCTTTCCCTTTTGTTATCACACCCAGCTCCAGGGGGTTGGCCGGCTGGCCCTTGCGCAGACCAGACCGAGATACACAAATGAGATTGACTATCCCATGTACCTTTATGTACATGTACCTATAGGTATCTACATGTAGTCTAAGATACATCTTAGTATACTTTGTGAGTACAGGAGGTAACTGCCTCAACACCTTATCCTTGAACTAGTCAAGTGCTTACAAGTACCGCGTATTTGAGTCGTTGAGCTATTGAAAACAAACTTGAGGCTGAGGAAGTGTGAGTTGTGCTGGAGAGACAGTGAGCATTTTGCTCGGCTCAGAAAATAACTGTATGTCCCGGGGGATGCATTTTTTTGTTTGGTTGTCTACATTTACTGACTCTGCTTGACACGAGCAGTGAGTGACTATGCATGTGTTTCTATCATTCACTCACTTTATATCCTCATTCTTCGTTTCCTCCCCTTTCCTATTCTCTTCCCCTCCGTGTTCCTGGGCATCTCGCCCCGTCGCCCCGCCCCTCCCCACAGTTTTTACAGTTGACCAAATCAAGCAAGAGCACCATTATTATTATACCCATTATTATTGTACAGTGTAGGTACCGGTAAAATCGACTTTCACGCAACCTAAACTCTACCTGCAACCCCCAGGACCTTGCCGAGAGCCTCCCAAACCTCAACCTCGTCACGACTACAACATCGATCCTTCGTATTGAAACCTCGTTCTGTGCTCACTTTGCAGTGAACACCCCTTCCCTAACTAAAGCCCACGACATCCGCCGTCATATCCATCTCTCTCTCCCCCTCCCTCCCGTCATCACTCAGCGACCGGGCTGAAAGAGTGAGTAAGTGACCAAGTGAGTTATCGGTGAGGAGTAAGCAAGTGATTGGTTGAGTGACTGAGTGACTTTGAGTACACTAGAGGGTGATCTTCCTCCACTTTTCTTGCTCCTGCTCCTGTTGCCTAGACCCCTTGCCTTTCCCTTTCTTCTCCCCTCCAGCTCTCCCATCCATCACCCACACTCGTACTCGTCCAACTATTAGCCAGCAACGGCGGCATCGCAAGCAATTCGAATCCAATCGAATTCTCCGCGCCGCCCGCCGTCTGGCACCCACACCACCTAGCTTTCAGCCCTGCGACTTGCCAACCACAGTCGATATCCCTCGCTTGTCGTTATTCACAGCATAGGGCGCACAGACTCCTCCGCACGCCGAAAACCTCGCGGCTGACTATCAACCTTACACCTCGCACTTTACTTATTGATTACCAGCCTGCCCCTATCCTCCCTTCGTGTGGTGTTAGTGTCGATCGTGGATGGTCTTGAGTCTTCCGGCAATCACCTTCGACAACTGTTGTTGGGCGGGAAAACATCGAGATAGGACGACACGACTGGATTCACTCGGACATTTACAGCGCATCCCTGCTAACTCAGAACAAAACTCCGAATCACGCCGTGGACCCAGGCTTTGCTCAAACATCGAGCACTCTTCTCCTCTCATCAACTGGCCTTGTTTCACCGACATCTACTAACAACGCTCAACCGCGTTTCTATACCCAGCGAGTATTCATCATCTACAGCCCGGTATTTGGCTTCACCTCCACAACCGCAACGAAATATACAACTCCAAGTCTTTCGTTTCCGGCCGGTCAGCTCGATATCACTTCAACAAACTTTGCTTCCTAGTGCTGTGGGGGAGGTTTGCTGAACATCGGCTCGCGGTTTACTGTGGGGGCTTCGTATCGGAATCATCGTTCTTGCCAACTTCTTTTCGGCCCTCGGCTCTCCTCCGGCTGGACCGTGTTATCAATAATCGCTATCACTTTTAAATCGATATCATTTTTGCTCTTACTACGACATAATTTCACGACCCCAAATAACCTTATTTAATATAGTTTACACGACTTGACCTCTACTTCAGTTGTGTACCAAGCGCTTGTGCTATTCATATTTTTAGCATTTAATACTGTCCCTATAATCCATATAACGATGGGCATATGTTGTTCGAGTGAAAGCGACGAAAGTCGTGTCAGCGCTCAGATTGATAAGAAGATTGAAGAGGATTCACGGAGGTTAAGGAGGGAATGCAAGATTCTTTTGCTAGGTAATTGTTGATGGATATATCTATTTTGGGGTTCCTTCTAACATTGTTCCTAGGTTCTGGTGAGAGTGGGAAGTCCACGATCGTCAAACAGATGAAGATTATCCATCAGAATGGCTACACCCTTGAAGAGCTTGCAATGTATCGCCTAACGATATATAAAAATCTGGTTGACTGTGCGAAAGCTTTGGTGATGGCTTTACGGCAATTTGAAATAGAACCCGAATCGTCTACTAATAAGGTAGGGTTGTGGTCCTCACCTTGAAGTGAAAAAATGCTGATTATTTTTGACTAGGAGTACGCCGATTTTATTGTCGAGTTCCAAGTTGACCCCGATCCAAATACCCCCTTAGATCCTAGGCTTGCTGCTGCTGTTGTTTCACTATGGAAAGACCCTTGCATACCCAAGGTAATGGCACATCAGAACGAGTTCTACCTAATGGATTCTGCACCCTAGTAGGTCACAATCTTTATTCCTTATTGGCATCAAAATTGGTACTTACCCGGATTTATCAGCTTCTTTGAAGAGGCACTTAGAATAGGCCACAGAGACTACATACCCACAGAACCGGATGTGCTGCGGGCACGAACTAAAACAACCGGTATCTACGAGACCAGGTTTTCGATGGGTCAATTAAGCATCCAGTAAGACAACTCATAACTGTCACCCAAATAAGTTGAACCATAAAGCTAATCGTCTCTTGCAGCATGTTTGATGTCGGTGGTCAACGAAGTGAGCGGAAAAAATGGATACATTGCTTTGAAACTGTCACATCAATCATTTTTTGCGTTGCACTGAGTGAGTACGATCAAGTTTTGCTGGAGGAATCGAACCAGGTAAAATACCAGCATCGTGAATTCAATGAGCACCCACAAGCGTTCTAACTACATGCAGAACCGGATGATGGAAAGTTTAGTTCTCTTTGACTCCGTTGTGAATAGTCGATGGTTTGTCCGCACAAGCATCATCCTGTTCCTCAACAAGGTAGACTTGTTCAAGCAAAAGCTAGCTCGGAGTCCGCTTTCAAATTACTTCCCCGATTACTCTGGAGGCAATGATGTGACTAGAGCCGCCAAATATCTACTTTGGCGATTTAACCAAGTCAACCGCGCCCATCTCAATTTATATCCTCAGTACGAGCCATCTTCTCCCGTTTTAGATATGGCTAATTTGCTAATACAGAGAATATGCAGCCTTACCCAAGCAACAGATACATCAAATATCCGTTTAGTATTTGCTGCAGTCAAGGAGACGATATTACAGAACGCACTAAAGGAATCAGGCATATTATAACCTGCATGCGCGATAGGTGGTGATCATTAATAAACCCGATGATCCCTTGTACAAAATACTTTGCTTATTAGTTACCGGTATTGCTTTTATTTCTTTTGTTTTTGCTTTTCTGGCTTTTGTTTCGGCTTCTTACTTGAAATCGACTGTTCCGGGTAGCGTGGGGATAGTTCAGTTTGAAAACGGGGAGGCATCGTGTCACATCTCGAAAAAAGGGATTGCTTTTATTTCCTTAAGGGCATAGCTACTTTTTTGGAGGGGTAGCTGTTGAATTGCTTGGTCTCTCTCTATCTCATTTTTCTTTCTCTTTTCCTTCTTTCTTTCTCCCTTTCTTTTTTTCGGTATGGGTACAAAGCACGGGAGCATCTTGTGTGAATTGGTTCGCGTGGTTTGTCAAGCATCGGAGTTCAGGCGAGAGTCCTTCAACACTCGCAATTGTGTATAGTCCTTTCGTAGTCTTTTTATTCCTTTCCCATGTTTCGTTTCTTAGCCCTCCTTCTACTTATTGCTTTTATCCTTTCTTTTCACGTATAAGGGTTGATGGGTGTGAAGATGTAATTGGAACCGGTTACTTCGTCTCCCGATATTGCTTTCTCCGGTGCGGCAATTGTGCGTGTTATCTTGCGTCGTCATGAATTATCTTTCACCTTTCATCAAATATCGCGGCAGAGGGGGGGGGGGGGAGGGGTGTATCTTCTCCTGATCCATTTTTCCCGCTGCCAGGATTACATAGGATTATGCTTGGGCAGATCCCGCACTGCCGATACACCGAAAAGATTGGGGGTGGAAATATTTTTTAGAAAGGTGGGATTTGCAGCTCTTGTATGCAGACATGGAGGCAGAATCGATGGCATGGGCATAGAGTGCGATGCTGTTTCCTTATTCTTCCGATGCAATTTTTTTTTTTTCCCTTCCCGTTGCAGTTGGAATAACTAGACTCCACGGGGTGTGGTCAATCTTAAATATACGCCGAAGTGATGTATGATACGCAGGAAGTTGATCGACTACCCTTAGTTTCCATACAAAGTCTTGGAATTGACCATACGGTCCATACCCCCGTGTTGACCACACCCCCCGTGAGGTTGTCTACGTGGTGGTGGGTGCAGAATATCGATATGACAGCTTTCTATAGGAGTCGGTATGTAACAGATTCTGACCCCTCTTGCACTGTGTTACCCCGCGTATTATTTTAGGTTGTGTACTTTGCTTGTGCAGTCCTTATCGCTAGTAAACGTATCAAGTGCTTTGATTTCCTTTTTTGGGTCCGCTACCCCACCGGTTGTTTATGCTCAAGGTTGTTTCCACCCCACCAGTACTGCACCCCACCATCTCCATCGACACAACACATACGATGTTGCTTGCTTTTGAGATCGGTGTGTGTATTACTGGGGTTTCGTCTGAGTTTTACGTGCTGGAGTGTCGAGTATGGTTCGGTCTCTTCCCCTCACTCGGTGGTGGGGGAGACTTGGGAATGTTGTCCGTGCAGAGATCAACTTATAGTACTCTAGCTTTAGCCAACAAATAGGGCATGAATAAAGCTGCTACCCGTTCCGCTCGCGTTATAGTCCAACTCTCTCCTTGTCCCCTCTTCTGAGCCAGGCCCTTCTCCTCAGCCCTTCTCCTCAGCCATTACTTATAGAGTTGGTCATTCCATCCCTCCTCTTACCATCACCCACCACCCATCACCCATCTTTCATCAGTCTTCTACTCATTGCTTTGTAATTTTACCTTCGTAGTTGAAGCAATTGAAAATGTCTGCACCTCCAATTTCGAGCCCTCCAGCTCCCGGTGTTGTCGAACCTCATTTCCGTCCTAAACATCGAAGGACCCATACTGGCTTTGGTGTTCGTGAGATCAAGGCCGTTGAAGCCAGCATCCCGCAACCATTGAGAGAAACGTAGGCTACTCATATTTCACAGAAAAGCAATCCTGTATTCCTGACTAATTTATTATCTTTAGTTGGCTCAAACTTGTGAGATCTTGCCTCCAAGCCTATTGCCCAATTGTCCATGGAATATTGAATACACTAACCTGAGTAGGCTGCTACCGAGTTCACAGGGAAGCAGGAGTTCCAGGTTTGTGCCTTTCTTTAGTAAATTAAGTATGATGCTAATATTTTCCCGCAGCGAGAGGTTGTTCGTCATGTAGAGACCACTTTGGCTCGTTCAATGTACAACTGCGACGATTTGGCAGCATATTCCGGCACAGCTCTTGCTGTCCGTGACAAACTCGTAGTTTCGTGGAATAAAACCCAGCAACACCAAACACTCAAGGACCAGAAGCGAGTTTACTACCTTTCTCTTGAGTTCCTTATGGGAAGAACTCTCGACAATGCCATGTTGAATACAGGAATCAAGGACACTGCAAGAGAGGGTGTTGGTGAGCTTGGTTTCAGAATTGAAGATGTCATTGACAAAGAGCATGATGCTGCTCTTGGAAATGGTGGTCTTGGAAGATTGGCGGCTTGTTTCTTAGATTCCCTTGCGACCTTGAACTACCCAGCTTGGGGTTACGGTTTAAGATACCGCTACGGAATCTTCAAGCAGGAGATTGTAGATGGCTACCAGGTTGAAGTTCCAGATTACTGGCTGGATTTCAACCCCTGGGAATTCCCGCGTCATGATGTCTGTGTTGACATCATGTTTTACGGTTATGTCACCAAGTGCAGGTAAGTTTATTATGAGCCTCTTACTTTCTTTAAAAATCGATCATTGACATCTTCCTCTAGCGATGATGATGGCAAGATCTCACACCTCTGGGAGGGAGGTGAAATAGTTCAAGCAATTGCATATGATGTCCCCATCCCCGGCTTCGAAACTGCCACAACCAATAATCTCCGTCTGTGGTCCTCACAGCCGTCTAGCGGTGAGTTTGACTTCCAGAAGTTTAACTCCGGTGACTACGAAGGCTCTATCCGTGAACAACAAAGGGCCGAGACCATTTCTGCAGTCTTGTACCCCAATGACAACATCTCCGCCGGTAAAGAACTCAGACTTAAACAGCAATATTTCTGGGTCGCGGCCTCATTGCATGATATCGTAAGACGATTCAAGAAATCACATCGCAGTTGGAAAGAGTTTCCAGATCAAGTTGCGATCCAGCTCAACGATACCCATCCAACCCTGGCTATTGTTGAGTTACAAAGAATCTTCATCGATATTGAGGGGCTTACCTGGGATGAAAGTTGGGATATCGTCACCCGTACTTTCGGCTACACAAACCATACCGTTCTTCCAGAAGCACTTGAGAAATGGTCGGTCCCTCTATTCCAGGGTCTTCTCCCACGCCATCTTCAGATCATCTACGAAATCAATCTTTACTTCCTTCAAGGCGTTGAGAAGAGATTTCCCAAGGTTCGCTAGAAAATCCACTTAAAATACTCCTTCCTTACAATTTTCAAAATCAAATCTAACCTATTATAAAGGATCGTGAATTGCTGCAACGAGTTTCTATCATTGAGGAGAGTCAGCCTCAAGTAATCCGAATGGCTTACCTCGCGATCATTGGCTCCCACAAGGTAAATGGTGTTGCCGAGCTACACTCCGATCTTATCAAAGCTACAATCTTCAAAGATTTCGTTGCCATATTTGGCCCCGATAAGTTCACAAACGTCACAAACGGTATCACCCCTCGCCGCTGGCTTCACCAAGCAAACCCCAAACTTTCGGATCTTATCTCGAGTAAGCTGGGTGGATACGATTTCTTGAAGGACCTAAACCTCCTCAAGGGGCTCGAAAGGTTTGTCGATGATAAGGAGTTCCGAAAGGAAGTAAGTTTTCTTCTTAAACCCCCAAACTAAAATATACTGACATAAATAAGTGGATGGAAATCAAACTAGCCGCGAAGATAAGGCTTGCGAAATACATCAGGGACACTACCCAGATAGCAGTTAACCCTCATTCGCTATTTGACATTCAGGTTAAGAGAATACACGAGGTAAATTTTATCACAGGAATATTTTGAGCCTATCTAATTCATCCTTTAGTACAAACGCCAACAAATGAACATTTTCGGTGTCATCCACCGATACCTGAGACTCAAAGGGATGGAGCCTAGTGAGCGCAAGAAACAAGTACCCAGAGCTTCTATTTTTGGAGGAAAGGCTGCTCCAGGTTACTGGATGGTGATTATCAAATTTACCTATCTTTAGAAATCTTAAATTAACACGTAGTAGGCAAAAACAATCATTCGTCTTATCACCGCTGTCGGTGAGGTCGTAAACAATGATAAGGATATTGGTGATCTTCTGAAGGTCGTTTTTATCGAGGATTACAATGTTAGCAAGGCAGAGATCATCATTCCAGCGTCTGATATTAGCGAGCACATTTCTACCGCCGGAACTGAAGCTAGTGGAACAAGTATGACTCAATCCTTGGTATTTACTATCCGATTATATATCTAATCCTCTTTAGGTAACATGAAGTTCGTCCTCAATGGTGGTTTGATTATCGGAACTTGCGATGGTGCCAACGTGAGTCACCACAATTGTGCTTGAAAAGATTAATCATTGACATCTTCCTCGCAGATCGAAATCACACGCGAGATTGGGGACGAAAATATCTTCTTGCTTGGCCACTTGGCAGAGGTCCGTACTTCAAAATATCCCATATTAATGCATCGGTTTTTGCTGATAGATTCCTAGGATGTTGAGGAACTTCGTCACCAGCATCGCTTTGGAAAAGTCCAGATGGACACCAATCTCCGAGAAGTCTGTGACGCGATTGAGGCTGGAAAGTTCGGTGATCCGAAAACTTATAGCGGCTTGATCTCGGCCCTTACAACTGGCTGTGATTACTACCTTGTTAGTGATGATTTCTCCAGTTATCTCACCACTCAGGATTTAGTCGACACAACTTTCAAGGATAAGGAAGACTGGGCTACAAAGTCGATCATGAGCGTCGCGAGTATGGGATTTTTCAGTGCTGATCGTGCCATTAGCGAGTAAGTGTCCCTTAGTTTCTCGTAATGGGGGAATCGATTTTAACTTTATCATCCTAGGTACGCCGATACAATCTGGAACATTGAGCCAACCCCACAAAAGAAGTAAAGGGTACAGGGTTCATTAGTATTAGTATTAGTAGCTTATGAATTGTTGCCATTACTATTGCCCTTGGCGGCAGGATTGGTACATATTGGAATTCAAAGCCGTACATACATCCCGGAGTTTCTTTTTTGTTGCTTTTTCTTTCTTTCGGTTTTCTTTTTGTTACGTAAAGCGAAGCGATGAGTTGAGGTCATTAGATACCAGTAAATAAAATTTGTTCTTGCTCGAAATTATTATGGAAAGTGTCTTTGTTACCAGGCCGGGTAACATTCAGAAGTTACCCGTGTGTCCCTATCTTAGTCATTTACCATTGACGTCCATCCCACGCTACTTAAGATAAGCTTCTCTCTTACAGGCGCCCACTCATGGTATTGTAAGACCAATTTTGCGCAATGAGTATCCCAGCTCTTCTCGATTACGTTCTGGAAGAAGTTTCCTTAGATGGGGAAGACGGTAATTTCATCCCACTACTATAATGCACTTATAACGCCTTTGAATTTCAGTTAAAACCGTCGTGTGTGGCGTCTGAATAACAAATCACTAATCTTATGCTGAAATATTATTTTGGAGCCCTGGGTCCGAAATATTGAGCCTCAATACCCATTTTGATTCCTTACCTTATTGACTGCATATTATGGGGGACTCGCCTCGTTCGATCCTCGTCATCGCCGCTCTAATTTCTTCTTTTTATAGTCTTTCAAGAGATAAATTGCTAATATAACCGGAAAACAAAATAAAAATAGGGACAACAATTCACCAGCTGTTTGCATATGTTACCACCTTTTACGCCAAAAATCCTCAGCCTAAAACCGACATATGTTCACTGACATCCGATAGTGCGCCAGTTGATGATGTGCCAAGCCTTCAGAGACCCGACTCAGTTGGGGTAACAATGTGGAATTTACCCAACCTAGAGGAAGAATTTCAGGATTATGTCTGGGATCTTTTGAGGATGGAGAAAGACTTTATCATTGGGAAGAATAATGAAGGCCGCAACCTAACTCTAAAAGACATCGTAGATGATCTTCGGAAAGATAAAATCCCCAAGAAAAGTAGTGGGGAGTCAGAAGTTAGAGGGTCCGTTTCAAAAGACCAAGAGAGGGGTGAGATAGGCCAGGAGAAATGGAGAGTTTATGCTTCCGAAGAAAGACGTTGGCGAGCACTCACAGGTCATGGAGTGGATCCCAAAAAGGCATTATCACTTGGCAATGATAGGGGGATTCATGGGTTAGACTAACTTATTAATAGGTCCCTAATGCAATCTTCAAGTGCCTCGAGGTTATTGGCAAGCATCGTGAAATGGGTATAATTCAACCGGAATTGACCAGAGTGACCGGACAGGACAAGAAATCTGTTCCTGTGCGAACTACGATGCTCAAAAGTCAAGGATATATTGAGAAGAAGAGCGTTCTGGTAAAGAATCTCAACACCAGTAAACTCACCTTGGCACGGTTCGCCTTTCAACGAGATGTAAGACGGACTATACAGGCCCCACCAGAAAAAGACCCTAGAAAGAAAGGCAGGCGGCAGCTTGACAGAGAAGACGAGGGCCCAAATTTCGCCTGGACCGGGCCTACTATCGACACTGAAAAACTTATCAAAGCTATTCTCTCCGAGTTAAAATTAGCAAAAAACCGAGTATTAATGCATAGCGATTTAAAAAGAAAATTGGTATGTGGCAAATGCAACATTTTATATTCAGCATTAGCTTATCGAGACATAGGGCATGGATAAATCTCGATTCCATTGGCGTTCATTCTCAAGAATTCTTCGAAAATTGGAATCATTGGGTGTACTAAAACGGATCAGGGTGCCTCTCAAGCTTAATCGGAAGTACACCAAAAGAGAGGCGAACAGAGAAATAGCAATATCGGAACAATGTCATGCCCGATGCGTAAGATATTTGCGCGATATGGATGCTTGTGATTGGCGCAAAGTCCTCACTGCTTTTTCAAAGCGTGAAGTGAACATGGAGGATGAAGAAGGGGAAGGAGGAGGAGCTGTTGAGGCATCCGATGACGATATAGCCAAGGATAAAGACGCCGATGAGCTGGATGCTGACGCGGCGAAAGAGCTGGAGAATGTTGACGTTGATGCAGTAGGAGAGATTGATAGGGATACACCTCAGTGGCGGGCTGATAAGCCCTTGACAAACATAATCTTCGACATTGTAGATAAGGCAGGAAAGGATGGGATTACAAGCATGGTAAGACTTATGGACCCTCTAATACTTATCTCATATGCATATATACTGATGGCCCGTATTTATCAAGGATCTGATGTCTAGGACTGTTGGGCCCTTATACTATCGCCCCATGGACCAGATTCTTCATCGAATGACTGATTTCCCCAGACAATCGCAGCCCCCTCAGTACATGCATCTTGCTATAATTCGAGAGACTGGGATTACTGGTCGATCAACGCACTATAGATATTTTAGTTTTCAGTGGCATCAACAGCTCGTTTCTGAAGGATTGGCAACTGAGCCCTATGAGTCCGCCCTTAAAAAGAAGGGGGTGAAGCAAGGCTCTGTCGGGACCTCTTTCCAAAAGGCAGATGAAGTTGATATTGAGACGGATGAATTTGGATTCCCTGTTCTAGATACCTCCCGATTTGTAAAAAGGGATGGAACTGGGACTCTCAGGGATAGCCAACTACAAGGCAAAAAGAAGGAGAATCTGAAAGTACTCACATCGCAATTTAATATCGTCAATGATAATAAGGGCGGTAGGATTATCGACTGGAAGAGCAGTAGTACGTGTAAGCACTCAAAATTCGTTTGGAATTTGTCTAACTTTAAATAGACCGCGGAGCAGGAAGACCACGCCGAAGTGAGAAAGGGGAGGAAGGACCGTACCTAGAAGAAACAAGACGACGCGCAGCCGCTAAGAGCGGGGGTGCACCCGCCAAAAGTAGACTTAGTCAAGGACTCAGTTCTATCGTTACTGAACACATGGGAACAGAACCTGGAGAGGCACAGCCACTCGAAGCTGGCGAACAAAGAATAACTGAAGGCGTATCTAATATACAAGAGCCATCCGTCCCCAAGCGCCGTGGACGTCCGCCGAAGAAGCAAAAAACAGACAATGGCGAGCCATCTGTAAAACGTCGTTATACAAAAAAGACGCAGAATGCTGTTGCGCCAGATATAACTGGGGACCAAGGTCCACCCGCGGAAACCACGCCCCAGAATGGGCAGCATAGTGGCCAATTGGTTCAGACAAATTCCGTAGCTATGGGTTCTTCTGCTGTGTCTATAGCAAAGCGGAAGGCCCCAGTTAAACAAACACAAAATCGTAAATCGAAGCGTATGAAACAAGCGCTGCCTAATGAAGGTAGAACAATACCTAATACTGAGGGCGAAGTCGAGGCTGCTAGCGCACTAGAACCTGGTTCTGTCGTGGATGTCGAACTCGAGAACACAAAAGGAATGCCAAGCAGCTATCGGGAAGATACTCGCATTGACACATCTTCTAAGGACAATAACATAATCGCCGCAGTTAATCACGAGCGCGGCGCAGGAGCTAACGGTATAAAAACAGTCGCATCTAACGGCCTAGATACCATTAGTTCTACACCCAACGGTTCAACTCTTCAAACCCCTTCAAAGCCGGTTCATGTTATCAACGGGATAGCCGTAGAGGAAGAAAAATTGGATGTTGAGGGGAATGAATCCTACGGCTCCATTGGAGGCATGTTAGCATTAGCTCGTCAACAGGTCGTTCTTGATCTTATTAAGGAACATGGCGGTGTTTTCCCAGGAGGAAATGAGCTTCGTTTTGCCTTTGATAAAAAATATCGCCAGAAGAACCCAAAAGCCGGACTTTGTGACCGACGTTTAATCCGAGGCATAGTTCAATCACTTCAATACAAGAAAAAAATCCAGGCACTTACATTTACTTTTACCAGCGGTAGTGGGAGTGCAATCACTAAAAAGATATTGGTGGATGCTAGTATCAGTACTGACTCGCCAAAAGTCGATGCCATGGTTAGAGAAATGATGTCTGTGGAAGGAAACCTTTGGTTTCCACCTAATACAGACCTTCAACAAGATATACAGGATAGGTTCGCCAAACCACCACACTGGTCTCTACCTAAACCACGGGAGGTTGAGGGTGTTGAATTTGAGCGAATACACCCAAATTCTGTCATGCAATTGAAAATGAAGCGCGCGGCGATGGCAGCCGACCGCTTAGCCGCGAGGGCTGCAAGGATTGCCACGCCAACTAAACCCCGAGGCCGCCCACGTATATACACTGAGACCCTCATTCCATCTAATTCAACAGGCAGACGTAAAAAATTTACAGATGAACAAAAAGAGGAGGCCGCTCGCCGAAGAAAGGCTGAGATCAAAGCTGAAAAGGTATTATTGAAGTTGAACCAACAATACCGCAACGAACCACTTGACCCCTACGATCCACCGCATACAGAAGAGAATTTACCAAGGCGAGTTTGGTGGAATGACTTTGTGGAAAGGGATCTTAACGAGCCAAGAGACGAAAGGAGATTTTACCAAGAAATTGAGGAGGTCGAAAAGTGGGAAAAAAGGATGGATAAAGCTCCAGTGGCTGAAAATAGCGAAAAAACTTTCATTATGATTAATCATTTTGCGCCTGATACCCAGGTTGGGGAAAACTTTACACAGGTCCCTATATTAGACATGGACCAGCGCATTAGAGCACCAGATTTCTCCGAGACCCGACCCATTGGTCCCAGGAAGCCAGGACCTAAACCCGGTAGCACTAGGAGGAAGCCAGTACCGAAGCCTACTCGGACAGTTGATATACTCATGGGAGAGACGCCGAAAAGAAAGCGCAGAGCTCCAGGTTCATTCGAAAAGATCCCTTCTCGTCGTGAACGGGCTATGACTGCAATCCGCAAAAACACACTCAGAGCATCTGACACACTTCCTCTTGAAGAACGTGCGTATCCAAAGCTCTCAATTTCCCGATTACTAATACTGACTCTATATAAGTCCCTCCACGCAGATTTCAGTTTAGAAACCAGTACATCATACCTAAAGAGGACGAAGATTCGCTACTTATTGCTATAATAATTGTCAGAACTATCTTTGGGGGTTGGGATCGTAAAATAGACTGGAACCTTGTACAGACTGCCATCCCTAAGCACAATGCGTTAACACTACAAAAACGCTGGCCACGTGTGCGCGAGATTCATAAGACACATATGAAGAAGCTCCAAGCGGAATTTGAGCAAATGTTTCTCGAGGCCTATGAAAAGGGCGAACTACCAGCTTTCAACCCTGCCGACTCGTCAACTTTTGACTTGCCCTTTGTCGTTACATGGTTCCGTGAGAACCTAGAACTTCCAGAGTAAGCCCGACCGGCGCTTTTCGCTCACAGACTAATTATTAATTAACACGTGCATTCTAGGAGTCAATCGGTACCTGAGCTTCCCATAACCCGCGAGGCTTTCGATAAAATTTATGAACTACGCGCCGATGGACCTTCAACTTGGAGGAATGAGTTCCATAGCCCTGTTCTTACGATGGGAAATAGGGGGAATCACTTTGTGTGTCATCCCTATGAGATACCTTTGCATGAAAAGGAACGCCCTGCCGAGGACGAAGAAACTTTAGAATACATTAAGTCAGTAATTAAGGTATTTTCAGCCCTGGCTATAATTTGATGGCCTCAACTAACCGAAATTTCAGGCCAACATCATCACTGATGCCTCTGAATACAATCCCAAGAAGGCATTTGAAATTCTTCATTCGTATCCGGAACGCCTTGTGGATGAAGCATTTTATACACTTATAATCAGTAAAACCATAGCTCATAAGAAAGATAAAACAAGGTTCACACCTGGGCGTAACTATGAGTTTACTGATAAATTTCACCACTCACTCCGCACACCGATGGATGAGGGTCTTTTTGCTCAAGCCGTATCTTATGAGACATACATCCGTGAAAATTTCAAGAGGTATAAAGCAATTGAAGTGTCTCCATTGACAAATGATGGTTCGATGGCCTGTTTGTTTGATATGATGGCTTCTAGGCGGGTATGAAAACTACTCCACCCACACGCCCAAGCCCCAAACTAACAGTCTACAGATAATTCTATGTAAAAGTGGGTATTTTGCTGATAGGCTTGGCTTGATTGATGGGTATAAAACCCGAGGGATGGACAAAGATATTGTCAACTTTAAAGTCCAGATCAAGCCAGGACCACGATATGAGTCCAAATCAAGAACACTGCCAGCTCCTCCATTCCCAATGGGGAATCCAGAGAGTATGGCTGAGCCCATTCGCCTGTGGGTGGATATTAATGGGAAACTCATTACGGGGATGTGGCTTAAAGTCACAACTGCAGTTCTCGCATTGATCACTAGTCGGCCAGGAATTCACATGAAGGAAATCATGAGGGTCTTGTGGCCCGGATTGACCTTAATCGAGGTTGAGGAGATAGTGAATTGGCTATCTTCTCGGGGATCTGTCAAGTACAACAATGAGGGTGGCGACGATACCAAAACAGGATGCTGGCCTAATGAGGGCTACTTCCTCGCTCTGCAGTCTTGATTTTGTTTTTCTTCGAAGGTCTCTCCGTCAAACATATGGCATGATTAATATCGAAATGTTGTCAAACAGATCTAACATCTACCTATGGGCAATGCCGGTTTGTAGATAAATTCGACCCTTATAACAGAGCCCTATGTAGACGTGTAACATCAGGTTGTAGGTCCAACGCAAGTTTATTATCATTCCATCAATGCTGTAAGGTTAATTACAACCTGCCATTACTTTTTCCAATGACAACTACAGCCTATTCTCCCTATAATGGCATCCTTTACTAGTATAAGGGGTTTTCTCCTTGCTCTAACGTTAATTAAACCGTTGGATGTCGTTGTAACCAAATACTCACAAAAGATTCTGTCCATGTGTGAGCGTAATCAAGTATTTTCTATAAGGATACATTGAGAAACATCCCCCCCTTTTTTTTAAGGGGGGGAGATCGGTTGTATTTGTTTAAGGTACAAAACATTACATAAAGTATAAACTATGACATACTAAGAAGCATCCCTAGTGCGTACTTTTATAAATAAGCTTGCAGGGATAAATATAAGGCTCCGCGCTACTTGTTTAGGTCAATTAATTCCCGGGGAAACTCAGGGGGTAATCAAGGACAATTATACCTGCAAATAGTTAAAACCTTCATGTAATCACCGAAAATTTCGAATCGACTTTTTACCGAAGATTAAGTACATGACAGTCAAAAAAGGGAAACCGTATTGAGTAGATTGCAAACTTACATCGTCATGGGAAATCGAATCCAAAAGTGTACACAGAGACGAGTGGTCTGTTGTATTAGGTATTGTTCTACTCGAGAAGCGATCTATATCAATTACTTTCCGCTGCCACACTGACCGAGATATGGAACTTGTCATAACCATTAGGTTGCACCTGTATGGGGTATCAATGAATCATCGGCTATCACTCGCCCGGTATTGGCGGTCACACACCAACACTTAAACCAACCAAACATCAGCACTCAGTCTCACCGCATAGTACATATTTCTCAGTTAATTATAACTAGATGCTTTAATACATAGCGAAAACTATATCTTCTTCACCCCACCCACAGACCACATCTCATATCTTACCCTCATGTCTTGCGTAATTTGCGGCACTGCTTTCTCCATAGCCTGATCAAAGTGCGCCTTACTAACAGCATCAATATCAAACGATTCACGCATGGCATAATGAATCGCCTCATCGCAGATATTTACAATCTCTGCGCCAGAGTATCCATCCGTTCTCTCTGCTAGTAAATCTAGATCCACGTCCGGTGAAACCGACATCTTCTTCGTTTTAATTTGAAGGATCTGCTTCCTGGCATCAAGGTCTGGTGGACCAACGTACAGGATAGTGTCGAGACGCCCGGGGCGAAGGAGTGCCGGATCCTGAAATTATTAGCATCTCTATCGTCCTCAATAAGAAATCAACCTACTCTAATCAAAGAAAGATTGAACATACAATAATCTCGGGTCTGTTCGTTGCCGCAAGGATAGTAACGTTCTTCAAACTCTCGATACCATCCATCTCATTCAATAAAGCCGTCAGCACACTCGCTCCAACACTGCCACCACTACTCCTACCCTGTCCACCCTCTCGTGATGCGCTAAGGGCGTCGATCTCATCAAAAAATATAATGCTAGGACTTGCGGCGCGGGCTTTCCGGAAGATCTCACGGACAGCACGCTCTGACTCGCCAACGTACATACTGAAGAGCTCGGGCCCTTTGACGGCCATGAAGTTGAGGCCTGCCTCGGTAGCGAGAGCCTTAGCTGTAAGAGTTTTGGAGCAGCCCGGAGGGCCGTATAGCAGTAGACCTTTACGAGGAGTGCCGCCAAGACGGGAGAATACTTCAGGGTGCTGGGAGAAGCATCTATCAATATCTCAAATATTAATACGGAGTTAGATAATAGTTTGCTCACAGTCAATGGCCATTCTACAGCTTCTCGAAGACGCTGCTTGACTTCTTCTTGGCCGCCGATGTCGGACCAGCGGACCTTGGGGGGTTCTAGAAATATCTCCCTCATAGCTGTGGGCCGCACATCCTTCAAAGATGCCTCAATGTCATCCTCCAGAATCACCACTCCTTCTTCCTCAGTCTCTTCATCTTTATGTCCCTCAACTAATTCAAGTCTCTTGAGTCCGATTGTGAAAGCAGTCCTAACCAATGACTCTAAATCCGCACCCACGAACCCGTGCGTCCGTGCCGCCAACGTCTTTATAAACTCCTCCTTCCCTTTACCCTCCCGCCCCTCAAATGGCAGCTCCTTCATCAAAACCTCTAGGATCTCTCCCCTCGAATTCACATCTGGAATGCCGACCTCAACCTCCCTGTCAAACCTTCCGGGTCTTCTCAATGCCCCATCAACCACGTTTGGCCTGTTTGTGGCCGCAACAACAACAATCTTCACTGCTTCACCCCCGCCACTATAGTCAAGCCCGTCCATCTCCGTCAACAGTGTCGTCACTACCCTACCTTCGCCGCTGTCACCCGCCGTACGCTTTGGTGCAAGGCTGTCGACCTCGTCGATAAACACAATTGCGGGTTGGTGAGCGCGGGCTTCAGCAAAGACGTGGCGGATAGCAGCTTCTGATTCACCCATGTATTTTCCGATGATGCTGCCATTGAGGACAAAGCAGGTTGCTGAGAGTTCAGATGCAATGGCTTTGAGAAGGAGCGTTTTTCCTGTACCTGGAGGACCGTAGAGAAGGATCCCACGCGGTGGGGTTAGATTAAAGCGTGTGAACTGGTGAGATTGGTATAGTGTTGATAGAAGGAAGGCCTTGAGAGTATTAATCTGCTTTGAGAGGCCACCAATAGAGTCGAAGGTGGTACGTGAGGGTAGGGCGATAGTAACTGATGGCTTTTCCTCCGCTGGTGGGGCCCGAGGGGCCCGGGTAGGCTTTGACCTTGTAGAGCTAGGACTAGAAGTGGAAGGGTCGGCTGAGCCAGTGGTGAGCTCAATAATCGTAGAATCGGTCATCTTATATGCGGGCACCGAGTGCCCATCATTGATCTCCTGGGGTACGTTTTTTGCAACTATCTTTTCGATACGAAAGGCTCGTTTCACGCCCTTGTATTCGACCGCGTTGAGGATCAGACCCTCCGAGATGTATTTTGTCTCCACTACATACACATAGAAGAGTCTCAGCACCAGTCCCTCTACAACTAACTACAGTTGTCCCAATATCCAACATACCAAGAACATGCTCCAAAAACCATCGCCACCCCTCAGCTTGATTTTTCTCAATCCCAATTCTACTCTTGTTTGGAACTGTCGTCCCAGGCCTGGCAGTAGGCGGTAGCGGCTCTTCGTACTCGATCTCTTTAACGAGCACGTTCAAGGCGTCCTCGACCTTCTCGGTGTACTTCCTGATCAGAACTTTGTCTTCGAAGCCTACGCTCAAGGCTGCGCGAACGTTATCAGAGATAAGAGCAATTCCTTTTTGGAGGTGCGCATCGGAGGCGAGCCAGGCAATAGCGGGTATGATAGGTGTTTTGGCGGTCTCGGAGGTCTCTGCAGAGGTAATATGGCATAAATCGCTAGATTTTATGTCGAGATAATGCAGGGAGCCGCGATTTAGATTGATGCGTAGAAAGGTCTTGTGGGAGACTGGGGTTGGGAATGGGCGACTGAATATTACGATAGGTGTTAATGGCATGAACTATAACTAGCTACTAGGTCATGGTAGAGGGGGAACAATTACATAGTAAAGAGGTGAGGGTTTTGATCGCCTTTTAGAGGACGAGCTGTCGCGGCTTTTGGAGGCATTTTTGACAGTTTTTGTCTCAGTGTGGTTCTCGAAAAATCTTTGGTGGGGCTGTGGAAGTGGGGTGTGACGTCAAAAGCCGGGTAACAGTGACAGTTTACCCAGCAAGCGAGTTATTTATTTTATACCACCATGACCTATCACTCGGCAATGAGAAACGGTATATAAGGGGCTCCATAATAATACGCTTTTTCGAGAAAAAAAAAATGCAGAATTCACTGGAATTGTAAAACGCTCAACTCTTTACCAGCGCGTACCCCGTCGCCCTCCCGTACCAATCAATCTCCCTGTATAATCTATAATTCCCCGGTTTCTACGTACTTACAAGCTCTTGTTCATGAACCGTCTCTTGGTGAAGCTCAACCACCACTGAACAAGTTAGCCCAACACATAAATGATAACTCTAGAAAGCCACATACCTTGCTCGGCTTTCCAGTTCCATCCGCATAGATCCTGCCAAGAAGTCTAATAACTAACTCTTGCCTCATCTGACTGATGTAACCTCTCAAGTTCTCGGCATCCGCCCTATCCTTCGGAGGCTGGTAGAGCGCGTTCAGGGGGAACGCTGGATCTCCAGGGAGCGCAAAGTGGTCGAGTGCGGAGGTTTGAAGAGCCTGCGTTTAACCCATTGTAAGCAAAATAAGACCTAACGTGGAATGCATGATAAACTACCTTCTCGGAGTCTCGCAGACTCATAGTTGGCTTAATCTTACTCAAGCAATCTGAGATCCATAGAATACCATAGATCAACGTTCGATCAGCTGGCCCCTTGATCTCAAAGTTGCGAAAAAAGGTGTTGGCCCGGAATAACGTGAGAGTCTCGTCGAGCACATCGTAGTGTTCGCTATCTGGGTCAACATCGAGGTCGCTCGTATTTGGAGGTAGTGCCGGGATAGGATATGCTGGCCCCCTAGTCCTCGTACGGAGTGGAAGAAGAGCGAAGTTCCCTATTCGGATAAATATCAATGTCTATTAGTATTAATGCAGCCGATGAGGTAACGGGATATATTTAGGCTTACCGACGACGCGGACGTCAGTATCTTGCAGGAACGCGGAGTGGTAGGCCTAGCGAGTAATGCATTTTATTAGTTTCGAGCTCTCTCCCTCAATTCAAAGAGTGGATAAGTGGGAGCTTACTGGCATTGTCAGGGGTAGTTGTGGGAATGGATGCTGTTCGTGGGGTGTGATTACACTGGATGGAGCTTCACCACGGTGTTGAGGCTTAGCTGGAGCTTCCGTCTTGGCGCCCCTGGGCTTGGGAACATGTTTGCGGGGCGATTGATGTGTTACCCGGTCTAACTAGCAAAAAAATTGGTGGGGTCAATGATCGGCTCGGGTATATATCCTGATATGGAAGTAATGGTATCTTTATAATTAGTCTTGTCTTCAAACTTCAAGTGTATCTATAGTTGTTCGGTACGCATCCGCCCTATAGAGTTAAGGGCTATATATGACGAGTGAGAGGTTGTGATTAAGCATAAACTAATCCAGGAAGTAGAATAGCTCGGAACTTATATAATTAGCAAATATATATAAAGCTCCGCGATCCGGCTCCGGAGTTACATAGTTATATTTTTCCAGAACTTATTTATGGTATTAACGTTACATTGCTGTTATATATGGAGCGGCAAATGTGTCAAAAGTAATTTCGCCAACGGTGGTATAAGCACTGAATTTCAGCCCTTGTTCCAGTATAAATGCTGACTTTCAGTCTTTATCCTGCATTATCATTAATACCAACAGTTTCACACAGGTGGTGAAATTCCCACTGGTGGACAATGTTCATATATATATATATATACTAGCATTATATAGCCCCTTTTAGCCAAAAGGTCTATGCTATTATCCATTTTAAGGTATAAATGCTGGTATTATTTTCACCACCGGTGGTAAAATCACTTTTGACACGTTTACCGCACCATAGATTTAGACCTATAATGTCACCTTTTATGGTAAAAGCACAGAAATTCCGGCCGAAAGGGCTATATAATTGCCAATATATGAGTCCTATTGTTCACCGGCGGGGAGTTTCATCACCGGTGAGAACCTTCATAAGTGTTTGTATTAATGATAGTGCAGCATGAAGACTGAAATTCAGTGCCTATACCACCGGTGGTAAAGTACACATGCAAAAATAAATATAAGTATAAAATAAAGTGATCTCTTGAGAAAATAAAGAAGAGACAAAATGATATAATAACTCCTTTACTAATTCATACATCTTTATAACATTAAAGAGAGCTTTCAACCTTGGAAGGTTCAAAAATAATCCTAGGTTTGAAATCCAACCATCGAGCTTCGGACTGCGAACCATCAGTCAATTTGAGTACTACTACCCAAGATCAAGGGCCTTACTATAGCTATCACGTTGTTACCCCCTCCGAATCTAGATTTTATTCCCGCATCCTCGTTCTACCTGGCCTCCAAAGATTTCTTCCAAACCAAGAGAAGGTCTTGCATGATGCATTAGAAGAATTTGTTACACCATTAGATATCAAGACTGAAGGACTTTTATATACCTTTCTTCCTTCTCAAGATTAACTATCAGGACGGTTTCAATACGTATACCGGATATGATATCCCAAACAGTATCCCACTGAACCTGCTTAGCGTGGGCCAAATTGTTGCGCTGCTTTTTAAGGTTGTATAAAATTTCTGGTGTTTGTGAGGTCCTAATCTCCCTGGCTGCCCTAAGATTTTCAAAAATCTGAATGATTTCGATCGAGATGGCGCTACGGGCCAAGTATTCGCTCGTGCCTCTTTCTGCCGCCATGAAATTCTATGCAGCAGTTGATAATTAGCTATTAATATAACTGAACACATGGATTTGATATATTTACCCTCCTATCGAGACGATAGAAAGCTAAAATCCTTTTGATCTCATCTAAAGATGTTTTTATTGCCATGAGTCGCGCTGAGTCATTACCACGAGGGGGGCGATTGCTGGTAGTTGGAGTCTTGGGCGCCGCAGACATGGATGCATGACGGACATGCCTAACATCAGAGACTCTAACACGGAGTAGTGGTTTTAGTTTGTCAGGTGTGGTAATTGAAAATGTAGATTTGCGGGCCATTGATACTCTAGATCCGTACTTTGGGAGAATGGCTGTCGCTAATGGAGCAGTGTTGCCTAAATAGTGCAGTCAGGCCATCTAAACAGCACCAAACTAGATCTCTGTATCCAGTGACAGGTTCGGTTCTTCTTTTTGTATGCACGTAGGTTTCTCACTACATGTATATATAGCTATATCTAAGTGTAGAAAATTAAAAGTATAAAGATCCAACTATATATCGACTCATGTGATCGAGAAATCATATCGTGGGAGGGTACAGGACCAACGGTTGATCAAGGGAAACCTGATCATTTGGTAGAAACTTGTCATGGCAACTTGATTGTGTAAATATCAGCGAAGCTACATCATAAAGTGGTCTCGTCGTATATTACATGTACATTCATATGAGTACTATGCATGTTTGATCGGAGGTTGCAATTGGGGCAGAGATATCGGCTTTACCACCTGTAAACTCAATAAAGACCGTTGCCTTGTAATTGACAAAGTATTTTGTTATGTAGTTCATTGTATGTGCACTGATAAGCAGGAAAGGATCACAAAACACTTTTAAAGCCATACGTAATTATACAATAAGACGAAGATTGATAAACCGATCCAGCAGCCCCAGACCCCCATCGTACAAACAAACAAGCCCGATCAGAACTTGCTGAGAAAACTAAGGCTAATAACAAACAAGACTTTGGCAGTTTATAAACGATCCAAGCATTGGATACATGATTTATAGTGTGTGTGAGAGTGTGTGTGTTTAGAATTGGTTGTCCTCTCCATAGCTTGAGTGAATGTACCTGCATATATATCCTGGGCTGCTGAGACCCACAGAATCCAGGACTGCCTGTTCCAGTAATAACAAACTCTTGTAGAAACCGTAAAGGCAGCGGGCTCAGTGACTATGCCATACCTCGAATAGGAAGTCCTGGGATACATTTCAACACTCCTAGCTTATACTTACATTACTCATCCAGGCGATCTCCATCCATGTATGTAAGTAGGTGCTCGTACATTATGCAGCCGTTTGTGCGCCAAACATGCAAGCACAATGACTCTCGCAAGGCGTGCAAGGTTTTGACCTATTAACTCCGAGAAGTGAGTACCTTGCCAAGTGCATGGTAACATGCGCACGGACACAAACCCGTTCGTTATCTGGGGTACCTTCAGCGGTTTCCCTCGGTATATACATGTAGCGATCGACTAACTACACCACCGACGTGCTTGATACCAGCATTCTGAATTCGAAATTACAATACAAAAATAAAAAAAATAGAACTCATGATAACTTCCCCTTTATGAATACCTCATAACATGTACCCCCACTTACCAAACGAAGAAGCGTATGATAGGGAGAAGAAAGAGACAAGGTAAATGTGGCCCTCATTCACCCGATAAGTTTGTTTAAACCCCGCCACCTATGTCACAAAGGGAGTTCAGTATCGTGTATCTACAAAGGGAGATAATAAGGGTTGGTCTCACCAGAACGTTCACAGCCTCCTAGAGCAAAGCTCTGGCCGGCCCCGACAGCTGCTTGAGCTTTCTTTGCGGCCTCCGATTTGGCATTCAGATTCAATGCCACTACGCCGAGACCCGTGAGGGCAACCACTGTGGCGAGGGTGCTTTTTGTGCTGTTGTAGCTACCGAGTTAGCCAGATGAGGCTCCAGGAAACTGAATAAAGAAAAAAGTAGGAAACAAACGTGAATGCGCGGGTAAGCATTTCTTCTTTAAAAAGTTGTGAAGGTATCAATTATTGACAGATACTATAGATTCAGGAAAATTAAGCTCTGACGTCGAGCAAGAGGGTGGGCAGAGGGCCCATTTGTACTCGTAATTAGCTGCTCTAGACACGCGACTTATCTCGCGCTACAACTGGCGATCGGCGTGAACCGTGAATGTTCAATTTCTCTCCCCACACAACTTCTCCCGGGGGTGTGGGTGATATCCCTGCCCTCTTTTTCGCATCGAACTGTCTGGATCATTTTGACGCAAGAAGATAAATCCTGCTGTTTGGTGCGTGCGCCATTGCCCTTTGTGGCCCGCGGAGGCGGATCGGTAACTAGGCTGCGTGCAACACTGCTTGACCCATTGGCTTCCACAAAAGCTAGGATGCACGCAGAAACCACAGTATCACGAGGATGGAGAGCTGAAGGTACAGAGACCAGTTCATTGAGAGCTCTTGAATTACTACTCTAACTCCATGTAGCTGTTTAAGGACATTGGAGCACCTACTCGAGACAAGAGCCCTTGCATTCTAGAGCGCCCCCTGTAGATATCGACCCCGTGAGTAATCATAGTACTAAGATCTATATATAAAAAGAGCTCTGAATCCCCGCCGGCCGCCAGCGCGTAACGGGTTAATTACATTATGACTGTTCTGGCTTTTGGGCACTGAATTATGGAAGTAACATATCATTGAGGGATACATTGACTCGATACCCCCCATTTGTTTGAAACAGAGTCATGAGCACAAATATCGACCTGCACTGAGCAGATAACCAGCCGAGCAGATAGCCAGCCGAGCAGATCATGATTGTTCGATTGGAGGGGAGAAAGGGGGGGGGGGGTTCTCCCACAAGGCTTGGTTTGCATAACGCAAGCTTGACCTCGGCCTAACCAGTAAGTAAATCTGTGGCTCACTAGTCTGGCCCTGCGAGTGATATTGCATGAAGCATGTAGTTATTTGTGTGCCTACCATAAAGTACATGTATGGACATCATTGGGACGCTACTATGATCCCTATGATCCCTAACATGGAATAACACGGAGTAGCTCCTACCAAGAAAGGATTCTCTGTGTAGGCACGGATATATTTGTGAGGCTCAGGTTTTTAGACCAGTTATTAGCAACCGCCCGCCATATCAATACTAGATGCGAGGGTATTGTGGTTCGACACTGGTTGTTTGAAGAAATTCCAGGAGGATAACTGCCCCTGGGAAATATTCTGGAAGTCTCTATTGACATTCATATCATATTTTGAACTCCTTACATACTTGTGCCCTAGTGGTAGCCGGCCCTTATCTGCATACATGTACCTTACCAAGAGATGTGTGCAGATAAACGCCTGTGCATCCCGAACCGCGATAAGTCCCTGGGTCCCCGTTGTATAACCTATCAACGAGTTGTTAAGTGAACTTAAGCTTTGGGTCGATAGGTGGCCTTTTTAAATGATGGACTGTTTGAGTCCAGTGGCTGTGTATCCGGTGAACCGACTGCGTTTGGATCCTCGGTAATATCGCAATGTTCCATTTTCGGGAGATGGCCACTTTATAGCTGCTAATCTCCTGTCATTCAGGAGAAACATGCGTTAAAGGAGAGTAGATAGGATGTAAGTATCTATGTAGATAATCCATACAGATCCTTCGGAATGAAGCCCCTCGCCGTATTTATTCAACAAGGCTGTTCCATAACTAGATGAGGGTTTCTTTTTTGGTGGATGTGCATGGGTCGCGATGAAAGGTTTCACCTCACACGTGTTGTTGGGATGCCAGTAGGTACATACAGTTAATGAATGTTTCCTAGCCACAGCCTGTGGCGGTGGGACCTTGCCGCGGAGGTTGACTACATCCAGGATTATGAGTTTCCTTCATATTCTAATACATCTACGGCCGAGTATCGCCATCCAGAGCTCCACATGCCGACGCCTTCAAAAATTCTGCACACTGCTGCCTCTACCTGAAAATTTGGAGAGACTACACCATCACAGAAACTGCAAACACAAGGCGGTACTCTACCTTATAAACGAGAAGATATCAAATCCGCCTAAACATCTTATCATTCGTTTCTACACCTACACCTCCCTTGCAACACCTTCAAGGGGCTGATTGCAACAGAGTACCCAAAATGACGCCCAAAAAGAAGGAGGAGCTCGCGCCCATGGTTAACTGGGTTTACGACGTCGTGTTATGGTCTTTTTCGGGTATGTGAAATGTGTTCTGGTGGTTTTTGAAAGGAGGCATCGATAGGAGTCTAAACAAGATACTGATATTTGACCCGTTTTACCCGTAGTTCTTGTCGACCTCTTTTTCAGAGAAGTACACCCTCGTGGTGCTTTTCGGATTCCGAAGAGAGGCCCTATAATATTTGTCGCTGCTCCCCATGCAAACCAGGTACTTTTCTCACAGTCCGACTAATCTACTCCCCGGTACTAAATTCGTCTTATAGTTTGTTGATCCTCTCATTCTTATGCGAGCCGTTCGGCTCGAGGCACGACGCCGTATCGCTTTCCTTGTCGCCGAAAAATCCATGCGCCGCAAGTTCATCGGTTGGCTTTCTCGTTGTGTCGGCGCTGTTCCTGTATCCCGCTCTCAAGACTTGGCCAAGGCCGGCCAGGGTCGCATTTACCTCCCTGATGCTGAAGGTCAGCCTCTTAAGATCCGCGGTGTTGGGACGAAATTTACTACGGAGGTTACTACTGGTGGTTCATTGACCTTGCCATCTGTCCCTGGGCAGGCTGGTGCTAGTACTGATGTTGCGGAAATCTTGAGTGATACGGAGCTGGTACTCAAAAAACCTTTCAAGGGCGATGTGGCTATACGGCAGCTGCGGCAGGAGTCCGAGGAGGGGAAGGGAACTAAGTTTAAAGTTGCACCGAAGGTTGATCAGACCGAGGTATACGATGCTGTGTTTCACAGATTGAACTCCGGGGGCTGTGTAGGCATCTTTCCAGAGGGCGGTAGTCACGACAGAACTGAGTTATTGCCACTGAAGGGTACGTATTTATATCGCACTTGCGTTGATCATTATTTGGTGGCAACCTGCATCCATCCGATTTAAGTCAGGCGGCTGATATCTTTTTTTAGCTGGTGTGGCTATTATGGCTCTCGGTGCACTTGCTGCAAATCCAAACTGCGGCCTTAAAATCGTCCCAACTGGTATGAATTATTTCCATGCGCATAAATTCCGGTCTCGGGCCGTTATCGAGTTTGGAGCGCCTATCGACGTCCCGAAAGAACTGGTGGAACAATACTCAAGAGGAGAGAAACGCGAGGCCGTTAGGGCACTTCTAGAAATGATTTATAATGGATTGGTATCAGTTACTGTTCCTTCACCGGATTACGATACGCTCATGGTGCGTGTTTTGAGTTCTCGTCCCCCTATCATTTCTGCTGCTGATTTTTCCAGGCTATTCAAGCTGCAAGGAGATTGTACAAGCCTACCAACAAGAAGCTACCCCTTCCGATGGTAGTTGAGTTGAACAGGAGACTGGTAACTGGATACACCCATTACAAGGATGACCCTCGTATAATACATCTCCGGGGATCAGTTACTGAATACAATCGCCAACTCCGTCTTCTTGGTCTCAGAGATCACCAAGTAGAGTATGCCAAGTTCTCGGTGTTTCGGGTAGTTTTTACTCTGATCTACAGAATCGGTAAACTAGCAGTGCTTGCCCTTGGCGCTCTCCCGGGATTCATTCTCTTTGGGCCAGTTTTTATAGCTACAAAGATAATCTCACGAAGGAAAGCAGCAGAAGCTCTTAAAGCTTCTACTGTTAAGGTCCAAGGAAAAGATGTTATGGCTACCTGGAAGCTTCTTGTTGCCTTGGCTTTTGCCCCGGTTTTATACAACTTCTACGTCGTTATTCTTTGCTACTGGACCTATAGCCACAGGGCATTTGGTTTGATGCCGGATTGGGTGCCAATTATTGGTGTTGCGATATTTGGATGGATTTTGTTCCCGACCATCACTTTTGCCGCGCTAAGATTTGGTGAGATTGGGATGGACATCTTCAAGTCTCTCCGACCACTGGTCTTATCTCTGAATCCTACTTCTGCCAACACCATTGTTAAGCTCCGTGAGAGGCGCGCTAAACTTTCGATTGAAGTTACGGACCTGATCAACACCCTTGGCCCTGAGCTTTTCCCTGACTTTAACTCTGCCCGTATCATCGAAGATCCCTTCCACAAGGATAGCAATATACCGCCAATCACTATTGGGCGTCGTGATTCGGAGGTGTCCTCAGATGGATTCTCCCCTATATCTGAACATGGGCAAAATTCAGGCTTTGGATGGTCTGGTAATAACTTGCCGCGAAACGAAAGTTTCGCTAACCTGGGAAGTATTGGTTTATTTGCTAGTCGGCCGGCTAGTCGGGCTAGGAGCCGAAGCAATAGTGGAGGTTTTCCTATCAAAGCATTTAGTCAGGTTGATGAGAGTGCCGGCCAAGCGGAGTTTGAAGAGGTTAGTCGAAGAATCAGCACGGCAATGGCTGAACGCCGAAGGGAAAGGAGCCGTAGAAGAAGCGGGTCACGGGGTTGGGCAATGGAAAATGAGGAGGAAGAGGAAGAGGAAGAGGAGACTATGGAGATGGAGATGGAGGGAACTAGCACCAGCGAGGAAGAAGCTGCCGCGGAGGGGAAGAAGTCTGTTTAGTCTGTTTTCTTGTTCCAGCGGTCCATCGGGTGGTTAACAAAAGGATTGGGCTTTATTTTTATTTTTATTCTTATTTTGTTCCTATTTGTGTCTTCAGTAATTATTCCTCCTAGCGAAACTCGCCGTCCCCATTTTCAGCAAGTGAAGTTATTTGAACCCCCTTCCCCAAAAAAAAAAAAAAAAAAAAAAAAAAAGGAAAAAAAAGGAAAAAGAAAAGGAAAAAGAAAGAAAAAACTTGCCTACGTATCTTTCCCCTAGTCTTGGCAAATTATCCTTCTCATCCACCGTCTGGTTTGTTTGGCACGGTTTATCGCTTCGCTTTACTGATCCTAGAGGTGTGTTGGCGGAATGTATGGGTTTGCCCTTGGTCTTGGTGTTTAACTATTTTTGTGGAGTTATTTTGGCTGATTTTAAGTGGAGCGGCATAGATTTGGTATAGTTAGTTGCACCTAGCTGGAGGTCTCTGAGCTTGTCGAGAAGGTTTTACAACCACTCTGGGTTTTCAGGCTTTATTGCGAGTGCCGAGGACTCCATACTCCGGAGAATCAGAGTCATAGTAAATCACTCGGCAAATATTTCCCTTATTAATACGCCTCATTTGTAAACCTCTCCGTTTTTTTTTAGTAGGCCCTTGTACCCAAACCTTTCTGGGAGGGGATAATCTGTAATAACACCTGATTCTTTGTCCAACTCTGTTATTTAAGCTCAATCACAATTTATCACTCGGAACTCTCGACTTAAACCGTTCGAGATATTGAGGCTGGCAGCGAATTTAATTCTTGTTACGCCCCCCCCCCCCCTCTCCCAATACAGGAGGAGTTCGGCAGCTCTTTTATAACAATAATTACCTTGACAAAGAAGCAGTAATGACAATACAATATGCAATAATGATCTAGACCTTACCACAGATTATCCCCGGCTCGCAATAATAGTCTCAGCATAACCCTTTTGTAGTGAAGAGGGCGAGACCTCGTTGGTTGTCTTGACTATATTATAGAGATGCATTATATACCTATAGTACGGGTTTATGGCTTATACACTGGAAAATGCATGTAGTCCTTGTGCACTGTGTGGCTTCACATCCCCTTAGCCTCGGAGGCCACATCACACAAAAAAAAACCGATTTTTTTCATTTATGTAAATCTTAAGTGTGGATCAAAGCCTATTATTATTCAGTTTCTGTAGCGGTATAGCTAGCATATATATTACCGTAACGAGAGATATTCTTAGTAAGAAAGAAAAATATCGATCAACCTACTTGTAGGAAGATTTTTTAAAAGAGATGAGTCCAATGAGTCCGAAATTGGGGTTCATATACAATCTAGATATAGAGCAGAGTAATTGCAGAAAGAGTACATGTACCCCTATGCTACTCCACTCTAGTTTGAGCATCTAACGCCTGAGTTACCCGTGATAAAACATCATTAGCTCACATATCCCTTTATCAACACCAAGCGCTCATGCAGCGAGCATTTATATAATTATGAGAGCGGCAAAGGCGGGTTGCGTTCAGGGTCACGCTTATAGCAACACTATTGATAACCCGTACATGTATGCAACCCGCAGAGTAGCTAGTGGAAATGTGTTACTACGAAATATGGTAGTATAAGTGTAACTCGGCGCGAGAAGAAAATAGAATAATTTTAGTGCTCCCACTACCTACAATCGTAATTAATATAATCAAGGGCGTTGGAGAGTGGGCCCAAATGTGATAGTCAGAGATTATTACTTTCGCAGCCGAACCGAAGCTGGAGACGCGTTATATTTGAAGGGACCTCTACAAATAGGATATCTACATGTAGTAGGCCCTTAACCTCAGATTCTTGTGGAAGTTAGAAATTCATAATTAATATATCACTCTAGACAGCAATCCACCAGTCCCGCCATATTTTCTTTCCCTCCCCCTTTCCCCTTATCTTTTTGCGAAAAGAAAAGGGCTCTGGATCATAACAACGTTCCTCCTATTCGTCAAAGCTCAAGAATCAGACGCAAAAAGCAAAAATCTGTAAAACCACCCCACCAGCATGATGCTTGTGATGTTTACGAATGATATGACCACCTGCCGCATCCAAAATCGCCGAGAAATCGAAAGTAAAGATATAAAAGACCACGCGATATTTAATTTACTATCCTAACCCGTTGCACTAGTTTGTACCTGTAACCGCAAGCCTATAGCAAAAATGTCAGAAGTGAGGAGTAGAGAGGGTTTATATTGGGTACAAACTTCATCAAATGCTCCATAAAGGTTTGCAACGACACATCGTCCGTAAATATAGTCTGTGCATTCTGTGGGACACCACCATACCCGCCCGAAGTGTGTGTAGTTGAGGGGTTAAGCTTTGACAACAGGAAACGAGCTTGAGAACCACCGGCATCACAGACAATAAATCGAGGTAATGGGAAACGATCCGCAATGAGTTCACGGGCATCTTCTTTCGGAAGCTCCAAAAGCTCCCTGAAGTTCTCATATCCCTCTTGGTCTTGGTAACCGATCTTCTTCCATTCAGCAATGGTTTCACCGTGGAAAATGAGGATATGGAAATATGTATCCAGTAATAAGATAGTGTTTGGTTGGATTGAAGTAGAGTCTAGGAGAACCGGTCTTGGCGGCTCGTCGAAAGTATATGAGTCCAAGGTAGGTTGAATCATGATTAACGAATTACCGACATCCTCGCGGTCAATAACATGTCGATAAAATGCAGTTTCGTCAGGACTATTGTTGAAAACTTGCAAAAACTGTGAGCGTCTTAGATGGAACATGAACTGTGGATATAAAGTAAAGTTTTTCTCCAGTCTAAAGGAGGTTGGATCGTCTTTACGATAATCCGCAAATCGGGAGCATAGTCTGATGAGCATCCTGTCTACCCATCGGAGAACATCTGGGCCGTCGTCAACGTCGGCTTTAAAGACCGCGATACGAGCCATGAGAACAGCGGCCGTCTCCTGGTCAAAAGATTGTGCGAGGGATGGATCGCCTGTGGAGCCACTTAAGTCACGGCCAATAGTAGTCACTCGGAGATGGAATTGCCCGGACGAATGTTGGTAGTAAGTAAGGAACTGAATTAGGCCCTTTTGAGAGCCCTGTTGTTGCTGTGCAGGCCCTGCTTGGGAGGCGATCTCGTAGTAAGTTGCGACTGATGTGCTAGGATTGATGCCGCACATCTTCCATGAACAAGTGTTACCAATACCAACTTCGGTTTCGCCAACGGAAGTCGATTTCTTATTCATGGAGACAGCATGACCAATCAATCCTGTAACCTTAAGCTCCTTCGTAGTCAAAACTTCCATCGAGGCGTTGAATCCCATAAGGAGATTGTCGTTGGCGTCCTTATCAAATATCTTGACAAAACTTTGTCTAAACATAGATGAAGTGAAACTGTCGGTAAGGATCATGTGGCCACCGGTGTTGTTAGCGAGTGACTTCATTTCTAACAAGCCGACTTGGTCCAAACAACCCGCAAAGATATCGACAATATGCCCATTATGCGCAACTCTCTTAGCCATGTTCTCGTAAAACTAGTTCAATGCATATTAATATTCGTATTAGGTCCAATTTATTCACGAAAAATACGCACCTTTGTGGCCTTCTTGTAGTACTTGATATTGTCTCTTTCGATATCATGATGGGACCGAATGGGTTCCCTAAGTTCGGGTCCAACCACAAGACCTGGACCCTCTGTCCCAGGTCCACCAGCAAACAGCATAATCCTCGCACCAGTGTTTGCGAATGAGGTCTCCAACAAGCCTACAGCAACACTCAAAGCTACACCTGTACACCTCAGAGGGCGCTTATCGTTGGCAACTGGCCAGGGATCTTTTTGGAGCTGCTCAAGGACGTTGGTTAATTGGAACTCGCATTGCTGGACGGGTAGAAGGAATCTCGAGGATGGTGGCATGTGAGGTGGAATTGGACGACCAGGTGCCATAGGTTGCTGTTGTGGGCGAAGACCAGCAGCAAGAAGCCCAAGCATTTCTTGGACCTGCTTTGCGGTATAGTCCTTATTTCCGCGGAACACGTAAGACTTAGCGCATTCGGTGTAGCCAAGTTCGTGGACATGGGCCTGGTAGAATTTAGTCTAGATACGTTATCGGAGGAATAACCAGTGTCTCACCATTGTCCCATAAGTAATCAATCCCACCAACGCATGCGGAGGCAGCAAGCTCAAGCTGACAATCAGTGATTCCTTGAGAGTCTTCAGAGAATCCTCCTCTTGGCAGGTGTCAACAACAAATAGAAAGATAGGTGGCGCTGATACTGGACGAGCAAGTTTATACTCAATGGTTGAGAACGCAGGAGAAAGCTCAAGTGGCCATGAGTTAGGTCCAATATCTTTATAATGGGGCGGAAGCTGGTTCCTCTGCAGACAGAAAGGACAGATCCAAAGCTTTGCGCGGGCATCAACTTGACTATTACGGTATATTTAGCTTGATCCAAACCCTGGGATGGAGATAAAGGAATATACCAGTAAGGATTGAGAACAGCCCGACAAGGGTTCTTGCATGTTACTGGCTCATACTGGACCGGAGGTTGTTCCTTCACCTTCAGAGGAGTATAGAGAACACCGATTGGAACTACAAGTCGACTCGATTCCAGGCGATTACTGGGGAAGACGTTCCAACTAGATGGCGTAACTGTCAGTTTACCATCGGCACCACAGATTAGCACAAACAAGTTGCATGCCTCAAACGAACGCCATCCTTCTCCTCCTCCGCTACCCAGGCGTCTTTTAACTGTTCCATGTCCATTGTTTCAGGTCTCTAGGAGGCAGCTAGAGTAGATTTATAGTTAGGCAAGGGCGAGATAGATAGTCTCGCGAATTGAAAAGCTGTATGGTGAAGGTTCAACACCACCTGGGAAAGAAGCAGCAGTGATAATAGTGTAGTGGGGGAAGTGACAAGAGAACGAGACGAAGATGTGGAGGAGGGATGTGGCTGCAATTTGGCCAGATCGCTCACTTCTAGGTTGAGCTGTGGCGCACCATGCTTAAAGCCTACATGTGGCTGTGGAGGCTCGTCCAAACTTCTAACTTGGCGGCAGATGCGTTGATCTGAATTAATATCATTACCAAATGATTTATTAGATTACTAAAGTTCCGAATTGAGATTTAAACGGCTAAAAGGATTCTAGTTTTGGACACCCTGTAGATTTTCATGCACGAGTGATAACTAGTGATCAAGGCTGCTAATGGCCCGAGCTTAGAAACTGGACGTATTTGTCTAATCTGTTTTAACATCACAGGTAATCTCTGATACCAGTACCATAATCTAGAGCTTGGACAAACTAGCAACCTTTTCGTCGAAAAGCTTTTCAGCCTCCTGCCACACTCTAGTGGTACTTCTATCCTTCAAAGTCAACAAGCTTGGGAGCAAGTCATTGCTGAACGCCTCACTCGCCTCACGAGGGAGTAGAGTTGGCAAATGATCAATGGAGATGACAGAAAGCGGGGGCTCTCTGCTGACTTCGACTGGTACTGTCGGCCTGTCAAAGGTCGTGTTGATGGAGTAGATAGGGATAGGGTTGTGAGGATTGGTAGTATCACAGCTGACGTCGACAACAACTGACAGCTTGCGGTTAGGATTTTCCAAAGACTCCTTATTGACAAAGTGGGGAATTGGTTTGTTGAGGTAGATGCAATTCACGAAGATGTCGGCTTTCCAAAATCAGCTTATCATAAGGCATACTGAAAGATTTATTGACTTACACTCAATAATCTCAACGAAAGGGCCACCCTTGGCAGTTTCGGCCATATCCCACTTCAAGACGCTCTCACTAGGGATACCGGCCTTGAGGCACAAGTCGACGGCGCCCCTTCCACACCTTCCGAGCGCGCCAATAACCAATACTCTGGGTTGCCTTCCGCTTTTCTTGGCTGTTTCAACTTTTGTCAACACTTTTTCTCGAGGACTGGGGTAGGCTAAATCGACTCACCGCCCTCAGATACAAGCTCCTTAACATATTTAATTAGTGCATCCTCGTTAGGGTACGGCTTAATATCCTTAATCTCCTCACCAGGGTTCAACAACTGCTTAGCCCAAACTTCGACCCCGAGAGCAGCCCCGGCGAAGCCAGCGTGATATCCAAAGGCTGCGACACGGCGGCCGGACTCGTCCTGGAGAAACTCCAGGTCGAGCAATGTCCCATTACCGGCAGGGAAACGAGAGAGGACATCTCTCCATCCACCCTGGTTTTTGTAGCAATGTGCGAACTGGACATGGGTGTGCTTGAGAGGAACTACCCGGTCATGAGAATGGTGATAGGGAATCAAAAAAGCAAGATGTGGCATAAAAAACTTACAATCATCCTCAGGCAACTCCTTCAATCCAATGATGATGTGGTCCGCCGGTGCCTCTACTCACTTATTAATTACTCACTCAAGGAAAAAGTAGTTGAGAAACTTTAGGGCACTACCAGTCCATGAGCCCTCCGGAAGCAGTGTACACCCAACCCTATGTTTAATTAGTTCTATTGCTTCGAATTGAATCTACGCGGGGCCATACTTTTCGAACTCCTCGTCCTCAAAGATTCTCTGCACGCTGCGCTCAACGTTGACCTCATACCCAGCACCCAACAGCGCTTTCGCAGTGGTAGGAGTCACTATTCATATTTATCAGCCAATGTTCCTCAATTTTTCATGACAATTTGGTTCCCTCAAAAGATGGGGTTGAAACTTACGGGCAGAGCGGTGCTCAAGTGGTTTAGCTATAGATAACACCTCCTTGTAAGCTAAAGGCTATGACTCACTACAAAGGCGAAATATAGAAAATGCGTACATTCAGCCCTAAGGTGAAGAATTGTTTTTCCTGCCATTGTTGTTTATGTAGTATCGATGTTAGGTATCTGATTGAAATCAATGCGCACTGAGCCAAAGGTTTAGTAGGATGGTCTGGAGACGGATGAGGGGGCGGGGCAAGTGCAGGAGGCCGCAACCTAAAACTTTTTTTTTTTTGGGAGGGGCCATTTCTGGTTGAACAAGCCATGGGAAATGTTAGTTAGGGCAAAACGATATGTTTCCGTGACTTGAGCCAATCAAAGGCTTCTTCTCCCACCTTGCTTTTACGCCATGGGCTCATCCGCCAGATTTGGCGGTAGTCCGGTTTTAAATTTTTCTTTAGTCCCTGACTCTAAGCACTCGTACCTACATGACGCAACCAGAGTACCCGAGGAGCTCCTTCTCAGGGTCGCGTTCTAAGTACAGTATTATCGCTTCTCGATTTTCATTGCTGGATCTATGTTTTTATGTCTGCTTCAAAACCGAATTTCTCAACTCCTGATCCCGGGCCTCACTACGTCCTAAAGATACACCAGGATAATCATCCATTTATTCCCAACGACGAGACACAAAAACGAGCTGAAGAAAACAAAAGAATAAAGAGAAATCTCCCCTTTACGATAGGAGGTACAATAGGAAACGATATCAAAGATCATAGCAGCTTTATAAAGGCCAAGCACCAAATTTTCAAGCTTACAAACAAACCATCCTGATCAACCCATGTTTTGGCTATTCAAATAGTTACAAGAGGGTCAATTTCTTGCTCTCTCATGACAAAATTATACTTCGTAGCTAGCATCGCCCCCCCCCCCCCCCACACACACACATATGACACACTCCGTGCAGGACACTAATTAGGCCAGGTAACCTGTCATGGAGGTTAGCAATTCGAATTTAAGAAACAGAACTAATACAAACAAACCTAGACGTTCGCCATCCAACCGTTCCAAATATTCTTTCTCCAAAAGGATGTCGATGCATTTCTTGATATCAGGAATCTTGGGCGTAAATCGGGACTTGATCTGCGCAATTGTTTCCTGAACCAAAACAACATGCTTAAGGACTTTTCGGGCCTTCATGATCCGGACGATCGCAGACTATCATTTCACTCCTGTTAGCGACTATTCTATGCTTCTATAGAAAGACTTTGAAATCTTTCTCACCTGCATCAGTAGTTTTCGGTCCTCTTCAATAGTTTTATGAGTCTCTTCAACTTCCTGTTTTTGTTCTGCTCTAACCGCCATATTTAAGTTCACTCTAATCTTCTTACTCTTGAAGTCAAAGTTGAGCGCATAAGAGCTTCCGGACTCAACTTTTTTTGCAGGAGGCACGAGCGTCAAGACCTTCGCTTTTAGGAAGACCATCAAAGCTGGCTCTAAGTACTCCTTGGACAAACCAGTAGATTTTTCTATTTCCTCGTGTGAGACCGTCGTAGCATCATTGAACAAAAGAAGCATGGCCATTTGATATGTCGAGACTTGAAAGGTGTAGGGTATCTTAGTCGCCTTGCAATAGCTTGCCTTCAATTCACCTTTGCACAAATGCCACAGCCAGGTCAACTTCCTCCCATTGTGCTTCTCGTTATAAAATTCGACAAATCGGGTATATGTATTCACGATGACTTGCGGGATATTGAAAGGAGTAGTAGGAGGGTTCAGGGGCCAGAACGATGTTCCCAAAACCTGGCATGTGAAATCCACACCGCCTGCCGCACTCTCGCCCTTCGTTTCAAGCCATGCCTTGTATGAATCATTCAAGTCTTTAGAGATTTGCATGTCTTGAAACATTCGCTGGAGTTTATTAGTGTACTCGAAACCGCATGCCTCTTTCAGTTTACCAATCATGCTAGTCTCCGCATCATCTGACGCAGAGGTAAAGTTGACCAGACGTTTCGCTAGCATCTTGGAATAAAATTTTTGAAACACATCCTTATCTTCAACATACTTGAAGACGGTCATGATAGCGGTAAGTTTATTCTCAAGGTCCGCCTCTTCCGCGCTCTTGGCGCTCTTGCGGAGAAGAGAATCCGCATATTTTGCTAGAAGCTCGGGTGACTTTGTGGACGCTGACTTGCAGACCTTATTGCGGTTGACAAACTCGCGGCATGCATTATCCAGCGAACGAACAAACTCCGCCTCGCTCTTGAAAGCAACATCGACAAGATTTTTGTACTGCGCATGCACTTCCAAAAGAGCGTCCACATAAATTTTGGGTTCAAGATTATCCCCGCCTTCATCGGCAATTTTGTCAACCGCTGATAACCCGGCCCTGCGGACATGCGCTTCGAATTTCGTGCGTAAGGGGTCTAGGCCTTCTGGTATTCGAGAAAGAAGATTATACATGCGCTGAAGGTCGCTTTGTCGATCATTGTCCAAAAGTACTTGGAACTCTTCCCGCAGTAGTGACGCATGCTCTTGAATAAGCACCTTCTGGCATGTTTTCATGAGTGGTTGGAAGATATCAGGGTGAAGATACATTTGCACACGCCCTTCTTCCTCATTTAGTCTCGTTTCCGCCTATCAATGGGCCAAATTAGCAATAAAACTATGTTCGGAGCAACATATCTACCCACCTTTTTCATGTACTCAACAACACTATTTTCAGCGACAAATTGTTTTGATTCCATCTGGTAATATAAGGTTGTAGCTTCAAGGAAAGGCTTCTCGAAAAATTTCCTGTAGACATCGAGAGTCGATTTTGAGGAATCGCTCTCATCTAATCCAAGCGAAACAAATGAATCCACGATGCTCTTGACCATTGCTGTTTCAATAGTTTCCCCGTTTCGCTGCTTCTCAACAAGCTTCAGTACACCATCCATTACATGCTTCTGAACGTGATCGAAAAGATCGCATCTCCAGCGAACAAGGTGTAGCTATTTAACTATCGTCAGCTAATATGGATAATCTGCCAGTAGAGAGAACCGTACTGTGTAAACGTCATAAATGTTCTTTTTCCCCTCGTCCATCTCCCGTTTCACCCAATGTCGGTTTAAGTATCGGAAAAGGTGGTTTATGTATTTAGCAGCGGTTGTGTATCGGTCCCATTCTCGTATGTAAAAGCCTAGAAGGGCCTCGTCCGCGTGGTTCCCTGATTCCTAAGCTCATAGATTAGCAAGGCTGTGATTCATCGCATGCAACATGAACAAAACTCACAGTTTTTAGATCCCCAAGGTGCCTGCTCAGGTACCCAATTAGGTTGTTATAAAGGTCCTCTCCAAGTAGATGGGCTAGAAAATTCATCAGTACAATCTGCAGAATAACAAACCGGATGACGACAGACCACCTCGATGAACACCTCCGTTATTTTGCAGAGTCTGTGGACTTGAGTTGACAGCTTTCTGTGATGTACAGAAGTTATGAACAGCACTAGATATTACTGTTAGCGACTAACCGCAAGGCGAGGATTGCAATAAAGGTGTCCTACGTGTAAACGCCCATATACTGGTGAAATAGTTAGCACAGCTGACAATAGTTCGAGTAGAGAGAAATGAGGGCAATCTTACAGTGTTCATATCTACCCCACTATTGAGATCTTTCATGATCTTTTCGACACCGTCTTCCAAATAAGCCCATCTGAGATGATGGCAGTATTTAGCTTCCGCAAAACAGACTTAAGATTGGACAAACTCTTAAAAACTCACGTCTGTACCAAATCTTCTCTATTGGGTGTTTTTGGTTGCATTATGATGAGATAGGCACCAAGCCGTAAACTGGTAGTGTGCTATACCGTTTAAGGTACTAGAGCTGGTTTTAGGAAGTAAGTCCGTTCTACGGAGACGGACTAGGCTGAATGGCTGGGGCGTGATCTGGGAAGGGTGAAGCTTTTGATCTGATAACAACGAGCTGAAGATAGAGGCGGTGGGGTAACTATGGAGAGGGGTTGACGTTGATAGATGGTGGGTGAGTCTTGAGTTGAGGAGGGGAGGATGGGGAGAAAAGGTGACGGCAGAGGGGAACTTTCGAAGGGAGGTGTGGTGGAGCAGTTCCAGTGGAGGTGTGAGTGAGGCTGGGCGATGCAACAGACGCTTAGTTATGCGGCGGAGGTTTTGCTGCCCCACCCACTTATGATGTCCCGTCGCGGCTCAACTACTACCTACATATATTTACCTATAATATTGTACCTACATATAGAGTCCTACTCTACCTACATACTACGAGCTTCACCCGAATCAAATTCGGCCGAGCTCAAGGTTTACCGGAAATCCAGTATGTAATATTAGTGATGATATCAATTAATAGATCCTGGTTACCATTCTTACCCCACAAGCTGCAACTCAGGGTCTACTTACTACGACGTGGTAGAAGAGTCGGGTTACACAAAAAAAGAAGCCTGAAACACCACACAAATTCCCGAGATCCTAATAGTGCTTATCTTGACGCTCCGACGCGTTGCATTTTTAGAGGGTGGAATAAGCTCCTCAGCAAAAAAAAAAAAAACATATCCCCGAGAATCACTGTAGGATCAATGATTGAGAAAACATCAATGTTCTAGCCTACATGGCAAACGTCACCAAAGTTTACCAAACTATAACCTTTTCCCACCACGCAATAGGGTATTGGGTTTCTGAGATACTAGTTAAATTTGTCGGGGTTGGAGCAATTCGTAAAATTTGCTAAGCCCCATAGTCAAATCGAGGTCTTGGCAAGGTTTTCAGGATTACACCCTACAAAAATTGCAAAAATTGCTTGTTGAAAATGGCCATTTTTATGTGTTTTGTGTGGAATCTGATGATTTACGACCAAGGACTTTACATACATCTATATGGTATCAAAATTTATCCTACAGTTACAAGTTACATATACGGGGTATTTCTGCTACAGGATCAGGTTAAACGTGTAAAGTAAAGTACCAAAAGGGGGGGTGAGACCACTATTGTATTCCCGTCGATACGCTAGTAATGCGGTAAGAATACAGTATTGGTACAGTATTCTTCCTCTAATGCTGGTTTAGTTCGGTATTCGCCACTGAATTCTGTAGTTTCATCCCGTTTTTCATACTGTATATTGTATATTTGCCGTATTTGAAACCTACACCACAACTGTTCTAAGCGCCACACGGTGGTATTCACGGTGATAACCATACGGTTAGAGACCCAATTGTTTTCAGGTTTACTGTTAAGGATTAATATGTATAGAGAACCACGTGTGGTGGGTTACCTATTCCGTACATATATGAACTGTAAGCAAATTCTAGGTTTTATTGTAACTCCCACGAGCAAGACCGACATATACGTCCTTTGAATCGACATTTAGAATCCTCCATAAGAAAAAGGAATAGATGGGTTAGTAGCGGCATAGAAGATATGTGAAATGTAACAGAGAAGATATAAAGAGGGTAAGTAACATAAGAAACAGCATTGGTTTAGTTACCGGATTGGGCTAATTAGATAAAAATTCACGAGGCCAAAATATAAAGACCAAAAGGGGGCAAAATAAATATCCAAAGCAACATACAAAGCAGAGTAACATAACGAGGGAGGAAAAAAAAACGCCTAGACCAAACAAACTACTTTCCCATACATAACATCCATCCTACCAGAACGGAAAAAGATAAAGAAGGAAATGACTTGTACAAATTTTATGGTTCCCATGCGCTAAAAAAGGGGAATTGAAGATATATAAAACTCCAGGTCTTGAAAAGGAAAAAAGAAGGAAAACAGTGGGTCATATTGATACAACTATTATGGACGGGTGTTATTTCCCTTTGATACTCGCTCAACAAGTCTATATAGCTACAGTAAGCAAGCGTTCTTGTAAGATCGTCTTGTATGGGCTTCAAACCTGAACACACTAACTGTGAATGTAGAGACCCATGCGCATAGGGCTAAAAAAATGAATGCTGCAAGAGCTCGCTGTCGGTCACATATTGGAGAGGCAGTTCGAAGTTCCTGTAGTCGCATTAATACCTAAGATTATCGTTGCCATCGGCGAAAGCTTACGTTGCCATTGCCACCAAAATCATCACCCGTTGCTGCGCTTCTACAGCTCCATCGCACATCATAGAGAGTGTCGAAAGCAAGAGACAGATTTGCAGAATCAAAAATGATAAATAGAAGATCGAGCATGACTATATATATAAATATATATATAAATATATATGCAATCTGGTTAGAATACCTGGTAATGATCAATTGGCATGAAATATTGCGTACTCAATCTCATCTTTGCTTTAGGTGACCTTAGGCCCAAGGGTTTTCCTGAATATTCGTCGTATGTAATGTATATCAGGTATATTAAAGCAATCACGTCAACCACAATTGCCATGACTGTAGATGGTTTTTGGTCGAATCCATATTGGCTACTGAGCTGGAAAACATTGGATGCAAGAGCAAGTGCTAATAGCGATAGAACCCAAATAAGTGCCCGGAAAGTTAGAGGTACAGCCGGATTATTTAATAGCATAATCTTGGCGCCTATTAGTACTAATTCCTAATAGGATGGCATCAATATAGGCGGAACATACGTAGATTCGCTTGTACCAAATCCTCCTTCTCTTCGCGCTAATTAACCTGCCATCGTCATTGTCATCTGCAGAGTTCTCACGCTGACGATCAACATTTTCTGTATAGTTCCATGGTTTATCCAAAGTCTCCTGATCCAACCACTCACTCCCGCCCGCTGGAAGCTTCTCCGAATGTGATGTTGTCGGCGGGTGGCCTGTGACTTCGACAAAGTTTCTCCATCGGCTTGCGTGCTCAGGTAACCGGCCCATAGTTATGGGTGTCGTTTCCCGAACGGCATCGTATTGTGAGCGCTCCGGCGGCCGCCGGTGAGCCAAGGGAGGAGCTTCTATTAGATCGTGTTCATCTTCCTCTCGGCTCTGTACCCACGCTACACAGGCCCCATTAGCACCAATATGTCCATCTTGTAAACGCATCAAAAAACAATCTTACAACGAGAGGGGAGCCAACTTGGTAGCGTCCGGACGTTTTTCCACTGCTGGGAGTCACTCATGCCCCTGTCTGGTATAGTATTTACTGGAGAACTGATAGACCGCGAAGATATCGAATTTACGGACGATGTAGGCCGGGCTGTTGATGTTCCTCCACCTATTCCGATGGTGAGAGGAGGAGGAGCTGACGGGCCATCCTGACGTTGGGACGAAGAAGGTCGATGCTGTAGATGCAGGTTGCTGTTCAACGAAGACGAAGCCACTTCGTCTTGGGCATGGTGTTGCTCATTATTGGTGGATGACTGGATGGCAGCCATGTGCGCAGGGTGCGTGGGAGGGACTTGTAATGGGGTGGAATTAACGGATCGGACAATGATCGACCGATAGTAACAAGGCGAGGCAATGCTGACTGCTAATGGGAGATGCAACGCTGGGCGGCTTCTTTCTTTTTTCCTGTGGCGAGAGAGAAGAGAGCGAAGAGCCTGTAGATTGGATATACTATGATGCGTTATGTATGTACTTCGTTCTCCGTTTTTTTTTCTTCCTGTACCTACTCTATGTACACTACCTAGATACCTTTTTGTTGTGGGAACACTGAGTGAACTAGGATAAGCGGAGGGGGGCAATTACGTGTGCTGGAGGAGACGGACAACGCCCGTTCGAAAGTCGGAAGAAACGAAGGCTGTTACTCTAGAAGGCGGCAAGCCTCCAGTTTGCATAAGGATAGAAGGGAGTCGATTGGATGCTGAGGGGCATTGCCGAGTGATCGAGACAGTTAGTAAAGCAAGAGGTAAGCTCCTGCTGCTGCTGCTGCACAGGGCAAGCAAGCAGATGGTTAGGCGATAGGCAGCAGTTGACACCCAAGGTTGGCGGCTGGAGGAATTCTGATTTCCTATTCCCTTCGTCTTCTTCCTTCTTCCTTCCTCTTCCTACCGCTTTCCAAGGTCAGAAGGGATGATTCCAGGTTGAAACAGGATTAAAGGAACGCGTTCCGAGTTCAAATGTGGCTCGAGCCGCGTCAAGAATCTTGGAAGCACAGCACATATGTAGGGAATTACTACATGCAGTTGAAGGAAATGAGCGTGGCTGGCATTAATAAGTGACACCCTTACACCATTACATGGCCCTAACCACCTTTGAGTTCAGCTGCTTGCGCAAACATTTTCACACATTGCACAGCCACAACCACACTCAATCAGGTACGGGATGACGTTGCTCGCTCAACTTTATTCGTACCTCAACCTCCGCTGTATCCCCAAGAAAACAATAAAGTTACATGTAGTTAGCAAGGGACAGGAAAAAAAAAAAAAACCAAACACCGCTCATTGTACATATGTATATCTTTGCCCCTCTATCCTCGACGTGTATAAGAAGCAGCCATGTACTGGGGATTTCAGTTCAAATTAAATTTAGCTAGAAGTTTGTGTATCTCTCACGTCCAGTTCGTCCAGTCCGCCTTCTCCCCATCCTTTTCTTTTTCTTCTTTTTCTTTCTGCGTAAGGAAAGGAAAATATCCCCGTTCTCTCTTAAACTTGCAGATTTTGCCAAGATGCGACTCTATCTCATCCCGATCTCAACACGACGCACGCTCATCTACGGCCAGAGGCTGAATAAAATTACGCACCCCCATCCATCGCTTGCGGATAAGGCGTCAGCGTAGGTTTATGCGAAGAAAATGTAACATTGAGTACCCGCTAACCGCTAACCATCATGTAGACGGGCTGCCAAAGTGTGGTTATCATGGGTATGCGATTTTCTCTCTACTCCCCAGTTCCTCTTCTACACTTTATCCTCAGGATATTCCATCACTGATGCAATCTCAAAAAAAAAACAGGAAAATGGAAAGGCTAGCTGGCAGCGCTCACTCACGGATGCGGGGAATAGGCTTTTTAACAGGATACCCTATGAAGAATGGTGTGCCGGCCGTATAATTAAAGTTATTACCATTTGGGGTTCTTACTATTCACTCTAGGGGCCTAAAATCAATTCCCCCATTATCAGCACGCCGGAAACAGGACGAGACAGACCTCCAAAGGGTAGAAGTCATATACCCACCATCGGTCATCAAAGAGAACAGAATTCCAGAAATAATTAGGACGCTAGCAACGGAGCGCAATGATATTCACCGTAGCCGGTTGATCTGGTCGATAGTTGGGATGCCCATAGTAGCGCCATTTGCTTTGGTTCCTATTATTCCCAACGTATACATCCCTAGAATCGATTGGCGGTATTATGGGACACTGATTTGTGTGCCCATTATAGATCCCATTCTTCTACCTTCTCTACCGAGGCAAGATTACCTAAAATAAACATCAAGAGAGTGTGGTTTCCGTGTATATTGACGCACCCGTCTAGCATTCTCCCACTGGAAAGCTCTCAGCGGCGCAAAACACCTTGAGTTCCTTGTTAACCGCCAACTCCTTCAACCTACCCCAGTGACAAAGCTTGACTCTCTCTACCGTAACAAGCTCGAGACAGAGCTCAGAGGGAACATGCTGCCCAAAGATTCCGAAGAGATCATGCTAATCAACTCGAAGGATGCCCAAGAGGTAATATTGGCCCAACTTAGTTCCTGCCTTCTTTTCTGATAACCGCCATAGATCGCAGCATCTATTGAAATTCCAGCGCTAGCTGCCGAGTGTGAACGTGCATGTACACAAGTGAGAGAGTCACTAAAGACTGCGGTAGAAAAGAACCCCCAAGCGGACGAGGGAAGGAATGTAGATAAGGGGGTCGGTAGCCAATAGGAAGGGTAAAAGGCGCCTAAAAACAACTAGCAAGCAGCTTTAAATCAATTATGTAAGATAGCTGTATAAAAGAATAAATGGACGGGCAGATAGATGGACCCTTGTAATGATATCCCATGAGGGTTCTAATCAGTTGAAAGGAAGTATAAAGTGGCCTATTTTGCTGTATGTGACAAGTCCGGCTGCTATTTTCTTTCTTTCTTTTTTCCTCAATAAATGACGAAATTGTATAATAGGTCTGGGTGTCCGAACAGTGCGCACACCATATGTTTACGCCGTAGTTTACACTTTATGCGACCATTCTGTACTCGAGTGACAAAGCAGGGATTATTTGTGCGGAGTGGCGCTATACAAATGGTTCTAATTCCTACACCCGAGTACCTAGAAACTAGAATTGACATGATTTTTTAAAAAAAGAAAAAAAAGAAAAACGGTACGCACACCAATATGTACAACCTATCTGCTAAGGAACTATAGTCGAATTGCCCTACAAAAGTGACACAAAGTCATATATCCTTATAATAGGAGAATTCGTATCCGTCTACAAAGGCTATTACAGCCGGCCCGAGAACCCACGCCCTTACAAGCCTACTACCCTTAATTACAAGAGGCACCCTTATTTTAATTTTGGTCACCATCTGCCGTCGAGACCTATGGAGGTGTCTGGCAAATGGAACTCCGGTCACGTGCCCAACTCTTCTTCTGATGTAGTGATAGTATATGGCGGCCATCCGCGCCGCTATATACTTGGGATAATTACAAAACCATAATTAAAAAGGAGAATTGTATAAATTAAATTGGAATCTTAACCTTATGCACGATAGCATAGAAATACCGCGGTGGAACGTACGCAGTCTCGTGGTATCCCCCACAAACGTAAGGAGAAAATTAAAAAGAAAAAGAAAAGAGCCAGTAGTTAAAACATTTATTTTTTGACCCACTGCCTGTTTACACAACGAAAAGACTTGCAGAGATTGAGACTACATATGTGTAGGTAGTGCGCGTACCGTGGTTCTGGGGAGCACGTAGCACGCATCTACTTACAACACTTACATGTAATTTTATGGATATGATAGGTTCAACATATTCTCACTCTTACACGTACATATGGTAACTAAAGCTTTTTTAAAAAAGTTAGAACAGTCCCTTATATCGCTGTACCCCCTTATCTTAATACTGGTTTCCAGTCTTGACTTGTTTCGATTCTATAGCTTACGGGCGAGAAATCCCTGGTGTTATGTCTCATGCTGGCAGCACTTAAGTAACAGGTAGAAATCCTCTTCTGTTATACTAACTCACCAACCCCAACCTTGCAGGAACAATTAACCCCACATGAAGACCCATTTTGTAGATGATTATTATAGAAAATGTTGGCTGTTGTGTCGTTGTGTGTCTCCCATCTCACCGCAGCTAAACTACATGTAGTTAGTTAGTGATGTTAAACAGGGGTGATAATAGTGATTAGACCATCAAGGTATGGATGTTTTCTTCCTAAATCTCTATTGGCTATAGCACGTACACTATCACTCTCCACGACATGTACCTACTTAGGATGTCGAAAATCTATGTACTACAGCAGTACATTTGATGACTTATCAAATCCTTTTCTAGATCAACCTTTATCATTAAGGTCATCTAAACCTTAGGAAGAGTTGGAGTTTGTCGGTTATGTGACTCTTTGGATATAGTATGGCTATGCGGAGACGTACGGTTTTCTACCACCCAAATATTACTAAAAAAAAAAAAAAATCACGTACATACTGCACCGCCGGTACGCATATCCATATGAGAATTATAGCATGCCTACATACGTCCGAATTAACCATTATTTGATATTAATTCTGGTGTTTTCTATAACGTCCTTGAAATGCTATGGTTTCGGTGAGAGTTATATGTATTCAGCCTTTGATAGTGCCTATACTCGCACGTTATTAAGTCCTGAGAAATGACACACGGGCCAGTACTACTCAACACAACGACGCAAAGACTACCAAGCCCATTATAGAGATGATGCGAACTTAATAAATAATATCTAGCCAGGATACAATTTCTTTATTGTAGTTTTCTCTATAATGTATTATGGTGTCGGGGTTGTGTTCTTTGAGTTGCACAAAGTCACCTTTTCTCAGGACTTAATTAACGTGCGAGTAGAAAGGTTATTTTATTCGGTGAAAAACCTGGGTGCGCAGGTAGGCTAGTATTCATGCTTCCTCTGGCATAGGTGAATTTCACAAATGAAACTCTTGATTATTTCTCTATTTAATATTACTCTCTACTAGCAACCTTTCCTACCTGCTTACCTGCCTGCTTGGTTGGGTACTGGATTCGCTGAATTTACTAGATTCAGTATTGGATTAGCTGGATCGGGTGCTGAATTCGCTGGATTGGGTGCTACATTCACTAGATTCATTAGATTAGATGCTAGATTCGCTAGATTAGGTACTAGATTTGCTAGATTAGTGCTGTATTTGATGGGTTCGCTAGATTGGGTACTGGGTTTGCTGGATTGAGTGCCTACTTCACCGATTAGGTCATTTTTGAAAGGGGGGTGTAGATGGTTCGCTGCTTGATTCGCTGCTTGATTACTAGTAAATGCTGGATTCGCTGGATTGGGTGATGGATTCGCCGGATTCGTAGCTTAATTCACCGATTAGCTCATGCCTGGACGATGAAACTGCAGCAGGGATGGGGCATAGATGAAGCCGTAGAGATAAAGAGGCTGCCGAGATGGAGATGCTGCCGAGATGAAGCTGTGGAGATGAAGAAGCTGCCGAAATGAAGGCATAGAGGTTCGCTGCCTGCTTGGTTCGCTGCCTGCTTCATCGATTAGCCCATGTCTGGACGATTTTCATAGATGTACTAGGTTCAGAGGGCTGGAAGGACTATCACGGGTGGGGTTATGATGCAATACACGGAAAGGATGAGTCAAGATATTTTCTACAGGTTTCTGTTATACAGAGGAGTGAGTCATAAGGGGGTTACGCAGACGAATGAGTCAGGCTTGGCGGAGGAGTGGTGGCTATATAAGGGAGGCAACGACGCCTACTCCTGTACTTTCTTTCTTCTCCTTTTCTCTTCACGCAACGTCTTCTGTCTTTAGTATACCAATACATTATAGTCGCTATTTAATAAACTAGTGCCTATCGCTGTCCCTCTACTTCTCTACCTACATACTTCCTTCTAAGTATCATTATTACGTCACTTCGCAGCGAAGCCCCATCCCCTAACGCCTGAGATTACGTTAGTCATCTGCACTGTCTGCTTCAACAATGTCCCAGCCACCTCCGCCTCCTCCACCGCATGGGACGGTGTCACCCTGGACGGAGACTACCGGATCCCTCCGTCGCCGTAGTTTGAGGCCGTCGAAGATAAACACTACCACTCATACACCTCCTCACCCTCCTACAGGAAGGGACGCTGGAAAGCAGAAAGGAATGCTAGCAGAGCCTCTGTACACAATAAGGCAGGAGTTAACCGTTATTCGGAGCGGAGACTATATCTAAATCCAGCAAGGTCCACAACCGAAAGGCGAAGACGAGAGGCAGGCGAGAGGGCAGGGCGAGGACGAGAAGCGGTGGTGGAGACACAGGGTCAGAGATGGCGGTCTGAGCAGTGATGTAGCGAAGATACCGATAGAGGACACGTCTGTATCGTAAACCAGGACTATAGCGGACGGTGACAAGCGAGGATATTAAGAGTGATGGACGTATTATATTGAGGCGAGAAACAAGTAACAACTAAAGAAACTAGAAACGTAGAGTTGATAACGGAAGGTTGTGGAAAGGAAAGAAGAGAAAGAGAAAGAAAAGACTAATAGCCGACTATATATACAGTTCCCAATCCCTGTCAGGGATGACTCATAACCGATATGTGAAACCCTAAAACCCAAAGAGAAACCCGAACCCTATACCCAGTTCCATAATATCGCTTTCCTCCGCAGTAGGCTAGATGCGCCGTGATAGATTAGGTCTCCTTCAGGCCTAACTCCTGAGCCTAGGTTTGCGTGGAAACCTGTCGTGAAAGTCTTCTTGCACCAGGTCGTGCATGTTCCAAGTCCGGGGGTTCTGACGGTTCGTAACGTGTCTGACCAAGTATTCTAGCGGCTATGTCGTCGAGAATCCAGTATTGCATCGGACCTCCCATTCCTGTTCGCCGATTTCTACGGGGTGGCGGGGTGTGTTGCTGACCTGGGCAGCGGCGAGGATAAGCGAGACATGGAAGACCGGATGGATTTTCATTGGTGCGAGGCTGAGTTCATGGCGTAAAGACTAAAATTCTCTTGACGGTATAGGGGGCGTCTTGACTCAATCGAGTTTCTTCGGTCGCTTGGTTTCAATGTTCCTGGTTGAGAGGAAACCCTATCGCCACGTCGTCAGGGCCGGAGTTCTACTTGCGTTTGCTGAGTCTTCTTGAATCTTTTGAGTAAACATTTCATCGCGTAGGAATTGAAGATTTGTCTTATATCACTGCCATACCGTTGGCTTGGTCTTCCTTGGTCTGGTCTTAATGTAGTGGTGCAAACGACATCCTTGGGTTCCTCCCATAGTTTGCCTGGAATGGAGAGAGTGGTTTCGAGAGCGTGGTTGTTGGTTCTTGAACTCTCTGTAGGTAAGTACTTAATCATCCTGTTGGTACGAAACATAAGCCCGGAGGTATTGTTCCATGATTGCGTTGATCCTCTCCGTTTGCCGTCCGTTTGGGGTGGAAGGCAGTGCTGTAGCGAGTGCAATTTCTAGCCTATTGCAGAGGTCTTCCAGAATTTCTGCCGTGAACTGTGTCGCTGATCGGAGATTATGGTTTCAGGGAGGCCGTGGAGTTTCAGACTGATTCCAAGTACATGTTGGCGCGTCAATAGCGCTGGACTCCTCGGTACAGGGTATGAAGTGGCGCATCTTGCTAATGTCGACGGCGATATAGATTAAACCCATTGCTTCTGGGAGGTCTGTAACGAAATCCATTTGACATCGACCATGACCTTTGGGTACTGAGAGTGGGCGGAGGACTCCTTGTAGTGCATTCTTGCGCTTCTTGCGAGGAACAGGTGTTACAATTCATGGCATGGTCAAGCGTATTTCACCGTGTTAAGTAGGTAGTAGTTGCGGCTGATGAGTTCGAGGTTTCTTGGCGTCCTGGGTGTCCGGCGGAGGGCTTATCATGGTGTTCCTGCAGTAAGGCGTAGTTGGAGTTCGTCGAGGTCGGGGCGTAGATCGCGTTCCTGTAAAGCGAAGCCTCCGTTCCGTACATTCTCTGTGAGATTTTCTTGGAGTGTTTGGTGCCGTTACGAAGCATGGTGAGGACTTGGTGGGGGAAACTGTCAACTTGGTAAGCTTGGGTCAATAATTCTTTTACAGTGGGCGTTCCTTCGGATTCATTTAACAAAGAACCCATGAACAAACTTACGACTCCTGCATCTAAATTCCTTCTTCAACACGACTTGTGACTGGCGTGGCGTTCATCCCTTCCTTGGGCAGGTCTCCTGACCTCCTGGTGAAGTGCATCCGGTTTTCCTCCTTGTTTTCCTGGCCTAAATGTGATGTGAAATTGAAGCGAGACAGGAATTCAGCCCATCGGGTCTGGCGGTTGAGAGCTTGGTTGACATGAAGTATTCCAGATTCGGTGGTCGCTAAGGACTTTGATTGGGAACTTAGATCCCTCTAGGTTTGAGCGCCATTCCTCGAAGCACGGATGACCGCCAGTAGTTCCTTGTCATGAATCTCGTAATTGCATTCACTGGCGAGTGTTCTTAGAAAGAAGGCCACTGGGTGCAGGATCCCTTGATCGTCGTGTTGGGACATAATCCTGCGGAGCGTAGTCGGAAGCGTCGGTCTCTACTATGGTCTCTTTCGTAGTCAGTGTCCAATATCGGGGCCGAGTAAATGCGTCGCTTAAACTTCTGGAATCTCTTCTGCCTTTGGGGACCAATGGAACTTTCGTCATTCTTGGTTAATGCCGTGGCGGGGAGACAACTCTGGAGTCTGGCGTATATGAATCGCCGGTAGAAATTAGCAAAACCTAAGAACTCTTGGACTTCCTAAGTTTGGTGGGTGTTTCCCATCCCGTTACGCTGAGACCTTCTTAGGATCCATCTTGGCCTTCAGGGGTGATGGTCGGTCAAAGGTATTTAGTCTCCTGAACATAGAACTTCATGACTTCTCTGGTTTGAGGTGGGCGTCGTGGATCTGTAGAACTTTAAGTTTGCTGAGCGTGTCGTTTGTGTTCCTCCAACGTTTCCGAGTATATCAGGATATCGTCCAGGTAAGCCGTGGCGAAGTGGTCGGTAGAGGCGAACAGATCATTCACCAGTGTTGGAATGTGGCGGGGCATTGGTTAGGCCAAAGGCGTAACATTATCTTCGAAAATGGCCGTAACGGTCCTAAAGCGGTTTCACTCGTCGCCTTCCTGAATCCTGATCTGATGGTATCGCTGAGATCCAGAACGGTATAATCTTGGCGCTTGGAGGCGGGACAGTGTCTCTGGTATGAGGGAGGGATGACGGTTCTTGACAGTAATCTCATTGAGAACTTGTAGTCACATATGGCGAAGGATCAGCCTTTTTTGGCGAATAGGACGGGGGCGGGGCTGAGTATGTGGATGAACCCACTTTCCTGGGTTTTTCTGTGATATAGTCGTAAAGCTTGCAACTCTGGTCGTGACATTCATAAAGTGGTAGAAGGTGGCTGCTTCCCATCCATGTATTATCTTTTAGGTCGTGAGGCGATGGCGGCAGAGCGTGGCGTTGGATTCCTGAAACAGCGGCTTGAACTCCATGAGTTCACGTTAGCGTTAAAATTCGGGGTGGGGTTCCTGGCGAAACCGTCGATGGCGGAGGAGGAAAGAGGTGATTTTGGCGTCTCTGAGCAAGGCCTCTGAATGGGGCTGCCCGATGGCATGTGTATGAGCGGGCTGTCGGTAGATCGAGATTCCTTGGCCGTGATCGGAGGCGGAGGCGAGTTCTGGCGCAGAAATCGAATGGCTGATTTCTTTAGGGCGGCGAAGGTCGGTCGTGCATCAGGGGATACCCATGACGATAGGGTAGTGTCGCTTGGTGACAAGAACGGAGGCGGTTTCACGGTGTCCATGGATATCCGAAAGTTTGGCGACATGGGTGATCCTTCCTGATTCTACTAGCCTGCCGTCGATTACTTCCAGCAGGCGGGGTTTCTTCAGAGGTGTCAGGGTGAGGCCATGTTTGGTTGCAAAATCCTGGTCGACGAATCATCTGACGCTCCCGTGTCGATGAGGCGTGGTAGGCGCGAAGGAGACAAGTTCTGGCGATGGAGCGGTGACGACGAGTTGGTCTCCGCATCTTGTCGCCAGACACAGCGGCAAAGCGGCGAAAGGTGGGTGGGGACTAGCTGGTGTCTTGAATTTTTTTACCAAAGTGGCTGACCTTTAACGCCGGCTTGGTTGATACTTGTTCAACAGCCTGGCGCTGTCAGTCTTGAGGATCCAGGAGCGAGTAGCGGGGTTCTGGCGAGGCGGCGTTGAAGGTTAGCGATGGTGGCGTTGGCGCAGGATTCCCAGGGCGGCAAGGTGATCTGCGGATGTCTTCTTCCGGCGAGTCGGCGGTGGCGAGGCGTCTTGGTGGAAGCCAGGCAGTACCGAAGTTGTTCTTCTTCGGCCAGGATTCTTCAACCTCGGCGTGGTCGGCAATTTCTTGTTTGAGGTCGGCGATGACCTCTTCGTGGGCCGATGCATCTGGCAAGTTCTGTGGTCTTGAGTGTCGGGGAGGTTGGTCTGACCAGAGGCGTTGGAGAATGGTGGCTCCGTGAGTTCAGGACCGATCGCCATCGGTGGAGTAGTGGGCGTAGGTCTTCAAGCGCGAGGCGGCAGGGGCTAATGGCCGGCTGCCGGCGATGGTGTGATGGCGAGGTGGGTTGAAGGCGCGGATGATGGCCTTTCGGTGTCGTGGCGGGTGTGGGTCGTCGGTGGTGGGTCTTTCCGGCGTGGAGCTGCCTTGAGGTTAGTGAAGGTGGCGCTTGGCGTGGGGCTGCACGAAACTGTATTTAGCGTATTGGCGGAGGGCGGAGCGGAGGATCGGGACGTCGATGGCGTATTGAAACTGGGGGCTGGGCGAGTAGCAAAATCCTTTCCGTTCGGAAAAAAGCATTCGAGGACGGGAGAAGAGCGAGGGTGGCGACAGTCGCCATTGAGACGTCGTCGGTAGAGTCGGCAATGGTGGCAAAGGCGAAAGCGAGGTTGGTGTTGTGAAGGTTGGCGTGGGAGCGCAACCTTAGTGTTCTGAGCGGAGACATATCTAAACTAAGGTCCGGCGAAAGGCGAACGAGCGAGGCAGGCGAGGCGAGGGCGAGGCGGCGAGGACTTAGAAGCGAGTGGTGGAGACGCGAGGGTCCGATGGCGGTCTTGACGAAGTGATGTAGCGAATCTGGAGTAGAGACACGTCTTTGCTGTATCGTCGTGAGTAGGGCCCATATTTAGCGAGACGGTGTGTTAAAGGCGAGGATATTAGAGTGATGGCGTATTATATTCCAAGGCGAGGGAAAACAAGTAACAACTAAAGAAACTAAGCGTAGAGTTGATAACAGGAAGGTTCGCGTGGGAAAGGAAAGAAAGAAAGACAAAAGAAAAGCTCGTAGCCGTATATATACAGTTCAATCTGTCAGGGATGACTCATAACCGATGTATGAAACCCAAAAGACCCGAACCCTATCTGGGTTCCATAATATCGCTTTCTCGCATGATGGCTCGTGCGCCGTGATAGCCGCTTCAAGAACAACTTCGTCTCACAACCATACCGACACTAGAAGCTCAGGTTCGGTTAAATGAGTTTCAACTCACGCAGCCGAACGCCTCCTCCACCACCCCACGAATCCTTCCACCATGGCCTCCACCCTTCACCTTCGCTCGAAAAAGTTCCCCGATCAAAAAAATCAGGGTTTCACTCAACCTCCTCCATTAACTCAGGGTCCATGATCGGTTCCTGAATGAGGCCAAAGTTTCTGTGATTAGTCGATTGGAGGAAGGCCCAAGTTATTCCCATGGCCACGGAGACGCTGCCCCATTTACATCAGTTGCCGCCGTCGCATTTCTGGAAGCCTCGCTTTGAGGCCAGACTCGAGCAACAGGAGGAACTCAAAAGCCTCCGCCAGGCGAGGGGGCTTCATGACCTACCTCACAATTCCTGTCATGGGCCAACTTCGACTACAATGAGGAAGCCAAGAAGGACGCTCTGGAAACAGGGTTGGCTGACGACCTAAAAGATCTGATATATCTTAGGGATACCACTGCGGAAGGCTTTGGCCTATGTCCGGAGGCTAATGACAATGGACAACAGGATCGAGCGGGAAAGACGCCATGGGGCTAATAGGAACCATGGGGCAATTTGCCTCACACTCGCACCCTCACGCACCCCAGGAGGCCTCGCCCTATGGCCTCTCCAGCCTCCAGCAGCCCTCTGCCCGAAGGCAGGTCCATCCTCGCCAATGGCCGTCGACAGACCACCGCCGCTGAGAAGAAATGGAGGATGGAGAAGCGGCCGTTGTCTCTTGTCTTGCCCACGACGCGTGTATTCGCCAACTGCAGGCGTCCATGGCCTCCTCCATTGAGGGCAGCTGCTGTATCTCTTCCCCTTGCGTCGAAGCCCTGCTTTCTTCTTCTTCTTCTTCTTCCACGGAAGTTCTTCTCTCTTCTGGCAATTCAGGTGTTCAGTAGTCCCTGGTCAGTATCATGGCGCCTCGCCAAGACCTTCAAAATTTTCTTTATCTGCGTTCTCTATCTCTGGGTTTCGGTTTCAGTCGTGGCGGAGGAGAATTAAATGGAGATCGATTAGTTGTAACTTGTAAAATTGCTCCATGATGAGAACTCTATTTCCGCTATGATTGATCACAGGGCCTCAGGGTTCGCGTTATCGATGAAAACCTTTCGCGCCATCACCAACTTCCTATCTTTCCTCTAAAACCCCGAATACTTGAAGTCATCGACGGAGGCCTATCGCCTCCGGACAAATCACTTCCATATGTCGTATTCGCTTTAACAATCGGATCTCATCGAAAACAAATCACTCTTCATCACCAAACTAGGGCAGTACTGCGGTTTCAGAATACCTTTGGACATCACGACGCTACCCTCAGTTCAAGGACAATACTGATTGGCGTTAAAAAATTCTGTAAGGAAAACTACCCACCGCCGGTATTGTTCCAGGTATCAAACCCCAACATATATGATAGGACCTGTTCCCTTCAACCATCTTGCCCGCCGAAAGAAACTACAAATCTGCAGTATAACACTCCACGACATCGATAAAGCTCTTCTGAAAACCCCAAAAGACGAATGGAAACAAAGGATCCCGGAACGCTATCACATATCACAGCGTGATACGATATCGAACACTGTTGCGGGAAGAAGGATTAGTCAGGGTTTCTCTTATGTTCTACGGGTCTCGGTTGCAGGGTTCTATGAGTGTTACGGGACGAAGCGGAGACTATAACTAGCCGAGGTTAGCAATCGAGGCGAGAGCGAAGATGAAAGAGCGAAGACGAGCAGGAGCAGGTCGTGAGGCGGAGGTCGAAATGGCATGTCGTCTGAAGTGATGAAGGCGAAGATACCAGTAGAGGACTTGCGGTCATGGGTAGGGTATGGGCGAGACGAGTATCTTAAGGCGAGGATCGCTAGAGTGATGGCGTATTATATTCGAGGCGAGAATTGAAAACAAATGTATTTAGAAACTAAGCGTAGAGTTGATAACTGAGGAAGGTTCGTGGGAAAGGAAGAAAGAAAAAGGAAGGTTAATGGCCATTATATATACAACTCCTGTCAGGGATATTTCATGGATGTATGACCATAGAAAAGAAATCAGGCAGAAGATTCCTATCGCATCCTCAGGCTAGTGCGTGATAGATTAACTCGCTGCTAGATGTTAGCTGTCTCCTCTCTGAATATATCAGTTAGTCATCTCCGTCTCTGAGATAGAATCGTCGTCGTGTCTTCTCTTCTTGTCTACGTCGTCACTCACTTCTTACTGATCTGGAGTATATCCGGTTAAGTCCCTCGCTGCCCGTCCTCGCCGCTCGCTACCGTCTGCGTCTTCGCCGGTTGTGAACGCTTTGGATTTAGATATAATCTCCGCTTATTTCCGTAACACTAAGGTTCGTCTCGCCACGCCTTACCTTCCGCCGGCTTAACCTCGCCGTCGCGTCACCATGGTCGGCTCAGTTGGGGCGTCACTGTGGGACTGTCGCCACCTCTCGTCTTCTCGGCCCCCGAATCTTCTTTCCGGCGAAAAAGGTTTCTGTTACCTTGGCGCCGTCACGGCCCATTGGTTCAACATGGGCGCATCGATCGCGACCCCTCCGTCTCCGTCCTCCGCCGATGCGCTTTGAAATCTGGCTCAAGCGTCAACCCCATTTAAAAGCGCCCTTTTCTCGCCGGGCAGCTCCATATCGAGGGCACGTCACCACCGGCGTCACCCATTAAGCCATCATTCGTGGCCTTCGCGACCCCATACCAACCACACCATCGGCCCTGCCGCCGTCGCATGATCGTCAGCGCTCGCCGGCCTTTCGACATGGCGTACCACCGATGAGGACTGCGGTCCTGAACTCGCGGAAGGCTCATAGCCTCATCTCCGAATCTTGGTCGTATTGTCGCCAACCTCCCCACATGCTGCGAATCGCCGTATCGTGAAAGGTCGTCGCCCGACTCAACCAAAAATCGCCAACCTCACGCTCGTGGTTGAAGAATCCTGGCGAAGAAGAACAACCGGTCCGCCTTCCAAAAACGCCTCGCCACCGCCGACTCTGGCCCGCCGCCATGAAGAAGACATCCGCCGCATCACCTCTGTTCGCGAAGGCAGGAATCCCAGAGCCTCAGCGACCTCCGCCAGCCTCACTTCTCTACTACCACCATGACCCCAGCCCGCCATTCTGCCTCTGGGATTACCTTGCTTAACTGGCGCAACAAGCCGGTTGAACAATCAACCAACCGTAAAGGTCGGCCCTTTGGTGAAAAATGGCAAACCAAAGGGCTAGTCCGCCACCACCCACCTTCGTCTCCGCCGCAGCCGTGTCCAGGGACAAGATGTCTGAGGACCAACTCGTCGTCACATCTTTCCGTCGCTTAACTCTGCCTCCTTCGTCTTACTTACGCCTCTTGATCTGGGGCGTCGGGATATGCATTCGTCGATCAGGATTTTGCAACCAAAAATGGCCTCACCTGACCTGAAGAAACCCGCCTGCTTGAAGTAATTGACGGCAGGTTAATAGAATCAGGAAGGATCACCCACATCGCCAAACTTTCGTTGGATATCCATGGACACCAGGAAACCGCTCCGTTCTTTGTCACCAAGTTGGGACACTACCCTATCGTCATGGGTATCCCCTGGATGCGGCACCACGACCTCGCCCTTCGCCCTAAAACAAATCAGGTCATCTTCGACTCTGATTTCTGCGCTCAGAACTGCTCCGTCTCCGCTCCCGGTCATCTCGAGAATCTCGATCTCATGCGACAGCTCATCTGGCATTCTGACCATCGGGGCAGCCCCATTCGTAGGTCTCACCCGCAGATGCCAAAACCGTCTCTTCTGCGCCTCCCTCCGAGCCATCGATGAAGCCCTCGTCAGGAACCCCGCCCCCGACTCCCTAGCCAACGTACCCCAGGAACTAGCAGAGTTCAAGTCGCTGTTTCAGGAATCCAACGCCACGTCTCTGCCACCCCATCGTCCTCACGACCTGAAAATAGTATTACAGGATGGAAAGCAGCCCCCCTTCGGCCCGCTCTATGGAATGTCCCGACCAGAACTACGAACTGCGAGGCTACATTACGGAGAAAAGGGTTCATCCGCTACTCGGAATCCTTCCACGCTGGTGCGTCCTGTTTGTCAAAAAGGCTGATGGGCCCTTCGTTTGTCGTGGACTATAGGAAGCTGAATGAGATCGCGGTCAAAACCGACATCCCTGCCTTATCCCAGACGCTGTCCGCATTGTCCAAACAAAATATTACACCTAGACCTCAGGTGGGGATACCATCAGATTAGGATCCAGGGGGTGATGGTGGAAAACTGCCTTTAGGACCCGTTATGGCCACTTCGAGTACAACGTCATGCCCTTCGGTCTGACCAACGCCCCCGCCACGTTCCAACATTGGGTTAACGATCTGCTTCGTCCCTCGCCGGCCAGCTACGGCATACCTCGGCAACGTCGCGATATACTCGGAAACTTTAGAGGAACATAAACAGCATGTTAAGCAGATCGCTCAAAGTCCTGCAAATCGCGATGTCCACCTCAAACCGGAAAAAGTCACGAGTTTACGTCCAGGAGACCAAATACCTCGGCGATCATCACTCCGAAGGTATCAAGATGGACCCCAGCAAGGTCTCGGCAGTCACGGGATGGGAAACACCCACGAAGGAAGTCAGGAGTTCTTAGGGTTTCGCAATTTCTACCGGCGATTCATATATCGTACTCAGGGTGGTTTCATTCACGGCTAACCAAGAAGGACGTGAAGTTCCAATGGTCCCCAAAGGCAGAGGAGGCGTTCCAGAAGCTCAAGGACGCGTTCACCACAGCCCCGATATTAGCACACTTCGATTACGAGAGGGAAACCATAGTAGAAACCGACGCTTCCGATTATGTTTCTGCGGGAATCATGTCCCAATACGACGACCAAGGAATCCTGCACCCAGTGGCTTTCTTCTCTAAGAAGCACTCACCAGCGGAATGCAACTATGAGATCTATGACAAGGAACTACTAGCGGTTATCAGATGCTTCGAGGAATGGCGCTCCAACCTAGAGGGATCTAAGTTCCCAATCAAAGTCCTTAGCGACCACCGGAATCTGGAATACTTCATGTCTACCAAGCTCCTCAACCGCCGCCAAACCCGATGGGCCGAATTCTTATCCCGTTTCGACTTCGTCATCACGTTCAGGCCAGGTAAACAAGGGGGAAAACCAGACTTCGAGAAGGTCAGAGACTCTACCCAGGAGGGATGGCGCCTCACACCAATCGCAGGTCGTATTGAAGAAGGGAATTTAGGCGAGTCAAGCTAAGTTTGTTCGCGGGTTCTTTGTTAAATGAATCCGCTGAAGGCACCTGTAAAGAATTATTGAACTACCAAGTTGACAGTTTTCCACCAAGTCCTCACCATGCTCCATGACACCAAACACTCCAAGAAAATCTCGCTAGCAGAATGTACGGAAGCGGAAGAGGCTTCCTGCTTTACAGGAACGCAATCTACGTCACAGCCTCGACGAGCTCCATTACGCCTCTACAGGAACACCACGACAAGCCTCAGCGGACACCCAGGGCGTGCCAAAACCTTGAGCTCATCAGTCGCCTACTACTGGCCTAACGTGAGAGATCGTGGACCGTATGAACTGCAACACATGTTCGCAGCAAAAGCGCACGCGTTCAAGGTGTTCTCCGTCACTCTCTCAGTACCCAAAGGCCCATGGTCGATGTATCAATGGACTTCGTCACGGGACTCCCGAGCAAGGGGTTTAATGCCATCCTCGTTGTTGTTGACCGACTAACCAAGATCGTCACTTCATACCATGTCGGTGAATCCAACGCTATTGATGTGGCCAACATGTATCTAGAATCGTATGGAAACTCTGGCCACCGAAACCATAGTCTCGGATCGAGGAACCCAGTTCACAGCAGAATTCTGGAGAACCTTGCGCGGCTGAAATTGCACGCTATTCTCTGACGCATTCCACCCCCAGACGGGCAAAGCGGAAAGGATCAACGCAATCGTGGAACAATACCTCCGAACTACGTCTCCTATCAACAGGATGATTGGTAAGTACCTACCCATGGCAGAGTTTGCAACCAACAACCACGTCTCCGAAACCACCAAGCTCTCCCCGTTTCAGGCAAACTATGGAAGGAACCCACGTGGCGTTCAGCACTCTGACAGCATGGCACCACCAAAAGAAGCCCAATGGCATGGCTAGAGATGGCACAGATTTTTGAATTCCTGTGACGAGATGTTTAGAGCCCAGAAGATCAGGAAGGCTGACGAATAGGACCCCGCCCCAGATATCTGTGATGGGAGATAAGGTATTATTCTCGGAACTCTGAATAGCGATCGCCGAAGAAACTCGAAAGCGTCGGTCCGTGTCCCATCAGGAGAATGGTTAGCCCTTCGCCTATGAAGCCTCCCACCTCCATGAAAATACATCCGTCTTCCATGTCTCGCTACTGTCCTCGCCGCAAATAACCCGTCCTGCGCCAACAACACACCCTCCGCCCCGTAGAAATCGGCGAACAGGAATGGGAAGTCGATACTAGATTCTCGGCACAGCCGCTTAGAATACTTGGTTAGATCTGCGGGTTATGATGAACCATCATGCAACCCCCTCGGACTTGGAAGATGCCCTTAGCTAGTGCAGAACTTCCACGACAGGTTTCACGAAAGCCTGGCCTCTGGGGAGTTAGGCGCCGGAGGAGGACCTGTCTATCACGGCGTCTGTGAGCTACTGCGGAGAAAGGATATTGTGGAATCGGGTCTCGGGTCTAGGATTTCTCTTTGGTGTTCTATGGGTTTCCGTTACACGGGTTATGAGTCACCCCTGGACAGGGATTAGGCGTTGTATATATAGTCGGTATGAGCACCCCTTTGTCTTTTCTCTTCTTTCCTTTCCTACGCAACCTTCCTGTTATCAACTCTACGTTGCTAGTTTCTTTAGTTGTTACCTGTTTCATCTCGTCTCTCTGAATAGAATACGTCATCACTCTTAGTCATCTCCGTCTTATGATCTCGCCGCTTAGCCATAGTCCTCGTTCATGTACGATACAGCCGTACGTGTCCTCTACTGGTATCTTCGTCTACATCACTTCGTTCGCACTGCCATCTGGACTCTGTGTCCCACTACCCTGCTTCTCGGTTAAGTCCCCTCGCTGCCCCGTCCTCGCCTCGCTCTCGTCTCGTCCTCGTCTCGTCTTCGCCTCGGTTGTGAACCTTGGCTAGTTTAGATATAGTCTCCGCTTCGCTCCGTAACATAGGCCTAGGCTTTCGTGGAAACCTGTCGTGGAAGTTCTGCACTAGCTCAGGGGCATGCTCGAGGTCGGAGGGAGGCTGCCATGAGGGCTCGTCGTAACCAGTATACCTGACCAAATATTCCACGTGGCCGTAGCGTCGGCGTGAATCCAGAACTGCATCGGCCTCCCATTCTTGTTCGCCTTCAACTTCTACAGGAGGAGGCGGGTGTGTCGTTGGCCAGGAGTTGTTGGCAGCGAGGACGGAGCGAGCGTGGAAGACGGTGGATTTTCATTGAAGCGGGAGACTGAGTTCATATCGCGTAGACCAACCATTCTCTTGGACGGTATAGGGGCGATCTTGACTTGGTCGAGTTTCTTCGAGGTCCCTTGGTCTCAATGTTCTTAGTCGAGAGGAACCCTATCGCCTCTGGCGTATCTGGGAAGCGGGAGTTATTTGCGTTTCGAGTCTTCTTGAATCTTCTGAGCCCTAAACATTTCATCGTAGGAATTCGAAGATTTGTCTTATGTCACTGCCATACCGTTGGCTTGGTCTTCCTTAGTCATGCTGTAGTGGTGAACGTCATCCGTGGGTTCCTTCCATAGTTTGCCTGAAAGCGGGGGAAGCTTGGTGGTTTCGGAGACGTGGTTGTTGGTTGCAAACTCTGCCATGTAGGTAGTACTTTAATCATCCTGCTGATAAGAGCATCATAAGAGGTATTGTTGTCTTTCCGTTTGGCCATCCGTCTGGGGGTGAAAGGCTGTGCTGCAGCGGGGGGCGATCTCCAAGCGGTCACATAAGGTTTTCCAAAATTCTGCTGTAAACTGGGTTCCCCGATCCGAGACTATGGTTTCGGTAGCCATGCAATTTCCACACTGATTCTAGGTACATATTGGCCACATCGACAGCGTTGGATTCTTCCGTGCAGGGTATGAAGTGGCGCATTTTGGTCAGCCGGTCAACGACAACTAGGATAGCATTAAACCCTTGAGACATCGAGTCCGTGACGAAATCCATTGATCGTCGGTCCGGTCCTTTTGGTACCGATAGTGGGCGAAGGACACCTTGTAAGGCATTGCGGGAGGCTTTGCTGCGAACAGGTGTTGCAGTTCAGGGCGTAACGATCGGACATACTTCCTCATGTTAGGCCAGTAATAATTGCGACTGATGAGCTCGAGGGTTTTGGCCCGTCCCGGGTGTCCCGCGGAGGGCTTATCGTGGTGTTCCTGTAGCAGGCGCAGTTGGAGTTCGTTGAAGTCGGGGACGTAGATCGCGTTCCTGTAAAGCAGGAAGCCTTCTCCCGTTCATTCCGCTAACGAGATTTCTTGGAGTGCTTGGTGCCGTTGTGATGGTGAGGACTTGGTGTGGGAAACTGTCAACTTGGTAGCTTGGGTCAATAATTTTTACAGTGGGCGTTCAGCGGATTCATTTAACAAAGAACCCGCGAACAAACTTAGCTTGACTCCTGCATCTAAATTCCCTTCTTCAACACGACTTTGTGACTGGTCGTGAGGACGTTCATCCCTTCGTTAGGCAGGTCTCCTGACCTCCTGGTGAGTGCGTCCGCTTTCCTCCTTGTTTTCCTGGCCTAAATGTGATGACGAAATTGAAGCAGACAGGAATTCAGCCCATCGGTCTGGCGTGCGGTTGAGAAGCTTTTAAGTATTCCAGATTCCGGTGGTCGCTAAGGACTTTGATTGGGAACTTAGATCCTCTAGGTTTCGCGCCATTCTCAAGACCCGGATAACCGCCAGTAGTTCCTTGTCATAGATCTCGTAATTGCATTCCGCTGGCGAGTGTTTCTTGGAGAAGAAGGCCACTGGGTGCAGGATTCCTTGATCATCATATTGGGACATGATTCCAGCGGAGACATAGTCGGAAGCGTCGGTCTCTACTATAGTTTCCCTTTCGTAATCGAAGATTGCCGATGCGGCCGAGGTGAAAGCATCGTGAGCTTCTGAACGCCTCCTCTGCTTTTGGGGACCACTGGAATTTTACGCCCTTCTTATAACGCTGTGAGTGGGAAACTACCCTGAGACGCCAGATATGAAACGTCGGTAGAAATTGCAAACCCTAAGAACTCCTGGACTTCCCTGAGCTTAGTGGGTGTTTCCCATCCGTGACTGATCGAAACTTTGCTAGGGTCCATCTTGATGCCTTCCGTGATGATCGGTAGCCGGTATTTGGTCTCTGGGCGTAGAACTCGCACTTCTCTGGTTTGAGGTGGACATCGTGGATCTGTAGAACTTTGAGGATTTGTCTAACATGCTGTTTATGTTCCTCCAAAGTGTCGAGTATATCAAGATGTCGTCGAGGTAAGCCGAAGTGGTCGAGTAGGGACGGAACAGGTCGTTAACCCAGTGTTGGAAGGTGGGCGTTGGTCAGACCGAAAGCGACATTATCTTGTAGCCATAACGGTCCTAAAGCGGTTTCCACTCATCACCCTCCTGATCCTAATCTGATGGTATCCCCACCTGAGGTCTAACTTGGTGTAATCTTCGCCTTAGACGAGGCAGCGTCTCCGGGATGAGAGGCAAGGGATGTCGGTTTTTGACCGTGATCTCATTCAGCTTCCTATAGTCCACGCATAAACGAAGAGATCCATCAGCCTTCTTGACGAACAGGACGGGGGCACCAGCGGGGGACTCCGAGTAACGGATGAATCCTTTCCCGAGGTTCTCCGTGATGTAGTCTCATAAGCCTGTAGTTACGGGACATTCCATAGCGGGCGAAGGGGCTGCTTTCCATCCTGTAGTACTATCTTCAGGTCGTGAGGCGATGGCGAGGCGGCAGAGACGCGTTGGATTCTTAACAGCGACTTGAACTCTGTTAGTTCGCAGACGTTGGCTAGGGGTCGGGCGGGGTTCTGGCGAGCTTCATTGATGGCGGAGGAGGCACGAAAGATGGTTTTAGCGTCTGGCGAGACTCTGAAGGGGCCGCCCGATAGCGATGTGTATGCGAAATTTGTCGTCGCGAATCGAGATTCCTTGAGCGTGACGACCGGAGAATGAGACAGAGCAGTTCTGAGCGCAGAAATCAGAGTCGAAGATGACCTGATTTGCCTTAGGGCGGAGGGCGAGGTCGTGGTGCCGCATCCAGGGAATACCCATGACGATGGGGTAATGTCCCAACTTGGTGACGAAGAACGGGGCGGTTTCCTGGTGTCCATGGATGTCTAGCGAGAGCCTAGCGATATGGGTGATCCTTCCTGATTCTATTAACCTGCCGTCGATTACCTCGAGTAGGCGTGGTTTCTTCAGGGGTGTCAGGACGAGGCCGTGCTTGGTTGCGAAGTCCTGGTCAACAAATCGTCTTGCTGACGCCTCCCGTATCTATGGAGGCGTAGGCACGGCGAAGACGGGGTTCTGCGGACGGTGGTGACTAGTTGGTCTCTCGGACATCTTGTCCTCGGACACGGCAGCAGCGAGACGGTGGGTGGCGGGACTAAGCCCCTTGGTGTGCTTATTTTACCAAAGGCTGACCTTAACGCTTAGTTGGACACTTGTTCAACTGGCTTATTCGCCACTGTCAGTCTTGAGGATCCCGGGAATGGGTTGAGGTTGGCGGCGGGTGAGGCGGCGGGCAGAGGCGCGGGCGTTGAAGGTTGGCGATGGTGGCGTTGGCCTGGGATTCCCAGGCTGGCGAAGGTGATCGGATATCCTTTCGCGGCGGGTCGAGTCGGCGTGGCGAGGCGTCACTGGTGGGCGGTACCGGTTGTTCTTCGCCAGGGATTCTTCAACCTCAAGCTTGAGGTCGGACTTCTTGTTGGAGGTCAACGATGACTTCCTCATGGGCCGTCATACTGGCAGGTTCTTGTGGGCGGGGTGTCGGGAGGTTGGTCTCTGACCAGGCGTTGAAATGAAGGCTGTGGGCCTCCGTGAGTTCGGGACCGCAGTCCTCATCGTGGGTAGTGGTATGGTGTGGTGACAGGCGCGCGGACGGCGATGATTGCGCGGCGGATGGTGTGGTGGCGGTGGGGTCGAAGGCACGAATGATGGCTTCGGTGTCGTGCGGGGTAGACGTCGGTGGTGGGTGCGATGTGGAGCTGCCCGAGAGGTTGGGTGAAGGTGGCCTTGCGCCAATGGCTTCACGCGAGCTTATATTTCAAAGCGTATTGGCGGAGGGCGGAGACGGAGGTCGGGACGTCGGTGGCCCATGTTGAACCAATGGGCGAACGAGGCGAGGTAACAGAATCCTTTCCGTTCAGGAAGAAGCGTTCGAGGACGGGGAGAAGACGAAGTGGCGACAGTCGCCGTTGGGGACGTCTAACGGTCACAAGGCAGCAAGCGTTGGTGTTGTGAAGGTTGGCGTGGGGCAACCTTAGTGTTCTGAGCGGAGATTATAACGAAACTAAATGGCGTTCACAACCGGCGCGAGGCGAGAGACGAAGACGAGAGACGAAGACGGAGTAGTCTAACCGAGGAGCAAGGTCGTAGGGCAGAGAGTCCAAATGGCTGTACGTACGAAGTGATGAAGATGAAGATACCAGTAGAGGACTTGCACAACGGTCATGGACTAGGACTATGGCTAAGCGAGGACGAGGTAATACTAAGACGAGGATCACTAAGAGTGATGACGTATTATATTCCAAGAGACGAGAATTGAGAAACAAGTAACACTAAGAAACTAGAAACGTAGAGTTGATAACAGGAAGGTTGCGTAGGAAAGGAAAGAAGAGAAAAGACAAAGGGAAGGTTCATAGCCGACTATATATACAACTCCTAACCCCTGTCCAGGGATGACTCATAACCCGTATAACGGAAACCCATAGGACACCAAAGAGAAATCCTAGACCCGAGACCCAATTCTACAATATCCTTTCCTCCGCAGTAGCTCATGGTACGCCGTGATAATGAGTCAACGGTATGCAGGTATTTGTAATGAGGGATTTCCTTTGGGTTCTACGGGGTTCTACAGGATGAGTCAGCGATGGATTTTCTGGGCTATATATAGGGAGCTCTCTCCCTCGCTTGTAGGACTTCTCTTCTTCTCCTTTCTTCTTCACGCAACCTTCCTGTCATCTTAGGCATCTTTAGTCCTTGCTCGTCTAGAATACATTCTCTAGCTTACATAGTTCCTTCGGTCGTGTTTTGGGCGTTAGACTACCTCCTCGCACCCTCGCCTCGTCCATAGCCCTTCGCCCTTCGTCCCAAGTTCCCCGGCCGCCCCCTCTCCCACGTCGCCCACTACCTCGCTCGCCATAGTTCAGCCTTGGTGGTTTACCTTGGCTTGTTCAGTTTCCGCCCTCGATTAGCACCGTGATATCACAATCGGCTCAATATGTTCGATGAAGCCTTGGCCCAAGATCTACCACCACGACGCCCCTACGACCACAAAATCCCCCTCAAAGAAGGAAAGGAACCACCATTCGGCCCCCTCTACGGCATGTCCAGAAATGGTATTTATTGACTACATCCGCGGTAACTCTCCAAGGCCTTCATCCGTATTTCATCTCCTGCTGGTGCACCGGTATTGTTTGTCAAAAAAGGCTGATGGGTCCCGTTTATGTGTGGACTAGCGGATTGAATGGTGACGGTTAAAAACCGATACCCACTACCTCTAATTCGGGAAACACCTGGATCAACTATCCAAGGCTAAATGGTACACCAAATTGACTTGCATAAGCGATACAACCAGATTCGAATGGCCGAAGGGGAAGAATGGAAATCGGCATTCAGAACGCCGCTTATGGTCATTTTGAGTACACTGTTATGCCTTTCGGCCTCACCAACGCCCCCGCAACGTTTCAACACTTCATTAACGATTGCCTCCGAGAACACCTTGACCAATTCTGCACTGCATACCTGGACGACATCCTCATATACAACGACTCCCTTGAAGAACATGAACAACACGTCGAAACAATACTAGTATTACAAGAGAACGGGATCCTACTGAAGCCGGAGAAGTGCGAATTCCACACCCAAAGACCACATACCTCGACTGATTATCGAACCCAACGGCATCCAGATGACCCTCACAAGGTATCGGCAGTACAGGAATGGACCACTCCCAAGACGGTTAAGGATGATTTCTGCTTTCGCCAACTTCTACCGCCGCTTCATATTTGGATTTTAAACTCGTAGTCTCTAACTAGGTTGACTAAAAAGAATATCCCTTCTCATGGCTCCCGGAAGCCGAACAGATTCCAGTCCCTGAAAGAGGCTTTCACCACCGCACCCATACTAATCCACTTCGACTCGAAAACCAATCACGGTAGAACAGATGATCTGACTACGTTGCCGCGTGGCAAGGCTTCTCTCAAAGACGCATTTAACAAGAACTCCACCCGTCCGCTTCTTTCTCCAAGAAACATACACCGCGAATGCAACTACTTAAATATACGACAAGCGAACTACTAGCTATCATCAGATGTTTCGGGAATGGAGGCCAGAACTGAAGCGCGAAGACCCTATCGGCGCTATCTCCCACCACAAAAACCTCGAATACTTCATGTCCACCAAACAACTAAAAGAGACAAGTGAGATGAATACTTATCGCGCTTCAATTTCATTATCAAGATAGACTAAGCAGAAATAAACCGGATGATTGACTAGAGATCAGGAGATCTCCCTGAGAAGTGATGAAAGATTGTTGCACCAGAGCCGCACAGTCTTGAAAAGAGTGAGAATTTGGATCCTGCTGAGTTTTTGTTAATGGCTTCTTTGTCAAACGAATCCGCTGAAAAGAACGCCCTAAAAAAAAACTATTAAATGGGCGATATCTGGCTGACCCATTCCCACAAAGAATACTGACCTACGGCAGACAGACACGAAGACTGCAAGGAAATATCTCTGTGAATGCACTGAGCGAACGGACGCCTACTCTATCGGGAGAATATCTATATCCCCGACTACCCCCACTAAAGCTGGAAATCATGAAGCAATACCACGACGCCCTCAGCAGGACACCCAGGCAGGAAAAACCTTCGAACTGGTCAGCAGAGACTACTACTGGCCGAATACGCGACTATATTGGTCAATACATCCGAACTGCCACACCTGCCAGCCAAGTAAGCCAGCAACACATGGGAAGTTGGGAGCCGACCGCTACCCATCCCGAACAACCTTGAGAGAGATTCCATGGACTTCCACGGGTCTGCCAGAGAGTCAGGGATACGATGCCATACTAGTAGTTGTGGACCGACTAACAAAGATGCACCTCCTACCCCGCAATACCACCACAATGCAGAAGACCCTACCAACCTCTACCTACAACATATCTGAAACTACATGGCCTTCCCACGACATCACCTCCGACAGGCACCCAGTTCACCGCAGAAAGTTCTAAGTCTCTGTAAACAACTCCAGATAGAAGCGAGAATCGCCGACTGCTTTTCACCCGAAACGGATGGCCAAACAGAGACTGAATGCAGTGATGGAACAAGTACTCCGTGATATTATACCAACAAGACGACTGGGTTAAGTGGTTGCCAATAGCGGAGTTTGCAGCAAATAACCAAGTCTCAGCCTCTACTAAAGCTACACCTTTCTTCGCCAACTATGCGTACCACCCTCGATTCACGATAAACCTACAAAAGCCAGACAGGACCCCCCCGAGCCTGGACTCCCACAACTTTGCAGAGAGGATGAAGGAGTTACACAACCACCTACGAACACAAATAAGGACAGCTCAGGACCAGCAAGAGAAATTTCTAACGCAAAGTCAAGATCCCCGCCTCATGATATGAAATCGGAAACATGGTATTCGCGTCCGCAGTTAACATTCAGACAAACCGAATTCGAGGAAGCTCGACTGGAAAAGCTGACCCTTCCCCATCCAAGAGATCGCTCTCACGCCTACCGCTTGAACCTCCCCCGTTCGATGAAGATGCACCCCGTTTTCCACGTCTCCCTACTTGATATTGCCGCCACCGACCCTGTACCTGGACAAAGATTAATACCACCACCACCCGTTATCGTGGACCAGGAAGAAGAGTACGGTTGAGGAGATTCTGATTCAAGGTACCATGGGAAGAAGCGACTACAAGATTACGTTAAGGACGGGATATACCGACTTACTTGAACCCGCCGATCATCACGAATACACGGCTGCTGTCTAGGCCTTCCACACACAATACCCAAATAAACCGTCAAATAAACCGGGGTTCAGATGTCAGAGCTCAGCCAGTGGCTATCATAGATGACAGGCTCGGAGGCTTAAATAATTATCATTGTGCAAAAAGCATGACGCAATACACGATGAAGGATGAGACCAAGATATTTTTTACAGGTTTCCCTTTGTTATACAGAGGAGGAGTCATATAGGGGGTTACGCAGACCAGTCGAGTCAGCCTGATGGCGGAGGTGATGGCTATAGGAGGCAACGCATTACTACCTCACTTTTCTTCTCCTTTTCTTCACGCAACGTCTTCTGTCTTTAGTATACCAATACATTATAGTCGCTACTTAATAAGCCAGTGACTATCGCTGTCCCTCTACTTCTCTACCTACATACTTCCTTCTCGGAAGTATCGCTGTTACTATTACGTACCCTGCAGAACGAAGCCCCATCCCCTAACGCCCCCTTGAGAACGATGATGGGATGCTCAATTGGGGCGTAGATGGAGCCGTAGAGATGGAGGCGTAGGGGTGAAGATGTTGAGGTGGAGGTGTAGAGGTGGAGCTGTAGAGGTGGAGGTGAAGGTGTGGAGGTGGAGGTGTAGAGACGGAAGGCGTGCGTGTTTGATATCTGCTAAGTTCTAACCCTAACCCTCAAAAGCTTACGGATTTTTCTAATGAGTATTTCTATGCACATGCCTTTATCCAAAAGACTATTAATTGAGCCCTATTCGGCCCTAACTATGTGCTAAATATCAGTATAATCTCCAAATCTGGCTCAATTAAGCCCTATTTTGATAAAAGGGTTATACCGGGCTTTTATATGCTATCGAGCTCTTATTTAGTCTCATACAGATATGCGGACGGGCGGTGCTGTACATGTACTACCTGTGTTAAACCCATTATTTACCTTGATGTTACTTGTTTTCGTTCCTCCCTCTCCTGCCGGCCTATATATCTGGAGGGTTTATTGGAGCAACCAGCCACGGATATTTGCCGAGTGATATTATATGATTTCACCGTTTTTTTTTTAATTCGTTAATTATTTAGACATTGATTGATTGATAGGAAAAGGTTTATCATACCATGAAATTGACTTAATACAACCGAATATACATAAATCAGTGCGCAACGATGTCCCATCCAACCCCGCCAAGTCCCTTGTTTCGGTTCTGTGACTTATAATTACGCGCGAGAAATTCCTGGTGTTATACGTCTCATGGGATACTAGCTACTACTAGCTACGATCTAGTGACTACGTACATGCGGCTTTGTGCCCAAATTCCCTGAGGCTACTACATTTGATTCTGCCTACCTATAAGAACCCTCGCCCCACTGGTCTCCCTTTATTTTAGGCGGCCCGGGAATCTTTGTTGTTGGTACGTAGAGATATATAGGCTTCCAGTCCTGAGTTAAGTACGTACTTACCTGTAGATATTTATTTCGGCGCCGTGTTGCGACCGACGAAAACTGACCTGAATACAGGTCCACGCAGGTGAGTAAGAAATCTGATTCTCCTGAGATTTGTGTGCGGGTATTCACTATTGCAAGACTGCCAGCAATTCAAAAATTGGAACCCGCAGGGATCCTACTAATCACAATATAGAGCTTATCGTCCCCCGATCTCTGTCAAGCCAATTGTACTTCTTTCATAGATCCATGATCCACCTTTCACGGAACCACTTAGGGGAGGATCAGTTAGAGGATATTACATAGATAATTGGAAGAATTGGGACTGTTATAGGCCATACTATTCATCATTATTCTCGACAAGCACTAGCCAGGGAGGTTTCTATGGATTTCTATTACACGGTTTCGTGAGCCATCACGGGTAGTCGCTATACGATCGCTATACTATCTTATACCTGAAATAATAACACAAGTAGAGACAACATATTGATTCACTCCAATAATATTATTGAGATAGATCACACTAGTGCCCATTTCTTCTAGTGCCAACAGTATTCTGCTTGACTTTGTTGTTGAGGTAGTCGTACCCTGCATAATGTGGTCCATGAGCTGGTTCGAGTTGAGCCGGCCTATAAGCTCGTAGGGCTCGAGTTTTGGCGGCAGGCTCTTAAACTAGCTCGAGCCGGTGGTCAATGATCGGAAATCGGGTTATATCTACTTCTGTAATATAAATGAAGTCAATAGAGCTTTGGTCTTGGTTGCCTCTTACGAGCAGTGGGCTATTTGTGGATGCCAATTCCGTTCAAACCAAACCCACCCGGAACTTCGGAAGGCGAGTGATAACTCATGAGCCGGCCTTTGAAATTTGTTGTGTTGTTGAGTGACCAGGGCTCCAAAATTTATAGGAAGTATAGTATAGTCTACACACAGCTAAGAGTTTTAAGCCTTAAATTATAAAGCTGCTTATGTATGGCAGGCTCAAACAGTGCTAGTAGCTCCCCCGCCCAATATGTGGTAGACATAGTATAAAAGTTTGTAAACACGAGTATCCTCAAGTTCCAGCCATACATATATATGCAGTTTTTAGTCTCAGATAAGTATGTACCAAGCTAAGGATAAAACACTCGGCATTATATATGATCTACGAGAATAGTTAATTTAGTAATGAGGGTACGTGATCAGCTGGTCGTTTAGTAAATCTCAACTTGGCATTGGTGGCACTTAATTTCAAAGTAAATGATCGTATTACCCTTGACCGATGATTAAAACAACTAAAATTGATGCGCTCTCGCCTGCTCAAGTACCACAAACAGCCAACCATACAGGAAAACAGGCTGAATATTAGTACAGTTGTAGGTAATATGTGATGGAACACAGTGATGCCTGTTTTGGCCAAACGCCACCAACGATTGGTATTTGTACTCTGAGGGCGTTCCATCACCTATTGCCTGTCGCTGTACATAATATGATCGATCGGCCTATGGCTATCATGTAGTTCAGTTTTCATATATCAAATTTCTTATTAATACAACCATCCTGGCCGATGTGGTTGCCGGTGAAGCTAGCTGTAATTCTGATTTGTATTTACATATATATGGTTGCAACTGTTTTATGAATCGTATGAAAGGGATTGGTCAATGATGTCATGGAAGCACATCGTCCTTAATCAAATATGTACATATAGCAACGCTAGTCTCAAGATGTCTTACCGTGTTACTAGATGTATATATGTGCTTATATCCTACATACATGTATTGCTACGCGGTGTTGGTAATCGAATAAGGTTGATTGGGTAATACATATCCACAGGTATGATAGGTTTAAAGGGTTTGGAGTCAAAACCACATGTACGTTTCATAAAATTAATGGACCTCTAGATTACCCGGGCCCATGGATTAAGCTACCCTGCATCTAGTCTTAGTCGTAGGGCTCGATGACACCTTTGGTGCCTTTAGTTTTACTGCCTGTACTCATCTATATACCAGCATAAGAACCAGAAAATGCGAGTGACAAAGTCAAGGGTTGTTTCTATGGAGTGGCAACGTTCTGCCATACAAATAATCCTTTCGCATTCTCTGGTTCTTACCCTGGTAGACGAGTACTCAAGTATATATATAGTAATGTTTGCTTATTTTACCTGCATGCTTTTCGTAGCTAGGTACGCATCCAAGTGCAATTAACTCCACCAACCAAGGAATAACCCGGCATCGCCATGGCGCCAACTTTCTAACGGCCAGTTATGGTTTCTCGCTGCGTATGCACCTGTAAAAAAATTTCGACCTGGATCCTGGGTCTATGAGCTGGCGATTCTTGGCTCTGACCATGGTAATGGCCAACAGATTGACGTTCGATGGAATACTCACAGTTCTAACTTCCACCTATTCTAGGTTAAGCATTCAAGGATAATCTCCGACAGGGTGACTGTATGCAGGGAGGCATTATAGAGTAGATAAAGTATTACAGAGCGTGGCGAACTATCGACCGCTACCATGAGATGCAGCTCAATCGTGATATTTGTATCATTTCGATCTTACCACAGCTGCAGTATTTTTGTCAGACCCAATTTTCCTTGTTTTTCCACGCATGCGGGGCCGGGGGGGGGGGGGGGGAATAGGCCCAAGAATCGACCCAAAATTCTTATTTCAAAGGGTACAACTACATTTATTTAGTTGGAACCTAAGGGCGGCTACCATGGCCACACATTAATGAAATCTAGTATCATTCTGGTTGGTTATGGCCTAAGGTTGGACGACTCCTATAATAGCTTGTTACCAGTGACATAACCGACGGTGCACCCTGGTTTAAATAATTCTACTTATTTCCTTTTTATATGCACCCGGTACATGCCCGTTGATAGGGACCCAAAAGCAGGACTGGCGCACTTAAAGATAACTCGTGCGCCTCGACTATGCTTATAGGGCTTCGGGGCTACAAAACTGACTGAGTAGTGCGATTCCCATAAAAATCTCAAACAGGGAAGGGTTTGAGTACTGTTGTGGGATGATCTTTTGCATGTAGAACATACTGGACTGATCTTACCGCGGAGTCTCTATTCTGGTCACGTTTTGTGGTTCTGTGGCTGTGAAGAATGAGGATAGTTAGTTAATGCTGCTCTAAGCGGGGGAAGAAGAAGAACTCATGTTCTCATGGAAGAGTACGGTCACGTGTGTCAGTTTCTACACTGGCGAGTGATCGCTTATGATCTGAATCCATATATAATGAACATCACTAAGATGTACTATGGGTGTGGGTAGTCTCGTTCCCAAACCCCAGCGGTATATTTTTGGTTGTATGGTTCAATACCGGAAGGGTCTGGTGTGCTTGCCCAAAAAGTTTGTACCAGTCCTTTTTTTTGCCCAAAACTCCGGTTGCCCTCCAAAATCCCCGTGTTCTCTACCAAAAAATGTCCGGCGGGGTTATTTAGAAACCCGGTTTTTTTCCGAAAAGTTATTGCTCCAGACCCTACTGTGATGAACCTAAATTATCTATCGGTCATAACCACCACCACTAACATCACACCGTAAGGGCTGGGAACGAGACTAGGGTGTGGGGTAAGTTTAGCGACAGTAAGAGCTATTGCAACCACGGCCAGTGCCGCCAGACTTACCCCTACACCAATAGTACACGTAAGTACTGGAGGTTGGGGGGAGAGTACGAAGAATATGACAAGAGAGTACGTCTTGTTGTAAAATAGTAGTATTTACCTTATGACTCTCGATATTTATGGTGAACACCGAGTAGATACATGTACCTACTCGCATATCCAATATGTATTGGCACAACCAACAAAACACACCAAAAATTGAGGTTTTTTTTTAACACACAAAATGTCCCATAGATATGCCAAAACTCTACCAACCAAGTTTAACATAATTTCGATAATGGAGATTTATGTTTCAAGTTTTTAGCCTAATTAAGATGCCGGTAGGGGCGGAGTGGAAAGTGATAGTAGTAAAAGGGCTTTTTAGACACCTTCGCTCCAGGGCCCATTTTTTATGAGTAAGGCCTAAAACTAGCCTGTAGACACCTTCAGGTACCTAGATACAAGATGCATAATTTCAAGGGGAATGGGAAAGCTCTCGGGATTTTGTGCTCTTTGATGTGGTTTCTTGGTTGCGCCAATACATCCTAGATATGCGAGTACATCTGCATGTTATAAAGAGGCTCTATGCGCACGCGGCTCGCGGTTCTTTTAATTTCTTAATTTGAAGTATCCATTCGTTATCACTCGGCTTTGATCCTACTTCTACTCTTTCCCATTGTATTCAAGGCAGGTATCCGCCCAATTCCGACTCCTCCACTGTAAACCCTTCGAACTTCCACTCTCACTAGAGCTATACTCGTCCCAAGATGCTACCTGACCCAATTCCGCTAGATGTCTCATAGTCGGGCGCCCGTGTGGGCAATTCCAAGGTTTATCCAATTCGCCCTAGAAAGAATACCCAGTCAGCCCCGATCCCCCAAAACCATCAAAAAGAAAATTACGTGCCATGTGCCGGACAATTTTCTGCATTCCTTCTATTGTAAGCGCTCGGCCTACTTTGGTACTTTTTTTGCAAGCCCGCATTGCAAACATGCTTCGAACCTTGGAACATCTAACTGAAGAATTCCCTTGATCCTCGTGAATGAGGTGTATAAGCTCTTCCAGGTCTTTGATCCCAAAAATGGTCTCTTTGCTTAACGGTAGGCTAACCAGCCTACATCTCGCCCCTGTAGGTGCCTCTGGGTCCACTTCAATAATAAAGCCATTCTTTCTAAAGGTTTCCAGGTGTTCGGTCACAATAACTTCATCCATCGCCATTAATTCCAGGGTTTTTGGAACAACAAGTCGTTGGTTCTGAACCACAGTCTCTTGTTGCAACGTCTCGAAATTGTATTTCTCATCGGAGGCGTGTTGGTCAATGATAAAGAGATCATCTTTTCGGGTTGTGAGAATGAATCCTTTGTTGAACTGTCCTTTTATTTGCATCTCGAAGAAGTCATTTTTGGAAACCGTCAAATTTAAACGTTCCTCGGCAGATACATCGTCCTCGGCCAGAGTAGGGTTAGATGAAAAAGCGTTTTTGGAGGCAGTAGTCGCAGAGGGTTCCCTAAGCGATACCGACTGTATTTTTAGCCGGGCCACTGAAGTCGAGTATTTTTTGAAGATCTTCTTGGTAGTGTGTGCCAGTGAACCCTCTAAGATCTCGAAGGATCTCTCTAGGCTCTTCGAAGAAGTTTCAGTGACTACATCTTCTGCTTGTTTGAATAGCCTATGTGCAAGTATTGAGGATTGCTTGAGGGATTCATATTCATCCATGGAATCGTCGTCCTCTGTGCCTTCGTAAGATTCTACCTCCTCACCCACATGCATTTCCGTACCTATGTCCCCTTCACCGTCTGCGATTTCATCACTGCTAATTGCACTGAGTTCTATGCCGCGGCTAAATAACGGATCTGAATCCTCTTGTCCGGGAGTAGATCGCTGACTAGAGCTCCCCAATTTCCCTTCCGGATCTTCATCAGTGGACCGATCCCCATCTAAGGACATCTCATCCAGTCCCTGAGGCCCCATTTCCTTCCTAGAGTCCTCATTACCTTCAAATTCTGGCTCGGACCCCCCGGATCTAGTCTGTGTTTTTGGCGCTGCGAATCGGCTTAAAGCCTTGGATGAGAACTTTGGTTGCCCCAACTTTCCTAACTTTACAAGCGTTGACCCTCCAAGTCCAGATGAACTGAGTTTTCTCCGTTTGCTTGGTGAGCTCGGTGGGCTGCTTCCAGTTGTGACAGGATCTCGATCGCCAATCGTTATAGTAGCTTTGCTCGCTTGTGGTCCCCTGGCGTAATACGATAGCTTTGAGAAGGGACTTGTCATTGCAGTAGGTATGTAAGAACACGAGCGATTATTTGGGGCGCTTGGTAAACTAGGGAGGGATGCATCATAATCATCGGTCTCCTCATTTGAAATTTCATCTACTGTTGTGGTCTTCTCATTATCTTGTATCGTCAATGGCTTAAAATTAGGTTTCCGAAGGCTTGAGGGCAGATCAATGACATATTTTGGCGGCTCTTTGGAATTCCGGCGGGGGGTAGGGGCGTCTTTAATTTGAGAACGAGGAGTTATCTGCTCATCTGGCACTTCTATGGATTCATGAGCAATATCAGCATGATTTTCAATCATGATGGGAGCATTAGCATTTGACTCTTCTGATGACAGTGAATTTGCTGGATCGGGGGGCGGGTTTGGTTGGTTGGGGTTAAGCGGTTTGTAAAATTGTTTTGCGTTGATTGCATGTTGAGATGTATGGGGTACGGTTTGTTCGTGATTCGTGAACATTTCCATAAGTGAGTCCTAATTAAGAGGATATTTTAGCATTATCTAATGTATTCTCAACAGCTGTGGTACCTTCAGTGATTCCAATAATTCCATCTGATCATGGAGTAAGATTGACCGCTTATCAGGGGAGACGTTCACGTCGTATGCATCTAATTCATCTGTGAGGACTTGTACCTCCAAAAATCAGATCGCCAGAAGGAATATACTTGTATCCATATGTATATCAGCAAATATAAATGGGGACTGTGTAACATTGAAGCTCCTATAAACCTCATTAAAAGCTTTTGATATCTTTAAAAGTCAGTATTTATTGACTATCAACCACCTGTAATTCTACCACATACTTGAGGGAGAACACAAGGTCTACCGTTGACGAAGAACATCTGTCGATCGGGAGCTTGACGGCCTTCTCCGACTGTAGGGCGTGAGATATGGCCAACTATCTTAACCCTTTTGGTTCTGAGGGTTCCAGAAATATATAAGAAACAATCATTCAAGCGGAGTAACGGTCCATGATAGCATGACTTACTCTGATCCACCACCTATACGAGTCATGCCAATACCTTTTCTGGTACATTTCATCTCAAATTGTAGATCTAAGACTACCAATGCAGTGAGGGTTTTTGCGCCAAATACGTTCGCAATATTCTCTCTAGTTGTTGGATTGCCCTTTGTAGCAAACACTGGAGTTTTTCTCCCCTTTGGAGGTTGATTAAAAACGGAAAATTTTACCCCTACATAGATGCCAGCATATGCTTGTAGTATACCTAGTACTTTGGTATACTCTCTCTTAATATTCCTTTCCAGTTCACTTCTCCTCACGGGTAAAGTCTTGAATATATTCTCTACTAGTACTGTAGTACCGCGTTGCGTGGCTGCAATTGAACGGGACTTTAATTTTCCAGAAGCCTCAAACTCAAGACGAGTACCCTTTGGTGCTTCTTCGGCAGTTGCTGTAGTAATCTGAAGATCCGCAAGAGCACAGAGTGAGGAAAGAGCTTCACCACGGAATCCAAAAGTTGTTACGTTATCAAGGTCGTCATACGAAGAAAGTTTTGATGTCCAATGTTTTAAAGCTATAGACTCATGGTTGTCGGGAGTGATGCCAAAACCATTATCGACAACTTCAACGGAATCGAGACCATGATTCTTGAACCGCACCTCTAACGATTTGTCAGATGATATTGATTGTCGAGTTACGCATGAGAGCTAGATTCAATCTACCGATAGAAGTTGCACTAGCATCGAAGCTATTCTCTACTAATTCCTTAACCACAGAGGTTAATCCATCACTAATAACCTGGCCAGACTGTATACGGTGAACCTGAAAGGTTGAAACGTGGTCAGTAAACGCATTTTGACCCACCAGTACTTGGATATGTGGCCACATACAGAATTTTGTTCGATAGGCTTTATAGTAGTCATCACGCGGTGGGAAATTGTGGGATAGTACGCGTTACAATCTTACAGGGCTCGTGGTGACTCTTCTGAGTCCTACTTTGTTACCCGGCCCTACATGCCCCAGTACTAGCACATGCCATAGTACCTATCACAACAGCCCACATTGAGCTCAAGGCTGTGAATCTTGGGCTGTCATCCGTACGCATGTCTGAGAGGACACATCTCTGTATTCTCACTGCATCTTAACTGTGCGCTGCCAAAGTTATTTAAAGCTAGAGAGGCTCTCTAGGTAAGCTCTTAACTACTTATATGTACTTGATTTGTTACCTGCGCTCTTTATATCCTTATTTCTAATGGACTGGTTCAGATTTAAACCAAAAATAAACAGATACCTCAACGAGTTTCCAAGGTTTCCAAGGATGCCAACTATATTGAATCAGGTCGACATACCTACTCTTCCTCACCTATATCACACCAAACGTATCTCAGTCAATGAGAAAACTCTAGCAACCCCTTCTGCAACTCTCAATGCTAAAATTGGCTTGATTCGAACGGACATTACCAAGCTCCACCTCCCAAATGGTGCAATTGTCAATGCTGCCAATGAAAGTCTTGCCCCTGGTGGAGGTGTTTGTGGAGCAATTCATCATGCAGCTGGCCCAGGGCTCGCAGAAGAATGCCGCCGGCTTGATGGATGTAAGACTGGTTATGCAAAAGTAACTAGAGCTTATAGCCTACCTTGCAGGAAAATCATTCATGCTGTCGGGCCTATATACCGACTAACAAAAGAAACGAATGAGCACGAGACAAAGCTAGCTAGTTGTTATAGTGAGACACTGAAGTTGGCTGTTGGTAATGGCTTAACTGCTGTCGCTTTCTGCGCTTTATCAACAGGAATCTTTGGCTACCCTTCGTATGAGGCTGCAGGCACGGCTATATCCACTGTCAGGAAGTTCCTCGAATCTGAAGATGGCCACAAGTTAGAGCTAGTTATCTTCTGCAATTTCGAGAAAAAAGATGAAGATGCTTACTCAGAGCTTATCTCGTAAGTAACACAGAATCCGAGGGAATATTTAATGCTTTTCTAACTTATTGAAGGGTTTACTTTCCACCTGTAGGGCCAGAAAAGGAAACTGAAAGGAAAGAAGCTATCAACATTGCCGAGCATTCTGGAATAAAGCCTATCGAGTCGATCAATAGCACCCTTCCTGGGTCCATGGAAGCCAAACCCACGGAGGCCCCTCTCTTGGAGGGAACCCCCAAGGAAGTGGCAGCCCCTCATACAGTGGAACACTGTTTGAAGCAATCCACCTCAGTGCCTGTGAACTTTATGGAGAGTGATGGACCAGGTGACTTTGTTCTGATTGATAAGGACGAATACAAAACCCAGGATGAAATCTAAGCGGTACGCATAGTTACAGCCCCTACATAAAGCACGTCTGTTGACCTTAACTAGCGAGTAATATTCGGTCATCGGTAGTTTTATAGAAGAAATCTGGTTGGAGGGAATTCTCATTATAACTCCCATGTCCGTAGATAATCGTTACAATTTGTTTTGTGTAAAGGGAAGATGCAGGGATTCCATTGATTAGTTAACGAATCCTCTTTTTCTGGGTCCGTCTCCCGCAGTGTGGCGAAAGTACAAAGTTTGTAGCGAATCCTGACTACCTATACTGCAATTTGCATATATATATATCAAAGATCTCTTACAGTGCACAGTGTAGCTTTAACTCTGAAACTCAACTATAAGTTGGGCATATCCCTCTATTCATAAAACTATCTTCCCTCTTACTCATTATCTTCCTCAAACATGCCAATCCTTCCGGAAACCAGCAACACACCAACCGAATCGACTGAATCGAACTACAAAATACTATGCCCAACACTTTGGCTAGAAGCAGAATTACGCAGGAATAGCGAACGGAGCGGAGTAGGAGGGCCAAATTCACGCTTCACAAAGTCCCACGAGGATATCTTTTGGGAAGAATTCGAAAGGCGCCTTGCAGGAGCCAACCACACCGGCCGAGATTTTGTCGATTTCAAAAACCTCACGCCCGATGAGTTAAGGCCACTTATATCAGAATGTTTTCGCAGAGGCACTTCGGACTTTACAAAGAGATTCGACGATCCACGATGGAACCTTGGGAAAAGCAGAAGTGAGATTGTGGAGGAGATTTTGGAGCAATTGCTTGCTTTACGTGAAGAAGTAGTGACAGCCGAGTCCCAATCCCAGTCTCAAATGCAGTCGCAGTCGCAGGACTGGTTGGATGAAGGTGAGGTGGCACAGGAAATAGGGATCGAAGAGGAACATATGCCTTATCTCGATCGGGGGAATACACAAGCGAACTTTTTATCTGATGCTCGTTATCGTAGAGCGTAACGAGGAACAAAGTACGACATAAGCCATGAGACAAGGGGTGATTGCTGTGTAAGCCTTGCCTCCCACCCTAGCCCAATTCTCCTTAAGGGATAATGCTAATGAATTCAACAATAGTATATCAGTGATATAGGGAAATGCATACGGCTGTAGTGGCAGACCGCCCGGGAGTTAAACCAATGGTGAAGATGGCGGTACGCAGTATCAAGGTTGCCTAGAAAACGTGGGGATTGGGCTTAAAGGGGTTTCGGGGAATTTTAAACAGATTTAGGAAGTAGCGAATGATTAACGGGGCTAAGAAGGAACTTTGAGATGTTGCAATTGAATGAGTTGTCATAAAGTGGCATGTTTGAATTTCGATCTCACAAACGTTCCCTTGATACTTGCCACCGGGACCCTGTCTATACTTTATACCTGATATTGCTGCAAGAGAAAAGCATCTACCATACACATTTTGGGAAGTTCTAGTCTATGATAGTGTCTTACGCGCTCATATGACCGATTCTAACGGTCCCTTTAGTTGCGATTATACGAAACAGGTAAGATGTAACAGCGGGAACAATCGCCTTTACGCACTGTACTCCCCACAGAAAAGAAGCAAAAAGGGCTGCGCCAAAAACGGAAAAAGGAAACCCACTACGCGACCGCACATATCAAAACTACCTATATGGGAACCTCTGATGGAGATCGATGCCACTCTTCCAATCACTCGAGGGATAATCCCTGGACAGAGATAGCCAATTTTTTCTTTTCTTTTCGAGTTCGGCATTTACTTTAACGCCGGAACGGATATTCCTATAAGCCTTAGTCAAAAGTTAGTCTAATAAAGACCTTATATATTCCTCAAATAATTCTTAAAAAGATTTGAAAAAGGTCTTTATTAGACTAACTTTTCACTAAGCCTTTGTTAAGGCTGAAATCAGGCCCATAGGAATATCCGACCGGGCGTTAAAGTATGTACCTACATGCCTAACAGTTACATATTTCCCCAGAAAACAAGGGGGGGGTCGCAATTCGCACTGTATGTATAATATCTATGTACAACATTGACACTCACGGTTCTTTTTGTGTCGATAGTTAGCTATAATGGATATGGTTTTATAGATGTTGATTGGCTGTAGCTACATACATGTATCAATTGGGAGGATGATCAAAAGAAATTTGTCTCCTACGCATAAGCGCGTATAAAGCAGAGAGAGCTAGGCGTAACCAGTAGTTCTTAAGATTCACTTGACCTCAAGCTTTTGCTGGAACCCAATTATTTCGGTGTCAGGAGTAATGGCATCAAGACCGGCCGGCCACTCCGAAACCCAGAAGACTAAGATTCGCGCTACCAACATCGGAGATCGGCTCACAATATAGCTCTATTATATACTAGACACTTTGCGCAAAAGACTCCAGAGTCTTTTCCCGGTAACCCGATTGGCGCCGATCCTCTCATCAGCCAATAATACAGGTGGAAAAAGACTCTGGAGTCTTTTGCGCAAAGTCCCTACTATGGTATTTTCTGCAGCCTTTTTCTAGATCTCTATATATATGTATCCGATTCTAGACCCTGTAGTAGAAGAAGCTTGTTGGCATATAGTGACATGCAATTATATTAGGCCGGTATGTTTACTTAGAATTATTACTACATAGAGTGACAAGTAGCAATTCATTGCGATAATTATACTGTAAGTACGATGTGCTCATAGACGTACGCTACGACATCATCGTGCAGACTGGGCCGGCCAGCAACTCTACGTAGACACCAGTAGCACAGATAGCTAAGAAAATATCTGTACCACCAGTGAGCTGTTACCTTCTATTCCCCTGTGGATCATGGAAGCTTTTTACCAAACCTTTAATGATCCAGGGCCGGGGTCGCATGTATTAATTTGATTAAACGCAAGCTGCAAACGGTACACAAGGCTGAAATGCCGTGTGTTATCAAAAGTGGAATGCAAAGTATAGTGGCACTCCACGATCTCTAGCTTTCATGCTGGGGGCTTGTCAATCTTTCATGTTCATTCATTCCTGTTATCATTGTTTCACCCCGTGCACTGTTAATTGGTAACGTAACGAGCACTGACAATGACATGCAAGCCATCCCAACCCCACTAGTGAGATATTCAACACTTACATGGCCAATGAATAACTGTCCATTATCTTTCATAACAGAAAAACACAAAAGAAATATCTATGACGGTTAAATATCTTTCCACCTACGTTAGTAGTATTCGTGCGCGGTTAACCTTTAGCCCTAAATATACGTCAGAGGCTGACAGGCAAAGTCGAGTTTCTCCCCAATAATAATTCAGGAGCCTCACTGCACTTCAGTGTTATCCCCAAAGATGTATTGACATAACTTTCGACAGGTGTTACTCCTGAGACATCCGTCACGTGCGTCGCCTAGACCCGTCAATATTAATTATTATTAACTAATTAATAATTATTATGGCTTGCTTATTAAGCAAAGTGGTAAATGCCGGCAATCATGAAATATCACTCAGTGCTCAGGAGTGTCTTTTTTGTCACCGACCGTGGGAGAAGGCTCCAAGGCTACTACGAAAGTACTCGCAACTTCATAGCGTTTCTAAACACAACCGCTATTACATGCCATACAAAAACGTAGTCTTGGCGGTTTTTTGTGTGTATGCAATATTAGTCGTGTTCAAAAACGCTATGAAATTGCGAGTAGATTACATATAGAAGCATTTGTCGTAGCTAATTATATAATAATCAGAAATGCAGGTGCTCAAAGCTGTTTGTATGGGGTGGTTCTGTACCATCGATATCGGACCCCCCTCCACCCGGGCCGTTCCGGTTTTTCCCTGATAGACAAATGTAAAGGTCTTAACAATGCTGGAGGATACCGGGAAGCCCTGGGCAAATCCCTAGGCGTACCCCCCGCTCCGGTCTGCCAAGCGGCAGATAAGTGTCTTAATACATCATTACTAATGCACTTCATCCCTTGCAGTGTGTCACGAATTCCACTTGGAAAGAGTGAGGGTAATGTGTGCCCGAGGATTTACAGCCCCCGGCTCACGGCGTCGGTTCCTCAGGGACGATGCAGGCTAAGTCCTTCGACGCATGCACAATTTGCTTAGGGCCGCCTGGGTAGATCATTATGGTTCTCCACATTGATGATACTCAATTGGTTTAGAGCACTCGACCAGGGGCATTGATTTAGGTTCTGGGCTGGTCCCGAACTTGAGCAAAGTTTTATCTATCCTCCAGATTTGGTAGTTTAATAACATAACCCCACCTTCAATTTGGTTTTTCGGGTGCAAAGTGGTGCGGGTTGATCCATGTATCTGTGGGCGGAGGGATCCGAATGAACACCGTGCCTGCAGGCCGCGGAGTACCACGAGGGCAGAGCCATTACCCTTATAAGCAGGGGTTTTCGAGCAGGGTTTCTGCAGCTGGTTGGAGTCTGAAAGAGTAATCAAATAGGCTTCCTCCCATGTCTTTACGCACAATAATTTTTAGCCTTCAACGCATGTGAGCTGAAGACATGTGGCCGTGCATGTGCAGAAACTCCACAGTTGAAGGTGCTCGTGATGGCCCTTGCACTGGAAAAGTCCGTCATTATATTGCGAATCATAAGAGGATTTATAATCACAAAAAGGCTGTAAGTGTAATATGATGCCCACCAAAAATGTGAGATTCGCCGCAAGGAGAAACACTAAGACGTGATGATGATGACGATCGTAGAAAACTGTTGAGGCGGTACATGCGAACCTATGTAGTAGTTGTTTCTGTAAAGATGAATGCCGAAAAAAAGTCGTGATTGCGATGTTAAATGGACGCGTACGTTAGTGACACCTGTACAGTCAGTTGATCACGAAGTCAAGAGCGGAGTATCGGTGACAAGCGAGTATGAACAAATAAGAAAGTTTCTCTTGGCAGCTTGGCTTGTTCTCGCCCTATTTAGAACCCATATTTGCCTTCGACCAGTATTATCGACTTCATCCAGTGTCCGTCTTCACCGCCGATTGATCGTACATTGCGCTATTAATTGAGGGTCAGTAACACTATGAGCTACCCCTTTGACGCAATATGAGCTCACTGCCGTTTTATCTAAATGCAATAGATAGATAATGCCAAGGAACAATACCTAGGTCAAAACTCGGATTGGTAGCGAATAAAAAACTAGGGTGTTATCAAGGAGAAACACTACCTATATAGGGGTGTGGTGCAGAAACGACGAGACCTGCATAAAAGGAGATAAGTGATATAGTGATTTGGCGAATGTGGGTAAACTCGTCTCCGCCAGCCTCCGAGTGATACCTTATGATCTGACTACATATTGTACTTCTCGCCCGTAGGCCTCAAAGAGTCATCATTTAAGTATATAAGCACAAGTTTTACCGCATAACGCTTTCTTGTACTTTAAATGAGCTTTAGAGCACAAATTGTTTCGCGAGATATCTTTTTGGCTACCCCCAGAAATGTCAGCGATTCTAAACCATAATGCTATAGTAGGTTAAAGATCCTCGTACTGGGCACTTACAAGGTTCCTTGATATTTGTAGTAAGAGAGATTTTGTATCTTATTGTTTCGACGACTCCCTCCACTCAGGTGGATGGCTGGAATCATCTTTTAGCTTTGAGGATTTTCCGGCCAGCTCAGTGTAACTTACGAACTTATTGAGGACCAGAGCTTGATCGGTCTGATTAAAGGCCTAGGATGAGATACCAAAGCACTACCAACAGCTAGAGGATGGTTGTGAGTAGGTACAGGTTTTGTGGCGTAGGAAATTCTCATTGGTTAGGATTCGGAAAAGTGGATTGAAATACGGGGGTTAGATAGCCAATAACATTAGTATAGCCAGTGCTACTGTAACCATCATTTCCTAGAGATTATTATAAGATGCTCGATACGGTGCATAGGTACATAAGCCCTATTTACATATCTACACCAAGGTTTATACATACTTCATGAATTATCACTCGCTCGGAAGGTTGGTATGTGGCCTTTCGTCGTATCTTTCTTTTGTTTGGGTCATACGTCGTATCTTTATCTTCCGTAACAGCACGTAGATAATCTACCATCCTAATCCGGATCCCCGTCGGCATCAACAACCTCTTGGCCTCTCTCAAAAAGCCAACTGCTAACATTTAACTTCCCCCTCTACGCATCTAACTACATATATGTACCATACAGCCTCTTTCCACTCAAGTCCCATAGCGATATATCCTTTGAAATTTTAAAACTACAGTCATTATATACACGATGTCAAGAGAGGCGAGCCAACAATCTATAGAGGCAACAAAAGTGGGGGAAAAACGTCTACAAATAATTAGTCCAGCACGCTCAGCATCTCTTCCTCGCTCACGAACTTCTCTCTCTCTTTTCCCTTCTTTCTACCCCTCTCCTTCTCCGCCTGATCGATCTTACCCCATTGCTCCCAATTAATAGGCCTGAGCCCCAGTCTCCCAACCTCACTTTTGACTGCATCCCAGCCAGCCCTCTCTTCAAGCCCGCCGAATTGGAGAAATTCCTTCTCACCTCCAACCCAATCACTAACAATCACATCACCTGTGTCGAAGGCGTCATACATGGTGGTAGCAATGACTCCCGTTGGCCCGCGCTTTACCCACCCACTTGTGTAGACACCCGGGACAGGGACACCTGGTTCTCCTGTCGCTGGGTCTAGCGGATGCACCACACGGCCGTCTTCATTGGGCACAAGCCCACGTGTACCGTTGAATGGGATCCCCAGGTCTTCAAAGCCAGGTATCGGCTCACTCAGGTACCCGATACTACGGAATACGAGCCCTGTTTGCATAGTCTCTGTCTCACCTGTCCGCGTTGCCCGGCTGGTAGGACTAAACGGCTCTTCGAGCCGCATTTTATCGAACTCAACTGTGCCGAGCCTTGTCGGGTCCGCCACTGACGGCAGGAACGCCTTTGGGGAGCGCAAAAATCCCAACTCCCAGGATTTAGAAGCAACGTCGAGTGGGGTGCGTGGGCCTTTCTGTAGCACCTGTAGCATGCGCTTAGGCGCTCTCTGAAGCCCCGAGGTGTCAGCTGGCAGCAGCTCCGGATCCACTGGTGGGAACCCAACACCAGGTAGTGAGAGTAGCTCTCGTAGTTCCTTTACTGTGAACGAAGCCTGAAGCGGGCCACGCCGTCCCACGACCCTCACCCGCCGCACTCGGCTCCTGCTAAGCGCCTCGAGGGCATACTCTGTGATATCCGTCTTTCGTAACTCCTCGAGGCTCATGACAAGGATACGGGCTACATCGAGCGCCACATTCCCCTGCCCTATGACGATGGCCTCGTCGCCGAAGGAGTCCAGCTGCGGGTTCAGCAACCGGTGCTCTGGCAGCCCGTTATACCAGCCAACGAATGCACGCGCAGAGAAGATACCAGAAAGCGTATTCTCGCCGGGAATACCGAGCTCGCGGTCCTTGCTGGCACCATAGGAGAGGAGGATGGCGTCATAGTGAGGGGCAAGTGTTGTGAGTGGGAGTGAGCGGTGCGGTAGATGAGGCCAGGAGGTCCCAATGGGAACGTTACCGATGTAGGTGAAGCGTGGATCTTGAGCGACTTCGTTGAATTTGTCTTGACAGTTCTATGGGGAGAGACGGAGGGGGGGGGGGGGGGGGGTGTCAATGATATTTGGTAGAGGTAGTTGGTCCCACTACGTACCTTAACTTCTGGGTGGTCGGGGGCCACACCGAATCGCACGAGACCGTAAGGCACCGGGAGGGACTCGTACATATCAATTTTGGCATTATAGAGTTTGCTGAGGACCCTATAGGCTGTGTAGAATCCTGCAGGGCCTGCACCGATCACAGCGAGACGGAATGGGTTGTGATCCCCTCTGTTACTGGCTAGAGAGGCAGATGTTTGTAAATTTCGGCATTGCCGGCCGCGGGGTAATGATAAGACCCCGCCAACTCCTCTTCGTAAAAGTTTCAGTGATAGTCTCATGTGTATCTGTATATACCGAAATCAATTGGTGGATAAATGAACAGATAGAAGAAGCGAGTGGTAATTATTTAAGAATTTGGGATAGCTGTATATAATAGAGAGTAGCTATTAGGTAAAATACATATAGCTACATATAAGTAAGGCGTGATGTATGTAGGTCTATGTAAAGAAAGGGGGTTGGGATGAGGGGTCCTGTTTGGGGGGGCCCCACTTAACAACCAACGTCATATCGTCGGGGTTCAGGGTTCACATCCCTTAATCTTACTAAATTGTACATACTACTGTGACTACATGTACCCCAGTACATTACATACTGCGCCTTATAGTATCTACTTACTCCTCACTTCATCATCATACATACATACAGCCTCATATCCCTTTTACCCCCCCCCCCCCCCCTCTCTTCCTTACCACCACCTCGCCATGCATCCCCGCAGTCCATACGCAGAGTACACTGATTTCTCCCAATTGGCAAAGGACTGTTCGTCCCTCGAGAAATAGTAAGCCCCTACTCCACTCTCTACTAGAGTAGCTACTCTAGAATTTGTTACTATTGGTACTATTAATAGATAGCTAACTATGTATTACTACTCCTCCTATCTAACCACATATAGCCTGACAAACAAGTCTATCGACTTTAAAGATCCTGATGCCGTCAGGTATATATATATAAAATACATAAATTATATATTCTATATAATTTACTTGATAGCATACCCACTGCGCTATCAATGTCTAAGATATAAAAAAACAAATAAAGGCTGATGGCTGTATATGCCTATGCAGAGAACTCACTACATGCCTTCTCAAGCGCGACTTTGGCCTCATCGTAGAACTCCCAGAGGACCGGCTGTGCCCACCTGTTCCGAATAGGTATGTAGCTGGATCTCTCCCATGCCAGTGCAGTGATAGGTCACATATGGTGGTGATTCGTGGAGACTGATATGGTGGGCGAGTAGACTTAACTACGTCCTCTGGATCCAGGATATTATTGACTCGACCAGTGGCGGCTCAAACGATGCCTATGACCCCGAGAGGAAGGTTGTGGGTCTCGATATGTATACTCCCCTCCCATTTCCCTGTTGAAATTGTGTATATATACATTTACTGACGGTATATGCATAGTGGCACCGGCGCAAGCTGTATATACCCACTCCTAGCCTGTGCCTCTCGCCCCACATGGCACATGATCGGCACAGACATCGATAGCCCCTCACTCGCCGCTGCACGCACCAACGTCGCACTGAACGCCGCCAAGGTCGGCGGCCGCATCACAATCATTGATAGCACGGCCGACGGGCCATTCTTTCCGCCTAGGCTCCCGGCGTACTCCCCCCCATCAAACTTCCTATGGGGCCAGACAGGACCTAGTCAGCTAACACCTAAGCAGCCTTGACTTCACCATGTGCAACCCCCCCTTCTACACCTCGGCGACGGAGCACGCCGCCTCCGCCGCCAAAAAGTCCCTCCCTCCCTCCTCTGCCTGCACCGGCTCGGCGGCCGAGATGGTGTACCCTGGTGGCGAGGTCGCCTTCGTATCCCGCATCATTGACGAGTCTCTGGCGCTGGGCTCGCAGATAACGTGGTTCAGCAGCATGCTAGGGAAGCTGTCGTCGCTAGCGCCGCTAGTAGAACGTGTGACGGCGCACACGCACAACTACGCCGTGACCGAGTTCCGCCAAGGGACGACGCGGCGGTGGGGGCTGGCGTGGTGCTTTGGCGCGGTGAGGCCGAGGCTGGTTGGTGGCGGGCATGGGGGGTTCCCGACGGTTTATGTGTTGGGGGCGGAGAAGGGGGTGAGGGGGTGGTAGAGGAGGTATTGGGGGGTTTGGGGGTGGCATGGAAGGTGGGGGGCGGTGAGGGGGTTGTGGGGTGTGGGGAGGCGAGGGGTAATGTGTGGGGGAGGAAGGCAAGGAGGAGGAAGGCAAGGGGGGAGGAGATGGAGGTTGAGGGGGTAAGGGAGGGGACTAGGGCGGAGGCGGAGGAGGTGAAATTGGGGTTTAGGGTGGAGATCGTGGGGGAGGATGTGGTGGTGAGGTGGACGAGAGGGACGGATCAAGTGTTGTTTGAGAGCTTGTGTGGGATGCTGAAGAGGGCCGTGAAGGAAACAGAGGGGAAGTAGGGTCTAGTATAGCTAAGTGTAATGCAGTGTAGCTAGTCGAAAAATGCCTATTATTTCTCCCGTGCCCTTCATTCCGATATCTTACTATTTGAGAAATCTTTTTCAGGATGTTTAAATTGGTTTTCTTTGGTTACCACTTCATATATGTTAGCTTAGCTACATAGGTTGGCGAGGAGGGTGCCTCGGGATGCGAGTGATATTTCGAGATCTTGGCACTCCCACCAACCACATCAGTGGCAGAGTGTATGTATATATGCCAATTATCATAATACACACCCACATATTTGCCTTCCGATAACCACGATTCCCGACCCATGTTAGAGGTGTCAAATTGCGCAGCTTCATGTATTATCACTCGAGTGTGTTGGATGGGCTCTGTTTCTGGTCAGGTGTTGGTGTTTTATCCGTGGGTGCCGATACGTGTGTTTGATCCACTACAGTACACTCTCGTTATAAGGATACGGTTGGGACTAAAAATATGTATCCTTGTAGGGAATTATCCTTATACGAAGCGAGAGGATGCTAACAAAATGACACCTGCGGACCGGTAAATTGTATCCTTACAACGAGAATATCACCGTATCAGATATCCTTTATATCGAGAGTCTACTGTATATGAATGCATGGTGGGTGCTTGGGTGCATGGGTGCTTGAGCAGCTGCATTTAGTTGGTACTGCATACATGTATTGCAGAACAAGGCTGGCGAGTGTAAAGAGACTCAGTTAGTACCTACATATTTCATGTACCTTATCTAGCAGATCACCATGACGATGCTATTATAGGGCTGGTATAATCAATTGGTGGCTTTGCACGACCCCGTATTGCTACATGTACCTACACCCACTACATACAGTACCAAAGAGGGGTGGGATCACTACATGTACCAATACACTATCAATGTGCCCCTTCCCTCTGGTACTATATGTACTTTCCTAGCAGGTTTAGTGGGTACTTACAGGTATGCAGGTAACGAAACCGATACATCACTTCTCTCCCCTTTACTTTACTCCACTTCCCTCCACTTTCTTCATCCCACCTTGCTTCACTTTGCTGTGATTCACTTTACTTCACTTTATTTTTCTCCACTTTCTCCACTTCAAAGACTTCATTCTACAAGTTCACCTGACTCGACCCCGCCTTATCCACACTACCAACTCTACCCCCGCCATAGCTACATTATTGTTGTATCTATACCTGCAGGGGCTTTTTTTTAAAGGAAAAAAAAAAAAAAACTCAAGCCCGTACTAATATCTCCTCTGTGTTTGCTACACGTACGTATCAAAAAGGGTCTACAATCTCACACCATATACACCTCTATTCATGAACACAGAAAGAAGGACGCTGACCTAACTCTAACGAAGATATATCCACTCCCTCACACACTTGCTCACTCCTTACCCATACAGCAGCCTTTCCACTCTCTCCGCAATCGCCAACGAGCTCGTCAAGCCTGTCCCCGCCATAAGTCAGCACACAGCACAAATACCCTCTCTAATGAAACCACTACCACCCAAACTCACCTGGACTCTCGATCCCCACCATCTGAACAAACCCCTCCAATCCTTCCTCCATCCTCACCACAAAATCCACACACCCTACGCCCCCCTCCTCCTTCCCCCTAATCTTCGGCCTCATCCCGCAATAATCCGGCACCAGATCCTCCTCCTTCACACATGGTAAATACCTCCTAATCTGCTCCACCGCCTCGCGCACCCTCCCCTCGCTGGGGACCAGGTCCTCCGGCCCGTCAACCCACTCCACGTCTGGCCCAAACCGCACCCGCCCGGCAATGTCAACCGTCAGATGCGTCCCCAGCCCGCCGAGCCCTTTGACAGGCGCCGGATACAGCAGCGTCTGCACGCCCCGTAGCGAGCTCCCGCTGTACGAAAAGTACGTCCCCTTGCAGAAGTACGCGCTCATCTGGCGCTCCGGCGGGAGCACCATGTTTGCGACTGCGACGGCGCCGAGGCCCGCTGCGTTGACGACAACGTCGGCGGTGACGGTAGCGTCACCACTGTTAGTGGTGATGCGGTAGCCGCCGGTGGGGAGGGGTTCAATCGCGGATGCGGCGCTGTGGAACGCTGTGTCGCCGCCAGCGTCGCTGAAAGCCCCGTGGAGGTGCTGCATGAGGGCGTGGGAATCAACGATGCCTGTGCGTGGTGAGAGGAGCGCTCCGGAGCGGGCGATGACGAGGGGCTCGTATTTGCGGACTTCGCGGGGGGAGAGCCAGCGGAGGGGGATGGAGTGGTCAAGGGCGTGGGTGTAGAGCTCGTTGAGGGTTTCGAGCTCTGACTCGTTTTGCGCGAGGATGAACTTTCCTGGTGGGGAGTTAGGGACTTGTTGGAAAGAAGACAGTGACTATAGCGAGTAGTGCCCCCCTTGGCGGTGGGTCCGGTGGTGGTTGGCTGCGGTATGACCGGGCGAGACACCACCAGGAACCGCCGCCGCCGGGGGAGTCGGCCTATCTCTCTAGCTCTCTCATCAACCCCCACAGAAAGGGCGCCCTACCAGTCCGACGATATGGTATCCTCGCCCTCTCACACAGCTCATACAGCATCTCCGCCCCTCTCACACACAACTCCGTCTTCAATGACCCCTTCGGATAATACAGCCCCGCATGGATAACCTGTCCCCCGTCCTCTCTCAGCGCCCATTCATCCCATTCACCCATACACCCGTATATCACTACCACCTCCGGGGAACAGAGACACAAACCTCCGAGTTCCGTGACGACGTCTCCGTCCCGACCATTCCATTCCGCTCCAGCAGCAGCGTGCCCCCGCCGCCCGGGCGATTCTCCGCGAGTCTGGCCGCGACGGCGAGGCCGACGACGCCACCACCAATGACCTGCTGGTGCGTCAGCGCGAGAGAATGGGGAGAATGGGGGAAGGAGGGAAGGATACGCAATGTGTGTAGTCGTTTTGGGACGCTGAGAGGGATGATGCGAGGCGGCGGGTCCCGGGGGTTCGTAGGCGCAGGAGATGGCGCTGCATTATGAGGGTGGGTGTTAGATCGCGTGGTCGTGGTGGCTGCTGGATGCTGGATGCGTTTTATAGAGGCCAAGACTAGTAGGCACCTACCTTTAGTTATGGAGATGAGTGCTTATCGATAGTTGTTTTATGTTATCGATAGTTGTTATATGACGTGCGGCAATTAACGGCGCTGACAGACAGACAGGGTTTGTTTTTGGTAGTTGGGTACGGGGAGAGCGCCGGGGCAGCAGGACATATGTGGGGAGATGGCGCATATGCATGCATGCATGGGCAACTTGAGTTCAGTCAATGGGAGTTGGAATGGGGATATCTAGAGAATGTTCGCTAATCTGGGGGTAGGTCAATGATCAATTGGGACCGGAAATAATGTGTTCTAGGCAGAAGCTACCAGTCGGTTATCTATCACCACTACTGTATCATAGCACAAAATAACACTATTGCTGTAGTTAAAGAAAACGGAAAGCACAATTGCAAGCACTAAACCGGCAAAAATGAGGAAAGAAAGAAAAAAAGGAAGAAAATAAAGATAAAGCCTCTAACCCTCTAAACGCCATTTCTATCAGCACTATCACCATTACCATTAACAAGCTATTTTTTTAAAGCCCCCGCCTGGGGCCAGCTACACAACCCGTCCCTACCTTCTCCACCTATAGCGCATGCACAAAGTCGTCCGGCAGCGCCTGCTGGTCCTCCACCTCCATCTCCACATGCACCTGCACCTGCAGCCCACCCTCATTCCCACCCCCAGTCCCCGCCCCCTCCACCCCCGGCCCCGGCCCCAGCCCCGGCCCCGCCTCCAACTCGGCCACCCTCCTCTCCAACTCCCCGATCCTCTTCTTCAGCATCTCGTTCTCCCTCGCCAGCATCTGGCTCTCGGCGACATAAAACGCCATATCCGAGTGCGCGCTCCCCAGCCACGGCACGTTCCCACCGTCGCCAATAAAGCTTGCCGCCGCCAGTGCCGGGTTCTCCCCGGGGGCGGGGGTGTCGGACTGCAGGTGCTGGAGGCGGATGAGGTTCAGGAGGCGGGTGACTTGTGCCTCCTGCTCGGTCTCGAGGGGGACGGCGGTGGTTCGAGAGGAGGAGGAGGGTGGGAGTTGCGGAGTGGGGATGGGGGCGGGGGCGGGGGCGGGAGTGGGAGTGGGAGTGGGAGTGGCGGGGCGGGAGGTCGGATGAGTTATGGGTGTGAGCGAGGGGGGGGTGTCGAGTTTGTTGACGTCGGGCATCTTTTTGGTTTGTGGTGGTGGTGGTGGTGGTGGTGGTTTGAGAACCTGAGATGAGAGGTTTTGGGTTGAGACGATGAATCTAATGATGCGCTGATAAGATAAGACAGAGAGACCCCTTGCAGACACCCGGCAATAACAATTCAATACCTACCTACTAAGCACGCACTCGTATACGGAAACACAGCTCTGGGACACGAATAGATCGATATATCTAACAGCCCGAGCACCAGAGAAATCCCCTCCCCCTTTACTTATGTTCCCCCCCTGTCATACTCTGCCCTCATGATGTCACTCCTGTTTGGGTGACGGACATGCTGGCCAGGGTTCTTGGGGTTACCGGGGTGTGGATTAGTATTTATATGTGTATTTTTTTTTCTTTATTCAGGATTGCATGCTTAGATGAGGAAGGAGGCCCTCGGACTGCAGCTGTATCATCATGTAGGCAGGGCAGGGCAGGGCAGGGCAGAGGCGGTGGTACCTGCTGTATGTATTGCAGGTAGAGAGTATCATGTACTCTAACGGCGGGCAAGAACAGGTTTTAGAGTAGAGTGTCTGTACGTTAGTTGATTGCGGCGGCGGTTGCATACGGACCGAACTGCATTGCATACAACGTCCTCTCGATTAGCGAACCGCATAGCATAACGTACCCACATGTATCTCTATCTACTCTATGCCAACCTCCATCCAAGCAAGCTTCACAAACTATCATCCGCTCCCCACCACCACCCCCCAAATCTCCGAGTGATACCGCATGAGCTCACACACCACATCATATATGTAGCCATGAACGGGCCCCTTGGCCCCTTGGCAGCACAGCAGCACAGCAGCACAGCAGCACAGCAGCACAGCAGCACAGCACAGATCAAACAATGCGCAGAAACAAACCGAAACAAAAACAAAAAACAAAAAACAAAAACAAAACAGTCACAGCACAAGCGGTTGGAAATCTCCGCACAGCATGCATACATACATACATGTAGGTAGGCATATCTCGGGAGAGGGAGGGAGAGAGGGAGGGAGAGGGGGGACCGGGCGCCGGCCTCTGGTCCTCCCGAATATTGTTTCGAAGCCTTTTTTTTTTTTTTTTTTAATTTAAATAGGGCAGAAATTAACAGGGGTGGGGGTGAAAACTGGCCGTGACACCGCCGACACCGACACCGACACCGACACCGGTAGCCCGGGTTGTTCTATTCTGTTCTGTTCGAATTCTGTTCCTGTTCTGCTCTACAGGGGGTGGGGGCAACACACAGACTGCGTGCGATTTGGTTTATGGTTATTGTTTATTTACTACCTACCTACATTATATTGTAGGTATGTAGGTATATATATACTCTGGTTTACACTCTACAGTATATATATCCTTACTTTCCAGTGGCCGGACGAAGGCCCACCCCCACTCTAGAGTACGTCGGTCTGTGGGATAATTAAGGGCTGTGTGTGAGCTGCGAGGGCGTATGAGGAGGAGGAGGAGGAGGAGGAGGAGGAGTGTCGTCGGGTATTTAAAAGCTAGCAAGTTAGATTTGCATGTGCAAGACACAAAGATTGCAAATCATGTGTGTACCCTATTTCCACCTCCTCCTCCCCCCGTGATTTGAATTGAATTCGTCATGGCCTTTTTCGTGGTCCAGGTGATAGTAATAATAATAATAATAGTAGTAGGAGTAGGAGTAATAAAAAAAAGGGGGAGGGGGGTCGTATTCAGGGTTATATTTAGGTCTCACCTGCTCTGCTCTGCTCCTCTCTCCCCCCCCCTCCCCCTAGTTGAGGTTGAGTGCCCCCACAGACTGCCTATGACATTATGGCATTGGATGGTCCACGAGGGAGGTGTTTAATTTTTTTTTTACCGGTTTTCCCAGAAACGTGAGCCCGGATCCTCGGGATTGGGTGCTTGCTGGATTACCTAAAGAGATTGAAGGAGGAGGTCTGTGGGTAGACATGTAGGGTGCAATTGCAATTGCAGTTGGGGATAGGCTATTGGGGAGGGGGCTTGAAAAGTTCAATTGCAGATGGGTTATTTACTCTAGTGAGGCCGTTGGTGGTGGTGGTGGTGGAGGTTGTTGTTGTTGCTGCTGTTGATATTCGGTAGGCTCTCGCGGCTGTCTGTCGGCTGGCTGGGCTGGTTAGGAGGATTATGTATCCGCCTACGTAGGAGGAGGTAAAAAAAAAAAAAAGAGTCCACGCGGGTGGAGATTTTCTTTGTTTTTTGACAGGTACCGTACCGGGTGCGTGTAATGTACCGGCTCTTTCTTTTCCAATTGTAGCTAGTAGGGTTAGGTTTTGGGCCTAGCTTGTGGCCGTGGCTTCTTGGAGTAATGATAATGATATCATGAAATGCTCAGAACTACCGGCCGGCGGAAAGAAAAGAAAAGAAAAGAAACTACATACAACTCCTCATGATCAAGGTATCCCCTCGGGGCATTCGGAAAAACCACCACACACCACACACCACCCACCCCAATATCAGGGTCTGGCTGCTGGGCCGGGGAAGCGTATCTCGCAAGGGGGGTAGAGTGGAAATAATATAAACCCCTAGCTGCTACCCAGATTGTAGAGTGCAGGACGCGCGATTTAAAGAGGATGTCGATTTGCTCGATAGATTGCTGTGAGTCTATCTATATGCGAACCTGGGTCTTTGAGGGAGGGGGGGTGGAGGGGGTGGTATATAGTAGTTGAATATCGTATCGTCGATATAGCATGAGGGGTGCATTATATGGGGGGCTCGAAATCGATACTGATCAACTCTTTAACTGTTGAGCTAGCTGTTGACGTTCCACGAGGCTAAAAAAGTTTTTTTTTTTGTGGGCAGGTCGTCTAATGTAGGAGGTTGAAACGGTAAAATTGAATTTCAAAATAAAATAAAAAAATCGCTTTTCCCACCCCTACACAAATAAATGCCATCCCTATCCCTGCCCCCACCTACTACCGCCTCTGCACACCACGAGAGGATGGACCCGGCGATGGGGGTCGCCGTGGGTAATCCGCGTTGCAGGTGAGGCTATTAATTGGCCAGGTTTTTTTAGCCATGGGCGCCATCCCTTGCTCCTGCCCGGCCAGGCACCTCGGTTTTCCCTACATACCATGCCTGAGCTAACCTGCCCTACCGTCCGTCCGACGGCGACGACGTTTATGTAGACAGTCTACATTGTGACAGACGTCGTCCTATCTACTCTGACATTAATTGTACTTTACCTATCCCACCCGTATCCCATCCATCCATCCATCCATCCTACCTCGCTCCAGTTATGCGCCATTCGGGAACCTAAAAGTAGAAGCAGAGGAAATAAATAAAAATACAATAAAAGCACTTATTCCGTAGGCCATTCTAAAAAAAAAAAAAAAAAGTGCCGGGCTCGGACTGGTTCCCGCCCACACACCCCCCAAGGATAGGCAGGGCATTGCAGGGCAGGTAGGCAGGCAGGCAGGCAGGCAGGCAGGCAGGCAGGGATAGTAAAGGAAGGGAACAGGAGGTGGCCCTCCCTATCCTGGGTGGCTTATGGCAGGGTGGGTGGGTGGATGGATGGTCCAAGATGGATGGGCGGATGCACGGTGTGCGTACGTGCACGAGATGAGCATTGACTCGCCTTGGGTGGGTGGGTGGGTGGGTGGGCGCGGACAGCTGCACGCGTGGGAGATAGACTTGCACTGAAGCGAGCGAGCGAGGGGTGGTGTGTGTGTGTGTACGGACGTTCAACTAATGTAGACGTCAGACAGACATGGTGAGCATACCTTCACCACCTCCTCTAAAGCACATACAAGGCGGGGAAGAGGAGTATGGGGAGGAGGAGGAGTAGTGGAATTGAAGACCTAGAGCTGGTAGGTACTCACTCTACATTTACTAAAGAAGAGTAGCACTGTTCTTATTAGCCTGGCATTGACAGAAAGACTAGTAACGGTCATGCAGCCTGAAGATGGATGTGGGAGAGAAGGTGCAGATGAGGAAGGGCTGAATTGAGTAGTCTCATGCTCAATTAATGGCAAGAGATGGAAAGTGAGTGAGTGAGAATGAGAGAGTCCAGAAGAGAGAGTTTGAATCCAGAGTCTACAATTCACAGTTCCAGAGCAGTCGGGGCTGTTCAAATAATTATATACTTTGTTGATGCATCATAACAATTACTAGGTTAGGTATGTATCTCCTCCATCTAGAGATCTCCTCGAAATTGTTGGTGAGCTCTTTTTGTTTTTTTGTAACCTGGAACCCACCGATCTTTTACTGGGGAACACCCCCCCCTCCACTTCCCTTCTAGTGATGATGGCGGTGGTGGTCAGCCAGCCCCTTTCCTTCCGAGGAATCCAACCTCCTCCGAGCCGGCGCTCTTCCCACCCCCATCGTCCCTTTTCCGCTTTTTCCCTCCTTCCCCATTCTCTTCCCTGTCGTTCTGTCGCCTCGAATCGAGCCTACCCTCTTTCGTTTTCGTTCCTACCTCGTTTCTTTCCTTCTTGTTCTTGCTTGTATTTCCTCATATCATTCCTTGTTATTGATCACTCATATTGAGTTGAATCTTTTTTTTTATTTTTTATTTTTTTATTTTTTTTTACATTCCTGCTGAAGACTGTCTCTTCTCTCTCTTTGTTTTCTTGATAACCAATTCATCCCCCCCCCCTCCCCCCCTCTTCCCTTGCCCCCCTCCTACATCGTGACGGATTATCTCGTTTGAATTCTTGTTATTTTCTTTTACAATCCTCGAGGTCGTTCCTGGTTGGATGCCTCTAATCCGCTCAGATGCTCGAACGTGGCCATGGATACAACAGAAATACGGGTATACCCATAGATGGTAACGCAACATCTAGCTACTACTACAATAACAGCAGCAGCAGCAATAGCAGCAGCAACAGCAGCAGCAATATCAATATCAATAGCAGCAGTAGCAACAGCAACAGCAACAGTAACCGTACCTCTTTCATGGTAACTCCTCCACTTGCACCACTAGGCATGGAGCATACGGAGGGGCATCGCCATAGCAGCACCTATCACCACCACCACCACAGCAACAGCAGTAGTGGCGGCGGTGGTAGCAGCAGCAGCAGCAGCAGCAGGCCGCAGAAGGGCTTCTTCTCACTCTTCTCACGATTTGGTGTAAAGAACCGTTCACTTTCCCGGATAAATACAAAATCCAACGACTTTCCGAGGTTCGAGGCACCCGGCAACCATTCGGTCCCCAGTACGCCCATAACGCCCATGGCACCTACTACGCCCCATCCTCACGTCAAGCACTCGCTATCGCTTCCGGTTTTCTCCTCGCGACATGTTGCGCCCCAGATTGTGACTCCAATTGATCCCTCGCCGCTGTCTCCAACCCAGAGGACATGGGAACATATACCATACTGGGTATCGGCAACACGGGCAATTCGGTTCGGATCGTTGGCTGCAACCACACTTTCGATGGAGACAATACTGAGGCGCAATCAGGAGCAGAAGGAGGAAGGTAGCAGGAGCAGGCGTGGCCGTATACTACAGAGGTCACATGCCTCAACAAAATCGGTGGATCTGGACTGGACGACAAAGGTGTTTATCCTGGTGGAGGGGTCATTGCTTCAGTATTCGGGAGATGGGCCCGAGGAAAGGGAGCCTGAAAAGGTATTGCAGTTGACAGAGTCGTCAGTAGCGTTTGCAAGTGACCTGATCCCGGGTAGACCATGGGTTTTGCAGGTTTACCAGAGTGCAGGGCCTGACGGGAACTTACCGGTGCCCGAGAGAAGAGGATCGTTCTTATCAAAGATGCCGACATTCTCCCACAAGACCTCGAAGAATTCAACGGCATCGCTTTTGTTGGTATTCGACGGGGCAGAGGAGATGGACGCTTGGATGAGTTCGATAAGAGCTGAGGCTATTAGGTTAGGCGGCGGGGTTCCGGACCATGAAAGAGATACCACAGGGGATATTGAGGAGGAGACGGAGGAGACTGATACCGAGGATAATGAGAACACATATATCCATGCCAGGAGATACATGGATAATGAAGGGGATTCGTCCAGGCACGAATCATCAGACGAAACCGCTTCCAAGCGGTTGTCTAACTCTACTTATTGTCGTCGGTCGTCAACAGAGGCTGGTAGATCCTTTACGACAGTTACTTCTGGAGATCAGATGGTGTTGGATCAGCTCCGAGGGTCAAGGTTGTCAATGCAGTCTATTGCTGATACGAAGGTATCAACAGTTTCCCCAGATACCAGCCCTGATCGTTCGACAAGGAATAAACGGAAATCCACAGCCTCTGTGTCCGCAAGGTCCCGTTCGTCCATGGAATTAAAACCATCCTCCCTTCGTCCGTTGTCTGCAATTGATCGTGATGGAAACCTGTATTGGATTCCGCGGACCCCTTCGCCCTCTGCCCCCAATTTCTCACTGCCCACAGCTCTGTCAACCACCCATATCCAACAGCAGCCTGTAAGGAGACCCACTATGACGGTCTCTCAGCCAATTGCCATACCCCACAACCCCACCCCACCATTGTCAAATCGTCCGAGCTTGTCTGCATTGTCGATTGTCGATTCATTACCGGATTCACCACCGTATCCACTTCCACGGCAGCGCCACCGTCAAACATCTCATTCCACCCCCGCATCACCAAGAGTAGCGTCAGGGCCCTCAAAGCCCCGCCCCGTTTCGATGGTTGATCCACGTCTAGCAACACCAGAGGTGACTATCACTAAGGCGCCCACCCTTCCTATGCTCATCAAGAAGCATCATTCGCAATCCGGCATTGCAATCACAACCCGGACAAGGTCTCTCAGGAGGAAATCGATGACGGCAATTGGTCCCGCAGATGGACCGCCACTACACCCACCCCCCTCAATCCCACTACCACAATTACCCCCAGAGCCATATGATGAGCTCTATTCCTCCTCACTGCCTAGCGCGTCATTCCTGGGCGGGCGTAAACTGCCCGCATCACCGTTCGTGCAGGCACCAAAGCCGCCCTCCGCAGCACCTTATGCTTTCAGGTCGCTGGGGAGCAGGCATTCATTCCACGGCGTTCGCAAGGGCGAGCGTTATGTATAATGCAGATTGTACCACACATGATATGTTTGTTTTTGCTTTGGCAGGTTTTTCTCTACTTCTTATATCCATTGCCAAAAGATTTTGATTTGAGTTTTGATTTGGTTTTTTCCTTATAATCTTTTTTCTTATATTTTTACGGCTTTTTCCTTTTTCCCTCTGATTTTTGATGGTGTTTATATATGGGGAATGAATTATTTCTTTTGTTTATTGAAATTATCTTTTTTCCGGAAAGGGTTACCAAATGGGGGGGAAATTTGCATTTTTTTTTTTTTTTTACTTTTCATACTCATCCTATAGGTAGTCGCCGCGTTCTTACGCTTGGTGTTTTCATCTTTTCTAACGGCGCTATTTCTGAATTTTTTTTTTCTTATATCTTTTCTTACAAATCTCAAGCTATATATTGAGGTTTCTGTATTTGTTCGGGATATCTTTGGGAGCTGGGGCAGGAAAGGCAAGGCATGGGGGGAGAAGGGAGCTCACATCTATTAGAGCTAGCTGAGAAAAGAAGAAGAGGAAGGAGGAGGGAAATGGAATACCTTGGCATCATGCATTATCACTACCGGGTTTCGGGAGGGTCGTTTGGAATTTTTCTTTCTGTCTTTCTTATACCCCGATCGGAAAAAATTTGTTTATTTCTAGCAGTACTGGGGGGGGGGGGGGGGCTCACATGCACCCTGTGAACGATATGAGGGCCAGGGCAAGAAAAAAGTTGAAAGTCGAAAAAAAAAGAAAAAAAAAGAAAATGGGTCGTCTAGACCTCATTTATCTATCTATGCTTTATCGTGGTTTCCCCGTAGTTGTGATTGATTGATCGATTGAGTGAGTGAGTGAGTGGGGTGGTGGTGGTGGGTTCTACCTGTGTTGTGGAGTGAGTGAGAGGTGATGTGAGGTTCTAGGCCATGGCCAGAGGAGGGAAGGTGCAGTATCTCTCTTCTATATCGTTCCTACTTCTATCTATCCCCCGGGGGCTGGCCAGTCTTGTACCGCTTGGCAATGCAGAGGGAGTCCTGCGCTGCTACTGCTGTGTGTATTATTGTTGCTACTGCATGTATACAATGTGTACTCTATTGCACAATGCAAGCGCTGTTTACGGGCCCACGGTGGGGGTGATTGAACAGAAAATGAATTATCGTTATAGTTATTATTATTATTGTTATTTCTTTCTTTTGGCTGTTTTGGAGCCTGTGGCCGACGACGGCGATATGGGTGCGTACGTACGGGTACGGGGTACGGGTATGGATGGATGGATAAGGCTGAGACCGCGTTTAATTGAAAAGAAGATTGTGTTGTTTGTGTTGGTTATGGCACATACATCTAGATCTGGGCAGGGCGGGTGCCAGATCTAGAGCACACAGGGAGAGATCACGAGCAGAGCAGGGCAGACGGTCCGAGTGAGCGCTTGTGAGGCCAATCCACTCTAGACCACGGCGGCCTAGAGCGGAGTAAAATACAATACTACATACTAGTCTAGTCTAGTCTCCCCACCCCCACCCCCACCCCATATTAATATTAATATCGCCAACAGTGGGCACCTACAGTAGGTACATGTAGGTACTTAGGTAATAAGGCGAGTTGGGACGCACGTAATATAAAACCCAAGAATTAACTTAACGGCCGGTAGTTGCGGTGCGGTGATGTGATGTGATGTACCCTGCTGTGGAGGAGAGGAGGGCACAGAGTGAGTGCTGCTGCTGCAGAGTGCGGATCGCTAAAAAGCCCCGATCGGGCTGGGGGCTCCGTTTTGGGGCTTTTTTGCAGATCTCGCTTGCTTCGGGTCCGATCTTGAATTTTGGTTTTGGTTGATGCCATTGATTGACTGGCGTGGGTGTGGAAAGTACACACACACTCACACACGCTCACCACCATCGCCATCGCCACAGACACTACCACAAACACTACACAGATAGACACAGACACAGACACAGACAGACAGACAGAGAGACAGACAGACAGAAAGACAGAAAGACTGACGACAAGGACACTCACAACAGTTTAACGAGGCAGCTGAATCATCATCACCACCGTCACCACCACCACCACAACTACACGCCCCCCTCTTCTCTCTCCCCTCTCTCTCACTCACATGAGTGCAGCAGCTGCTGCTGTTGCCCCCGCCGTTGAAGATCCAGTGGACGGTGACGATCCGCAGGGAACTCTAGACCCGAATTCGTACACTGCCCACCGACTTGTACGTCTCACTCCGTCTCTGCCCGTCAGCTAGCTAGCTACATACATTACTAGCTAGCTACATACTAGACTACATCATATGCTAGATGATACTGACAGCTAGCCCCCTCCCCTATAATCATTAGCACCATGCCACCCCTGAGCATCTGCACATCACAACCCGTCGCGTGTAAGCCCCCCCCCACTCAATTCCCTCCCTCTAGAGGGCTGACAATTAAACAGCTTCGTTGGCCCCATCCCCGTTGGCTGGCTCAAGAACCACCGCTCCGAATGGTACAAGCACCACCTGCACGTAAACTACTCGTCGAAAGCTTCATCCTTCGCCAAGGACGGGAACGTCGGCGTCCGTCGCAAGGTCACCGGTCTGGAGTCGACCGGGGGTGTAGTGGAGTCCTGGCGACCGGCCGGTGGTGAGGTGGTAATCGAGGACGAAGAGGACGAGGGTGAGGAGGAGGATGACGGTGACGACGAAGATGAGGAGGACGAGGAGACGCCAATACCGCTGAGGGGTACTGCTGGTGTGGGGGGTAATTCGGGGCCGGTGCCGATACCGAGGGCTGCTACGATGGCGAAACTGGACCTGAAGCAGAAGGGTCGCGACGAGGGCGGTGGGGGTGGAGGGGCAGGGGCAGAGAAACAGGAGCAGGAACGACATCCAGGAAGACCGTTCACGCGGGGATCGAGGAGAGGTACAGAGCCAAGGTCGTTTAATCGAGGTGAGTCGTACGCAACTGCAAACGAGTCCTTTGATTCCGCAGAGGAGGAGCGGCGGCGACAGGAGATTGCCGCGATAGCAACGGCGAGCAACAGCAACAATAGCAGCAGAAACAATGCCGAAGGGAAGAAGAAAGGCGAGAGCTCGCGCGAAGGCCCGCTGAAACTGGACCCAACGCTGTCAAGGTCCAACACCGAGTTTACGGGAGAGCTGTCCCGCGCGGAGCCGATTCCCATAAGCCTAGGAGGCAGCGATTCAGAGGCGGGCTCAGTGCCGCTGTCAGTAGAAGCATCCAATTCGTTAGCATCTCTCCTGAAGCATGATGAGCTTGCGCGGCGTCAGAAGAAGAAACTGAAGCGTAGTGAGGTCAACAGTCGCGGACGGCCCCAACTAGTGACCCGGCCCTCGTTACGGCCATCCATCCTCTCCATCACCCGCAAGGCCTCGCCGACGAAAAAGGCCAAGAAACGCACCGAGTCAGAGCCCCCACCGCAGACGACGGCGAAACATCTCACCCATGCATCGACGAATAAGGACCGGGTCAGCGGCGGGCTGGTGCGCTTCAATACGGCGGTGGACCTGCGCGAGCGCGATAGGCTCATGCAGCTGAAGCTGGCCGATATGAGCCGGAGCCGGTCGTTCAGGCATGCTGGGCGCCACTACTCGCACGTGCGCAAGCGCGAGGGCGAGATCATCAAGATGGAGAACATGCTAGTGCGTGTCGAGACGTCGATGAAGAGGCTACCTAGCGAGTATGACGAGAACGAGAGCATGAAGTTCGAGACGCGCACGGCCGAGAAGTGGCGAGAGTACGTGGTTGTGTGCCGCGAGACGGGCGAGGAGGAGACACCCTTCAGCCTGCGACTCTACAAGAGTAGGGTCATCCCCGCTATCGATAGGCCGCATGTCTCGTCCCACGGGACAAGGGAGATCCCGCTGGATGCAAAGACGACGAGGGTTAATCTGTACTCGTCGCTCGATAAGACGTTGGTGCTGTGGCTGCCGTATAAGCAGGGGACCATCATCTACATCATGCGGCCACGGTGCTACTCGTCGTCCGTGGAGTGGTACACGTTCCTGCGGAATGCGCTGGGCTGGGCGCGGCCGGACAACCTACAGATCCAGGTGCCGGACCTGTCGCTGTCGCTACGCATCGAGAATCCGTTTGGAAGGATTGAGGAGAGGCTGCGCGACGAGTCGGGTGATGACGAGGCGCCGATAAGGGAGGAGAAGGTGGTGGCCAAGAACTTGCTGAACCAGAGCATGTGCATGCTAGAGGGCATCAAGGAGTGGGCGGACATCATTGAGCACTGGAAGACGAACGAGCGCATGGGGCTTGCCTGGCGGAGGTATGACCGCATCGAATGGATTCATGGGGTATGGCTCTCACCGCACACCCACCCCATTCATAGATAGGATTCCAGTCTATAGGGACAGAAACAACTGACAACCAGACAGCTGAACGAGCAGCGCATGTACGGGACCATTGCGATGCAGAAGACGCACCAGCTCGAGCTCCGCCCCAAGGCCCACTACCCTACAGTTACAAAGATGGGTACCGGCGAAAAAATGACGGAGCCGCCCCCCGTCGAAGGCTTCCTCCTCCGCCTCACCTCCAGCACGGGCCGCCAGGAGCGCCTTGGCAAGCTCTTTTTCAAGCGCCTCTACTTCTACACCCACGACAGCCTCCTCTGCTTCTGCAAGCCCGCGCGGGCGCTGCCGCCGCCGCCGCCAAAGCTCCCGGTCCACAGGGGCACAATCCCAAAGACCAGCGAGATCATCGACGATATCCCGCTTATCTATGCGGTTGCACCGTACAGCCCTGGCCCTGGTGGAGAGATCCCGTGGCTGGGGGGGTCGGCGGAGGAGATCGATAGGAGGGATAAGGACGCCTATGACGAGGCGGAGAGGAAGGTGAATACGCTGCTGAGGGCGGACGGGTTTGTGGACCTGGTGAAGGCGTTGGAGGTGAGGCTTGTGAGGAGGCAGCCGCTGGGGAAGGATGCGGGCGTGGGGCATGGGGGGTCGGCAGATTTTCATCGGTCAGTGCCGGATTCGAATAGGGAGGATGGCGCGGCGGATGAGTTTAATGATGAGAGGGCGTTTGAGATTGTGCTGGATAATGGGCTTGTGTTGAGGTTACAGGTGGGTTTGATATATCTTGCGTGAAAGGGTGGGGTCGATGCTAACTGGGGGGGGTGTAGTGCTACTGTCAGAGGACGAGGGACGAATGGGTAACGAGGCTGCGGGACCTGATCAAGTACTGGAAAGCGCGGGACCAGGACGACCTCGCGATCCTGCGGAAGACGCGGAACGAAAACTTGCGCGAGCTCAATATTGATGAGGAGATGGAGTCGATCATTGGCCAGTTTGCACGCAAGTGGGAGGTCTCGCGGTCGATTGCCTCTGCAGAGATCTTTAACGTCTGCGGCATGTCCTCCTGCCGCGCCATCACCGTAAGCCCCCCCTCCTACTTCTCTCTTTCCATATCCAGCGTTCCTAACTCCCTCCACAGACATCTGGCGTGCTCTACCGTAAACCACGCAAACACGCCACCTTCAAACGCTACACCGTCGTCCTCTGCCACGGCGAACTCCTCATATTTCACCACACCTACCGCGCACGCACCGGTGCCTCCATCCCACACATCCACCAGGAGCGGCACCTCTCGCTGTCGCTCCGAGACTGCTACATATACTCTGGCCTCATCACCGAGAACGAGCTGCTATACCAGAACCAAACGTTCGACTCGAACACGCCCGGGCGACACTCGTTGCCCCGCGTATACCAGGACGGAATGACGAGCCACGACGAGGACACCATGACGTGCTTTGTGCTGTGGCACGGCATGCGCCGATCGCTATTCAAGGCCGTGGACGACGAGGGGAGGACCGTCAGGCACCGCGTGACGCAGCTGGGCGCCACGGGGAAGAGTATTGTCTTCAAGGCGAGGAGCCGTCTCGAGAGGGATGCGTGGGTTATGAGTATCGGCATGGAGATTGAGAGGCTGAATGTCAATACGTCGGAGGATATAAGGATCACGGCGGAGGCGGCGACGGCACCAGGGTTGTTTGGGATGGGTACATAGGCAGGGGGGAATGAATGCATCAACGCAGCGGTTTTTCTCAATTATTATTATTGTTTATCTTCTTAATCTTTTTCTTTTTTGTTTTTTTTTGCTTTTCGTTTCACTGGTGGTTTGCATCTTTGTTGCCTAGAGCGTGCACGGCGTAGGTGGGAGGGGCATTTTCTCCTTCTTTCTCTTCCTTCTTTCTCTTCTACTACTACTGTTTGGTTGGAGTCTCTCCGTTTCTTTCTTGTTACCATCATTGATTATTGCAACTGTTTAGCGCGCATAACGATACCTTTTTCTTTTCTTTTCCTATTTTTTTTACTTCCCGTGGTAATAGTGGACCGCAACTGTAATTAATCTAAGCAAGCCACCATGAGAGCAGGGAGTAGTATATATACAACTTCTAGAGGGGGGAGGGTAGGAGAGGAGGAGAAGAAGGAGGAAGAGGAGGGGGGATATAATATAATATTTACATAATTTCCAAACGCCCCCTCAGTCCCCTCCTGTTCTCTTCCCTTCCTAGTCCGAGCTGGCCCGGTGAAGCAGCGCGCCCCTCCGCCCCTCAAAGTCCTCGCTGATGCGCCCCGCCCTGCCGAGCGGAAGCAACACGTGCGTGACCCTTGCCGTGATCAGGCCCGCCGATATCTAGCCCTGCCAATTAGTAGTAGTAGTAACAGCGGTAACATAGCTGACCCCCCTCTCCCCCAAACCAGCAGAACAGAACAGAAGAAGAAGAAGGGGGGAATTCTTACAGGCCCATACGTATTACTATCGACCGAGTGAAACGCCTCGTCGCCCTCGACCCACACCCGCCCCTCGGGCACCGTCACAACGCCGATGGGGTATGGCCGCCGCGTACGGATCACGTCGCCCTCGAGGCCGACCACACGCTTGATGGCCACGGTCTCTGGGTCTGTTGGCGATCTGCTCTCCCGTCTCGTTAGCCGCCATCACCACCACCACCACCACCACCGAGGGAGAGGGGGGGAGGGCACACCGGAGGAGGACGACCTGGCCGCGCCGGAGGTTGTCGGTCACGTTCCAGCGGGTGACGAGGATCAGGTCGCGCGAGAGGGTGGGCGACATGCTGCGCCCGCGTACGACGTGGAGGGAGGCGACGTGGTCGGCGAAGAAGAGGAGCGCTGGGATGGAGAGCGCGAGGTTGACGGCGTAGGGGCGTAGGCTGGTCATTGCTTTGTGGTGTGGGGTTGGAGTGGAGGTGGGGTTTGGTTGAGACAGGGGCGGGGGGAGGCTCTGGGTTAAGCTTTTGGGTGGAGGGTAGGGGTGACGTAGTGGGGATATGGACCCGGGGGAGCATGCAGCGTCGCTGGAGGGCTTTGGGCTGGTGGGGCGGTTATCGGGGCGGATGGTTGTGGGTCGTTTTGATGTAGGTAGCTTTTTGTGGTACTGACTTTGACTGGGTTCAGGAAACGCCCCGTCTTGGTAGAGAGTTTAAAGATACACTTGTATTTAGGCTGGGTAGTAGAGTGTTTGCGGTGGTGTTTTTAAAGTCGCCTTTATGAAAGACGGGAGAATAAGTAGAGCTCCAAAACACACCCGAGTAAGCAATATTGAAACCTTGCATAGATGCGCTTCTTCATGCCATGAAATATCAAGAGGAGACTCCCCAGTGGCCAATGGCGCCTGGGGCTAGCCAATAGAGAATAAGATCCTTAACCTGCCCTCTTTTATATATATAGCCAGGGGCTACATATACCATATATTTTTTGTTGCTCCGAATTCCGATATCATTAAAACTTATAAATCACGGACACTCTTTCTGAGTATATAGACGGGTAGCCAACCGCGAGGTTACAGGCCTCGAGCCCAGGTCATCTTTTGCTAGCTAGTACTCTGTCTGTGGAGTGCGGGGCAGGGGTGTGGTAATTGTGGGGGGTGGTTGTGGGAGTGGTGGGGAAGGGACGTGAGGGCGAGGTTATACAAGCCCTACATGGCTTGGGTGCTGTTGACCAGTGTGTCGGCGGAGGAGCACTCGGGATGGGTATTGTGGTCCCCCACCCCCTTTCCCTTCCCTCTTTCCAAAGCCTTTTTGGCCCCTAGAGTAGATTCTTTACGGGTTCCTTCCTGTACGCACTGGCTCTAGTGCATCCTACAGCTAACTGGATACATACAACCCGCCTGGGGAACGTTTAAGTATTATAGAAATGGCCCACCAAAGTTACTGTTGGGAAGGGTGTATTGTTAAGACTGTTCATTATCGAGTGATATCCCGTGAAGATGATTCCCAAGGCTGTTGTAAAAAAAAGGGTTCCTTGGACTATTCCGGGGGTAGTTTCCTTGCTGCCTAATATTTTTTTGAGAAATATAGCTCTTGGGACTAGTATTGCACAGACACTTTGGGTGGTTTAGTTCTTTCGGGGGCTATCCACTGAGTGCACGGAAGTGCATTAACGTGCGTCAGGGGAAGATGTAGGACCCTCCCGGGGAATTTTATGGTGACATGGGTTCGTGTCTATTTTACGATTAATCATCATTTAGGACCATAAAATCGTGTACTAGAGCTCATCAATGACTATTAAATGTAGAGGGTGTCATAAACAGTCCTTGAGCACATTAACATAACTCCACCAAAGGAAAGCCATCTCTAATCAACAAAAGAGTAAAGGAAATAATACAACTTGCTGGGCTCACATGGTATTCCAGAAATAATTGGCATAAAAGTATTGCGAGAACTTCTTCTCGATATTCACAACATGTATATCGCCCTTTGCAGAGTTCCCTGTAAAATCCTACTATTAGCCACAATCTTACTCTTCAAAGGGTCGGGACCTTACGTATCACAGCCTTGTTGTAACCGCCAGCACCATCTTCCTGGATATCGATCCCCAAGCTCCTATAAACCTTAAGTTTCAACCTGTGCCCCAAGACAGTTAGCACTGGACCAAGTCCCAACCCCCACACCACGAGAGGGGCCAGCATACAATGTCCCATCCTCCGCCTCCAACGCAGCATTCTCCATCGCATCGTCCGAGTCCGCCTGTTCCAGTTCCTCCTTCAACCTTGCCAGGTGGCTCTCCAGGTGGTGCGAGCTGCTCTCCAGTTCATTGATATTCTTGGCGAGCGAGAACTTCTCACGGTCGAGCTGGATCATCTTTGCACCGTGCTCCCTCTTCGACGCAGCAACGACGGACGCCTCCATTGACTGCTTTGCGATGTCCATCTTGCGCGCAAGGGCTCGTAGGGTGTTTCGGGAGTCGTCGAGGATCTTGCCGCGCGTGTCGGCAACCTTGGAGAGATCCCCCTTGCACTTGGCGAGGGACTCCATGTCGCCGGAGATGTTGAAGTTGTCAACACAGTGGCTGATGAGCTTGTCTGTAGACGAGTTAGCTGCCTAGTCGATTGGGGAAGGGGAATTGGCAGTGAAGGTGAACGTACGGGGCTCCTCGTCAAGGAGAACCATCTTGATTGCTAGGGAAGTTTTTTTTTGTAAGTAGGGGGATATGAAGTGTATAGGTAGTGGGTGTAATGCTATTTTGTTCGTGTGCTGGGGAGTTCTGGAAACCGAAAACGTGAGGTCGTTCACAACACCAAAACGCCGTTGCTTCCAACGAACGATCTTCACAGGCTGCAATCTCCCTATCGGTTGCCATAGCAACTAGCATAAATGATGATGCAGGTCACATGTCACCGCCGGCAATGGCTGGGTGAGCCACAGGCTATTTTCCCCTACTTTTTGCCACAGCTGACCCCATCCCACTACGTAACAAGCCATCGGCCATTCAATTTTCAGGTTCATCTGACTCTCTGAAGGAAAATAAAGGGAAAAATAAATAGTTCCTTTGTTCCACTTCCGGAGGTAACCTGCATCTACAGAACTAAATACCGATAGAATCCTCCCGCCATAGAGCTCTCTTAGAACAAAATGCCATCTGATAATCTTCCATGTAAGAGCTTTTTCTTCCCTCTCTCTTATTGATATCAATTAGTCCCCCAATAAGTTGGGGAGTTGCAAGATATATGTATACTTACAAGTTCTCCCCCGCATTTTTATAGACGCCGCCGATGCCGAAAGGTATATCAGTGCACACAATGCAACCCCACCTCTACCTCCCGATTATATATAGCCAGCATGCTAACGATACTTACCCAGCCCACTGAAGGAAGCCGAACTTGCCGTTCTCCGGAAACAGTACGAGAGCGAGGGCCAGTTTGTCGGCGTACAGACCAAGTTCAACTACGCTTGGGGTCTGATCAAGAGCGACAAGCGGATTGAGCAGCAACTGGGTGTTAGATTATTGACTGGTTAGTTCTCCAAGCTCTATGGGTACTGCGGCATCAACTGGTATTGAAACAGGGGTAGCTGTCTGGGTGGTTATTGAGGGAAGGTGGAGAGGATAAGAGGCTATTGGGTAGTTATTGATATGGGCATGAACAGATATATTCCGGGACCATCCGGAACGCCGCCGCGAGTGCCTGTACTATCTTGCGCTCGGGAACTATAGACTTGGGAACTATGCTGAGGCACGAAAGTACAATGAAGCGCTGCTCAACCACGAGCCACAGAACTTACAGAGTCAGAGCTTAAGGACACTTATCGACGATAAGGTTGCTAGAGGTGGGTCGGACCCTGTTACTTCCCTAGGAACCTATTTGATACTAATGTTTATGCAGAGGGTCTCCTTGGCGTTGCTATAATCAGTGGCGTTGCTCTGGCAGCAGGTGTGGTTGGGAGCGCTCTATGGAGAGGTATGTCTAAGAGGCGGTGAGGGTGATACATACCCTTCCGACTGGCATTGGAATTAGGTAAAATTACATGGGAGATAGGAAATAATGAGCCTGTGTTTTAAAGCGGGAATGGGTTGTGTAGTTTAAAAGTATGATGGGATTCCCTTTTTTTTTTTTTTTTTAAACTGGGTATACATTTTCTGGATCTCCATCGATGGTTTGTCATTGAGAAATAAAAAAAAAAAATTCCTCCCTTAAATGATGAATTCCGCAACCCCTTCTGGTATTTCCGTTTGTGCTTAGAATTGTTTCCATACCGGTTGGCGGTCGCATTATCCCACCTAAAGCCTGAGCAGAGGGGAAAGATACGTGTCGTATCATGGAATCATGGAATCATGGGAATATAACAGGTGAGGGTTCCAGGATCATAAGATTCATAACCCTCAAGCTCTGGGTTGGTTGGTTGGACCCGGGGGTCCGGTATTTTGACATCATCAGAAGCGAAGAATACAACGCCACACGTGGCGCTCCCTGCAAGAACCCGCAGAACATTCCAGCGGTTGTTGGTTGATCGATTGACCTCGAAGCTGGGCCTGAATGTGAATGCTCTCGGCTGCCAACAGGAGACCTGCAGTACCTACCCCCTACTACTCTACTCTGTTCCCATTTCTATGGAATTACATGTAGATTCTTGTATGTAGGTACTTGCCACTCTGCTTTCAACGAATACTTAGAGCCAATCGGTAATTCACCACTCAACCTTCCCCGGAGTTAAGGTATCATTGTATTTGCTGAAGCCGATTATCTATTAACTACATGTATATCAGGTCTCCAGTACCAAATCCGTGCAAAAAGTAAATACTTGAATCAGAGCACGAACAACTTTGCAGTATTTATCTGTGCAGCTGCCCCACCTTGTGCATTACAGTACAAGTTATACCCCTGCCAGCCGACATCATCCCGCGATCTCTCTCTTCTTGACGTACACTTAGAGTACATAGCTCCACCCTTCTCCCCTCCAACAAAATTAGATTGGTGTGGGCCGTTATTCAGCTCAACCATCAAGCGCTTTTATCTAGACGTAACCTGCTCTCACCACCACCAACACAACAACCACCACCACTTCTCCTCCGCATTTATCTTCTACTTGCTCTTACCCCTCCTCTTACAAAGAAAGGCACCGTATCTAGCGATGTCTTCCACTACAAATAACCCCCCTGGTGGGCGGGAATTAGTCTATTGCCATCCTTGTCAAGAAGAGTGGTATAGAGACCAACACGGCCTTGTTTGCCCAAACTGTAATGGCGACTTTGTTGAAATCGTTAGTATTCTATGTCCTTTACTTTCCGAGTTTCTCTAAAACTACCCTATCGTTGCCAGCTCTCTGTTTGTTGGTCTTCTTCTTTATCTTAGTATTCACTTTTAAGGCTTAGTATGTACTAATGACCCAAACTATCAGATTGAGAATGGCCAAGACCCGCGTCCTCACATGCCAGGAGGGTCCCCAGATCTTCCTGAGGATTTTGGAGTTGATGAGGGCGACGGAACAGAACCTCGTCGGGATCGCCTGCCTGCAACATTCGTTCGTGTGGATGGCCCCCATTTTAGCTTCACATCTACACAGCGTTTTGGGGCTCGCCACGGCGGTTTAGGGCGGCCAGAGTCTGGTGAACCGGGTGGGAATGAGGACCCAAATGATTTGATGTTGCAACTTTTCACCAATATGTTTCGGAATATTATGGGTGATGGCCTGACACCGGGGGCACGAGCTACTCCCGGTGGAACCCCGACAGATGAGCAACAGAACACAAGAGGGGGGAACGGGGAATCGCTTCCTCCTGGGGCGGGTTCCAGAGGCGCTCACCCCCATCCCCATATTCCGTCGATTTTTGGACCACATATCTTCTCTGGAGGGACTGTGCATTATGATACGAGTAGATTGGGCCCTCGCGATGCTAATGCACCACAACCAGCCACAGGCGATGTGCTTGATCTGCAGACGTATTATCCCACCTGATAGGAGCGTTTATCTTAGACACTACTAACGTGATTCTAGTATTATCTCTAATCTCGTCGCTGGTGACACAAACGGCATTTTCCGTGTCCTTGGGTCACCAGGCGCAGGTGGTGACTATGTCTACAGCCAAGTTGAACTCGACCGGGTCATTTCAGGCCTCATGGAACAGCACCAAGGCAACGCGCCGCCACCAGCACCGAGAGAGGTGATAGAATCATTGCCGAAAATCAAAGTCGATCAAGCCATGGTCGCGGACGGAGCAGACTGCGCTGTTTGTAAAGAAGATCTGATTCTTGAAGAGGAGGTCGCGAATTTGCCATGTAAGCATAAGTATCATTTCGAATGCGTCAAGAAATGGCTAGAAGCACATGACGTAAGTTGAAAGGGAAACCTCGATTGATAGCCTAGGTAACCTGCTAACTTGATGATATAGACATGCCCGATCTGCCGCCACCCTGTCACTCCTGAACACCAGAGGCCTCAACCTCCACCACCTAGGCCCCATATTATCTCAACTCCTTGGTCCCTCCACACGCCACCATCACATTCACAGCCCTCTGGACCACCTCCAGCCCCAGAAAACAGCAACGGTCACGCCAGCGGAAGTAGAGGATCTGGTGGCGGATGGACTAGTATCTTTAGGCGAAGCGGGGGCTCTGGTCAATGATTGTGCTAAGTTAACAAATAATGATAACTTTCCGTTTGTTGGTTGGATTTCGATACTAGAATTAGGGGATTGAAGGGAAAGGGGAAATTCAATTTTACTGATATGATTTCTACGGCTACCACTTGGGTCTATGGGCGAATACTGTTACTGTCAATGTTGGAGTCGGGTTCTCTTTTTCATTATTTTGTTTGGGCATGCGCTTTTATTTTTTTCTCCTTATATTGCTGTTTCTACTCTTTCTCTCTCTCTCTCTATTTTTTCCGTGGGTGTCGGTCCCTTGGAGCACTAAAATAGGTGGCAATGGTTTGTAAAAACAAATAATTGCATGGAGCCCATTTTATATCATACTTCTTTGCTTTTCATGCACGATATCTTATCTTAAGGCGTTTAATGATTATTCGAGTGTTTTGGGCTCACTGTCTCAGGCTCTAAACACTGTGGCATGTACAGCTACTAACAGGATAGTCTTATAAGGCATCATGAACCTCGAATACTATCCGGCGGTATTGACGGCCCGGTGACTATGATTTGAAGTTTAGTTCTTCGATTATGTAGTCAACAGTGGTCTGGTGAATATCAGCTCAGTTTTGGACCTTGGTCGCGCGGTCTATTACACTTTCTATTGTTGACATATGATGCGGATTGGCTGGACGCCAATTGATATCACACATTTATGACTCTTTCCCTGGATAACCAAGATCGAGTGAGAGCTCGTGACGTAAAATAACCAGTGCCCAACAATCTTCGACGTTTGTAAGGGACGAAAAGCTACAGGTTCATATTGGACGAACTAGATGCCCAATATTAAGGGATATGAAGGAGTTTAGGTGTGAAGGAGATGCATTTATTCACCATTGAGTACTCTATGTTATAATGGTATGGTAATATAAAACTCGTTTTTAGGCACAAGGGATAGTACATGTATGGATAGCATAGATACATGTATATATATCATGAAGATACCTCGCTCAGAACCAGAGAAGCTATCATTTGTATATGTAAAAAATACCTAAACGGTAAAAATCTATATACTCTTCCCTATTTTTGTAGAATCGGTATTCATCAATGACCTATCATAGCCTTCTATAAAACTCCTGGCCCTCCATACCTGTTGTATCTGTACCACTTTCCGAATTCCTCCTGTTAAGATACATGTATGGACTAGCTTGCTGTAAATTTCGATAAGCGAGGACTTCATCAGATTCGATGTCTCCCTCTGCGCGCCCCCGTAACGCCCGGCCCCTTCCAAATTAGTAATGTAGCATAATGCTTCCTAATAGACCCAGGCACTGATTACTAAAACCACATAATTCTTCCGTGACGTGTCCGTAGACGTTTAGCCATTACAATGTCCCGTAAACATGCATTAGGTATCCTTAAGATTTCATCGAGGTTTTTTTCTTTCCTTTTTTCTCATGTGTTCTGAAGGGTATCACAAGTTCTGAAACTGTATTGACTTACAGTCCGGGTATTGACTAGATACAACAAGGGTGCAGCTGCAGGGTTAGGTTAAGATGCAATAGTAGCAATACTCCTATCCCTCCCCACGTCAACAATTAAATATCTAAAGTACCCTTTAATGGATGCATAAATTGGAGCGTATTTAACTGGGATAAACTAGATGTAATTGTTATTGTGTTATTGTGTTATTGCCCTCGGGAGTTGGAAGTTTAGAAGGATCTACCGACCGCGTAGGTACGTAAATGTCTAGTTAAATGCACGTACTCCACGGATAAGTAAATTCTAAAACATCTTTACCGCGCTTTCCCCCAGATTTCATTACCTCTCCCACGGACTGGTTGTCTTTTTCGGCTGTGGCTTGGTTTAAGTAGGTTTAGTGATGGCTGATGCGGTACGTGTTGCGCATTTCCCGCCTGAGCCGCGGGTCCCGCCAAGCAAATCCCACATTCTATATTCTTTGGGAGCCCTTTGTGCAGCATGTCATACAAGGGCTTCCTGTGTGCTCATGTTCTAAAGGTTCGGAGATTTTTTTTGTTGCTTTTTCCTTCCTTTTTTTTTGCATGACTCTCGCCTTCTCTTCCTTCTCTTCAACTCCCTCTCGCTGCATACTCCCAACTAGCTTCAGGGCGGCGGTACTTAAGAAACACTCCACAATACTTGCTACCACCATCGAAGCATAATACCTTCTATCCGCCACCATCGAACGGAATCGAGTCAAACTTTCGCCAATCTAGAGAAGCGTGTTAGGACTCTCACCCAGCACAATAGCTCCAAACAGAAGAATACCGAAGTCAGATAGGATACAGATCTATCAACCAACCATGGAGGCTCACTATGGAGCTAGCAGCTCCTCCTCGAAACGACCAAGGTTCGAGTCTGCACAGCAGCTCAGTAGCCACCCGGCTCTCAGTACTCAGCTTCCCGTATTATCAACACTGGATTCCCTGGTTGACTCCCGAGCCTTTATGCAAACAGCCAACGGGGCGTCCCCACCTCCGATATACAATCTGGTGGGATCAACGGGACAAGCTGGCTCATTTCAGCGCTATAACGGGGCCTCGCATTTAAAACGATCTGGAGAGTCTAGCAGAGAAGCGTTTGCGGTCGGGAGCCGTACTGTGGGCGCTGAGGGTAGTTCCAGCTCTTCAGGGCAACAACACAATCTTCAATCTTTTGGGCGGGGAGTCGGCACTCCCTCACAGACAAAACCAGGACTAGGTGCAGGGAAAGACTTTATTGACTTGACCGCCGATGATGATGACGAGGTTCTTGAGGTAGAGCCAAAAGAGGTTTGCTTTGGGATGATTCGTGACTCAAGGGTAATTGCGCATATCGTTCCAACGCCATTGCCTGGTTCCGATAAATACCCATTTGCATGGCCACCAATTCCAATTACCCTGAAGCGTGGGGGGAAAGCTGCAATGCTAACTATCTGCGCGTTGGATACGCTGGGGAAAGAATTTGGTTGTACCGATATCAATACTGCAAGGGCCCTTGTCCCGCTGCTAGATATGAAAATTATTCGGACTAAAGCGAAGACTTGCGGCAGACCAAAGAATGGGGAGGTAGCAGGAGGCCCTGTTGCGTTCTCGGAAACAGGTGTTGGAATATACATCTATATTTACGGACGGGAGGATAAGGCAAATACGGTTGGGAACATCCTCTTGCAGAAAGGTGTGCATTTACACCCACCAATGGAACAACCGGAAAGAGGGGTCGAATATAAAAACCCGCAATTGTGTAATGGAGTGAGGCAGGTTTGGGGTGGAAAGTCTCGGGGGGCGACTGTCGGATATGTTTCACGGACGGCGGATGAGATTCGCACAGACGTGAACAAAATTTTTGACCACCTCGAACCATCGGATAATATGCCTGAGATGGAGCCCGATCCGCGGATAAAGACGCCTTTGCTCAAGCACCAGAAGCAGGGGTTGTATTTTATGACCAATAGAGAGAAGGAACAGATATTCAGCGAAAATACCAAGACAGGTTCGTCTTTTTGGCGCGTGAAGATACGCCCTGGGGGACAAAAGTTTTATCTCAACATCATTACGGGGACTGAATCAAAGGAAAAGCCTCCTGAAGTGCTTGGAGGAATCTTGGCAGACATGATGGGGCTAGGGAAAACACTCCAGATCATCTCATTAGCCGTTGGATCGCTAGAAGAGTCTAGGGTATTCGCAAAGAAAAAGCTCTCACATCCGAAAGGCAAAGAGAAGGAAAGCGGAGCTTTTCTAGTGATGAACTCTAGGGCAACCTTACTTATTTGCCCGCTGAGCACTATCGGCAACTGGGAGGAGCAAATGAAGGCGCACGTCCGTGCAAATACTCTCAATACTTACGTGTACCACGGGAGTAGGCGCGAAACGGACCTAGATAGGCTTGCTGAGTACGACTTGATCATTACGACCTACCAAGTAATTGCAAATGAATATCAAAAGTATCAGAGGGACAAAGAAAAAATCAGTCCGCTACAGCAAATGAATTTTTTTAGAATCGTTCTTGATGGTTTGGTTCCCAAGCTTGTTTTTCCTAGCTTAAGATCATAGACTAATGCATGAATCTAGAGGCGCACATGATTCGTGAACAGAGTACTTTACAATCTAAGGCGGTCTTAGCATTGAGTGCACAAAGACGTTGGGCCGTGACCGGGACGCCTATTCAAAGTTAGAACTTCATCCCATGGTTCTAAATCATTGGCTTATCATATTGGTGCTTTTAGATAAACTCGACGACCTGGCTGCTTTAATCAAGTTCCTACGTGTCAAACCTTTTGATGATAAGAACGCATTTAATCTACATATTGCGACCCCATTCAAGGTAATTACTTTTCTGCAGCAGGTATGAGTCTGAAGACTAACAAAGTGGTATAGAATGCCGATCCCGACTGCGTACCTAAGCTCCGCCTACTCGTTGATAGTGTAACTTTGCGAAGACTTAAAGACAAAATTGACCTCCCCCCTCGCAAGGATCAAATCGTAAGTTATTCCCGTTATTCTATATCGAGCCTATAAGTTAACTCTATAGGTATATCTCGATTTCAGCCCGGAAGAACGTGAGATTTATGATGCCACTGCACGTCAGTCTACAGCGAGGATGGATCTTGTTGTCAAGACTGGTCATGTCGGTGGTCGTGCATACGTCCATGTTCTACAATCTATTCTCCGCCTCCGCCTCATCTGTGCTCATGGAAGAGAGCTTCTTGGTAGTGATGACACTGCTGGGCTAACCTCTTCTGATGCAATTGATGTGGACGAGCTGGAAGAAAAGACTGGATCTTCGTGGTCTCCCAAGCAAGCGTACGAAATTTTTAAGCTTATGAAAGAGGCAAACGAGGATGTCTGCTGCATGTGTCGGAAGAAGGTCAATACATCCATCAACGAAACTGAAGCAAGGGTAGAGGGGAAAGCTTCTGGTGCTAGTAAACCTCAAACAATAGGGCATCTTACGCAATGCGCCCATCTTGTCTGTGTTGGATGCCTTGGTGCATATAAAGGCGCTATATCTGAAAACTTTCGGGAAGGTCAACAAGCATCCTGTCCGGTTTGTGGCATATTTATCAGAGCGCACTTTTTTGAGCTACTACAGGAAGACCTGCCCGCAGAAGAGGATATTGTCGAGTCTGCTAAACCCTCGAAGAAGAAAGTTCCATATAGAGGGCCCAGTACAAAGGTTAAGGCTCTTACAAAGATGTTGCTTGACAACAAGGAGGAAAGCACACTGGAGAATCCGATAAAGAGTGTTGTCTTTTCCTGCTGGACTAGTCATATGGACCTTATTGAGATTGCTTTCAACGCAAACAATATTAAATTTGTTCGCTTGGATGGTCGCCTTTCCAGGGCGCAGCGAGATCGGGCCTTGGCAGATTTCCGTAGGGAGCCGGACATCGAGGTTATCCTAATCTCATTAACAGCTGGCGGCTTAGGGTGAGAAACTCCCCGAAATGGGGATGTAAATCATCTAGACAGAATGCTGACGTTTTTTAGTCTGAATTTGACTGATGCCTGCAAAGTGTACGTCATGGAGCCACAGTTCAACCCTGCCGCTGAGGCGCAAGCCATCGACCGTATCCACCGTCTTGGCCAGAAAAGGCCTGTAACAACCGTTAGATTCATCATGTCGAACTCATTTGAGCAGAAGATTTTGCAGCTGCAGCAGAAGAAAATGGATTTGGCGAATCTGTCAATGTCGCAGAAACTCTCAAGGAGTGAGTTAACGAAGCAGAAGTTAGAGGTAAGATTCTTTTTTCATCTATCTGAACCCGCTGAATGATGACTGACTTATGAAAATAGGATCTAAGATCGCTATTCAGATGATTTTAATTCCTTACTTATACCGGCATATATCATATCTAATTTAATGTGGGGAAGGGGTTTGCCTTTTCTTTCCCCTTTTTCCTCTTCTTTCTTTTTCTTCTTTTCTTTTCTTTCTTTTTCTTTTTCTTCTTTTCTTTTCCTTCCCCACCTTTCCTTCCTTTCCTCTTCTCTTTTTTTTTGATCTTCGTACTTGTATCACTACACTGTTACTACCTAGTTTCGAATTTCGGTTTGGTTTGGTTTGGACACGGCGAAAGCGGCGGAACATCTATGCATTGTTTGGTTGGGTTATATGGCGTTTGCTTTCAGCATATTTATTTCCAATATTACATCTCATTATGGGATATCATATCCCATTATGGATAAAGAGTGAGAGAAGAGTATATGTATTTGCATGAGTATTGGCGCGATGGAAATTGAGGAATTGGATAATAATTTTTCTCATTGCCATCGAGGAAGCACTTCCACTGTTCTTTTTTGTTTGTTTGATTCATCAACCGCACGCAGCCTCTCGGCTATGGAAATACTTCAAATTACAGGTAGCAAATACATCTACCTATCATTCGAAGTTACCTCCGCGATTCAGCTTTTGTATGCAAGAAAACAGCATGTAGTAGAGCTCTCGTATGTGTAGTTGAATGAACAGTAACTAATAATTAACAAAAGAACAACAGCACTAAAACTAAACAGTAGGCAGATACTAAATACAGAGCTCCGTCCTATGCACAACGAGTTAAGGTCTAGAACTCAGTTCCTCGGGTTTTAATGTTTTCGGATTTAATTTCGCTCATAGGACTGGTCGGTGGCTGAATTGAAACCCCTACACATCTGATCACACTATCATTGACGAATTAAAAGTGTTCATACTACCTATATTAAGTAGAATCTGTGGATCTGGGGGCTGGATCAGGAAGGGTCAGGGTGGGGGAAGTGTCCCTGAGCTTACTTGAGTAGTGACTTAAACTACGCATGCTCGACCAATCAGGTAGGCGCGAACAATCCATGCCACAAAATCGAATACCAAGCAAGGCACTAAGATGTTAGAATAAGGGAATGACCAGGATTTCCAAATTGGAAAGAGCAGTCTCTACCCACATTCTTGGGGGAAATAACTTTATCTCAACCTCAGCTAATCGGCTGAGCAGCACATCTTTCACTGTAGAGAAGTTTGAATTCTTAAACCTAAGGTTTCGTCCTAGACTAATTTCCCAGTGTTCGTGGAGGTGCATCATGGCAAGTCACTCGGTTGCCAAGACCATCCCGTAAATGCAGGGCGGTCTACGTGTATGTACTTACCTCTTCGATCGCTCTCACCTGGAGATACCTGCCCACATACCCATAATAGCTTCTAACTAATCTAGGTAACATGGTAGCTGCGGCTGGATATTTTTGGTTGACTCATACACTCGTATAGGGTGAGCTGAATTTTACACTAGAGGCTAACCACAGTTGTTATGCTGAAGGAATTTTGAGACCACCTAGTCAAAATGCCAGATAACCTGCAACCAGCGATAATAGGGCACCTTGTATTGGATATAATCTGGGGGTTGCAAAATCCTGCTAGCTTGTTAGGTCCTGTGGCGCCTGGTGGGGCATTACCGTGTGCTTGTTGTCTAATACGGTAAACTAGTATTAACTTCCCTGGCTAGATAATGTTAGTATGAACTAGACTCGGGGTCCTCGACTTTCAAAACTTTGAATTGAGATGGGGACTAAGAAAAGGATTTTCCTTAGGAAGATATATATATACGTAACGGGTGGAAGCAAATCTATCTGGATAATTCAAGTATATAAGTGTCTCAACAAGTGCTCTAACGAGTAAGACTTTATGAGCAAACACAAGAAGGTTACAACCATATATGCCGTGGTACATCTAGTATGTGCGAGAGCGAAGTATAAAATTTGAATATCATTAATTTTAGGTGATCAGATGTATATTTCCCTTCTCGATAAAACCACGGCAGGACATGACAGTGATTATGGTGATATTTGCCTGTATGAAGCTGAGCACCGATACAAACCTCATACTCGATGATTGAAGTAGATAGCATGGGATAACATTATAATATACTTACTTTACTTAGATTATTTGCATTGCTATTCGAGGCTTGAATTCATCCAAACTGAGAGCAGAAATTCGGGAAGAATAGGAATACTGGCTGTCTAAAATAATAACTCCGATAGAAATGGCCAGTCCTAGGCTTATATACTTTAGGCTATCGATAATTTCTGCTAATTACTACATTGTATTCAGGTATATCCTATACAAGTATTCAGAAGTATGTACTTTAATAGTAAATATCTAAATTAGGGTGCGTTTGGGAACCTTTCAAAGCAAGAACTCCGTTTTGGAAAAACAACGTTAGTTGTGTTGTTAACGGAGTTTCTGAAAAGTAGGTCCTACCTACTTTTCAACTTAACGGAGATTTCTCGGTTAAGACTCCGTTATCTCATCTAAACATAGTATTTCAGTGGGACGCCGAATACACTCACTCCTTACAAAAACGGAGTTTTCATAGCGTTTCCGAACGCGCCCTTAATGTTACACAAGCCCTACAATGGCTTCATGCAAGATCACTCGCTCTTAGTGTGTAACGTGATACAGTCACGGACGCATAACTTTGATTTTGTGGACGGGCGTACCCATAAGTATATATCTTTCAGAACTTCAACGGTCTATGAACATTTCCTTCCCTATATAAATAATTTACAAAAGCCATTACCCAAAACCAAGAAAAGCGGTAGGTGAAGCAGTTTAGGAGATTTGGGCTTGCATCCCTTCAAGAAAGCAGCGATACCCCATAACCTGCGACAAGATATTACACTATGCCCTAGCAAGCGCGGCTGACCACGCAGGATTACTCTTCATTTCTCTGATCTTTTGCGCAAGAGCCTCGATCTCAGCCTCATCTTGAGGCTCGGCCTTGAAGCCGATCTCATCAATAATGTGGCCCCATTCGTGACGTTCCTTACCATATACAATGCCCTTGAGCCAGTTCTTAAGCAACGATGTATATTTTCCAGTCTTTTCAAGGGGTTGGATATCGACACCACGGAAGTGGATGCCAATGACAGAGGTAACAAAGTACTAGAGCCAAAATAAGCCAATGTAAATATATATGTATAAATCGAAATGAGGACCGAGGGGACTTACAGCAGTGCCGGCAGCAAATGTTTCCAGAAGACGACCTTCCTGAGCGGCCATAACAACCTCATGCATTGTATATTTTCTCTCGACAACTTCCAAACCCTCGATTTCACCTTCAGTGCCAGTCAAGCGGGCCCGGGCAAGCTCAAGTAAACTTCGTCTAGTGACACCATCAAGGATGATCTTGTCGTCCAGGGGAGCAGTGACAAGTTCCAACTTATTTGTCTCCTTGTTACGCCAGATGACAAAGAAGTTACTGGCGCCAGCTTCAGTAACAAGACAAGACTTGTCAAAGAGCCAAAGAATCTGATCGTATCCTCTAGATTGGGCCTCTTTCTGGGCCATCAGAGAAGGACCATAGTTGCTATAATCCGAGTCATTAGCTATGAGTCATAGAAACAAAAAAGAGCCTGTGTAACTCACGCTCCAACCTTGGCATAGCCAAAACCACCGGGCCAAGCACGAATTGAATTTTCACTGCTAGCAAGCAACTTCATAGGCTTTGTATCTAGTATCGGGAACAAGGCGGCGACAATGAACAGTCTTGCCTCTCTAGGTTTTTGCACCCCCAGTGCCACTCCAGTCCCAATCATGGTAGGACGAACATAAATGCAAGTTCCTGGCTTTGGCAGCCATTTTGGTGCGTCATAAGCAATCAGGGTCTTGATAAGCTTCTCTAGCTCTGATGGGGGAAAACTTGGCAACGCAATTCTTGTGCTGGAAATCAGCATTCTAGCTGCGTTGCGGTTTGGGCGGAACATTCTTAATGCACCATCGTAGCCACGATACGCCTTGAGACCTTCAAAGCATTCGGTGGCATACTGCAAACACGAAGCAGTAGGCATGAGGTCTTCCATTGGCCCGTATGGTTTCAGTTCGGGGGCCTCCCAGCCAGTTTTGTCAGTCCATTTCGCGGTGATCCAATGATCAGTGCAAACATCCTGATTCCCCCATTCGACCCCGGAAACGTCGTCAATAAAAGGTCTTGGGTTCTTGGTAATGGCGATCTTTAATTTTGAAGCATCAAGCTCAGGGAGGTCAGGAGTCGAGGATGAATTGACAGGAACGGCGGCAGTCTCAACAATTTTTGTTTCAGTGCGGTTATGAACGGCAATTGATGACGCAATTGCGGACTCTGTAAGGGATTGCTGGATAGCTGATGGAGGTGACATCGTTTACGGGTAGTAACAGGAGTTCTAATTTGAAAGACTATGGCGCTGATATAGAAGAGAATAGGAACGTATATAGTACAGACAACTCCTACGCAGCAGAAATGAGAGGTGGACGTACGCTCCCTCTTAAATACATATCTTCCCTGACGGCTCGTGACTCAAATTACCCCCTACCCAGGTTTCGGTGGCCCCTTCCACAAATTCCCCCACATCCGGCACCGTTCTTGATCTGGCCCGGCGGAAGGAGATAGGGATAATAAGGCTTTTGCGCGCGGTCTGGTGGTTAGCTAGGCGGCAATTGTGGAGCATGGTGCACCAAGCAGAATCTACAGCGGGTGATCAAGGTCCCCGGGCAAGTATAACAACAAACGACGTCGTTGTCTACTATTATCTTATCTCGGATGCATTTTGTGACGCTATTCTGAGCTACTCTTGTCGAATCGGGATCAACTTTCTTTTTTCACAGGGTTCTGGAAGCATTTCATGATAGATGAGACCGTGCCTAAGCGATTATACCCGGGACTTCTCCCCCACAAGCCAACTCCGACTGTCTCAATTGAGAAGGTTGATACACACAAGAAGGAGCCTTCGCTGGATTCTTTCAGTTCGGACGTTAAGCCGCAACGGATGGTTAATATTTATCCGTTGCCAAACGAGGTTCTCCCGCTGTGGTACGGTTATTAGGTACATGTATTGACTCATTATCATATCAAAAAAGAAAGAGAGAAAAAAAAAACTAGGGAACTGAGGTATGAAGGGCGTGGGGACGAAGAATTGTGAGGGGCCACATGAGATTATTATAATATACTTCAAGATTTTTGCTCGGAAAGAAAAACTGATAAATACATGTAGTTATTTACTAACTCTGCGGTAGCACCTACTACATATAATATAAAATCGACAACCATTTTGTGTCACAGCGGTTAGAAGTCGTGGCCAAGTCAATCTCAGATCGGCAGATAAGACTTCGGAACCGAATATCTTAATCCTGAATAGGACATTTAATAACGAAATCCGAAAATGGAAAGTGTCTAATACAGATATATGTTCATAAGAACCCGGCAAGTACCGGTACGTCATAAAATACTTAGTTACAACCTCTAATAGATATAATTTCTCAGGTATTGCACCTGATAATAAGTCCTGGTAGTACGTACGGGTTCTAAGATTTAGGGGTACGTGATGTTATTTCTGTCACCTACTTAAGTACAGTGCTTTCTAGATAACTGGTACATACTCGGGCAGGCAAATAGAACCTGAACATAAAAACGCGCTAGCAGGGGCCAAAGTGGTGGCTACCAGAAAAACGATATTCAGGTTCTTCTTGCCTGCCCCGAGTATAAAACTAAACTATACATTAGGGTTGACCCCGCCATGCATATCGACCTAGCGTATTGATACTGGAGAGATTCGCTATTCTTATCTGGAACTCACTCCTGAGATATTCAAGACATGACTGGGGTTTTATAATCTCACGGTCCATAAGACACAATCCAGTGCGGGACTGCACATATGTCCCTAAACATTAAGGCGATGTCTCTAGTAGGTGTCGGCCACCTGCGAAATCTGAATTGACCTAGATTTGCGGCGCGTGGGAACACCAAACCAGGTTTTCACTCACAAACAAACGATTCGGTGGGGCAGTAAATTGGGATGTTGGTAACTCTGTATTCCTTTGCTGGACCCACGGTTTGGGGCATGATATAAAAGAGTGTAGGTACTGTTCTATGTATATGTAGTTACTTGTCCTTGTCTAATAATTACAATAAGTGGTTAGTATGAACAGTCATGACTCTCTGGGTAGTAGAGCACGCAGGTACAATACTTACAATCGTCACATACCGGGGACCGTTTTGCAAGCTCAATCTCCTGGTTTGTTTGATTGGTTGCTCCCTTTCCAGTGATTAAAACCAAACATGTCTTAGCTGTGTCTTGTCTCAGGTGCCAAGTTTATTTAAAAGCTTGGTGAGTCGCTTTGTGTGTGCAAGGAGAGACACCACACCGCGCCGTACTGGGGCCAACGGCGCAACAGCAAGTCTACATAATCTCGTGCAAGTGTTAATTCGGACGCCTCAGCTCTCTCATAATCTCCCTTACCCCCCTATCCTCTTAGAAAACACAAACAAATAAACAAATAAACAAATAAAACGAGGAGGTCATGTCTAATTCACATAGCTTAAGTGCAACTGTTGCATAGTAGTAGTACGATAGAGTAAATGCGAAAGTAGCGGTACCCGTAATTATCACTCCACCTGCTACCAACTCCATCTAGAGTAGTATGTCTCAAATTCTCCTTCTCCCACGTGCACACTTTTCCACACCAGGTAACGGTGCCTTTGCCTTTTTTCTCGATCATTCAACTTCACCGATAATCCTCCCCGCCGGCATGTGCAGCGGTTTCATGCCTCTTTGCCTCCTCCACCAGTTAGAGCATCTGATCATTTCATCATCCACCAGAAACCAGTATTTCCTTTTACATGTCGGATAGTTGAGTCAGCCCCTTCCTTTCCTTTTTTTTTTTTGCCTTTCTAGATGCGTGGGTACAGAAATCGAGGGGGGAAGTTGAAAAAGAGATAGCTATTGGAAGTTGTGAAACATCTTTATACTGTGAATGGAACATCGAGGTTGCAGTAGCCCTACCCTCTCCCCTTCTCTCTACGATGAGGTCGGTGACAGTGGGTATTCTGAGGGAATTTAGGTAGAAGGATAGAAAAGTTTATAGGTGAATATGTAGTTTATAGTGTAGTAAATGTCTAATGCAAAGTCCAACAAAAGAAATTTGTAGCAAAGTAAAGGTTCTTTAAAAAAAAATAACTCCAAAAAGATAGAAGAAAAAATGTCAAAATACTCGCTCCAAATGCTTCCCAACGCCGGTTTGTTATACACACGAATACATTAGACGTAAAAGAGTCCTCATAAGCCATAAAGTCTTTGAAAATGAAAAATGAAAATGAATATAAAACGAACGCCGGATGGAAATCGACCCAAAAGGAAAGAAGGATGATAAAAGAAAATTGGTTTACGCTTACCTAGCAAACGCTTCACCAACTTCCCAACTTCTTGCATCCCATGGGGTCTGTCCCCAAACCCCCCAGCTCTCGTACATCCCATGACATATTTTTGTCTCATCTAGATAATTTCCTGTCTTCTCCCCTTCCGCTGCATAGTCTAATAATCGATCCCGAAACCCCTTGAATGGGACCATATCAATATATGGATGATGTTCAATCTCTAACTGCTTCTTCGTCGGTAACAAATCTTCCGTTCCATCTGGTAGTGAAACTGGGCTAGGACTATTGAATGGGGAGGTAGCGTCATCATCTAGCATAGTCTTTTCGGAAATTTGTAGTATTTTGGCAATCTCAAGAGAGGCGTTAAAGAGTGTGGAGTAGTTCAGTGTAAGATAAAAATCGTCTCGTGGGAGTGGTGCATTCAGATGAAATGGATTGGGGTTGACAATCGGGCTTGCGGAATAGTTTGGCGGAAGGTCAGGAAATCCCAGATGCCCAGAATCACTAATATCGCGGCTCTGGGGTACGTTGGGGCGGTACGAAGTATGGGTAGTCGGACTCGAATCTTCACCACGAGAAAACGTGTGAGTTAGCGGCAACGATGAGTCGGTTTGGAGGGAGGAGATGTACGCTTGGATTTGTGGCGGCGATGTAGCTGGTTCTGAGACCGGGTGAGAATGAGGTGTCATAGCGTATGCAGGCTGAGGACTGGTATGGTAGTAAGGCTGTGCCAAGTGCTCGTAGGATTGTTGCTGCTGTTGAGAATATGCTTGAGGGTTCCATGCTGAAAGCTGCTCGGGTTCCCTGATGCTCTGATGCCTGGCTTCAGGGTTTGCAAATAGTGGGCCAAAGTCACCCATAGTATAGATGCTTCTAGGGGAGGTTGTAGCTCCGGTAGGCCGCGTTGATACACTTGATACAGTAGCTTCTTGACTTGAGGGTCTACTCTCCAGATTGCTAATCTTAGTAGCTCTGACCGGGTGCCCACCCCCACTTTTCTTCTCAATCCTTCCAGATGTGGTGCCAGTCTCGGTGGTAGGTTGCTTCTTCTTCTTCTTTAATGGGCTAGCTGATGATGATGTTGTGCTACTTGTGGCTCCAGCTTGACGTTCCAACTCTTCAAGTCTTTGGCGGAGTTTTCGGCCTTAGTACGGATGTTAGATGATGATCGGAAGCAGCCGGGATCAAAAGGTTGCAAAGGAAAGTGAACTCACGATAATTCCTTTGGGCCAACCTATTCTGAATTTTTCTGCGCTCGTTCAAGTCTGTGACTTTTCTCCAGTCATCATCCTCAGTTTCCATGACTTCTGAGCTATCATAACCGTTGCCTGAGATGACGAGTTAATAAGAGGCATCGAGATAGCAGGGTACGTTTGAGGGATTTATTACCACTACGACCAAATCTGATAGACATTTCTGAAGCTGGATATAGAATGATTTTCTGGCTCGTTCAAACCTTGGGTGTTGTAACGGGGAGGAGGGGGGGGGGGGGTTAAGTGGGATTTTGTAGTTTTGTGATGGTGCCTATAAGTAAACTGCGAGGCGTGCTTTGACCGTTGTCCCTTTTTGCTGTGCCGTAACGCAATCAACCAAGATCTGGGGGCTGAATAGAAGACTTGATGGATGGAATGAGTGAGCCTGGGAGTCGGGAATACAGTGGGCCTTATGTATCTCCACAACCCAAGCGGAAAGGTGTCTCAAAATGAACGATAGTTGTAAAACGGTATTGGGGCTGGCAGGAGAGGGTATCTTTGCCCAAGTTACTACTGGGCGAAGGGTAGGGTGCATCCAAATTCCAGAAAGCCATGCACACACAAAAAAATAGTGCATCCTGCATGCTAAGGCTGGTGCAGCCACAAGCCAGGGTTGTTTTGGTCCTGGGATTTCCGTTCCAATCTCTAAAAAGCCTTTGGGTCCAAGCTTGCGTGACAGGTGGAAACACCACACCAAAAATGCCTATTTTGAGCAAACACGCCGAGTTACATAAATTCGGGACTGTATCGGCGGCCTCTTTGTTCATTGCTTCGATGGTTTCTCCCGTTACTTTATTCGGCTCCATTAAGCTCATGCATGCAGTGCTGTGTTCGGAGTAGTCATTTAATTAACACAGATTCTAAATAATTATTAGATCTAGAAATCTCATGGGATTGGTATACATGTATGCATGGTGATCGCTGGCAGTTGAGTTGCCCCACGCCGCCGGCCTTTCGCTTTTCTTTGCCTTTCTTCCTTCGAGGCATCCCAACTAGCACTACCAACAGCTTCCGTTCACGCCCGCGCTGACATACTGCCTTATAAACAACAAATAATGCTATCATTCACAATCAGTTGTCATCATCATCGTCATCATTGCTCTCTCGTCTTCGAATGTTACTAGAACAGTACAGTATCCCCTGTAGGTTTCTAAGCTTTAACAAACCCACTGTAAACAGACCTCTGCCCTATGGACAGTGCGGGACGCCGTGAACCAACGCAGGGCTGTCTTGCGTCTCGCTTCGATGTGGCTATGTGATGTTTAAATATCTATGTGCACTTCCGTTACCGCTAAACTGATCCACCCCCGTGTTACAACGCTAACTCACAAGGATTGTTCGAAAGGGTGTTCAAATAGCCACAGCCACAGCCACACTCTAGGTAGACCCACCCAGTCCCTTCTGGTTCACTTCCGCTCTCACCACTCGTGAATAAACATACTAGTCCATGTTCATCTCATGGCTTGTTGATTAGCACACTTTCTACGCCTGGACCATCAAATATCCAAATTTAAGCTCAGCCCAGATCAACCAAACAAAATCTCAGGACCAGGAAGGTGCAGAAGTCAAGAACACTCCTCCCATGGCTAACGACTTTAGTAGAGCTGGGATGAGGACCCCTAAACCCCTTAGGGCCAATGTAAAGACCAACAGGACTGCTAAGAATAAGGATGTCCGCAGCGTCAAGAAGAGAGACAAGATCTTAGCGAGTAGCTTGGACAAAAAAATTTCGGTTGGAGAAACAAGAGGCTTGTCCTCATCAGCTAAGAAAACGAAAAAGAAAAGGATCGTGTACGAACATCCACTGGCAAAAGCATTCAATGGTGAGAACGGTGCGGTCTCTTTTTTTGGCGGGTCAGATTGTCCGGTATGTATGCCTTTAGGCTGCATTGGTAGCAACCTGTCACAATTGGCAAGTTGTACTATTTTTACTCCTCGACCCTTAGTGGTGCCTGGATCAGAAATATTGGATACCGTTGGGGCAACGGGATCTTGCGTTTGAGCACTTCTGTATGATCTTCTGGACGATAACTCTTCCTGCAAATTATCGTCATTTCTTTCTATCGAATGGTTTTCTGTTTCATGTCGCCTTCTCTCAATCCGTTTAGAGCACAATTATCATTATTGCCCCAGGCATTCTTAAGACATGTTCGACTCTCCTAATTACCAAAGTAGCCTTATGTGGTTGTCCGCTATGACATGTTCTTGATCCCGATGCTCCCGAGACCTACCTAAACTAACTCTATTACGTGTCCAATAGACTCTCTCTCAAAAACAACGTCGCATATTTCGACGGAACTATCAAAAAAGCTTATGGATAGCCTACAAATGGCACTTTCCCAGATAGGAGCGACTACAGCCCGGAGCCAAATGTACCTGACTGAGGCTTTGGAACTAAAATCAAAATTATTTACCTCCGCACCACATCTGTCGACAAAGTTCGAAGAAAAAGTTACGAAGTTCCAAGAGATGGTTAAGCAAAAGACAGAGTTATTAGATGTGCTCTGCGAAAGTTGGACAGAATACGTAAATGAGATTGGAAACCTAGGAATTGAGGAAGGTGCCCTGAAACATAAGGGGGGAGAGAGCAAAATTCCAAAAACAGATGGTGATTCACAACAGGGGCAACGCTCTGGTAACTGTAAAGACGATGAGGAATTCGATGACCTTCTTGAAGATATCAAGGCTGTGAGTAAGTTATGGGCTAAGAAGATGGAAGCTAGCGAAAAGGTTTGCACTTTACCCACTCTAATATATGCGAGAAGTACCTAATGTTTCCACTTCTATTGGTAGAAAATTGCCGACGAGGTTCTTAAGCAGCAAAAGCTTGCCGCAACTGTGCTTCTTTAGGTATATACTCCATTTTCTCAGGGGGCTAAAGCATCATGCTCATTCGGTCTAAATAGAGGTGACATGCGGTGCCATTTAGTGGTATCTATTGGCTGTTACAGAACGGAAAATAGGTACTTCATCCCACTACTGTCTGGGACGAGGAAAGGGTTAATGACATTATGACTAGGAAGGTTTGATATCTTTGGAAACTGCCCTTTGTTGCATTAGATGATTTGATGTTACCACATGATCTATAGCTGCACGCGAAAATTATGTAGCTTCTTTAGGCGAAGGATTACTAAATTGGGATTCTATCTTTATAGCTACTATAAAAGAATTGGCATAGCCCTGTCTATTTCGGCACAAATAGCGTCTCCAGATCTGGACCGATATTCTTCGTATTTACCATTGAACTAATTTGGAACAAGACACTGCGGTATGCACCTGAGTATAATGTGAAATGATGCCATGCAGGAACAAAGACTCAACAACGGATTTAGAAAGCTCGGGCAATTTAGATTTAGATTAGAAATCAGACAAGTATTTGGAATGATAGTACATACATTTATTGACATTGTAAAGTGTCGCAGAGGTTTATTTAATTTTAGGGGATATTGATCATGAATCATGATTTCTAAGGAGAGGTGGCTAGAAAAGGTAAGTACAGAAGTTATCACACTGAATGAGTAACCGGCCACGTGATATATTATAATCCTGTGTGTGCATGCAGCTTGACGGAACGTTCTTGCTCTCAGCCAGTCAAAGAAGACTACTAATCTATAGAACCAAGTGTTTCGGAGATTAGATATCTACTTCTCGGATGGTACTACTTCTGCGAAAAGTTGTGTGTAATCATTAGGACCCTCATCACTGGGACCTCATTTCGCACAAGAGATGCTTGAGAGGGTGGCAGTCGATCTGCAGCTATGGTTGGCGCATCTTCACCATGAATCACTCGAATCATTGGTCCCTACAATCCGTCAAATTCCTATTCACGTGATCCCATCCAAATCTCGTTTGCGGCGGTTACCGTTTTTTTTTCCCCGACATGAAACGAAACTTTTCCCTCGAGTTCGTGTGACCTGGGATTCAACGGTCCTGAGGTTTTTTTTTTTTCGGGTCATTCGATGGAAGCGAGCACTATTATTGCATACCCCCTTGGTCACAAAGGGTATTCGTTAAAATTTACGCTACCATACCCCTCGAACGGCAAATTTCTTGGGGGTCGCCGTTACATCACACCCCGAAAGGGTAATTTTGAACGAACCAGTATTTTTATGGATGCAGCGCTGACCGAAGACAACCCCATGCACACGGTGTCAAACTGCATAGATCATAGCAACGGCTGCAATATAGATGTTTTTCACAGCATCTCGTAACCGCATGGAAAACATTTGCATTAATTATTCAACATTCCCAATCTCTACCCGATGAATCACGATGGTGGATGGATGGTGGTGTTAATAAAAGGGATTCGGGGTTCGGGGAGTTAGTTAGCATTTCTCATGCACTTTGAATTTAGCGGGTTGGACGAATCAAATACCCCGGGTTACATGCAGGTGTGCATTCAACCCCCCTGAAAATTGGGAACCCTAGGGTACATATATACACCCCTTCCCTCTGATTCGTGGGACGATTACCAGCTTTTCGTCTACACACGTGGGGAATAAAGAAAGTGCTGATGTTCTTTTTTCTGAGGTTTGAAGGGAATGATAAAAGCACTATTAATAGCACATATCTCTGCATTCTGCACCTACGGATTACCTTTGAGAGACTGATATTGTCATGGTCCGCAGGTGGTCACTAAGCGTATCAGCACACTGACAGCCGCAAACTTTAAATTGTGGGTCATCGGGCTCCACATTTCAGCCGTGGCTGTGCAATATGTGTTGCCCTACTGCTTGTTGACACTCTCACGGGCCCCCAAGCAAAAAATCACGGTCCAGGACTACCAGAATAATTGACAGGCGTTCTCTATGTGGCTGGTTGAATTCATAAATTTAAAGCAGGTGGGTGTATATTTAATGTAGTATGCTTATCGATCAACAAGGCTGAATAACCTGATCTGTGCGGGGGCGGCGCAGCTAAACATACCACACCCACTAGTAAGGTGAAGTTCTTTATTCTAGTTTAGATTACAGACGTGTCGGTGTTATGTGGACTGCATTCTAGCGGTTTAGATCGGTCTTTTTATATCATGGTACATTATGAGGAAACCCGATTGGCTAATAAGAGTGATAAATAGAGTTATTCGGTGAAATGCACTGATTTATTCTAGAAATGTCTCAAGAAGGGAAAGAATACCTGGGGCTTGTAGACTCCGAGTCGGATCCCAGCCATACTCTGCCTACATACCGGCGCTACACCCACCCTAGTTTATTTGGATACCAAGTATTTTGATTCCATCTAGAACGTTATGCTTACAAATGTCAAAAGGTGCATGGGAGCACATATAAGGCTGAGCATACCCAGAGATACGAGTGATATTACATGATCCTCATGCCTCCACTTAGGGACGCAACAAAAATATAATTAAAAAAGGAAAAAGAAAATCCAACAAGGGCGTAATATCACACTAGCATAGGCATTTTTGTAATGGCTAATTGGGTTGGACTCACTAAGAGAAACAAATCGGGTTACTTACTATATTTTTTACCTGGTCACCGGGAACGGCGGCATCATGTCCCTTCCCTTGATTGCTGATCGTGAAAGACTACTGGATAGCTTTCCACCAAAACAAATCCAATATCCAACTTTTCTGAGACATCAGGCTTCAAACATGTCAGCGATCAAGACGTTTGATTTCTTCACTCGAACTAGTGTCTTGTGATACAATAAGACTTAACCAACCACATACATAGCTAGGCATATAATGGGTTGGTTTAAGAGATCACCGATATGCTGTAGCCGGGAAGAAAGAACGGTAGAGGAAGTCCAAACCGAAACGGAGGTTGAAATGTCCATCTACGTGTCCCCATAGGACCTGGGCATATAATAGACGATTATTAGCTACACCCAGTCGTTATTTGTGTCATGGAGCCTTGCAGCCCCTCGATGATCGACGTCTCAGACATAACCTAATGGCTTTAGGACTCTGTTGAACCTTCGAAGCAAGGCTAACAAATACCTTGTGCCCACTCTTTTGACAGGGATTCCTCAGATCTCAATGATTCGTGGCTCGTGTTAATTAATGAAAAATGTGCTTCCTTGTCCTAGCAATCATGGCTCGATTCTCCGGTCACAGGATCCCTACTAATTTGAGGGAGAGAATCCTGCACTTCCATACTAGTGGCACGAACTCCTGTTCGATTAAAGCCAGTGATTCCAACGCCCAGGGTACAGGATCGGGTCGATTGATCGTGCGTTGGCATCTCTCCTCGTACGCTATTATGGGAAAAAACTAACAAGTCCGCTGCATACGTTTCATCTAAGTGTATATCAAAGCTTCTATACTCCTGGTACGAAATAAGAAGGAGAGGAATAAGATGAACTAACGTTTCAGGTTTTTTTTATGTACCCCTCTTCATTCTATGTAAACGTGCATGAATCTAGGGTGTAGTGTTTAATTTCCAAAGTATACCGAGACCGGAGTTAATAACTTGCGCTATGTTTCGATACTGGGGTGTTTCTAGTGTGGGGTACAACTCTATTTTAGCATTTCATAATACACGTTGTAGAATCTGATGGTAGTTATCCGGTTCCTGGGTATTGGGTTAGACTAGGGCCGCCGCAAAGATTGTGAGCTGATCTATATATATATGCTTTGTGACTTATCTACGTCCAAACCCAGAGCCACGGATGATGATGATGTAGTTCAAAGGGACCATTGTACTTTGATATAAGATACTATTGGCTGATCGGCTTCGGGTCTAACAGGGAGCTATATTGACCCGAGGTTGGCGGGCCGCATTGGTTGCAGGTGACTATTGCATGCACTACCATGCACCACCCTCTTTGAATCGATCGCAGGATGTTTAAAACTGAAATGATAAAACCCGTGAGTACGATATATTATGCAGGGAATACTCCCGGCTCGAGCCAATAAGAGATAGAATGGCAGGGAAATATTCTTTCGGGTAACTTTGACATACCCGCTATCTTGGTACTGATTCACATTGACCCGAGAGCATCTCAAGGGTGGGGAACCATCGTGGACACATCATATATTGAACACTGTTCGTACTGCCGTTGTACATCAAGATGAAACTGTATCGGGATAAGTGATACTTTAAAAAGATGAGTACGTATATGTATGTGTGTTTTGCACGGTAAGGGGACTAGGAGAGTGAGTGGATCTGGGAGTAAGGAAATATGAAGAAAGAGAGAGAGAGAGAGAGAGAGAAAGAAAAAAGGACACGTAAGGGCGTAACGTAATTCCTAGATCTGATACATGTACATGCTATTAAGGTCTAGTTTTTGACCGTTTCAGCGAGCGGGCATGCATGTACCTACAGCTAATACCTGAGGTTTATTTAATTTAATTAAGCTACACGCACCGACGCGAGCAACCACTAGATCAACAAGAGTGATATACCCTTTAATTTGTCTTTTGCTCTTTCCATATATGGAGAAGAGTCTGCATGTCCATGTCCGTGTCCGTGTAGTTGTCTTAAGATTGCATGTATTTATTGTTGAGTCGTGTGCTCCGAACGTACCCGCTAATAACGGGCCGAATTAAAGATACATGTATTTATAGTTAACACATATCCCTCAAAAAGATCTGCGGGATCTCAGGGAAAAAAAAAAGTACACGCGTTTTCTGGTGGTTCTAGTGCCAAGATTATCGCTGGTTAAAAATAAACCTATGCGTACAGGGTTGCTGTAAAGCCATAGAGATTTGAAGAGGGGTTTCGATTCCGAGATATATTTATCTTCAAGGCTCCTGCTTGTAACAATGAGTGGGTACTTATGGATTGATACATGTATTAAATGCATGTAGATCTGTGTAGATAATCGTAAAATATCTCAGTACGGATATAGAACCTCCAAGTAAAATAATTTCAATTTGTAGACTGTTCCCATCTGTAGAGTACAATGCTGCTGCTGTAGGGGGGGGGGAGCCGATTGGCCTTGTAATAGTACTTATCGAAATGATGTCAAATATGCATAGTGACGCCTCGATAAAGCGACTAGCTTCTTAGCTAGAGAATACTGTATTTGTACTGAATTACAAATAAAAGTGCAAGGCATTCGTGGTTATATTAGGCATCATCGTAGGCCGGTGAGTTGACTTTATATATAATCATGTACGATCCTTTCCTATATGTGCGTCACTATAAGCTAGTAACTACACGTAAAATTAAATATTTCCTCAATATTGCAATTCACGTCTAGATAGACTCTAGGCTAGGGACTAATGCATGAGTGCATGTTGAAAGTGATTTATAAAGGCTCTCCGGGTCGGAAGCCAGAACTAGCCGGGAAGTCTAGAATCCCGTCATTTTAGGAATAAGCCTAGGTTTTTAAAACCTAAGTGGAACTTGAAAAATGATAAAAGTGATAGTATCGCTTGTGGGGCTAGTGGTGAGTACTGCCGTAACCACATTTTAGTGTAGGGATGCATAGAATATCACTCGAACTGCCCCCCCAGATCGGCCCTGTTTGGCTGATTGTTATCGTTCATAGGTCATTTATTGCATCCTGTTCGGCTGATTGTTTTGTCATGACTTATTGATTTATTTTTTCGGCCCGATTGAATTCAATCTATATTTAGTTTTATCAATGGATCAGCCTGATCAGCTGATCCTGATTATGTTTGCCTTGTCCGTGGGTAATATCACGCAAGCCGTAGACAGAGAAGCCGTTGATTCCAGTACCCAGCAGGGCACTGTCTTCTATAGGTAATCTGTTTATGGATTATATCACACCCATTCAATTAGCTACACCAAAAGAAGGTGACATCCGATGAACCCGAATATGCCGTAATACCACAATCGATGACCTGCTCAGATAGGTATCAAGACATGGGCCCGTTTCGTCTTCTTTCGCGAGCTCAAGCTCGAGCTTTACGAGCCTCGAACTCCCCAAGGCTTCAAAATGTGCTAACGGGCGGCCTTGGGCGAAATATGGAGGGGGTCATTTCCGCCTCTGTGTTTGTGAAAACCGGAATCTTTTTAAAGCTCATGATTAAGATAGCCCTAAAAATGTGAATTGAAGGGTATTTTCCCTTCCCGTGTGCGTATCACCTGGTACTACTAATACTACTGATCCTTGGTATGCCTGGGCCTGCACCGCTCCTGAAAATAGTCTATTAAGCTCTCCTCACGGAGTTCGACCACTTCCTGAATACCTTGGGGGAAGCAACTGGCTTGGGTGACACACGATTGTTAGTGTAGCATCAAGCAAGGTTTTTATTGCACTAACTGCATTTCAGGATTGAGGCGGGCGGCGTTCCGCCTTAACCAGAAATACATTGGCCGGTCTTCGAGCCTGGGTCTATCTACACCAGCATTTATGTAGGCGTGCAGTCTGCTGCTACATAGACTAGGCTGATCTATCAAAGTGTTGAACGCAACTAAACCAACTGCAAGGCTTCAGTGGGCTGAGTGCGCAGGTGTTTAAATTGTGCGTGGAATAGGTGTTAGGGGCCCATGGTGTTAAACAGCTACAAGTATGTAGGAAGTGTTGATGTGGTGGATGGAGGAGGCCGGTTACCGCAGCAGCAGGTGGGAGGGTGTATAGCACGTATAGCACCACAACATGAAAGCAAAACCTAAACCCTAGGCCTAGCCACGGCGGCCAAACCCCACCAAACCGCCCGGATCACACTCAATCAACAAAGTCTAAACTGGTCCATCCCTCCCAAGGTTTCCGCTAGAGTGACATTTTCCTCCAATGATCCAGCACATGGCAGACACTGGACAAATGGAATCGCTTCATAGACATACATATGTGACTATGCGTGGCATCACTTATACAACGAAGACCCGGTGATACTGTAAATCAACAAAGAAAACTGGACATACAGGTCACGGCCGGAGGGATATCGGGGTAATGGAGACCAAAGATGTTGGATTGTTTCGAGGCAAAGAGTACCTTAAGAAGGGATCAGCAATACCCAAAATGATGAATTATTGCTAGGTTCCCAAAGGTATCGAGATATCTGGAGAGTTCGTCCAGGGGCTTGAATAGGTATACTATGCATATCATAGGTGGTTCTGGGATGGGAGACCGGAAAAGCTACTGCCCCCCCCCCCCCCCCTTTTTTTTTTGTTTAATCCATCAACCAAGCTCACGCGGCAGGTATACTGTCTTTTGTCTATCCCCCTTTATTTGTTTTTATAGGAGGGAGAGAATACCAGAAGGTTGCATTGCAAAATGTACCAATCGAGCAACCAACCAACACCAGTTCGGTCATAAGAGATCACTCGGATAGACACTCGACCGCTCCTTCCCGGATAACCGCCAAGTTTCAAGACGGCGAGGTATTTTTATGTCTCGCCCCTCCCGCTTAAGCAGAAGGCCAAACGAGTCTACTCCCGCTAATTACAGCATTGTCCCGATAGAGAGCTGGAGGTGGTTAGATAGAAGAGGAGCGGCACTGCCGGGCACACAGACTTTAACCGCCTCATGCACTCTCATCCGTGCCCCCCACAAGCCCTATACCTCAACTCACTACGTCTCTACCTATAATGTATGTATCACCCCGTACACCACACACATCCAAAAAGAAATTGGATCACAGGGCATCACTCGGCCACCATCCATCCACACACCAAGTAATTTTCCCCAGAATTGTCCAGAGCCCACATCCAAATACAGTACCAAAGCAAAAGGAAGGCGGGGGGGTTGTTCTGTCTGGGGCTGTCGGAGTACTTGGTCTGTGTATACTAGCTGGTGAGTGATCTCCGGCGGCCAGCTGCAGGTTTCGAGACGGAGTGGGGTCGAGAGGTTGCTGGGTTGCGCTTGCTAGTTAGCCTACCTCCATGTCACGCTGTCACGCACTCTAGATGTCTCTATCCCTTAACCCCCTATAATAGAGGGTCCGAATCTGTATGAAGGACCAGTTATTTGATAAGGGAGATAACAAGGTCTGTTAGCAACTTTTACTTTTTTCCGGGGGGTCAGCATTTTACTGTCAACAGCTCAAGGGATAGCCGTCTAAGCGCTACCTATGCCACCCCCCTTTCCCCCCAGCTTATGTAAGGACCGGGATAGCACCAGGCCAGTGACCCAAGGACCGACACATAACACTCGGTAGATGTCAATGATCAATCGAGTGGATGTTTTTACCGTCCCATCCATTAACCCAAAATGTCAACGTCCGCACCACTTTGGCCGTGGGGGGGGAGGGGGGGGGGGGTGGTCAGTATGAAATACCTGTCACAAACTCTGTATACAAACGCATAGAAGCGTACATTGTAGACAATCCCCATAAAATTAAATTCATCAACTGTAAATACACACATAGCTAACTTTCTCCCACCACACCACAATCATTTCTCATCATGCATGGCCAATATATACAGCAATAGTCTCTCTCTCACCACCATTACCATTTCACCAGCCCGTTTCGTTCCGTGCATACAATAAAAACAACATGACATATCCCGCCCACAATACAGCAGACTCTCGCTATAAGGATATACAGCCTATAAGGATACAAGTGTCTGGTCCCACTGTTTTTGTATGGGGAAATAGGGATATCTTGTTACAAGAATATCCTTAGAGAGACCGGACAATTTTGTATGTGTATCCTTATAGGAACTAGTCTTGGAATGAAAGATTCTTCAGGAGCAAGAAGGATCAAACCTTCAAAAGTAGTAATAAATTTTTTTTTGTCAAACCCGCTATACAACGCTTCTTATACAATAAATTTAGAATATTTGGTTGGGCACAATGATATTGGGCAAAGCATGGAGTAAAGTCAAACTGGAAAGAGACCACGAAATGTAACCGGAACACCTAACCCTGAACTTTCTATAACGATAAACCGGATAAGGATATCGTATTCCGGTCCCGATCCTTATAGCAAGAGTCTACTATATACGGGAGAATCCCACCCCTCTCTACGCACCCTCAATTCTCGCCACCGCATCATTCACCACCTTCTTCCAATCCGTCCTCAACACAATCGTCGTCTGAATGGTTGCGACAAACACTAGCGCGACCGCAACCCCACTCCACAGCCCATAGAGCTCCCACCCAAACACGAACGCCGTGACCGCCGATATCGGGATCGCCAGAATGTAGTAGGCAATAATGCTGATATAGCTGCCAATGTACTGCCTGCCCTGCCCTCTGAGAATCCCGCCGCCCATCGAGGAAACCGCATCAAACATCTGGAACAGCGCCGTGACCGGAATCACGCTCACTACTAATGCAATGACTTCGGGATCCTGCGTCAGAAGCAGGACGAACCATCCGCGCGCAGAGAATATGAATAGGAGGTTCACTACCCCTAAGAAGAGTGCCGCTATGAAGCCTGCATAGGCAGCCGTTTTCGCGCCTTCATCGAGAGTAGCGCCGAGGAGGTTCGCGACACGGGTAGAGGAAGCGATTGAGAGTGCGAAGGGGAGCTGGAAGGCAATGTTTGTTGCGGTAACAAGGACTGACTGCGCGGCGAGATGTGATGTGTCGAAGTAGGATGCAAGGAGTGTTAACATTTCGAAGGCGATGAACGCGGCCTCAACGATGACGAGGCCGGGGATGGAGAGCTTGATCATGGGCCACCAATTGCGGAGACCCTTGCGGGTGAAGCCGCCCCAGCAGTCGTAGCCATCGACGAAGCGGACATAGAGAAAAAGTAGGAAGGGCATCATCCAGTCGGTGATGACTACGGCGGTGGGGGCGCCCGCAAAGCCGAAGCCGTATTTGGGGTGCTACAAAGGGAAGGTGATTAGTGGAACATCAGACGAAAGGTCGGATGTTTCAACGTACCCAGACGAGAACGTAGTTCATGATTGCATTGAAAGGGGCACAGAACAAGAGCACATAGGTTGAGGCAGCAAAATTGCCTTGTGACTGTACGAACCTCTTACCGGCCTCAAAGAAAGCATATCCTGGGCTATGGGACAGGTTAGTCTTCTTCTTCTAATACTTATAAAAGAAAGTGATGACTTACGCCCCAATTGTAAGAATCCTCAAATACTTTCCAGCCAGCACGGCCAATTCGGGCTCCGGGATGAGGAAAGTAAGAATCTGCTCGGCGCACAGCCATATCATGATAATCGGTACCGTGATACACGACAAGAAATAGATCATCCTCTGCAAATGTAGACCAATAAGAGTCTTATTTCCCGATCCATACGCCTGTGCACACAGCGTATCCAACGACGTCGTCAACCCTAAAAACCACACATCAGCATCAGCAATCACTCGGACAATCCGCCACTCTAACAAGCTAATTGAACCTACCTTGATATACCGCATACCCTGTGATATTCGCCGTCATCGTTGCCAGCAAGACCGCCGCCAGTTCATCCTTTCCCAGGTTGCCCGCGGAGAACAACGACGCGAACGTCAAGCTATACTGTAGTAAAAACGTCACATACAACGGCAGCGTATATTTCACAAGGACAATGAGTTCCCTCTTATATGTCGTATGTACCATGCCGTTCGCAACGGCCTCATCCCACCCCAGCACCTCTCCACGCTCCTCGCACGCCAGCGAAGCTGGCCGCGACACTATTGTGCCATAGTCGGAGGGTTTAATATGGTTATCCTTGAGCAGGGTCTGCTCCTCGGCCACCATATCTTCTATCTCAGACCTAGTCAGGAAGCCCGACTCAGTTGGTATCGATGAGCCCGGCAGGAATGCAGGACGTGCGTTTCCAAACGTGAATGATGGGCGACGATAGCTTCCTACGAGTGAGAGACGACTGGAGTCGGATTGGCGGGAGAGGAGGGGTGTTGTGTCGTCGTCCACGATGGTGGGAACAGCTATGTGGTTATGGTCGTGGTCGTCAGCTATGACGGCGCTGCTGCTATCATTATCTACATGCGAGGGAGAGGCCCTGTAATGGCTCCAGAGGGCAGATAGACCGGATTGGGGCTGCGGTGGAGGAGCGCTAGTGTTATTATTGTGTGAAGCCATGAACTATAGGCTGCACGGTGATCAATCACTGCCAATATTTTTAGTATTATTGCGAATTGTACGGTGCGTGTCTTTGTTTCTCGGGAGTTGTTTCTGGAATTGGTATCGTGTTATGGATTGCTGCTGCCCATAGAGTCAGAATTGCGAGTGATATTTATGATATCCGAGAAATCAGATGCAATATCTATGATGGGAGTATGTGAAGGGAATGGGTGGGTAATATATTCAGGTCTAGAAGACGCAGGAGAGGAAGATCAAGATGCCCACCCCCGAAGCACCGAACCAACAGATCGGCCGAAGGATATGTAAACGGCATGGATATGCCATATCGTCCATTCTGGGAGGGGGTGGGCGGGGGGTGGGGGGAAGTCATCATTACCTTTAAAAGCGGGAGTTGTAAAATAGCCACCAAAGCCAATAGGAACGACGATGGCCTTCGGGCGTGCAGCAATAAAGAGATCCCCTGGAATTGAATACCTCTAATGGGGCGTAGTGGTTCAGGTTCAGCAGCAGCAGCAGCAGCAGCGGGATGTATGAAATACCGCAAAATCTGAACACCAGCGCTTGCAGATTGACGCCTGAAAGGTAGGCTCTGGTTGGCCTATACCCCTGCTGTCTCGCAACCGAGTTTTCTGACAATTTACAAAAAGCCCACCTTCCTTCCTCATATGTATATGGATGGATACATGTTAGGAAAGGTACATTGTATGCAGGCTGTTATCGGTAGAGCTGGCACGAACCTCTACTCTCCTACTCTCCTTCTCTCTCTCTCTCTCCCCTCTAAAGTCATCGCTTCTCTTCCTCTTTCCTGCTAGCCAGCCAGGGAGGACCCTGCAGGAGAGAGCAAAGAAGAGAAAGAAGAAGGCCCAGCACAGACACGGAAGGAGTCAAGAGGAAGCTCCTTAGACAAAGTAGGTACATACTCTAATTAATCCCTGGTGAGCGAAAAGATCTAGAACTATCAACTTAGATAAGCAAATTGAGGGCTTACAGGCGCTCTGTTTGATATGCATCCCCCACCCTGAGTCCACATACTCTGCAGCCAATCCTCTGCATTAAAGAGTTCCAAAGATCTCCAGTGAGTGGTCAGTGAGTGAGTGAGTCCTGAATCTCATCTACTCACCCAGGCCATCACAGACTGCATGGGAACGATCCGAATCTAGGGTCAATAGAAATAGAGTTGGTTAAACCTGGGACCATGACACACAAAAAAAAAAGAATATTTAACAAAAACCCTTCTGTGACCAAAACTCCGCCGCGTGCGTGCAGATCAATGATGATATGCGGCAACACCTTCCGACACCCGCACCCGCACCCAACCCCCCCGACTACACTCAATCACCCCTGTAGCTACCCCGTGATAAGCGAGAAAAGACTTCCCGGCGCTTGAAAACAACTACCTTTTCCACTGTTCAATAACTAAAACACTAGCATCATTATGTCCAGCTGCCTTCCCCCAGTTGATATCGACGAGTAAGCTTACCCCCATCCCCCAAAACCCCACTCCCCCTCCATATCAACCTTCAAAGATATACTTACTAACCCTCCCCACCCCTACCACCAGGATTGGGCCTAATAGACCCATAATCCTCTCCTCCCCCTTCATCTCCCCACTCCTCTTCACAAATGACGCCAGCGATGCGCGCGACCACTGTGCCAACGAGCGAAACTTCCTCTCATGGCTCCGTCTCTCCATGTACCTCTGCGTCGTCTCCATCGCCATTGTCATCTCCTTCCACTTCAAGCGCGAGCCCACCCAGCTCGAGCGCAACATGAGCATGCCGCTCGGCGTCATCTTCTTCGTCTTGAGCCTGGCCTGCCTGTTCGCCGGCCTGGCAAACTATCTCAAGACGATACAGCTATACAGCCGCAAGTCGGCCCTGGTTCAGAGTGGTACGAAGACGCAGGTGGTAGGTTCTCCGAATCCCGGTTGGGGGGAAGGGTGCAGTGGCGTGATGGTGGTGGTACGGGTGTTGATTTGGTGTGTGGGGTGGACAGACGTTGGGGATTATTACGGTGGCTATTATTGCGACTTGGTGGGTTCTACTTCTTTCATATTGTACTCTCTAATAGCCCCCCCGTGCACTCTTGACTTAGACATACTTACCACCCTTCTACAAACGTTGTACTAACACCTCATCAGTCTCCTCTTCCTCGCCACAAATGCCAAAACGCGGTAAAGGGTCGAGTATAGAGATACCTCGTCTCTATCCTATATCTGCTAACTTACCCGCCCTTCCATCTGTCTATCTGTCCGAGTACGTCCTGTCCTGTCCTTATCCTATCAATGCCCCCCGTTTCCGTCCACGCTCGGGACCATGCAGAATTACGCTGTTGTAGTGGTGATAGTAGTCAAAAAGAAAGAAAAAAACTGTACCGTGCCTGCCTTGTTGCCCAAAAAGGAAGATAGCAAAAGTAAAAAACCAAAAATCGCATCATCCCATGTTTCACTTCAGAGAGGTACCGGTACCAGCGGCTGCCCCCCCCCCCCCCCCCTTCTGCTGTGTGTGACGGTGGATTGCACCTATGACAGTGGTGGTGGTGGTGGTGGTGGGAATCCTAGCAACGGAGTACTGCGAGTCTACGACACAAACCTAGTGCCAAGAAATAAACCATGGGATATTTCCTAAAAGACCCGTGAGTATATAGAACTTGTATGTCGATCTATCTACCTACAAAAGCCGTATCTATGCATACTTGTATATGTGGGTTGTAGATGATCTATAATATGAAAACGACCAGAGGTTTGAAAATCAAGACTTCCATCACCGTGGTTGTATGTAGTACCTAGATGTAGTTATACCTCAATTTAATAATGCCATGCTTGCCCCCCCCCCCCCCCCCCACAACCCCTTGGCTGGTGCAGGTCTACAAATACTAACTAATAAATACGCTGAATGCCTTTTCTAATGCCTGCCGCTCACTACAACAAAAAACCATAAAAATCCAGACAATAGAACATATAACAGGCGATATATATAAAAAAAAAAAATCAAATTACTACATACCCTCCCCCCTTCCCCACAGACACAGCCATACAAAAAAAAAGTCACCCCACCCACTAAACCATAATCCTCCTCAACCCCTCGGTCCCGCCCAACAGCTTGACCCCCGTGACCGGGCAGCACCCCTTTCCGCTGCCCGGCTCCTCCTCCCCCTCCTGCACCCACCGGAAGATGCAGGGGTAGCAGAACACGTAGCCCGTCTGGCAGGCGGTGGGGTTCGTCAGCTCGTTCTCGCAGATGGCGCAGATGCGGCTATCCTCCTGCAGCTTTACCAGCTTGCGGCCCTGCCTCTCCCTGCCTGCTGCCGCCGCCTCGTGGTCGTCGCCGTCGTTGTCTGCTGTCGGTGGCGGCGGCGGGATGCTCCATGGCGGCGGGAGCTCGATCGACGCGGCCGTCTTGGCCGACAGCTGGCGCGCAAAGTCGGAGGCGTGCCACCACTCGAGGAACTTGAGGAAGAAGATGCTGGTTGGGAGGAGGATCTTGAGGGAGTCGAGGAGGCGTGGGAGGATCAGTCGGGTGAGGAGCGTGGGGGAGAGGAGGGTGCGTGATGTGAGGGTGGGAGTGGCGCCGGGACGGGTGGTGGGGCGAGAGGCGGCTTCGAATGCGCGCTGTGGTTTGGGGTTTGTGTTAGCTTTTTTTTGTTGTTGTGAGTTTGGGGGGGTAATGATCATTGTGCAGGTTTTTCTTTTGCTGTGTGCATGAGGAGAAAGGGGGATGGGAGAACGTACGTGGTCTGCCTCGTTGAGGCGGCGCATGCGGATGTTGACGAGGAAGTGGAAGGGCGTGTGGTAATGGGACTTGTCGAAGAGGTATGCGAGGTTGAAGGCGAGGGTCGTGAGGTAGTAGGCGGCATTGATAGTTGGGTAGATCTTGCGCAGGAGCTTCTTGAGGTAGTAGATGAGCTTCTCGCGCGCGGTGGCCTGGACGGTTAAGTGAGGTCAGTGATCGGATTGCAGGTAAAAAAAAAAAACCCATTGCAGTAGACTGGGGGGTAATAGAATTAGGGGTAGAGCAGTGGGAGTAGTAGTAATAGTAACGATAGTAATATAAGTAGTAAAATACTAGTAAACTACTCGAGAAATGATTGATGAAATTGCTCCCCCAGTAGAGAGATTGGAGGGTAAATGATAAATAATGGCTGCAATTAACTTACATTCTCCGCCGGCTCATCATTGCGATAATTCGAGCCAAAGAGGTTCGCCGCAGCTCCGCCAGCATGAATTTCATACGCGTCGTCCAGCTTCCTCTTCAGATATGGCACCCCAACCTATCACACCTATCAGCACAAGCCCTCACTCGCCCCCCTCCCCCCCTCACTCCCCCTTCTCCAACATACACAGAAAACTCACAATCAGAAACAAGCTCCTCCACACATCCGCCCTCCCCAGCCTCGTACTCGCCGCCAGCACATCCGGCACGGCCTTTCCCGCCCTGGGCAGATCCTTCGCCAGCACCCTCTCCCTCTTTATCCCATAAAAGTTCTCGGTGAAGCTGCCACCCCATCGCGTGAGGTAGTGGCGCTCGACCAGCAGCATGAACAGCGCGTAGACCTCATCGTACCGGTTGAAGATGTGGATGAGGTAGCGCGGGTGGCGCTGGGTGAATACGGCGAGCACGTAGCGGACGCTGGGTTCGAGGAGGTCGCGCAGCTGCGACTCGGAGAGGAGCTCGAAGAGGGAGGGCTTGGACGAGTCGAGGCCCGATGACACGTTGGACATGAACTCCATTGTGGTGGAGCTCTAGGGGGGGGTGCTCAGTTTTATGAGGGATGCAGGTTCGGAGGGAGGGTGGGTGGAGTTGAGGTTGAGATATGGGGATCTGTTAATTGCGGATATCTACGATCACGGTATGGAGAGTGTGCCGAGGTGTGTGTTAATGTTGTTTAGGTGCCGCTGCCGACGTGCAGGGGTGGGAAATACATATGGGCGGGCGTCAGTCGCGTGTAATAATGACTGACTGACTGACTGCACGATTGTCTGGCGCGGTGGTCCAATGAGAGGAATATATTTTTTCAGGACTCGATTAATTGGTTGTGAGTATCTCACTGTATGAGTAATTAATTGCTTGTGAAGCCCAATTGGGTTTATTACTACAAAGAGTGCATTAATTATGGACTTTAAACTCTCATCATTTTATTTCTTTATGAGGATAATCCACTGAACTGGACTGGCTATATCAACGTTAAAATTATCATCAGCATTAATCCCGAATATGTACATGTAGGTGCTCTACACGTACTTCATATATTCCTCTCTCGTCCCTAGGCCTATAAACCTTGGGATGGGAACAAATAGTATCTGCAGATCTGGGGACGAGACTATTGAGACATGGATTTTACTGGCATCCAAACACACTTTTAAAAAAGAGATCATACCACCCACTATTCTAGGCGTAAGTACATGTAACTATTACAGAATGTTGTATTTAGTCTTAGACTACGATATAGGAGGCATCTAAACTTATAACTCCCAACCCTAAACCACCGCAACCCTCAACAAGTAAGTAATCCCTTCCCTCTTCTCTCTCTTGATCACTCCACTCCTCCCCATTCAGCAACCTGCATGATCTCCCCACACCCACATCCACACTCCACACCGCATAATCCTCTCTCTATGCCTCCCTCCCTCCTCTCCCTCCCCCTCCACGTCTCTCCTAATACTCAAACTCTCCTCCTCGACATCCCCAGCACCCTCTCCGCCCCTCCAAACCTCACTCCGCGCACCACCCGCGCACCACCGACCACCCCCTACGTCCTCCCCGACCCAAAGCACCCCACACCCTCCTCCTCCTCCACATCTCTCTCAGCCCAGCATGCGCGCCTTCTCCCCATGCTCACTGCATTCCTGACCGACCTCCACAGCTCCTACACCGGCCCCTACCACCACGCCCGCATACTCGACGCCCCTCCTCCCCCCGGCGCCGAGCTCGACTTCCACGCCCACGTCCCGCTCCTGCAGTCCTCCACATACGCTGCCGCCGACGACCCCATCATCCTGACGCACTCCACGACGCTCTCCGACCTCTCCGACATCCACAGCACGCTCGTGACCTCGTCGTCCGACCACTGGCTCACGCTAACTCTCACGCACCCCTTCCCACCAAAACACTTCCACATCCCTCCGCGGTCGTCGTTCCTTCTCGCGCCCTTCCAGTCCGCGCCCGCCGCGGAAACATTCGCCGCTGCCGGCCGCTTCGACTTTGTGCTCCTCGACCCGCCGTGGCCGAACCGCAGCGCGGCGCGCAGCGGTGCCTACGAGACGCTGGGGCGCTTCAGCGTGGGCGAGCTGTTGGGGCTGCCAATGGGCAGGGCGCTGCTGCCTGGCGGACTCGTCGCTGTCTGGATCACCAATAAGCCGCGGTACCGCGCCTTCGTGCTGGAGAGGCTGTTTCCGCGCTGGGGGGTGCAGATGGTGGGCGAGTGGGTGTGGCTGAAGGTTACGACGGCGGGGGAGCCCGTGTTTACGCTAGAGGCGGCAGCCACGAGGAAGCCGTATGAGGTGCTGGTGTTTGGGCGCAAGGCGGAGAAGGTCGGAGCTACGGCCAACAGGGAGAGGAAGAGGGTCAAGGTGGACCAGCAGCAGCAGCAGCAGCAAGAATTGGCGCAGATACCGGGAAAGACGATTGTTGCGGTGCCGGATTTGCATTCGAGGAAGCCAGGGGTCAAGGGTGCGTTTCTGGTTTTCTTTCCTTTCCTTTCTTTTTTTTTTTTCTTTGTTTATTGCGGTCTACTTACCTGGCACAGAGCTCGTCGAGCCATATCTACCAGCAAACTACAAGGCCTGCGAGATATTCGGACGAAACCTCACCGAGGGATGGTTTACATGGGGCGACGAGGCAATCAAGTTCAACTGGGACGGCCACTGGAAACCAACCGACGAGGTCGAGAACGAAAATGACAAGATGACTGACGAGTAATTTCTCTTGTGATAACAGGCAGTATACTCTTGCTCTTTTTTTTTTCTTCTTTCAGAAACAAAAAAAATCTGTGAATCTGGTAGGTACGAGCGCCAGAAAGATATCCCGTATTAATTCGTAATTGTGTGGAAGATGTCTGCTGGTGAATAATTATTTACCAACGACATGCACATTGTAGCAGCCTTCTTTTCTGTGGAAAGCCGGAGAAATGAACTCCAAATGCAGTAATTAGCTTAATATACTATAATTTTGGGTCTTTACCCGGGTGGTCCCGTGGGTAATAATAGTAATTAATGAGAGCTTCACGCACTCATTCTCCGTGGACGGTTGATTTCATAATAAATACCCCACTGGTACCGTGATCATTGACCCCCCCGGATGGCCAAGCCTGATCCAAACAACCTAGACAATCGTCCAATAGTATTTGCCCCACCAATCATTTCCCGCCACAATTTTACGGAGGAGTGGAATACTTATATACAGTCGTCCACCCCAGAGCATTACCAACCGGGCACAGGTTCCCCGTCAGACGCTACTAGAGGTCCGGCTCGAAACAGCCATTAGAATCACCTGCATGCACGCTTCGTGTGCATTCATTCCCCCAGAACCTAGAGTACTAAACCAGGCTTTCTTTCAATCCTCAGTTCTAACGGCATGTTTGCCTCACGGGGCAGATCCACACGGCCAGAAAGGGATATGAGCTGTGTCATATCGAGATATCGAGTTTCATTTCCTGTAATACCTGCTTTTTTGTAAAGAGCACGGGATGGTGATGTCGTCGAGAAAAGAAAGTAATTATATATTCTTAAACCGGAGCCTTTTGCTTCGAGCGACAGGCACAGCCTCAGCCTCAGGCAGCTAGTGCGATCCTCAAGGCACATGTGAGATCCCCTCAAGGCAACGACTAGCAATGCCAGAAGCAATAACAGCGATCGCTATTGCCTAGCCCCCAAGGGACCTTCGTCAGAACAAAGCTCGAATATCCCACGCCTTTGTGTTTAGCAATCGAAATATAGATGGGTCGATATTTGAGTGGTGGGAGAGAGGGAAAATATTCGCTAATTCCTTATCTATAGCCCGGATATACACTCAGTGCGGGGGGGGATCCAGATCGTGACAACTGTAGTGAAATTTCCATGTGGTGTGTGTGTAGCATCGTTCGCGATTACTGCCCTCGTATGCCGCCTGGCCAGAAGTGCATCGTACCCAGTGATCACTGCAGGGCGCTGCGGCTATCAGTAGGCAGCATACTTTTTTGTATCATGAGAAGGCCCGATGCATTGCCTTGCAGCTCGGCTATGGGTGGTGGTGGGGCTTGTCGGGAGGTGTAAAGATGGAGGGAAGAATATGGAGGGATGAAGGTGTTAGAGGAAAGACCAGGAGTTGAGTGTGGAAATCGAAGTCCATGAAAAGTGAAGAAGGCGCCAAAATAAGTGTTATTAGAGAAAAATGCTTTCTGCGACCATGTGGCTTTTTAAATGTTGCAGATACAGACTCAGGTTTATCGCAGGAAATGTCCAATATTCTTCCGGCCTTTGAACGCCTTGGTAATAACAGAATCCGGAGAAATAAAGTGTAATTTTCTTTTCAAAGTGTCTTATCCAATAAGGAATAAGGCCAATAAACCCGTGCAGTGTCCTGAACCACCGAGTGATTACCCATGATTCCCATCATGCGGGGAACCCTAGCCCTCAGCCAGATCATGAACCTGCAGCTCGGATCAGGAGAGAATGGAACATTACATGTATATACATGCAACTACCTAAACTCATTGTTTGCCGAGAGTTGTATCTCCCGGAAGTTGGAATACAGGAACAAAACAAGCATACACAGCTTTTACTCAGTACCCAGCGCTATGTACGGTGGAATCGAGTACTCAAAAATACACTAGCAACTGGTCTAACTCAAGCTAGGTGAAACTAAGGTCCCACCCTCATCACTTGAAATTTCAAGAGCATCAAGAGCATCCTCATAAATCTCAGGGTCGCTTTCATCCTCTGCCTCCTTCTCGTCCCCGCCCTCCTCAATTTCAATGCGCAAAACTCTCTGGAGGATGCCCTGGCTATGCTTCAATATCTTGCCCAGATCATTCTCCGCCTTCACCCAAGATCTAACAGCGAAATCTAAGGACTTTGAAGTTTTCACAAGTTCTGCAGCAAGCTTGAGATTCTCTTCGCCCAATCTTAGGTTTTCAGCACGGAGTGCTTTGATCTCTGCTTCTTGGGAATTGATAGTTAATTGTGTGTTCCCCTAAGTGGTAATTGTAAGCTACTGGGAGGCAAGAGCTTTTGAAGTTGATACTTGCATCGCATGGAGTGTCTGGGTGACTTTCTGCAGCTATGACGTGTGGGAGCTCGACCGATTCCGGGCCTCCAGTGTGTCGACGGGTGTGTGCCCTTGGCGGTGCCATAGGTTGATCATGATGGAGCTGCGAATCAATCATTGCTTATTTCTTCCTCGCCTGTGCCGTTACTAGTTGTGAGTTGAGGTGTAGATGTTTTAAGAGTTAATAGCTAAGTAGTTAGAGGCCAGATTTTCTGCCTACATATACAGATAGTACGTAATATCTAAATTTACTAAGCATTGACTTATAGTATACTTTCTACGTGCGACAGTAGTTGAAGGCTAAAAGAGACTTTGCGTGTGTGTGCATAGGACATCAGCCCTAAGTTCTGACCTATCGTTAAACTGATGGGGGGTCGGCACCAATCAGGTTGCTACAAGATGGGCTATGCTTATTTTGCACAAACCCATTCTAAAGTGAATATATGTATCTAGTATGGTATTCCGTCTTAAACACCACGTACGTTTCATGTAAATGGCAAACTATGATTTGAACTGAAATTCCTGGAGAAGGGCTGAAGGGCATTTTAATCAGAAAAGTGGTGCACTAGGATCAATGTGACGCTGCCCGGCTGCACCAAAGGCGATATGCATCGAATTTTGGCCTTAAGCTTCAATATACGAGCTCGCCACGAAATCGTGTTAGGAAGCTATTAGGTTAATGCTGATTGATCTTGCCGGGTGGATCTGGCTCAATGCCCCACCTAAGTTTTAGGGCAAGGTGATAGACCTGTAAACCGCTTGCTTCCATCTTTCCAAAATCCCATGGAATAGTGGCCGCTAGCCGCTACTGAGGAGCGTGGGTGCTCAACTTTAACGGGCTAGATTTTAACCTTCCGGTGATAAATCTTTGAGCTCGTAGGAGACTACCACGGCTACCAGAGAGTAATCCTATTTATGTGTTATCTACGGAATCCAGGCATTACATGTTTAGTTGTATGTGGTTCGATACAATGTTGAAAGCTTTGATTGAAAATTCGTAGTTGTAGGTGTTGTGTTCCTTTTATAAGAGCCTGCAAGGCCGAATGGCCTAGTTTTGAGGGAGTTGACGAAGTTTTGCGCGAATTGCATGATCGAATGTAGAAGTAATCATTCGACCCACACCATTATCGGTGTTTTGCAGGAGTTTGACGTGATCAATGTGAATGAAATGTCACTCAAGGAGTAAAGACCGCTCGCCCTTTATCCTTTCATTCGCTGGGGAGATGGGCATGCTCTAGGATGAGAGTGATATCGTGGTGATGCGTCTAAAAATTCATAGCCTTGATGTGCGTTGGCCTTGCGGAACAGAAGACCACTCATCCAAAGTATCCGTTGCCCAACTAGAATAAACTCTGAAACTGAAATTCTGGCTTGATCTAAGAACCACTGTTTTCAGTGACGGAGCCAAAGATCTTGAATAGTCAGTTGATGGCACTGTCTAAGGACCTCGATCAGGAAGGATGATGAGGGCGGAGGTCATAGAGGAGGTGGAAGAGTGAGTCGATGGACGTGTCAACAAACACTGGGCTACATGCATCGCTCCTATCTGCGAATGAGATTAGCCATGCATAACGGAGACTGACATATTTTACTTACGGCTGCAAAGATTATCCCCCGAAAAACTGGTGTTTCTCCTCAGTGAATGAACGGGGTGGTTGCCTTCTAGGAAAAAACAATATCGCCGCCCCCAAGAAATACAGTAGCGTTAGGCGAGGATGGCGGCGCTAACTCGCGAATTACCCACCAACACCAACCGAACACTCCTCCGCCTTCTCTTCCTTCTTGGTGCACTCACCACTTAATACACCTTTTGTCTCTCCATTCCATAGGAAAAGAGTTTCCGGCACCCTTCGACGGTCGCCTTTATACTCTACCTACATACCTCCGGCTACCTTCCTTGCATACAAGGCTGTGTTGTGGATAATATACATTCACACAATTACAGTACACACACAAATGCGTCTGTCGCCTTTGGAATTAACACTGAAGCGGTTTTCAACCCCACTTCCTGAAGGCAGCCGTTGATAGCTCGATAGAACAACTCCTCGAAAAATAAAATCACTCGCCACGAAAAAAAATATCAATAATTCATAAACGTCTACCGGTTGTCTCTTAGGGGGGTCACGCAGGAGCTTGGGGTGGAATGGCTCAGCGTGACGATCGTGTTCATTCCGAGAACGAGTCTGGTCGTTTTCAGTCGGCGGATTCCCACCAACAGGCAAGTGATTTCAGTTTAAGACTTCATCTTTATTGAAATATATCACTTTCCCTCGTTCCGCAATGCGCTATCACTATCCATCCTGGAAATGATATACATTTGCGAATACTCAGTAGAGAGGAAAATACAAGTAAAAGAGCGAAATATGGAGCTTGCCAGCACATGATGATCCTCCTGGTAAAAGGTCCGACTGCGACAACAGGGCGCTTAAGCATTCTTTCGAACAATTATCTAATTGTTGGGCGCTCCCTTCCGAACTCTCTTCACCCATCGGTCCTATCATTTCTTGAGCTTCAGCCCTGATGCTTCATAACCTACCTCATAACCTCTTTCTCTTAATCAGCTATCATTTGTTGCAAGTACAGCTATGCATTACATCATCAGAATCCTCGTCCATTTCTTAGTCCATGGACTTGAACGACGGTAGGCATAGACAAATTAGACAAGTACCACAATATGGAGCTTCAGCATCTCTTATATCTACCTATTGGGGCGTTCTACTCAGGTTAATTCAATGCTAATTGTATTTACTTCTCCTGGGCCATACATGAGCGCTCAAAGAACTAGGGTCTTCGTTGTTCCCTTTTTTGGTAAGAGCTCTTGTTTGGCTTGGGTAAGTGGAGCGAAACCCTTGAATTCCTGAGCTGGAGCGCTCTGGTAGTGGAGAAAGGAATTATGGGCTGAAGCCAATGGCAGTGGAGCACAAGTTCCTTAAGAGAGAGTATTGTGCTTGGACAATTGATATATTGGTTTTGAGTTTGAGAGAGGAATGGTTTTGGTGTAATTCGAGGTTGAGCTTAAAAGGGGTGATGGTAGGTGGAATGGAGGTTTATTGGAAGGGCTGAGCTTACAGTTAGTATTTGTGAGATGGTGACGGTGAGGCGACTTGTGTCCTAGCAGGATGAAGTCCAAAATAACTGAAAAGATCTGATGCATAGCTTAAAGGCTTATCATTTTTCATAAGCTTTACTGATACTAAGCTTCTGGGCAACCTGGCGACCAATTAACTAACGTTTTAAAACTGTAGGAGCGTGTACAGGCGCGTACAAAGGCATACCCAGAGCAAAATGGGCATCAGGTACAAACTTAAGGAGCAAAAGCCCATTTTTCCCTCAAATACTAATATGAGACAGTTCGCTCGTCTCGACCCTGCCAATGGTAGAGACCTGGGCCGAATCCAGCCCTCCATGACGAGCAACAAGTTCCCCAGATCTAGCTTAGTAGCGCGCAAAAGTGCGCAAAGCTATCAGCCTACTGGGCGCCCACGGGGGCGCCCTAGTAATAAGCCTCGACCAGGAGAAAATCCCTTGCCTCGGCCCAGGGTCCCCTCAGAAGACCAGCACCAAGCAGTAACGGGAACTAATGGGACAGAAATTGATAGATACATAAGCAAGAAGGATGAGGATGAGACAAGTAATGTTCCATCTAGAAAGAACAATAGGGCGGGGGTTTCCGGGGATGCGCAAATACCACAGGAACGAGTGGGCCGTTTGAGTCCTAAGGAAGATTCGGGCATATACAAAATGTCTGGCCTCTCAATGACTACGGATAGCTCGGATGCAACAGGAGAATATCGCCCAGTAAACAATGAGCCGCCAAAGTCTAGATTAAAACGGTTTGCTTTGCCTAGCTTTGTCTCTCAATAACTCGAACTGATAATTTCAAAAGTACCTCCGAGATAGATATAGAATGTCTGCCGCAGGACCGTAGTACATACATAGCTAGGGACCGAACTCTTCCGACAGAGTCTCAATTCTTCTCGCCACCTGAGTTGAAAACCGATAGACTCTCAACAGGTTTAAGGCCAAGTGCTTCATCACTCCCCAGCGATCATAATTACCCCAGGCTGGCTACAATACACGGGAAGTCCGAAACCGATATTGTAAAACCTATCTCAACATCAATATCTAGTGGCAACACGCCGCCACAATCTTCCCCTTACTCGGGACGAAAGAGGGTGCGTTGCGCGAATCCCTCACTCTGTACTAGGTGTGGAAAGCCAGGCGAACCAACCAACGACCTCATTCCTTGCTCTGAATGCGAACAGCCGTACCATAGCTTATGTCATCGGCCTGCAAAGGCTATACTAAGGTAAACTTCTACCCCTTTTCTCTCGAAACATAAATAACGTTATGTTTTATAGTAGTAAAACCTGGAGATGCCAGCGCTGCATAACCCGCTCTGAACAGCAGTCTAATGCGTCCACTCCAAAGGGACAATCATCCAACTCCATCTCCTCTGAAACTTCTGCCTCGTCGGTAACTTCTACCGCACTTATCCCCGTATCAAAAGGACCTTCGTTTAAATCCGATGTGCCCAGGGCCAATGGTACCGAACATCTTCGGAACGATGATGCGCGCCTAGAGGATATAAATTCTTACTCTGATGATGACCATCGGATGATTAAACGACTCAAGGGCGATATATCTACCCAACATCAGTGGCCAACGGAAGGTCCTGTCTTTGGTGGTGGATTGGCAAGATCAAAGATTTTTCATGGAAGTCAAACGTTTGCCGTCGTAATCGACAGCCATTCCCGGAGCACATCGGCGTCTACCGATGGCAAGCGGGACGATCATCAGGGCTTTGAACCTACAGCTACTGCGAAAGTCCCTCAAGAGTGGGTTGCAAAGCGTGCAGGTATTGCGAACCGTTCATCGTCTCCTCCCCCGGCGCCTAGAGTCTATTGTGAAGACTTAAGCGCACTGAAACAGACCCGTCTTCCATCAGAGATAAAAGATTCACAGGAAATGGATTACGACATGGTCGATGCCCAAATGAGCTTAGATGCAGATCCCCACTCACCAATGCAGGAGCGTAGCATGCACACTTACAGCGTGCATGACAACACTTTAGGATCGCTGCCGCCTTGGGCGAGGGAATCAAATAGGCCCTTTATGAGATATGATGATCAATTTAACTATGAGGAGCAAAGGACACTCCATGAAAATAACTCTCCCCATTATTCTCCAAGCGTAGGAGACCGCGAAAGAAATGAAACTGGATGTTACATGAACCGGGAATATCGTGAGGCATCATCTCCACCTTATAGCCCGCCTGAATTCTATGGAGACCCTGGAAAGGACCCGACACATATCCCGCTGCCTCAAACGAAAGAACATTCGAAAAATAACGACGATGGGTTTTTCTGCGTAATGTGCCATTTTTATGTCCAAAATAATACGCAATACAAAAACAATATCTGGTATGCATCTGGTTCTTCAGCACTTGTTTCTACTACTAATTTCAACTAAAATTAGCGGGGCCTGCTCTCCTTCTGGTCCTCCGCGACGGAATCCCCGGGTTACTCAAGAATCATCGCAGGCGACGTCTCAAAGAACGGCAAGACAACCACGGCATCCAAATGGTTTAAAACCCCACCGAAGAAGGTCGCGTAAGCAGCGCCATGGGCATTTTGGGTCCGCTTTACTTCCGGGTTTACAGAGTCATGAGGCATCCAAGAACTCGACACACGAGGAATTTTGTTCTGTGTCTTCGACTAGATTTCAATCATCGAAAGATAAAGTGATTGAAAAGTACCAAATGAAATCTGGAGCGCTTGTTCCAGTTCCAGGACCAAAACCGCGAATAATAAGCGTACTGCGAAAAAAAAAAGATGAGGAACCTATAAAAAACACATTGGAACCGCGTGCCAGCTCGTGTGATCCTGATACAGGAGAAAACCCGCTGGCTGTCGCTGCTAACGAGGAATCCCGGAAATCTATTAGATCTAGCAACTCTACAGGTCCAGCAAGAAAGTTTCCTAGCACACCTATTCCCCATGACTCGCCGACTCGGAAAATGAACACCACTGAGCGTCCAGTGAGTCGTAGCAGTGATGCTCCTCCGAAAAAAATACCGCGACGACCTGCAGTAAAAAATGCAAACGGGTCAATTCAATTCACTGATTCTGATGACTCTGATGATCCAGTGAATGATAGCGCCAGAATTAAAATGCTTGAGAAAAGGTTAGAAGAACAGAAAAGCTGCACGAAGAACCAGAGGAACGAAGCTAGAAGGCTGCAGGAAAAACTCACAGATGCCGCAAAGGAGATAAAGAGGATCCAAGGGGAGCTCAACGCTGCTCTGGCTCAAGTACGCAAAATCAAGAAATCAAATCCCGTACAGCTGGACCAAAATGACGAAACGAAGGCATGTGACAAGCTATCAAAGCTCCCCACAGGAAAGCTAGCAACTGTGCCTCTAAAATTAAAGGATCTCTATAAAGATATTGATTTTTCCGCATCTTTGCCTTGGCCCTGCCCCCCTGAGCTTCCTGAACCGGATCCGAGTACTTTCCGTAAACCGGGGTGGCGGAAACAGCATCAAAAATTTGACACCAAAAGAATTTTGAATCTCCATCTTCATCGCCAACTAATCCGCGTTAAAAGCCCACCGCTCTTGGTTACACCCGGGTCGCCTTACGGCCTAATTAATTCTCATGGGGACACCCGGAGTAATAGTTTGGACGATGAGTATAGTGAATATTCTCTGGGGGAGCCTGAAACTATCGATGAGTTCCTAGGGTTTCCAGAGAATATGGTCCCAGCTGTCAAAGACGGGGTCCTGGGATTTCGGCCCGGAATTATTGTATGTTTCCGCTCTCCGACCTTGATAGGGGTTTACAGCTACTAACGTGAGTAGAACCAACGAACCCGACGTCTCGATCGAAACGTCCAGCACTATAAAGTCCGGACCCCTGGAGCTCTTTTGGATAGGATTTGACCTGGGGACACCTGCCGGATTCACCGTCTCCTACCTTTCTTCTGCCCCGTGACTAAGCTTTTACCTCTTCACCTTAGCCACCTCGATTCTGTATAATATGGTTAGGGTTAATTATCTTGGTGATTAATGATTTTCGTACCTGTCCTGGTCTTTCGTTCCATTTTATTTTGGGTTAATCTTTACTTGGTGTTTCGGAACTTTTAGAGCCTGCTTTTGCTGGAAAGGCGCATTGGTTTGGTTCTCTATCTTTAAAAGTTTAATGTCTCTTTACGAACCTTGTTTACTTCCTAGCGGAAAGGGGGAGAGAGTAAACTTTTTATTTGTTCATATTGTAATGGGTTTGACCCAATCCATAAAGTGGTTCGGTGGCCATGCATGTTAACCACTTTCTGGTCCCCATTGAAGGAAATGAAATCTTGAGTGGCCTTGCTGTTTTAGACCGACTACTACATGTACGTATTGCAATATTCGATCGCTTTCTTCTGTGAGGGAAGTCTGTAGGTAGATGCTTGATCGAATATCATCACCTGAAAATAAAACATCATTACTCTATACCTGCAAGGTATGCTACTGAATACATGTATTCGAGTATGCGGCTTCACCGCGAGAACGGCCTCGTCTGAACTGTAGTTTTAATCGGCAATCTCACCACCGGTCTAGAATGCCCACCCCCGTTAAGTTTCGAAGGCTGGCATCTTTGCGAGCGGAGAAACAATTATCCGAACCCACGAGTTGTGGCGTTGGTGTAACCTGTTTGCGAGGCGCAAATCATTCCAAACGACATCATTGATTTCCAAGCACCAACGATCTCTGACAGACCCGACCAACCATCGCTGCACCATTTGGAATAGAACAGAATATTATTCGCATTATTACCCATGGCACCCCTCTTCAGATCACCAGTATTCAGACAGGTAGGACTTTCCCTCCGGCCCCAAGATTGTTTTATTGAAACCATTCATTATTGTTATAGGCTACTGCCCAAGTCCTGCGCACATCATCCCAGCCGCTCCGGGGGCTGCAATTCCAACAGATCCGTCGCCTCTCAGACAACACACGCAAGACCATTGATGGAGTGCTACAGACGGCCCCTGTGGTCCTGTTCATGAAGGGTACTCCGGAGATGCCGCAATGCGGATTCTCGCGTGCATCTGTGCAGATCCTCGGGCTGCAGGGTGTTGACCCAACAAAGTTTGCCGCGGTCAATGTTCTGGAGAACGACGAAATTAGACAGGGTTTGTCTTCCCCCTTCCCCTTCGCTTCTCCCTCCAGTAATGATTGGGGGGTTAACTCTGCCGGGCGATAGGGATCAAGGAATTCTCAAACTGGCCCACGATCCCCCAATTGTATGTGAACAAGGAATTTATCGGGGGTTGCGATATCCTTGTCTCAATGCACCAGTCTGGTGAGCTTGCGGAATTGCTTGAGAAGGAGCAAGTGCTTGCTCCCCCGGAAGAGACACCCGAGGGGGGTCAGAAGGCATAAAGGGCGGCGCCTTGGGATACAATTAGGCCTATAACTTTCAAAAATGAATGAAATCCTTTCTCCGCTCCCGGGTGAGATTGATAATACTTCTATTCATACCTGTAACTAGTAGGTGCATAAAGGGAGGGCTGCAAAATTATGTTTATAAGAGCGCTATCTCTATTTTTTTGTTTCGGCTTCAACTTACATATCATGCATAGAGGACTGATAACGGGGGTTTAGCACATAATTACATCTACCTCATACACATGAAGTAGTATAACTCAAGTTTTTTTTTAGGAGAAAGACAAATTCATTCCATCGCAGATTATGCCCTTTTTCAACGCCTGATGGCTCTATTGAACGTCAAGTGGGCTTATGGGGCTGAATTATTTTGAGCCAGTTTTTTTATTTTCACTTCCTTTTCTTTTTCTTGGAGGTTAAGAACTGTGGTCTTTTAGGTCTCGAAAATCTCAATTCAGCCCTTGGAGGGAAATAAAGCCACGAGATGTTTGAGGGACACGCGAGACAGATACGGACGACAGGAAATGTGGGGTTAGCATGTGCTTTTCTAGTAGGAGATTGATCTTTGGCAAGTAAATAAATACATGTAGTAATTGGCTGAGACTTGTACATGACAATATACCCGGACGTACTCTACAGGCCTCGAACTCTGCCGGGATCTGACACAGAAACTTCAGACCTGGAAATCTGGTCAACATTTAGACCAATAGGCTTTTTAGTTTGGATCTGCTAAAGGTAGTACAACCATCTCTTTTGATAAGGATATGTTGGTTGAGGTTCCAACACGTGTTCATATCATTGTAATAACCTTATTCTATCCTCTCTTGAAATGCAGGTGGATTGCTTCTGGGCTAGGCTTCTTCATTGGACTGTTTTACCTGGGAGTGTTTTGTGATGACCGCCTATGGTTGTTACAACTATCCAGCTAATGAATATAAAAGCGCTTCAAAAGATTAGGACTGGACCGGCCGCCGTTGCCTATACTGCGATTTCTAAAGGTTCCGATTTCTTAGACTTGATATGTAACAGGCCAAGAAGCGTTAGCGCAAAAGGCATCGAGTGCTATTTCATGAAGAAGTCTTGTGCTCTTAGATGTGAGGTTTGTGATGCTTATAATGCTCAGAACTGAGTTCTTATCGGGCCTATAGTTAATGTCAGCCCTGGTTAATTCTTCTAGAGCATGCGCATGCCAAGCATCACTCCATTGGAACGCTCTGAGTTCATTCCTTAACAAATAAAAGAAAAGAGTGCTCCATGTTATTACATCATCGTGTTTTGAAGGCTTCCTCCGCGCCATATGTACATAGGATGTGTCCCTAATGCATTTTACTCAACGCCGAGATTTTCTCACAATGTCGACCCCCAAACCCTCAAAATCCCACCCCCACAAAACACATGTACCTATTTCCAGGCCACCACCATAACCACTCCAACACCTGGATTAGGATCATGACTACATTGAAGGCCATGAAGCCCTGGTACCCCCTCCCCGAGGAGATAGAGCACCTCGTTTCCCAAATCGAGGACTTCTACAAAAGCTTCGTCCTTGATATGCGTCTTCTCTGCGACTTTCCTCCTGAAGCCTATAGTGGGTTATCTGCATGGTACAAAACGCTGCAGAGGGAACGTCGGAGAGCCTTTAGAGTTGGTCCAATGCGTCTCATGGATTATTTGTTTGATTGGCTAAGACCTTGTCCTACGGCTCAGAGGAGAACCGAATATAATTATTCCGAGGATCCAAAGGACTGGACCGCAGCGTTCTTGGAGGAGGCCCGCCGATGCTATTGGGGGGACGTGCTGGACTGTTGTGAGGTGTCGGCTATGTGGAAGAAGCCCGAGGAGATTAAGGAGGACAAGAAGGAGGTCTGATGATCTGATTCTACAGGTGCTACTGTAAGTACACCGTTTGAAATTATGATTCTGAACCGGCTGCTAACTTTGAGAGAAAGATTTGTACTACATGTCATACTCGAAATCGGAAAAAAACCTACTCAAGTATCATTTAACAAATAATACGTAAGTAAAAGCTTATTCCACCGGTAGTAAAGTAATTTGCGCCCGTGATCAAAGTTGCAATTGATAGTAACATTCTGTAGGATGCACAGTCGAGCAACACTTTCTACCAATTAGAGGCTACAACACTGTCGGAGTAAAGGGGGGGTGGGGACGATTAGAACAATTTAAATTAAGATCGTATCACTGATTGAGTAACTCTAAGACAACAGGGAAAAAAAAGATATTTATTTTGATTTTTTTGTGTAATATTGATACAAAGAAGAATATAAGTACCTCTACTTAACGATAGATAAACATAACGAAGCGCCAAGCACACAAATAAGCCCGGTAAGACAGATATCCTCACAAGAAACAAAAAGCCAAGCAAACCAATTCGTAAAGCCGGAAGGAAAATCGTAAAACATCAATCCACCAGTATCCTAGAAAATCCCACCCAGGAGAGAAAAACAGAGAACGACAAAATCCTCGTGCCAACCCAGTAAGTATCAAATACCCAACCGCGAGTAAGTGACCTATAGTACGCCATGAAGAAAAAAATAATACAGAGAAGACCCATCAACACAAAATCCACTCCATACTAGAAAGAGTTGTGGCCCGAACTCAAACAAAGAAATCCACTTTCACTCCTCTGACAGATCCTCCTCTTCCTGGACTACATCAAGCCCCCTCATCCCTAATGATCTGTTTCTGTAAGCACCTCTTGAACTACCCCTGGTGCCATTGCACCAATTGTATCGTCTGCCCGAGCCATCATATTCTCTCCTTGAGTACCTCCACTGCCTCCCACGGGATCCGCTACATCCACTCCAGGAATTGCTCCTGGGGCCTCTGTACGCCCTATCGATAGGTGGAAGTCTCGACATAGGCGCTGTTTTCATACTACCCAATGGTGGCCTTCGTAGCGGTGGTACTGGTCCCGTTGGGTGTCCCGTGAACAGTTGCTCCATCTCCGGCGATGTGGGCACACCCAGAGATAATATTTGTGCTCCCTCAGGTCCTGCTTCTTTCGAAAATGTACTATATCCATGCCCCCCTCTACTCTCATGGAAAAGCGGTGAGCGGTAGGAGTCCTTGGAACCTGTTCGCCTCCAGGCTTTGTATGTATATTCAGGTTCACACCGTCGGCTACGGCCACGCCAATTGGTGACAGAGAGTGATCCAAAAATAGAGTGACGGTGTGGATCGTGAGGGATGTCGGATTTGGTACGGGGAAAACCTCGGCGAGAACGGTACCATTCTATCGGAATTAGATATTAGATTGTGACTTGGAGGAGGGGTGCTTTGATATATGTGGATAGGTTACAGGTGGCACGGGTACAAAGGGGGGTGCAAGTGCGAGTTAGCGCACAAAGGAAGGTTAATAAAGTAAGTAACGCAATCTTTCACGAACAGGTAAATAGGTAAGACAGAACGAGATAATACTGCAAGTGAATTGGTGCCACCCCGAAACGCATGTGAGAAATGAAATCCAATATAACACACACCTTTCAAAGGAGCAACATCTTTAGCTCTCCAGGGCCTTCTCTCCTCTTGCTCAGAAGAGTATATCAGTTCGTTTGCAGCGGCACACCATATACACCCGGCAACGATTGTAAATATCACAGCAACGAGTCCAAATACCATTATGACAATGAATATTCCACTCCGCGGAGACCCTGCGCCCCCTCCTATTGGCCGAGCTATTTCATCCGGGGGGTCAATTACATCTTCGTATTCGGGATGCCTATGAATGCCCTGAAGCCCGATGTGATTGAGAATTGTATGCAGGAGTTCAGATGGCGCCGAGGTTAGTTGAGGAATTGGCGCCATTATAGCTGCAGTGATTGCAGCACAAGCATATGTCACCCTAATGTATCGTGTGATTTTGTGGGGGGAATAGAAGGTATGAAGAGGGAAAGAAGAAAGAAGAGGGGAAGAAGGAGTAGAAGAAGGCTACTAGTAGAGAGGGGGCAGTGTGATCTATCTATGAGGAATGCCAGGGTGAGTGACGGAGGCGTACACCAGGTGTAGTTGTGGTGTGCTGGGCTGGATCTATGCTTTGCGGGGATACCTGAATCTAAGACTACTGTGACTGATCGTCTCAGTGCCTCAGCCAAACCTGTTGGAAGGTAAAAGTATTAAATCCTGGTCTCGCTTATCCTCAGATGGTGTAGAACTATCACCAAATAGCTCGATGCGTGACGATATTGCCCCACAATGCGCAATCTATTTAATGATGCGGAAGCATGCGAGAGATCGTGATCTGAAGGAAGGTAGGCTGATACTCGAAGGGAAGGAGCAAGACGAGTGGGGTATTCATCACCACCTCTACCAATCCTCTCAAAAACGGAATGTCTCTTAGAGGTTTTGCCGTACTCTAGATAAGAGGAACCGACTTTAATTTTGAATCAGTCCATTAGACAGAAGCCAGCAGTCACATAAACGGAAAATGCAGGTGCTGTGTATGTACACACAGCTGAATTTCCAAACTCCCAATCTTTCGGCTTGAAACCCGTGGCCAACATAGAGAAAATACCCAATTTAGCTGAAGATAGGTCCCCAATCCGCTGCATCTACCCGGCTACCAGACCCAAGCATCATCAACTGAACCGACTTAAACCGCCCTGAGGGGACTCCGCCATCTTAGTCTCCGTCCGAATTATAATTCTGATTTGGCACCTGATGATGCCATGAAGGATAGAACATCCAGACGTAGATAAAAGAAGGAATTCGAGTGATTGATTAACCCTTGCTCTTCCTTCTGATAATTGATGAAACAGTAAATCAGCCGTACTTCCGACGCAGGGAAAATGGCTAACCTATGACGATTGGAGGTCGGGGAATTTTAGGCCTCGGACGTGCCCGAATCAGTCATCGTGACTGTTCTTATTCTGAGTGGAGCACGCGACACCTCCCTCATGTTGAGAGGGGAAAAAGCCCCCATAAGGGAAGTACCTAAAGAGCTACATCTAGTTGTATGGAACCTAGCAAAATTAACTCAATGTATTATTCTATGCGCAATTTATTATTAAACCTCAAGTGCTTCTTCTATTAGGAGAAAACAAGAGCAAATCGGCCGCCAACAGGGTTAGGGTGGTGTATGTTTTATTATCACCACTGTGCGTCTGGCCGTTTTGCAAATAACCTCTGTGTTCACGCCAAGAGTACGGACACGTGCTGCATGTAGCGTAAGTGAAGCATTGGTTCTACCAACACTACATGTATGTTTCCTACAAAAACCGCTCCAGGGTAATAGCTCTACAACAATGGCAATAAGGTCAGCATACTCAACTCCGAAGCTCATATAAGCTTACCAGAGGCTGATAGAACGCCCTTAGATATTTGATTCTCCTCTCAAGACAAGGCAAAGTGGTTTGTACCCCTTTAATCCCATGATATCATAGATAAAGTAGCTTTTGTATGCCTTTGATGCCTAGCAAATGTATGAGCTAACAATTACCTTATAGCGTTTGTCTAAATGGTTCATCACAGTTTCTCCAAAAGAAAAGTCCAAGATCCTTCGTGAAGTAACACAGCTTGTCCTAGCAAGACGTGCTAAGATGTGTAACTTTCTCGAGTATAAAGGTACCTTTCAATACTATCTATTCCCCCAGCTAAGCTAACAATATCAAACAGATACTAAAGTAGTATATCGTCGATATGCATCACTCTTCTTCATAACCGGGGTTGAAAGCACGGACAACGAGCTCATCACATTAGAAATTATACACCGTTACGTAGAACAGATGGATAAATACTACGGAAACGTGTGCGAGTTGGACATTATATTTAATTTCCAGAAGGCATATTTCATCCTGGACGAGCTGTTGATTGCAGGAGAGATACAGGAGAGCTCCAAAAAGAACGTTCTGATGTGTATCTCACAACAGGATGCAATTGAGGATACAGAGGCGCATGATGAGGGGTTGACAAGACTTGGGTTTCAATGATGGGGTTTATGACTTTGCTTTTTTATATTCTTTTTTCTGCTTTTTTGTTTTGTTTTGAGTGTGGCAGGGTAGGTACTTTGCTACGTCATGTAGTACTTATTTGGTAAGTTCTTAAAAGTGGTGTGATGCGGTGATGCTAGCAGGCATCTGATTTATCAATGAGAAAATCAATAACCTTTGGGAATGATCCAACTTGTCACGATCCAACTTGTCACGATCCAACTTGTCACGAAAAAACAGATAAAAGCCCGCGGTTATTGTGATATAATACAAGTATGGTTTTACGTCTTCATAGCCTCACGCCCTCACAATCTCGGACATAACACTCAAACTACTGCCTTTGGTACGTGACCTTGACAATCTTGTCCTCCAATACCATCCCACCCATCCCTTCCTTTGCACCAATAGCCCCTTCCAATTGCTCGAATTCCACGAACGCAATCCCCTTCCTTCCCGGTACCATACGCACTTCCTTGAACCCGTCGAAGCGCCCAAATAACGAGGTAAGCGTATTCTCGTCTGTGTCGTCGGGCAGATTCTGCAAGAACAATGTAGTATTTGGTGGGAGATATTCGTCTGGGATTTGTGGGGCTGCGGCAGGAGCAGTAGATTTGAGCCCGCCGCCGGTCTTCTTGGCAGTGGCTTTTGGTGCGTCTGCGGCTTGCGGAACTGCCCCGGTACCGGCTGCAGGTCGGCGTTGGGATTCAATGGCCGCAAGGGCTTGCTTGCGCTCTATTTCACATCGATTAGCTCAGTAAGCATAGCCTACATGCAAGAAAAATAGAGGTAATTACCTTTCTCCGCCAGCCTTCGTCTCTTATGTGCTTCAAACTCGACACTATCCTCCCCAGCATCTCGCTTTACGGTCGCATCGCTACGAGTCTTCGCGAAGGCAAGGACCATGGGCTTATCAAATAGGGGAAATGCCTGGACCTCCTTGATGGCTTGTTCAGCGGCTTGTGGAGAGTCAAAAACCACGAAAGCTTGTCCCTTGGCCTTCAGGTTCTTTTTTGCGACAAGGTCGATAATGTTTCCATACTGGGAGAAGATGGTAGTAAGAGACTGTTTGAGCAGAGGGATCTTAATCGATTCCTCGAGGTTACGGATCTACAGGGATATGTTAGTGGATTTCTAGAAGCTCGGGGGGTAGTGAGCAAAGAGCTACATAGACTCTAGAAAAGTCGTTAGCATTGTTACCAATCAGAATATGTAGGGGGGGAGGGTATTACGTGCAAGACGGAGTACCAGCAGATACTGTCGCGGCAGGTGGTGAGTTAGAGGCCATAGCTGAGTTGATTTGGGAGGTTTGTCCTGAATTAAAGATCTCAAGAGGTATGGTACCAGACTTGGGTACCTGTTAAGTCTTGTGTCTTGGCATATCGATGTTGGCTCAAGCTTCGGCTATCATTGCCAAGGTTATAGTTACCCTCTCGAGTTCCTGCCCTGCGGCTCAACTCAACGTCATTACTGAACCCTTGTGGTCCTTGTCCGGGTCCACCTCCATTACTCTAACCTCCCCGTGATAACTCACCATGTCCAAATTCAATAAGCTCGTACCGCCGCCTAACTTCTGCCAGGTTGAAGAGGGATTGTTTAGAAGTGGGCAGCCAACATCCATTAATCTGTCTTTCTTATCGGAACTGAAGTTGAAGACCATTGTCTGGCTTGGTGGGTTTCCTGCGCGCTCCGTGAATCTAATGTTTCTTGTTTATAAGAAACATTGAGTTTGTTCTCGTATGGATATTAGTTACCTCTGATATCTTCGCTATGTATATTCTTACCCACTTTCTATAGCTGTCGAAGAACCGGATGAAACGCTCCTAGGATGGCTAGATGATAATAACCTCACTTTGTACCACCTTGGCCTCCAAGAGGGTGGTGCGCCATGGGATGCCATCACTGTCGAGTCCATTACCGATGCCTTAGAGGTACAGATGACAGCTCTCATATCTATATCACCCGGCAATAGCTGACTTAGTCACATAGCACATCATTAATCCTTCGAACTTTCCCATACTTGTATCCTGTTCAATGGGTAGACATAGAACGGGCACCGTGATAGGTTGTCTCCGCCGCTTGCAAGGGTACAGAAAATCGCTCTTTAAACAAAATCCCACTTTCTGCTGACATTACGATGAAGGTGGAACCTATCAAGCACCCTCGAAGAATATCGACGCTTCACTGGAAATAGGCGTAACAGATTGGAGAATGAGCTTCGGATAGAGTATTTTGATACTGCATTGGTCAAGCTACCGCAGAAAGAAGTGCGTCCTAGCTGGTTGTGGCTGGATTAACTACATTCATAGGTCTCTCTTCTGTGTTAACTCTCGATCTAATACGACGAAACGAATGGCGTTATCTTTGATGGGCGGCTTTTAGATTGGTAAGGGTATACCTCCTACTTTCTTATGTCATTTAATTTCTACATCCATCTTTCCTAGAAGCCTGATTGAACATTTCGAGAACCACAACATGCTGTATCGTCTTGTTGCTGTCGCTCGTGTTAGGTGGCTGGCATGTAATTGTAATCAAGCTACATCCTATCCCAGCTGCTAAGAATTGCCCCTGCGAGAATGTCCCAGCTAGCCCGTTTAGTATAATTGGTTAAGCTATCACTGTGAAGCATCTTCTGTGAAAGATGTCGAGTGACATATCATGACGTAAACCCATCGCCTGACTATTTATCTATTTATTTATAACCCGAAGGTTATGGTAAAAGTTCACGCCGATTTTCACAATCTGTCTATCCCAATTCCAATTCTCTCCATCGCCCGATTAACTGATTGATTAACTCCTCAACTTGAACAGCCTCAACGGTCAAATGCCGGCTTACTACTGGCTTGGAGAGGTCGAAATCAGGTGGACAAAGAGGCCGGAGGGATGTAAATTCTGGCCACGAATAGCTGATGCAGGGGCAGATTTTAATCTCTGATCTTTCCAACCCTCTTCGCTTGCTCTACGCTCGCTCCCTTCTATGACATCTCTATCCGCCTAGTCTACCTATCGCAACTATCAGACATATCTACTCCACATTTTCAATTTGATGGCATTCTTTTGTAGAAGTACAGGGGATTCTTCTCGTCGGGTTACGAAGGACCTATCAGTGCGCATGTAACTCCCTACCTCTGGATATGCATAAAGTGTTGTCTATTGATGGGCTATAGCTAGCTAGACATGTTCACCGGACTAATTCCCTCACCAGTTAGTACCAAACGAATGACCCCCCATTTCCCCTCTAGAATTCGGCAATCTCGCCTGCCTGTGGTATGGAAATTTGTCTCCTGATAGTACCTGCATTTGGCACCTTCAAGTATTGTATTGTAGTCTGAGAGTACCTGGCAAGAATAACCTGTGTAACGATTGGGGAGCCGAACAGGGAGTAAATGGTAAATCAAGGAATCCGGAAAGAGCACTCGTAGGGAAGTTCCGGAGTAAATGTTTATATATCTTTTAGATAATAGAATAGAAATCTCTTTATCCCCTCGCCAAGGAACTAAGAGACAAGAAGGCTCTCTGGCCAAGAGAATGAAGCTGCTCGTTAGTTTCATTGATCTCCTGTTATCTTTGTGTCCGGAGCGATCCTGTTGACTATTTATCGAGAATAGCGTGTACAAAGGTCTCAACTGAAACTCTTCTCGTAACCTCCTAAAGGTAGATTAGACGGCCTGAAGCCCTTATTTTGTTGATCATGGGGATCAGGCCCGCCGATTGAAAACTGCAAACCAATCACTCGAAGATAACCTACGACGAGTCTACTAACGATGAACGAGATGCGTGTTGGAGACTTACGGTGTGACTTGATCTCTCTTAGTGAAGACAGATGACACTCCGACCCCCAGTCTAGGGAGAAATCAGGTTTTGATGCTAGGTGACTCTCCCTTAGTTTAACAAATTGCTGGTTTTCGGATACAATAGAGCTGTCCATACAATAGACGTGTGCTAGTAGCCACCCTCCCCGGTGAAGAGAGACGACCTAAAAAGCCATCCAATCCAACTTCTGGCGCTATCAGGCTATGAACCTGTCCTTTGGTTTATCAACTTTCGTTGTTTTTCAATTACAAGCTAGTAACTTGAACCGTTGGAACGCGCGGGCTAAAAACCCAAACAGCAGATACAGCTAAAAACCGTACCCGTGTCCCAGAAGGTGGATAAATGGGGAGAGCGCTACGCATCACCAAACTCATCAGCAGAAAGAGCGCGATCAGGGAGGAAGGGGGCAGTGTTTAAAAGAGAAAACTCACCTTCGTGACATCAGTAGGCTAGATGACTCTTCTAATCTCCTAGCCGAGTTGTGTTCAACTCCCGCGGTAGCTTTATGCACGAGTGTTTGCCCTAGGATTGACCTGATGGTTGGTTGGGTGTGACATCACTACGGAGTGCGCGATGCGGAGCGTGATGAGAGAGAGGTGATGTGGTTGGCGGGGTGTTGATGTGAGGGCATGTGGGTTAGGGTTAGTCGCCTATCCAAGACAGACAACTTGCTGTTCCCGTGGCTGGTGCGTGGTTTGTAGTGAGATGTAGTGTGTGATGGGTGATGCGTTGCCCAACAGGGCATTGATGCTGATAGCTAGCCCCCAGTTGGCCGGGGGTGGTGTGTATGAGAAGCCCTATTTTCTTACATGTATTAGCAGGTGAGGGGCCTGGTGGGGTGAATCATAACTTGTCACTCGACCGCTCACATGCCCGTTTCATGGCCAACATTGTGATTTAATAATAGACACTAGGAATAAACAGTTAAGTTTACATAAGCTCCTTCCTACATGATTGGATATACGATAACGAACGAGGGTATACACAGGCTTCAAACGAGATCTTGCCCACACTCGAACAAAAAATCAGCATACTTGTACAGTTCTTACTCCCGCACACAACCCACGCTCCGATTATAAAAAACGACAAAACGCCAATTCCAAATAAATATGCAGCATGATCGCGCGGCCACCACCTCCCTCTGTCTACACCTGACCGATGCTGGACCTCCTGTCATCCCTACTCCTCCTAAACTTACCACCAAGAGGCACCCATCCATCCTTACCCACCCAATAGCTCCTCCCGAACTTCACCAGCGCTCTCCCCAATTGTCCCTTCCATCCCTCACCATAATTCCTGCCCTCGAACGGCGCCTCTCCTGGAGTCGCACTTTCCATAACAACGCTCCTGGCAAACGCCGCAACAATCACAACAAAATACGCCCTCACGACCCATAGGATGGCAATAATGAGGACACATGTAGGGCTCTCAGGCTGAAGCATCCCAGCGCCGAGATAAGGCTGCTGCGCGGCTCCATCAATATTCATGCCAACGGCGACAGCCTCCTGGCCGCTCTGGACAACCTCAACATTGGTGACGTTGTAAACTGGAGAGGTGAAGCCGGCGGTATCATCGATCGTCTTGGCAGCTGAGCTGAGCGGGTGCTTGGCGGAGAGGACAAGGAACCAGGATATACCGAACACAACGGTGTAGAGCGCGTTGATGAGAGAGTCCAGGAGGTAAAGATAGGCGAAGCTGAGTGCCGCCAGAGGGTCACGGTGATGTAGTTTTGGTGTTATGAAAACAAGAAGAACGGCGAGGATTATAGAGTAAATGTACATGGAGAGTTGGAGTCCGGAGATGGCGGCGCCTGGAGAGAAGGGGTAATAGTAAGTAAGGGAGTGGGGGACCTGGGGGGTGAACAGCGTTTAGGACCCACCAGTGAATATGGCAAGAATTCCATAGAGTCCTGAGACCTTGTTCAGTAAGGCGCTCATCAGGATCAGCTCAGCGCCATTCTGGAGGTCAAAAAGACCGAGAAAATGCTAATGCAAGATAATGTTAACATTGTGGCGTGATAGGCCCAACGGCCTTGAGGGAACACATACTGTCGGGCGGGGCATCCGCAGAAAGCGGAGTGAGAAAGTCATGATTAATGAGTGTGTATCTGCAGCAGCTGGCTATGTGATATTATAGTTATAGTATCGAGGGTTGTTGACGTTTTTATAGGTCTGTATGTACCTGATAGGCACGGACGATGGATGTGGTTGCGTTGTTGCAAGAAACAGGGAAGGGAAGGAAGGCTTGATCTATGTATTCTATAGGTAAGCAATAAGCTCCCTTTCTCTCTTCATCCCTCCTTTACTCCGCCCAGACCGGGAAGACGCATTCCGATTTCCGATTCCAGGGATTTTTAACCTCCGACGTGGGACAACCCACTGCTTGGAAGGGAAGATCACCATACGAGTTGAGAAATATATCCCGGCGCGCTTGTTGCCGGGCTTTAAATTTCTTGGAATTAGGTTTTCTTTGATATGGAGATAGATATTTAGATGGTCCAAAGTAGAGTCTCCTTTCTTCAGAGACCATACATATACACATACATAGATTATGTAGTTATCCTTCGCTCTGTTCCTTCTCTCCCTTCCTCTATCTGCAGGAGCCCTTATCTAGGAACATTCCATCATCATCACCATTCATGACATGTCGCGTGCCCTGTCAATTAGTCAACCCACTGACGCTGAGGCCCGTGTGAAATACCTCACTTGCTTACTTTATAGATATGCTAATAACTAAATTATAAAAGCAGATACTAACAGCCAACAGCTAATAGTAGACAAGCTAGACAGACCAGCGGTGGTAAAGCAATTGAATTAAAAACTTAAAACAAAAAGGAGCCACAATTGTCTATGTAACTAGTTAGAGCCTTCTACAATCTATCCCCATCAACTTTAACGCCTCCCCTCCGGTACAAAACGATAACGATAGTTTAAAACCTCCCTGAGTTTGCAAGTCGACAAACAACAAAAAAAAATGAAAGAAAAAAAATAAAAATAGGGATAATTGTGTTGGTGCCTTTCTTCTTTCTATGCCATTAATACCTACCTGCCTGCGGGCCCCTTACTTCCCTAGTTTGCTGGCAGAGCAGAGAGCGAGAGCCTCTCTGAAAGGAAAAAGAAAAAGAAAAAGAAAACTAAAGAACCCCAAACCAAACCAAACCAAACCCTACATGTCCATAAACACCGCCACCAGCACCCCATCTCCCTTCCTGATCAACACCTTACTACACCACTTTATCAGCACTCATTCAATCTTTCCACTCGGTTCTCTCCGCCGAGCAATTGAACGTAACATACCTATCCTTATACACCACGGCGCCCACTCCCTCCGCATCCAGCCCACCACGCGACGCAACCGCTAAATATGTCGCGTCGTCCTCAGTCGCCTTTCCGGAGGCTGCAAACTGTGATCAGTAACACAGTCGTCTAAGGGGGGGATATGGCCCATAAGATTCGTACCACCGAGGCAGATGCCAGTTGAAGCTTCGATAAGGAGAGCGCCATTGACGTTTGGGGTATCCATGCTATTTTGCCCGCGTCAGCACCTTGAGAGACGTGGGATAGGGCCCGGAGGGAGGAGAGAGAGAGCTACACTTGGTTGAGCCAACGGGAGATGGCTGTGGGGTCCATGGCCAGGAACTGAGGTAGGGACGTTATGGTGGGCTAAGGGGGGGGGGGTTGTGATCCGGGGATAGGTAGTGTAATAAGCTGTTTAACTGTGGGTCCTAACTGCGAAAGTCGGAGTAGCAATTCGTGGGTTTGTAGATGTAGAGCAGGTAGGTGCTTCTCTGTAAATGTAGGAATCGGACAAGTGAGTCGCGCGTGGGTACTATCTTAAGTAGCAGCTCCTAGCCGGTTTTAAGTTCAGCTGGTACGTTATTATTATTAAGGGCCCGGATACTCAAGTTGCTCGTTCCTGGTTGGGGGAGTCGAGGTCAAGAACAAGCAAGGAGCACCCCCGACAACAAGACTCGAGGGTGGAAGGGAAAAAAAAATGAAACATCGAATTTAAAGAAAAGCTCTCTACACATATCAATCCCATACATATCCCTTCTACCTTCTATCCCAGGACCAGGGCTTCTTCAATCGAAGCTCAAAGAAAGAAAAGAAAAAAAGTTCTAGATGGCAGCTAGCTGTCGGACGTGTTCAAACAGCCCACCCACACACACAATTGTTATTATAATTTTTTTTATCATATCGGCGGGCCCCCAGCTAGCAGCAGCTGCTGCTGCAGACTACATAACCCAAGTAACAACAACTACATGTAGGTACATACTTGTTTGCCTCTTTCTCATAGTATTTTTTTTTACCAGACGCGTGCAGATACTGTTCTAGTGATAAACGTCACTGCGCATACTGATAAGTGGACATTGACCTCGTGTCTGTTTGCATTGCATTGTGCATCTCTACAATGTATGTATTTCTGCTTAAATAGAGCAGAGCACATAATGATAGAGTCCCATCAATGGCTACATCTCCAATATCGAACCGGCTGGTGTTTGGTTGGCCACGCAGAAGGGTCCAACTATCAATCGTTGAAATTCTGAAACCAATTGCTTTACCTTATGCATGCGGAGATTAATCCCCACATGTGAAAAGTGCGAGTGTGAGTGAGGAAAAAACGCCCAATTTCAATGACTACCTTCTGCATGCATGCAGTCAGTTCAATTGAGCCTCAATTCAATCCCTTGGCAGATGTATCCATTCATATCATCGCTTGAACCTCAAGCTCGAAAAAAAAACATTCGAACACCTACTACCTAAGCAGTAAACATGCCACGGAAACTTCCCTGGGCGATAACAATTTCAAAACCCCCGGCCTCCTCTCCGAACTCACCTCCATCCAAACGCCGAAGAATCTCCGCATCCACAACACCCTCCTCAGTGCCAGCTAAACCAAAGCTTGCTTTCACGCCAGCTACTGATGGGGATGGAGACAGGGATGTAGACCTCTCTAAGCCCGTGTACATGCTACCCAGCGACGAGCGATACATCATGGTCGAGGACGAATTCCTCTCAATCGCTCAGACATACACTCGCTCACTCCACCGCGCGGAGTATGAGCGCCTGCAGCGCCTCGCCAAGAAGACACACGCACGACGCATCACAGAGATTCAGCGCCCAGTTGCAGGCGTGCAGAGGATGAGTAAGGCCGCGGTGCTTAAGAAGCAGGAGAGCGATGATGAGGAAGACGCTGTGGTCCACAGTGTTTGGGGGAAGAGTAGTCTTGGCTTACTCATGTGCAGGCCGAAGGATGAGGAGAGAGACTTATCCGTTGGTTGGAGGGTGGGTGCTAAGATAAAGCCGGGGGTAAGGGGGCCCAGGGCGGTTAAGAGGGAACCTCTGGCGAGGCCGGGGGTCAAGGGGGTTGGGCCAGCGGTTAAGAGGGAGCCCGCGGGGAGCCTACAGCTAGCAAAGGAGCCCATGTCCCCTCTACAGGAGTCCTGCACTCTTACTGCGTCTGAAGAGAGTTCGGGTGATGACGATGATCTCGACGCCCCGGTCATCCGCAAAAATCAGACACAATCCCATGGCCAGGCACAGGCCGAAGCACAGTTCCAGGCCCCATCTAGCTCCCTCCCATCCCCTATCCCTTCGTTCGCCTCCACTCTAACTCCCTATTCCCCATCCCTTTCCCCCATGCCATCATTCTCGCAGCCACAGTCCTCACAGCCAGAACCCTACAATCGCCCGTCGCAAATCAAGAGGGAGATACCCGACCTCGACTTTGACCTCGAAGCGCTAGCTCAGAGGAGTGCGGCATACAGAAGCCGGGCTATAGCAAAGAGACAGGCAGAGGGCCTGGCCCAGAAGGGGTAGGCTTATTCATTGATCATATTGTGATACGGAGCTTCCCCTTCCGGCTTGTCTTTTTATAGGATGGAGTTCCTAAAGGTGTTGGTAGACTCTGGGGAATTGGGAGTTTTTTTTTTTTTTTTTTTTAGCTATCTTTAGTTAGGCGTTTTTAGCATAGGTGAAATCGATACATGAGGTCTAAATAGAATTTTGTGACGAGTGACGGGCTGTGAAGCGAGGTTTTTCAATTATTGTCTACAACCTACAAAGCGAAGACAACAGTAAATATGGGTGTTGAATAGTATTGTGTCCCCCACCACTGCTACAATATTCACCAAATTAGTGGTATCTCCTGTTGAAACTTGCGGACCCCCTACTTTCCTTATTTGGGAGGTCTATGAAGTGGCTCAGTAACTCTACCTCTGTGGATAGTCTATAGCCACTACCTATATCTCCTAAGAGCGGAAGGCGGGGAATCTGTATGTCTCACCAACCCAGGAGATAGAGATAGAGAGTCTTTTCTTCGCTACGTCTTCTTTACCGCTCGTTTCGTACGACCCTTTAGTGATATATATCCTAAGCAATCCGGCCACAAACTATCACTCGGATCTAGCCAGCCACACACTGATTGTTTCTTATTTATACTCGAATACACTGGTAATTACTTTAATTAGGCAGTGGTAGTCCAAATGGTAAAAAATTATAGTGACAAGAGAATTAAGAGAGTTTGAGAGCACATACTTAAGACCTAGGTGAAGATAAAATCCGATATTGTGGCGAGGAGCAAGCTTCGCAGCTAGGTCAACGCACTGATTCTTGCAATTCTGCGAGTCGAATTTTTTGTGCGAAGAACATGTAAAAAAAAAGAGGATTTGGTTGGCTCCTGTCTTACCCATTGTTTTGAATGGAGGACAGTTGGCTGCACCGAGTGAGAAACTATGATTGATATGCCCTCTCCACACTGCCAGGAACAGGAGTAGCCAGGTTAGGTCATGTTTGCTGCTGTGGAAAACCGGAACATTTGAGCTGTGTACACTTTGGGCGACTGATAGATGTACATACTCATAACTTATCACTCGGTAAAAGAGCATCTGCTTTGTTTCTATTTTGACTCATTAAGTTGATGGGAGGGCGAAAGAAGAGGAAGGGGTATTAGAGCTACATGTAGATATAATTTGTATTGATGAGGGGTCTAGTAACGCTAGGGTACTATGAGAGGAATCGGATTGCTTAAGTACATGTATTTACATTGGAGAGCCGCTATAATATGTAAGTGGTCATTACATTAATCCCTGGAAAACGGCACGAAACAGCATACGACTGAGGGCAGGCTACATTCGGCTCGTATTAGCCCTAAGTTAGGGCTAGGGCTTTGTCTACATGTGCATGTACATAAGATGCGTGTGCCTCCTCTTTTTTCTTTTCTTCCTTCCTCTTCCTCCTCCTTCTTTCCCCATCACTCCTAGTACTATCATCAACACCGGATGGGTCAATGAAAGTCCGTTCATCAGGTGTTTTTATCTCGTCCATCACTAGTATTTAGGTTACAAGAATGGTTTTAACTTCTTGGTTCTAATATTCTTTCGTCTCTATGAATAGTTAGCGGTCTATCAGTGTAAGTGTGTCTCCTTCCAAACATCTCGTTCCATCGATGCATTTCAAGCCCTTATTGTTTTCTCTGCGACAACCATCCAGCCATGGGTTGTTCTATCGATTCTGGGGCCTGCTAACTGTAACAGATCGGGTTTAAATAAACATGTAGGGTGCAGATCTTTCTTGAAGATATTTTTGGATAATGAACGAGGAACAAGGGGGTAAAGATACTTATCCACTTTACACTCTATTGATTAGGTAAGTGTCTTAAAAATCATTATAATTTGATTTTGAAAGCCTTCAACCACTAACAAGTACCAGAGCTATCCTTTTTTTCTTGATTTTTGGTCCCACCCAACATGAAGCATTTTTTCACTTCCGCCCTTTTTGATCAGATAGGGCGGTTTCAACGTTCGAATTTAAATTCGAATTAAAATAACCCTACCTGAACTAGAGAAGGGAGCGTGAGATTTGCTAATTGTCCCATATTCTTAGCTTATTTTTACCCTTATTTAGACGACAATCGAGATACCCTGCCTGAGCTAGAAAAGGGTACAATGGAATTTTTCCATTCTTCCTGCAGCCTGGGCATATGCCCCTGTTCATGGTAAGTTTCTCACTTTCGTTCTCTTGACTAGGTAGGGCAGTTTCAACGCGCGAACTTAAGTTTGCATTGGAATTCCCTACCTAGACCAGAAAAGGAAGCGTGGGAAACTTGATTCGTTGTCATTACAGCTTTTATGCATGCCCCGTTACCCATTACTTGTTTTTCGCATCCGTTCTCTTGATCATGTAGGGCGGTTTCAACGTGCAAACTTAGGTTTACATTGGAATTCCCTACCTAAACTAGAGGAAGGGAGTGTGATGAACCCAGCCGTTTATCCGACCTTTTTTCCTCCCTCCTTTTTTCGTGTTGGACTTAATTCGACTAGAATAATTCAGCTAGAATAATTCAGCTAGAATAATTCAACTAAAACTACTGATATCATGAGACAGAAGAAAGGAGTGGAAGGATGGAGGGGATGAGGGGAGGCGTAGCCCCCAATAGCAGCTGTAATACAGGTCCGGGAGGACTTGATATCCATACCTCAAGGTAGAATACCTACAACTCGCGGTCGTGAGGTGCTACCATAGTATTCAGGTACAGCGAAGATTATTTTAGGCCAAAAACGAAACTTAACTAGACATGTGTTAGGAACCTGAGGTATAAAAATACTCTGAAGAGTATCACGGCCCCATAAGTCACATTAAATGAGTCAATCAATCAGTCTTACAAGTCACAAGTGGTCACTCGCCCAACATGAACACTTGTGCCGCGGGAAACATTCGGCGAAGCTAGTACTGATTAGGGTCAATGTACCCGACAGAATGCCGTAAATGTTTGTAGGCTTCAGAAGACTCTTCCCCCCCCCTCTCTCTCCTTCTCTCTCCCTCTCCCTCTCCCTCTCCCTCTTTCTCTCTCTCTTCCCCCTCATCGATCTGGGGTAGAGTTTTCATACCTCATGTGGGAAATAGTAACACTCCAAATCCCTGCTCAACGCCAAGCAGCCAATGATTTTCCGGGCAACAAAATTCAGCCTACCAAAGTGCGGAAACTAGGGGAATATCTAGAGATAGAAGTTGGAGAAAATAAAAATAGAGGGTCTATTTCAATAAAAGCCCTTATCTTGATCTTTTAGGCCGTCACAGATCGAGATTGTAAAGAACGCACAGCACCATGCACGGTGGGGTGAGAGTAATGGCAACGGCAGCAGTCATTATTAGACCTTGAATCGGCCAGGAAACAGCGGTCAACGACGAACTAGTACTAATATAACTGTCAGTAAAAGATCATCATGGTATGTAGACTCCTAGATCGAAATGGTAGAAACATCAAAATAGGTGGGCTTCTCTGCTAAAACCCTTCACAGCCGTTCCAAAAGAAAGTCAAATCCAATGCCTACTTCTCGCGGTACCAGACAAAATACCGCCGCAGACAGCAAGGAAAAACCGACTACTACGCCCGAAAGCGCCTGATCACCCAGGCAAAGAACAAGTACAATGCCCCAAAATACCGGCTAGTTGTACGCTTCTCCAACCGCGATGTATGTCCCCCTTCTCATATCTGGTACAACTCACTCCATTCCCAGCTTCGTTCCCGTGTAGCTTGTCTGCACAGGAGCGATAAAAATTAGAAAAAAAAAAAGATCCAGGAAAGCCCGGTACCTCAATCATTCGCAGAAATTCTAGAATACAGTCAGCAGAAATGCTCAATTCTACGAACGAAGCTTTATGCAAAGATTCACTGTGAATGGAGGTGGGCTAACCGTAACTCTGCCCCTGGCCTCTCTTTCCTAACCCAGATAATCTGTCAAATCGTCTCCGCCACCATCCTCGGCGACGTCGTCCTTTCCTCCGCCTATAGCCATGAGCTGAAGCGCTACGGCATCAAACACGGCCTCACAAACTGGGGTGCCGCTTACGCCACAGGCCTCCTCCTCGCACGCCGCACCCTCGTCAAGCTCGGCCTCGACGAAACCTTTGAGGGCGTCACTGAGGTCGATGGCGAGTACAAGCTCACGGAAGAGTGCGAGCACGACGGGGAGACTAGACGCCCGTTTAAGGCGCACTTGGACGTCGGCTTGCATAGGACCTCGACTGGCGCGAGAATCTTTGGCGCTATGAAGGGTGCTAGTGATGGCGGCTTGTATATTCCGCATAGCGAGAGTAGGTTCCCGGGTTTCGATATCGAGACTAAGGAGCTGGATGCCGAGCTATTGAGGAAGTGAGTTTGCCCCGCCCCCGCCCCGCCGCTAGCGCTCCCGCAACTGTGGCCGCGGCATTGGAGGATTATGACGCTAACGCGGCAGTAGGTACATATTCTCCGGCCATGTCGCGGAGTATATGGAGACCCTCGCCGACGATGACGAAGAGCGCTACAAATCGCAGTTCGGCAAATACATCGAGAGCGAGATTGAAGGTTTGTTCTTTCCCGTCACTGATTCCTCTTCTTCTAATGCACTACATACACTGACATAGAAAACAGCCGACGGCCTCGAAGAGGTTTACGAGAACGCACACGAAAAAATCCGCGCCGACCCAAACCTGGCTGACCCAGAACGTGACACTAAGGGCAAAGAGCACTGGAAATCCGAGAGCGAGAAGTTCAGACTTAAGAAGAAGAGCCGTGAACAGAGGCGTGACGCTGTTAAGGCAAAGATCGCAGAGGCAAAGTCTGCTGCTTAGGTTTACATAGTTCACTTGCTGTAACTACTCTCTTTCTCTTTAGGGACCATCAGTTAAACGTCGTTTGGGATTTGGGTCCGAATCACATGTGCCTCCGTGATAAATGTGGAACGACTCCGACTATCTGAGCTATGGTGTTGGACGACAAGTCATAAAAATTGATTATCTGTGGTACAAGAAAGATCTAAATGATACTTTTCAACCTAAATTATCACTCCTTCTTAGTCCTGCTTTTGGTACACACACCCCGGACATATACAGTCGTCATCAAGATATCAAATATTGAAAGTATAAAAAAAGCTTATCCATGGCTCGAAGTCAAAAAAGTAAAAGAAAAAGGAAATAAAAACAGATGCAACACAGCTATAATAAGTTCTAAGAAATGCACGATAGAAAATACACTACAAGTCACTAATCTACTCCTCGTCGGCGTCTTCCTCAGCAACCTATTAATCCAATTAGCATCAAATTCCATCACAACTAGGTAAAGTTAGAAACTTACATCGTCGTGGAACGTCTTTCCCTCTGTAGTAGGCTTAATCACCCCAATCCTAATGCAGAAATCACCAAACCTCTCGCCATCCTCCTTCTCCAAAGCATAACGCTTGAACAGAGGCTTTAGGATCTCTAGGATCTCTTCCTCCTTGATAGAGCTTCTGTAGAGCTTGTTGAGTCTCTGTCCATGGTAACCACCACCAAGATACATGTTGTACGCTCCGTAGGCCTTTCCAACGAAGGCAACCTCGGCCAGCCATGGTCGGGCGCAGCCGTTGGGGCAGCCAGTCATTCTCATGACGATCGAGTCGTGGCGAAGACCTGCCTCCTCAAGAACGCCCTCAAGCTTGCCGATAAGGACAGGCAGGTATCTCTCACTTTCCGCCATAGCAAGACCACAGGTGGGGAAAGCAACGCAGGCAGACGAAGACAGCCTTAATCCGGAGAACTGGTAGTTGTCGAGCTTGTACTTGGCCATAAGGTCTTTCATCGCTGACAAGTCGGCATCATCGACGTTGCTAAGGATGAGGTGCTGGTTACCAGTAAGGCGGAATTCACCCTTGTGGACCTTTGCAATCTCGCGGAGACCAGTCTTCATGGGGAACTCGGGGGTGTCCTCGATACGTCCATTCTCAATAAAGAAGGTGAAGTGGTTCTTGCCGGTCTCGTCCTTCTGCCACCCGAAGATGTCAACGTTGGACTCAAAGTGGAAGGGCCTGGCCTCCGCAAACTTCCAGCCGAGAAGCTCCTCAACCTTGCTGCGGTAGACATCGACACCCATGTCATCGACAGTGTACTTTAGACGGGCATGCTTGCGGTTCTTGCGGTCACCGTGATCACGCTGGACCAACATGATCTTCTCGCAAACGAGGTGGATACGCTCGATGTCGGCGAAACCAAGCATACTACCGGTTCGGGGGTATGTCTTCTTGTTGTTGTGGGTGACACCCATACCACCACCAATCAGGACGTTATAACCAGCAAGCTTGCCGTCAGCGCCCTTGATGGCGATCAAACCGATATCGTGTGCGTAGACATCGGTGTCGTTGTTTGGAGGAACGGCAATGGTGATCTTGAACTTTCTGGGTAGGTAGGTTGGGCCGTACAAAGGCTCGTGGTCAACAATGGCATCACCGGCAACCTGGACCTTCTTATCATTCTCATCCTGGAGCCAGATCTCGTGGTAGGCGGTTGTGGCGGGGAGGAGGTGGTCGCTGATGCGCTGGGCTGAAGCCTGGACCTCGTTGTGGAGGGCGGTGTTTGTGGGGAGAGAACTGCACATAACGTTACGGTTGACATCTCCACAGGCGGCGAGGGTGGTCATGAGGGCTTTATTGATGTCCTGCATGGAAGCCCTCAAATTTCTCTTAAGAATACCATGGAACTGCTTGATGTTAGCAATTGGGATGGCAAGAATTTTGGTAGTATTTTTGGCTACAAACCTGGAACGTCTGTCTGGTAGTTAGCTTCATAGTGGTGTTACCCCACGCGTTGCTGATATCATCCATCTGAATCCACTGCTTAGGAGTTGAGATACCACCAGCCAGTCTGCATCGGATCATGAAAGAGTATGCAGGCTCCAGTCCCTGGGCCTTGCGCTCATCTCTTAAATCCCTATCATCCTGCATGTAAGTACCGTGGAACTTAGTGAGCTGCTGGTCGCTGGCAGAAATCTGGCCAGTGCTCTCGTCCTTCAGACCCTCTGCGATGGTACCACGGAGGAAGTTTGAGGCAATCTTAATGTCCTCGTTGGTAATTGGGGCAGGCTCATCCGGGAGTCCGTCAACTTTGTCAACACCAAGAGCAGTCCATATCTTAGGCTCCCATTCTGAGTATGCAGTCTGATAACCATCAGGGTCCTGGTCGTTACCAAGACCAATATCAGCAAGCTTCTTGGCTCCAAGGTCGGCAATCCTCTTGTCAAGGTCCTTCCCGGGCTTGTTGTAGTAGTGCTTGTCCTCCTTGCGAGGCCAGTAATGGCTATCACCAAGAGCAAAAACAGAGTAGTTGACACCAGCCAAGTCCAAGTCGGTAGAGTTCTTCACGGCAATCCAGAAAGCATGGCCATTCTGGGGGAATTCACCCTGACCGGCGGTGGAAGTGATGAAAACAACGTTTTCCTCGTTGGAAAGATCTTCAAGAGGGTATTCCTCCATGGACATAGCCAAGGTTTTGAGGCCCCTAGCCTTACCACGTCTCGCCAATCTCTTAGCAAGATTCTCTGCGTTACCACCATCAGATGCGAAAAGGACGGTCAATGGGGGTCCAGATAGTCCCTCAAGGAGCTTGTTGTAGGCGTCCTTAGCCTTACGCTTCTGTTGGTGCCTGACCTCAGTTCCGTAGGAGCTAGCAACGTTGGCAGCAAACTGGGGATTCCTCTTGGCAAGCTGAGACAAGTGGTTGTCACGCTTCAAAAATTCCTTCAGCTCGTTCTTGATCCTCTCAGAGTCAAGGTTGAAGTTAACACTACCCTTTTCTTCACCATTAGGATCCCAACGGTACAATGGCCAGTATCCAAGGTCGACAGCTTTCTTGGTCTCCTGCAAAACTGTGAGAGCCGAGTCATCCTCTTTATTGTAGGGAAGGTATGCAACAACAACCGAGGGCCCTTCGAACTTGTCGGCATCAATCATGGCGTGTAATACCTGAGTGTAAGAGCTGTAGACGGCGACGGAAGCAACATATGAGTTTCCAAAGTTCATAGCGTACAGACCAATGTCCTTCTTTCTCCGTGAGGAATCGGCAGCAGCGTGCTCTGAATATGGCTGTGAGTCAATAACAAGCATGTTGATGTTGATACCAGAAGCAATGACATGGTGAACACCGGAGTTACCAAGATCATAGGCCCAGGCATCAGATCCTACGAGCCAGTGCGACTGCTTGTAGAAGAGAGCCTTATCAGCCAGAAGTTCAAGAGCAACTTTAGAGCCGTCGGCCTCCAACTTCTCAACAATGTCATCTGCTAGGCTAGCACTCTTCTCCGGGTCCTCTGCAACCAGAAGCCACTTTGAAAGAGCTTCACCAGGAGCAGCGGTAGAGAATTCGCTAGTCTTGGCTAACTCTTCGACCCTCTTAACGAAAGCCTGGCGTTTCTCAATTCTGGCCAAAAGAGAACCGTAACCGTATTCGGGGCTAGCGGCGATGGTTGCTGAGATTCCAGCGTGGGGTTTGTCGAGAGAGTTGGCAACGTGCAATCGCTTGCCAAACAACTGATCAAGAATCTTCATGTATGCTGTCTCAACAGCCGGCTGCTCAACTTTAGACTCCGCGAACTCAGGACCCTCTGCTAAGCCGACAAACAAGTTCTGCACTGGGGCCTCCGCCTTCAAGTTCTGAACAATCCCGCGTACTGCCTGGTTAACAGTCTCCGAGTTAATGAAGCCCAACTGGTGTCCAACGACAACAGGGGCGCCTTTAGCAGCCGGTCCAGCGCGGAGACATGTAAGCAGGTCTAGGAACAGAGGGCCCCATCGGGTGGTCTTCTTCTTGATCTGTTCCAAAACCGCAATTTTGTTAATTGACTTAGGGAGGCTGTCTGCTAATCTGGTACCGAACCATGGGCGGTAGAGTCTTGAGAAAATCACGCCAACCCGCGAGTAATCCTCCTCGGATGACAATGCCTCAATCGTGGACTGGAAAAGCTTGGTGGTTGAGCCGAAAACAAAAAGTGCAATGTTCGCGTTCTTGGGGCCTTGGTACTCGAAGACGTTGTATGAACGGCCAGTGATCTGGTTGATGATCTCAAAGATGCCCGAAACGTGCTTGTAGATGTCGTCGGAGGTGACAGCACGGGAGCTAATTACCTCCTCCAGAGATAATGCTGAAAGAGAAGGCTCTGTGCTCTTGTCCCCGATGGTGCTTGTGCCATTGCTGTTTGCGGTAGTAGAGATTTCGCTCGCAGGGCTGGCGATACCACTGACAACGGTGCTTGCGCCATTAGACGCTACTGGGGGCTTTGTCTGTTTTGTCTGTGCTACTACGCCATCATCTGCATACAAGCTGCTTGAGTCAATTGATTGAGACTGGAAAGTTCTTGCAGCAGTCTTGTCCAAAACCTTGTCCATCAGAGCCTGGTCTTCAATCGCAATTGGTTTGTCCGCTCCTGAAGAGGCAAAAAAATGAACAACTGCCTTTCCAGTCTTAATCGCAAGGGCATGAGCTGTTACGGCCATGTCCTGAGCCTCCTGGATTGACTCTGACTGGAGGAGGACTAATCCCGTCTGTCTAATTGCTGTGATACTGGAGTAGTCCGGGAATTCCGCCGGCTGCATTGAAACATGAAGAGCGACGGGGTAATTGATTAATTTGTATAGGTGAGGTATTGAGGAAAGCAAGATATCTGAAGTTGTTGTAACAGAGACGAGCTTGCCTGACCGAATGGGCTGGAATACTGAGAGCAAAGGGTCCGCATTTTGACGGATGATGTGGACCTCCGGGGCTGGCGCCAGAGCTCCCTTTGCTCCAGTTGAAGCAAGAGTCTCAAGCTGGGAGGAATATGCTGAAGCAGCCCCTAGGGATGACTGAACAGAAACAACAACATCACTAGAGAGGTATGCGATTCTTGCGACTGCAATTATGGTCGTAATGTTAGCAATCAACGATCATTGATCCAATGTAGCAAGACTACCGTGAAGGATTGTTTGCGATAAAAAAAGTTAACACGACGTACCTGCCTCCTCCGGAGTGTTCAAGGTTCCAACCGAAGCCATTTTCGAGGATAATACACAAGATACAAACTCGAAAACGGTGGACTTCCTACGAAGAAGAAGAGGATGAAGAATAAAAAAGCGTGCACCGCCTACACTTTATTTTTGTGTGCACCTCTGACCGAAATAGGTGGGGGAAGGGAATCATTCAGTTTATCTAAGCTGTGATTGGCTGATGGCGCCAAGCGATGGCGTGATAGGCAAATTTTCTGGGGTTGTGTTAAAGCTTTGTTAACTACATGTATTACCGTAACCCGATCCAATTGCCTTTTCTTTTTTTTTTTTTTTTCACAGGGATCCTATTTTATGCTCATCACAATAAGACGAATTGCGTGAGTACCCAGCTCATGTAATTCGATTTTGTGGCATACAAAAATGCTTCTTGTACTCCATGTACCAGGATTATTACATGATGTAGTAAAAGGGGAGCATAAGGTTCGCGCCACAAAATAGCCAGCTCCGGTATAAAGAACCCCCGAAAGTGAGTTTTAACGGTTGAATTCATCCCTACATGCCTACATGTACACAGGTACATGTACTTATGTACTTAGCACTATTGATCCAGGGTTAGGGTTTATCCATATAGACGTTGGTTATCCACCTGCAGGTCTACATTGTAGGTAGAGTCGGTACAGCGTGCTTACCCCCACCTACAGGCTACGAGCAACGTCGTACCTACCATTCTGTTACGTACCGACTGTGTAGGATTTCAAACCGTCCGAAATACCCGCGAGCGTCCAGACCCTGGAGTCTCGTAATCAACAAAAAGTAGAGTTCTACATAGACCACATCACACATGAGGTGATGACGGGAAGCGCATGAGTTCCCGCGTCGGAACCCAAGCATTTAGCGAATGTTTCACAACCAAGGGAAGGATGTTTGACGACATGTACATGTAGGTACACACTGCTTGGGTTGCACCCACTAGCTTAGCATGATACCCGGTTTTGTAGAACCACTGGTGGTGACACTGCTATGAGTACTGAAGTTTGGTGCCGCAATCTACCCCTAGGTAGCGTAGAATTCATAATGTGAAGCTTACCCGGCAAACAATTGACCTAGAACTCAAACATACACGTAGCTCGCACTCACAATCACACTTCCGATCATGCTGGTACTTCGATCGTGTCTAATTGCGTGTAGTATCTCAACCCTATGGAAAACAACCAACGCTACCTCCACTATTGGGCCATCAAAAGCTTGCCGCTTTGTGAGCGGGAGGAGACCTTTACCGAGTGATATATCATGAGGGTGGTAATCGCTATACACTTTTCTTGCGATGTGGGGCCAAGCCTCGACGACCCTCACCTATTGATATATTTCTTGGTCAGAATATTCATCATACACCACGCAAAACACACCAAACATGGCCACTTCCAACACTCTAGGTTGTGCGAAACGTACCATATATGAAGTGCTATACTAAGTACCTAAGGACCCAGGACCTGGAACCTCTGCCTTGGGCTTCAGTAATCTTTCGCTTTGGATGACGCAAGTACGGGCGCTTATAGTGTTAACCAACATGGAAAGATAGACATGTAATTAACCCTACGGCGAATAGTAAGCTGTCAGTAGGGGACGGGCACGAGACTACTTGTAACTAACAGTCACTATGATTAATCATGCACACATGCACACACATCAATTTCTGCATAAATTCCGGCGCGGCCGTCAGCGAGCTTTGATCCTATACATGAAGATATTTGTAGCTCACGGCTTGCGTTTAGAGGATGATCAAACCAACATTTTTCTGGTCTAAGACCTCGTTTTGACTGCAACTTTATTGACATAGCTCTGCCGACGGTAATTGGCAGCGCTCTGCTGTTACAATATCTGGTAAAAATTGATATCATGATTAGTAGGTCCAAGGGAAACTAACAAGAGAACACAAAATAATTATGCAGCGGCCGTGGTATTTTATTGGCACATATACTACTCTATCACGGTAGTATCACGGGCTTTTACAGCATCTCTGGTAGCATGTAACGTTCTCACTGGGTTCGTCGCCAGCCCTCCTCCAGCGGACAACAAGCTGTCTGTAGGGGGTGAGCATGAGACTACATGTACTATCACAGTTCCGCATCCTACATACTGTCGCCAACTATACCGTAGTTTTCCGTGCTCTATCCCAAATTTGACAAGAGTCATCTTCTGTTCTATGTAGTACAGCCCCGCTCCTACATAGCCATACCCCCTTTACACCTCTATGGCGCCTCATGGGATAATCAGATGTTGAACCCACTCCTCTTCAGTTAGAGATTCTCTCAGATTTTTCTATAGGTTTGCACCAATTTACAGGCGTGGACTTGCATGTACTTACACATAACCTAAACTAGTGATAGATCATTCGCCCAAAATCGATCAGAGAAATTGCGCTTCAAGCCCGGAACAATACTAAAGCACCACATTTCGTGGCCATCGAGTCAATGGCGAACTCCTAAGGCCAATGGCAAATATTGATCCAGAGCGAGTGCGGAATAATTAGCTAATCATAGTTGTATTAAATAACCAGCTAAGGTAAAGGAGCTTGCGCAATGTCTGTTTAGAATTGGCTCTTCTTTTGTTTTTCTCCTTAGACCCTCGGAACCACAACGATCTCGAACATTTCAGTAGTTCCAAAGCTTTTAGCACTTCGAAGTATAAATGCTCACTCTGTAAGAGTTAATATTTCCGCATTCCCACTAAATCATACAGCTTGGTTGGCGTTAGTCAGCAGCATTAAGAGGTAAAAAGATAACTACTCGCGTACGCGAGATATAGGCTGTTATTTCTCGAGAGTTCTAGAGTTTGTAGTCAATTACGATACTATAGGCAGTCAAGACTATCTCAAATTGATTTGGGCCTAGGGGGCTTCCTTAAGTTCACGGCTCAGTGGCAATCCTAGCTGATGGCGCCTTGGACCAGAGACACCCACGGATTCATGTGCAGGGCTCAAACCTGCATAAATTCCCGGAGATAGCGCCGCCACACTACCCAAACATACTACCCAAACTGGGCCAAACATACTAAACTCATCCACCCACTTCACCTCGGCGTGGCTGACGAGCCAGATCGTCTCGATATCTCTTTCCTCGAGGACTAGACTCGAGACCCAAGTATCCAATAAGACAAGCTGGCTCAAGCCTTAGTTAGCGCTCATACCGAGGCAGATTGAACCATTTAGGGCTCAAGGATGCTACACAGGTACTTACCACGTTCATTTTTACTCTTTTCGTTTATTCTTTTCGTATAGTAAATAAAAACCAAAGTTCTAAAGGCTACGTAGACCTAAAAATATAATTATTTAAATATTTTGAGCTTGCCTTAAGAGCTTTACAAGCACGAGTTCAAATTCCATGAGACAGGTTAGCTCGAGCTATGGTCAAGGCTCATCCCAAACGAGCCCGTCAAACCACACTACTTACCCATCTCCGAGACCATGGGGCAAAGAATGGTTTAGAGGCCTCAATTCGATCACGGTAAAAAGTCATCGCGCAGAAGTCGAAGAGATGTGAGGGGCAACGATCTAAAGATTAGGGATCTTGGGAGGTGGGTGAGCGGGGATAGGTGGCCGTGGATGATCTGAATATATTTGATACCTCGGTGGCGCAAAAACTTAAAGATAAAAGGAGCTGTCCTTCATCGTTAATACTCACATTTGCCAGATTTTCCAAAAGAAACTAGCATGCGATTTTATCGAATCTTCTCCTGCTTAGCCCTCATTGCAGGTGCTATAGCAGACAGGTCCCCATATCCGCCGGGATCGGGGCCTCTGGATACTACAGACCATCAAAAAGCCACAACTGAGAGATCAGACAATAAATTTACTCTCGATCGCAGTTCTCCCTTGGTCATCATTGAACAAGATGACTATGACAGTTATGAAACGGAGGACGTTTACCTTTCCCCCAAGCCACTTCTTGTACCTCAAGACAAGTTCCCAAAGCCCTTCTCCGATGGGATTGGGGTGGAAAACATTGAGACTACCGAAGAGACTGGCCCTGAAAGGGGCAATGCCGAGGATATCGATATTGAGGCGATCGATTTTGAGAGATTGTCTCCTGAGTTTTACGGCCCTCCACCCCCTCCACCCCCTCATCCATACTTCCATCACCATGAGTACGAAGAGTTTTACCCTCCGCCTCCTCCTCATTATCCCCCCCCATCCGAGTACGAGGAGTTTCATTATCCCCCCCCATCCGAGTACGAGGAATTTCATGGAACACCCCCTCCATTGCCTCCTTATGGGCTTCCTCCCCCAGAGTTTTATGGGTTACCCCCGCCGCCCGATTTTCATGAAGAACAGCCATATGTCATGGGCCCTCCTCCACCTTTATCTTTGCCTATGGTGATGAGCCCTCCGGTACCTTCTATTCCAAAACAAGCAACAAAATCTAAGGGAGGAAATGTTCACGATAAAAACTCCAACGTAGGAAATAATGTGAAGGAGGCCTCAGCAGTTAACAAGGCCAAAGGAAACAACATTGCCATTCCCGGTCAATCCACGGCTACTAATGATAATGCAAACATTAACCAAGATGTTACAGTAGCAAAGTCTGTCGAGAAAAACCTCAACATCGACGTGAACACTCCCGAAGAGTCTCCCCAGGCTCAAGTCCAAGCCCAGTTCCCTGGTGGACAGGTTGGCCCGCTTCAACAAGGACAGACCTTCTTGCCAGGCGGTGTTATGCCTATTGGTATGACTGATATTGTTTTCCCGGATATCATCATCACGAATGCCAACGACATTAACAACGCCAACGAGAATCAGAATCAGGTCGCCGCAAGCAACGAGAACGCAAATACCAATCCAAATTCTCTCGGCAATGAAAATTCGGCCGCAAGCTTCCAGGAGTTCTCCGAGCAGAACTTCGCTGAAAACAACTTCCATTTTAATGAGGAGAAAAATTTCTTTTATATTAATGCTATTGGTGAGAGTGTCCCGGTGCAGGTTGAGGTTCCCGTTGAGGTTCCCGTAACGAAGGTTATTCCCATTACGGAGACAGTCCAGGTTAGGTTCCTCAATGTGCTTGGTTTGAACCCATTCTAACAATTTACAACTCTCAGATAGGTCGCCGAGGTTGTGACGCCTTGTGTGACATGCCCTCCCCAGACCGAATATATCCCGTATACCCAAGTCGTTTCATACGAAACTGTTGTTGAGCAGATCCAGCTTCCCGGCCAAACTATCATTGAGCAGATACAGCTCCCAGGCCAAACCATCGTTGAGCAGATCCAACTCCCAGGGCAGACGATCATTGAGAAGGTTCAACTCCCCGGAACGACGGTCTACGAACAGCTCCCCGGCCAGACCGTCATTGAACAGATTATCATCCCAGGAGAAACAATCTTTCAGATGGTAGAGGTACCAGTTCCAGTTACCGCTCAAGTCACAAAGACTCTTCCGGCCAAGACTATCATTGAAAAGGAGAGCGTGGTTATCGAGAACGAAATTTTTGTCACCATTCCTGCCAAAACCATCATCCAGCAGGAGAGCGTTGTTATTACGAGTGAAGTGCTTGTTACACAGGCTCCAAAGATAATTCTCGAAGAAGTTTACGTCTCCGAGCAGATCAGGGTCCCATACACTATCACCCAGCAAGAGCAAATCTATGTGTCTGAACAGATCCGAGTTCCTGTCACCGTCACCGAACAGGAGCAGATCTACGTATCCGAGCAGGTTCAGGTTCAGGTCCCCGTAACCATCATCCAGCAGGAACAAATCTATGTTTCTGAGCAGGTCAGAGTTCCTGTAACAATGACTCTTAATGAACAGGTCTATGTCTCTGAGCAGATTATGGTCCCAGTAACGATCACTCAGCAGGAGCAAATCTACGTTTCCGAACAAGTCAGAGTACCAGTTACGATCAAGGAGGAGGAACTCGTCTACATCAGCCAGGAAGTCGAGGTTACAAAGTTCGTCACTGTTGATGGAATCGCCACTCCTGTTCCTACCACGGTTACTGAGGAGGTCATCCTCCCTGCTCAAGTCGTTACCACCTTCCTGCCTGGTGTTCCCACCCCAGTAGTTCAGACTGTCCCTATCACTATCGTAGAGAAGGAACAGATTTATATCTCTGGACAGGTTGCCGTGCCAGTAACTGTCAAAGAGGAGGATATCATATATGTTACTCAGAATGTCATCGTCACCGAATACGTATCAGTCGCTGGTATCGCAACTCCAGTTCTCACGACTGTTACTGAGGAGGTTGTTCTCCCAGCGCAGGTCATCACTACACACCTTCCTGGTGTGGACACCCCCATCGTTCAGACAGTTCAAGTTCCGGTTACTGTATCCGTAGAGGAGTTTGTTTATATTACTAAGGAAAATGTTATTACCGAATTTGTTTCGCAGCCAGGCTTCGCAACCCCAGTTCCCACTACTATCTATGAAGAAATTCGGGTGCCAGCCCAAGTTGTCCAGGAGGTCATTACAACATATCTCCCTGGAGTCAAAACCCCGGTTCTCCAGACTGTGTTTATTACTCAGGACATTGAGTTCCCTGCTGCGCCTCCAGTGACTGTGGTTGTCACTGAAGATAATGTTGTCCAGACCATCGTCTCATCGCCACCAATTGTCATTACTGAAGCTCCTGTATATATCACATTGCCAGCAGAGACGGTTGTTGCTCCCGGAGAAGTCTATACCACTATTGTTTGCGAAGGATGCCCCGTTGTAACCATCACAGCACCTGCGGAAACGTTGGTACAACCCCCAGTGGTTGTCACCCAGCCAGGCCAAGCAGTTACAATTCCCGGAGCAGTCCAGATTATTACAGAAGTCCAAGAGCTACCAGTTCCAGGCCCTACGGTGGAAGTTGGATACCCAATTGCTGGTCCCACTATTAAACTTCCCGGCGAAGTTGTAGAGGTTGGATATCCCGTCCCAGGCCCGACTGTCAGGCTCCCCGGCGAGGTTGTCGAGGTTGGGTACCCCGTTCCCGGCCCCACTGTTCACCTTCCTGGTGAAGTTGTTCAGGTCCCTGGTGAAGTCGTTCAGGTCCCAGGCCCTACCGTTCAACTCCCTGGTGAAGTTGTCCAGATCCCCGGTCCTTCCGTTCAAGTCCCAGGCCCCACTGTCCAGCTTCCTGGTGAGGTTGTCCAAATCCCCGGCCCTTCAGTCCAAGTTCCAGGCCCTACTGTCCAGCTTCCTGGTGAAGTTGTTCAGGTACCAGGCCCCACCGTTCAGCTCCCTGGAGAGGTTACCCAGATCCCCGGTCCTTCAGTCCAAGTTCCAGGCCCTACTGTCCAGCTTCCTGGTGAAGTTGTTCAGGTACCAGGCCCTACCGTTCAGCTCCCTGGAGAGGTTACCCAGATCCCCGGTCCTTCCGTCCAAGTCCCAGGCCCTACTGTCCAGCTTCCTGGTGAAGTTGTTCAGGTACCAGGCCCCACCGTTCAGCTTCCTGGAGAGATTACCCAGGTCCCCGGTCCTTCCGTCCAAGTCCCAGGCCCCACTGTTCAGCTTCCTGGTGAAGTTGTTCAGGTCCCTGGCCCTGTCGTCCAGCTTCCTGGTAGAGTTATCAACACCCCCGGTGATTCAGTTTTCGGTCTTCCTGTGGCAAATGCCACTGGGAACAGTGTAAAAGCTGGAAACAACGGTATATTCATGAATTCCCCTCCCCATAGGTCAAATACTGACTTCTAACTAAATAGTTTTGACGCCTCCGCCTGGTTTGGCGCCTTCTCCAGAACAGCCTGGACCTGTCGCTCAAGCACCACAGCCACCATTCGAGCTCTCAAGCCCTGCCCCAGCCCTCCAGCCTCAAAAACCGTCTGCCCCAGCCCCAGCCACCGTTACCAATGTTCTTGAGGGACCACTCTGTACTGATTGCTTCAACAACGAGTATGAATATGAATTTGATGTGGAGCTGCCGTCTTCCTCTGAAACTACTCCTGAAATTTCTTCACAGGGAACCCCTAAAGCTCCAAGTTCTCAGGCTTCTGGTCCATCCCCGGGGTACGTAGGGTCTTCAAGGTTACCTGCTGCCGTACCATCCCCAGGTACTGCACCTGTAGGATCTGGTCCAGCTCCCTCTTCTGATTCTGCTCTGGGACCTTGCCCAGCATCCGGACCTTGCCCAGCATTCAACTCTTCCCCGGGACCTGGCTCTTCCCCGGCATCTGGCTCCGCTCTGGCATCTGGCAACGCCCCAGCGAACGGTACCAGCCCCGCATCCATTCACTCTCCCTCACCTAGCTATTCTCCAGCCAACGGCTCAATTCCAGCGTCTGGACACCTCCCAGCATCTGGATCTGCTCCAAGACCCGGGTCCATACAGGGGTCATCATCTCCTCCTTCTCTAGGGTCCGTGGGATCCGTACCCGTGGTTCCAGCTATTCCTGAATCTGTCCCATCATCAGGAAATACTGGAGCTGTGCCGGCATCAGGCTCCGCACCTTCCTTAGGTTCCGATGCAGGCTCAGGTCCTGTACCTGGCTCTGGATATGCGTCCGCTTCGGGTTCCGCAGGGTCAGGTTCTGCACCTGGCCCTAGCTCTGGCCCTAGCTCTGGCCCTAGCTCTGGCCCTGGCTCTGGCCCTGGCTCTGGCTCTGGCTCTGGCTCTGGCTCTGGCTCTGGCTCTGGCTCTGGCTCTGGCTCTGGCTCTGGCTCTGGCTCTGGCTCTACGCCTGCTTCTGGCCCTGCTCCTGCTTCTGGTCCCGCTTCCGGCTCTGGTTCCGCAGGCTCTGCACCCGCAGGCTCAGACTATACACCTAGCCCTAGCTTTAACTCTACGTCTGGTCCCGCACCTGCTTCTGGTCCCGCAGGCTTAGGTTTTGCACCTAGCTCTGGTTCTGATTCTTCTGGTCCCGCACCTACTTCTGGTCCCGCACCTAGTTCTGGTTCTGGCTCTTCTGGTTCCGCACCTGCTTCTGGTCCCGCTTCTGGCTCTGGTCCCGCAGGCTCAGGTCCTGCAGGCTCTGGCCCCGCAGGCACTAGTCCCGCAGGCTCAGGTCCCACAGGCTCTGGCTCAGGTTCTGCATCTAGCTCTGGCTCTGGCTCTTCTAGTCCCGCACCTGCTTCTGGTCCCGCAGGCCCAGGTTCTGCACCTAGCTCTGGTTCTGGTTCTTCTGGTCCCGCACCTGCTTCTGGCCCCACTTCTGGCTCTGGTCCCGCAGGCTCAGGTTCTGCACCTAGCTCTGATTCTGATTCTTCTGGTCCCGCACCTGCTTCTGTCCCCGCTTCTGGCTCTGGTCCAGCAGACTCAGGTTCTGCAGGCTCTGGTCCCACAGGCTCTGGTCCCGCAGGCTCTGGTCCCGCAGGCTCTGGTCCCGCAGGCTCTGGTCCCGCAGACTCAGGTCCCGCAGACTCAGGTCCCGCAGACTCAGGTTCTACACCTAGCTCTGGCTCTGGCACTTCTAGTCCCGCACCTGCTTCTGGCCCCGCTTCTGGCTCTGGTCCCGCAGGCTCTGGTCCCGCAGACTCAGGTCCTGCAGACTCAGGTTCTGCACCTAGCTCTGGCTCTGGCACTACTAGTCCCGCACCTGCTTCTGGCCCCGCTTCTGGCTCTGGTCCAGCAGGCTCTGGCCCCGCAGGTTCTAGCGCCGTACCCGCCTCGGGCCCCGCCGCTCCACCTTCCCCTGATGCTCCCCCTCTCTCAGGCTCTCCAACAGTGTCATCAGCAGTGAAGCCTGCCCAAGGCGGCAAAATCCCACCATCCCCCGAGGAACCTGAACCGTTCGAAGGTGCGGCCTCCCGCACTCGCGCTGGAATCCTTGGCCTCGCTCTTGGCCTCGGTAGCATCGTCTTGGTGCTATAAAGCCTCTAAAATACAGGGGCTCAGCAACACTAACGGATTTATGATTGAAACGAACCCGAGGATTCTGATTTCCTTTTTATGATTATGAACTAGACTACTTTTCATGTACTTTTCGTGCCGGGTGCGTTGTTTGTGGAGTGGCGGGACAACCCAACGTATCTGGGATATGATATAGCAGCCTATACAGGCAGTGACGATCATCATGAAAGCCTTGATAAATAACATATGTATATATATGTAACGGCAAAAGCCCCCAAAATAAAGACAAATATAAAAACAAATGGCAGCCTCTGTGTGCAAGACCTGTCAGGATTTCTCATAGGTCTTGACCGATTTTGTGCCAAAAAGTGGCATTAATATGTATCGCTGCTATGTCTTACATAAGACACTTGCAAAGACGCCCGGGTAGGCAGAGCAGTCTCTAGAATACCGGTTAGGAATTTACCCAGAGAGTGATGAGGCTTGAGATAGTGAGCGCTCCAGGTCGGTTAGTGTGAGGAAGAGAAGAGATGTTTCTTTTTGTTTGTTATTTCACGAGAATAACCGATTAGGAATAGCGCCAATGATGTGCGAGTGATGACCTATGAAGCCAACCAAATTCTATTTGATTGATTGAGGTATATCGGTTCCCCAATCAGCGAGCCCTCAAGTTGGAATCACTCTCCAATAGAAAATCGGCCTGCATAACCATCTCTGATTCTAGTGTCCACACCTTTTGTCCATCACGGACGGAGGGTAAAGACAATGGGAGAGAGGGGGGGTAAAAATGAAAGAAAAAAAAAAGATAGAGACATGAGAAAAAAAGCTTGCCGAGACCCGTTCCGTGTCTTGGAGAGAGTGCAACGGATGGACTAAAGACATACGTGTCTCCTTATACCCCTCAAGATATAAAGGAGTGCGTTACTAGATAATACAACCCTCCTCGTTGCAATATCATTTGGTTGTACCAATTTACCATAGGACCTAATGGGCAAAGAGGTCAAAGGGGGGCCAATGCCATAGTGCATGACATACATGTAGACAACCCACCATCATCATGAGTCAATAGATTCACCAATTTAGTGATAGAATAGACCAGACCTCCACAAAACTGATGGCTTAGGTACCACACACCGGCCGCGAAAGAGACATTCATTTGCATGGTCTTTGGTTAAATCTCCAAAGATTCCACTTAGATAGACATTGCGTTAAAATCTTATTGATACAAGAGGAAGAAACACTGTTCCTACAGATGTACATTAGTAACTTACTTTCTAAGCCTCGCCAGGTATTTGGAAACTTACAGCCTTGGCAGTAATCCGCTACATCTTATACATACCGTATTGTCTACTCACGGTCGGAGGTGGTATTACACCTGTATATATATAATGGCTTGTGTGGAGAACGGTAAAAGTGATAGGTTATACGCGGCCCAGTGTCTTCCAAGGTAAATCATTCCTATCAGTGGATTGATCCCAACGGGGGTATCGGGAAGTATTATAGATATAGATAAAAAGAAAAAAACTAGCCTTGGTGTAGATATAATTAATTATAATGGCACATACTTCCTCAAGACAACCTTATCCTTTAGACCATATGGACTATTCCCCCCATTTCCCTGAGGGTACAGACCAAAGGTCACCAGCAGACAAAGGAAAAGATAATAATAATCTGCAGTATGTGTTCTCACAGGAAAGCAGTTTTGGCCTGTGGTTTGGCTCTTGGCACCCCCACGACTCCTGCTCGCATCCTCTTGGAATATTATCCCTCCCCGCCGACCCTAAATAAATATGCCCAGCTACAAAATCTTCCCACAGTCACCACTTGCATGCTAAGAAATTCTACAAGGTATGGTCTATACGAGTGATTTCTCATGATCTATGATCCCCTAGGTGTTCAATGCATTGTAGCATTTCAATTCTTTTCGTTTCCAGATCAGTTCTCCGCAATCCCACAATATTACAGAAATGGGGGGTCGCGCCATAGAGTAAAAGAGATGACTAGGTCGAAAATGCCACCCTCCGAAGAACAAGCAGACAAAGCACAAAATCCAACCAGATACAGAGAGAAAAGAAAACAAGGGGTGTTGATTTCAACTTGAGTGAAGGTGCCTGCATTAAAAAGTAACAGAGTAAATAATGCAAAGTAACAATGAAATCCCCTAAGGAAACTAATAGCAAGGAACGAGAACAGTGAAAAGAAGTACCAGTAGTATAGAGAGGTCACAAAGTTCCAAATATAGCAAGTTGGGGTAGAGACAGAGAAGGAAAGTGAGAATAGAATATAAGCTATCCATCCGTCCGTCTATACTCCAGGGAATAAAGCACACAGAAGTTAAGACATATGACCACAAAACCAGCACCAAACCCAAACCAAATCAAGTCAAATCAAATCAGCAAGACAACAAAAGCATTCAGAAAGTATGTTTACATGGTAACGAGACATGACTACAGGTCAAGGGTAGAAATAGTCGAAAGTGAAAGAGGAACACGACGCCTTTGGAGCTGAAGAAATGTTGAGATACTGATACGACCGTCAAGTGAGATAGAACAAGGAAGAAAGGAAGGAAGGGAGACGATGTTGATGTACCCCCAGATAACAAAAATCAAGGCCCAGGAAAGACAGATGAGAGATCCTAGTTAAATAATTCGTGATATTGATCACATTGTTCCATAGAATTCGGCATTAGAGACCTGGTCCATAGGGCTGTCAGCGAATCTGGCGGTGGATAGATTCAGCAGAAAATCGCGCATTACCGGGCCCGTGCGGATGGGGAGGATTCTTGGCTCCATCGTGGGGGAAACCAAAAGGTGGACCGTGAAGTCCCATGGGAGGACCATGAGGCGGTTCGTGGGGGTGATGGAACGGCATGTGGTATCCGGGAGGTGGTCCGTTCATCTGTGGAGGAGGTGGTCCGTTCATCTGTGGAGGTGGCCCGTTCATACCAAAGAACGGGGGCGGGCCGAAATTTGGTGGTATATTTGGCATTGGTCCAAGCTGAAATGGCATCGGAGGGCCATTAACTCCTAGTGGTCCAAGGAAAGGTGGAGGAGGGAGAGGGCCTTGATGATGCTGGTTTCTTGCAAGGCCTGGAGGTGGAGCAACTTGTCTAAGCGCTTGAGGGAGCTGCGGCTGCGACATCTGTTGAGGAGGGTTCCAGCCAGCCGGAGGACCATGTTCCATGAGCGGAGGCCTGGGGTAAATAGGACTAGCGTCACGCCTTCTAAAATCGGTGATTGCAGGGTCATCAAAAACAGGCGAAAGAGGGTTATTCTTTGCTCTATGGTAATTATGGGGGCTCGTTGATATTGGAGGCGGCGGGGGCATCTGGGATGGCGCTCCATAGTGTTGGTGCAGCGGAGAGATTGATGGAGGAAGTTGTGCCTGCTGGTGCTGCTGCTGTTGGTGCTGCTGGTGCTGTTGATGCTGCTGATGTTGCTGCTGATGTTGCTGATGTTGCTGATGCTGTTGCTGATTGTGCTGCTGTTGCTGCTGCTGCTGCTGTGACTGATGCGACTGATGCATGAGACGCATGAGGAAGTCTGTATTCGGATCGTTCCGAAGTACGGGGTTTCCTTGATTTTGCTGATGTGAAGGGGGGGGAGGTGGGGACATAAGGCTTGAGGTGATGGGAGATATACTACGTTGCATGGGGCGTTGGATTTGCGGAGTTGGTACAGGCGCCTGCACGGCAATCGGAGTTGTATTGTCCCCGATATTAACTCCGTTAAGTATTTTCAGAATACGATGAAACCCTTCTTTATCTTCCAAAGTGGATCCATTCGCCGGATTATTTAATTTTGGAGAAGATTTACGAGCTTCAACCACCGGAGGAGCGGCAACCTCCTCTTGTGGGGCAAAAATTGCAGCAAAGCGAGATTTCACTGGGTTTTTGGGCTCTTGTCTGATAGGGTTCTTTATATCCTGCTCGGCGCTTTTGGTGGCAGGGGTGCTCCAGAAACCAAAGAATCTGTCCACATTGTTTTCTACTACCGCTGGGGCGGTTTGTGGTTCTATTTATGGTATTAGTTTCTATAATATGTCTCTTTGCACGAATACTTTCTGATATACCTTCAATAACCGCACTTTCGTGCTCCTTTGTAGACTTAGCTTCCACTTCTTCTTTTGGAGGTGGTGTTTGATGGTCCTCCTCGGTAGGCAAGTCTGCCTTCTTCTTCTCCTCAGATTGTGCATTACCTGCCTTCATTCTCTCCTTCCAGCGTTGGAATTCCTCCATTGAATGTGCCTGTTTGGTATCTCCTGTCCTATCATCATTACTTGGTCCGGAATCCATCCATTCAGGATCCTTCTCAGTCCTACTATTGTTGTAACGGTGACTACTATTGTGGTGAGTATCACGATGGTGGTCTCGGTCACGGTAGTGATCCCTGTCTCCTCCACGACTATCATCTAGTAACCAGCTAGATTCATCCCTTTTTAGCTTTGGTCTGTGTTCGCGATCTCGGTCTCTCCCAAAGTTATCGTATTTTGGTGGACGGTCCTTATCCCACGGTGTTTCCCGCTTCTCTCTTTCAACACCCCTACGGAAACGGTCGCCGTCCTCGGCACCAAAGCTCTTGCGCGGTTGGCGTGAAACACTTGTCCAACCACCCCCTCGCTCCCCATTACTTTCGACATCATCTCTAAATCCTCGTTTGATGTGATTTGGGCCCCGCATTTCGGCACGATCTCCGCCGCGGTCCTTGTCCCCTCTATCCTTGTCGCCCGAGCGAACTCCCCTTTCAATCTTGAACCGTTCAAAATGAGGGCCTTCCCCACGCTCTTCCGTAAATATTGGAGACGCTGTTGAAGTGGAATGAAGCCCATCTTGATCAAACTTGCCGGATGTTGCTCGAGCCGAGGATGATGACGCAAACGACATCATTTTCGGGGGCCCAAGGATGTCTACTGGGACTTTAAGACATCAGCGAAGCAACAAAAAAATAGACAGCAAGTTCATATGGGAAACATACTTGTAGATCGTGACACGTGCCGAGGTTCAAACATGGATGGCCGACGTGTTGCCGAAATACTAAGTTACCACGGTTGACTTTAGTTTCAACATACGGCTGAGTATCAGAAGATCAGGAGCGGAAGCATAGTAGTACGTACCCCTTGAGAGAATCGTCATGGTTAGTACTGTTCACCAGAACATCACCATCGATGCGTGTGCGAGTGGTTTGTGGTCGAACTGCGGGGGCAGGCCTATGAAAGCTAGTTAGCATACGACCCTAAATACAACAAGAGATGGCAAACAAAAAAAAAAAAAAAAAAAAAAAAGAAGGAAAAAAAAAAAAAAAAAGGAGGCAAAGCTTACCCCATCCATTCTTCAATTGGCGGTAGCCCATCAGGTTTTTTTACAAGTGGAGAATATTGCAGTGATATAAGCTCCTTTATCTCATACCGCCGTCGTACTAGAGGCTCCATGGCGGAGGAGGGAGTGGAGAGAATTCCTGGAAGCGGCGGAGTTGGGTTTAGATGACTGGGATCTACTGAGCAATACCTGAATGACTGTAGAGCTGGGAGAATGGGAATATTATCAAGAGAAAACTGTATCTGAAAGACTATCCGATGAGAGCTGAGGGAGAGGTGTTGAGGGAGAGAGAGAGAGAAGATGCTTGGGGCGACTGGTGGTGGTGGGGGTAGGCCTGTTGTTCCACACCACGGGGAACGACAGACCCTAGTCGGGTGTGGCTGTGCCGTCACGACACTCCACCCTGCCACAACCATTACCCGCAGCTGCAACATGCATCAGCTGCATCTTCACTTTATCGAGACCAATTAATAGGTATCATTAGGTAGTGTTGGAATTGTCCTATCATAACGTTGAGTAGAGAAGACTTGTAGTTCACCACTCGAGAGATCAAATCCAGCCACAATGTCACGATGTGACATATCATGGGACGTGGAGAAATCTAACCTAGATACGATTACAACTCAGGGCTTCTAGATCTCTCATTCGTTCCCGGTTTTTTGGGGAGAGAAAGTGCTTCTAGCAACTTCCAACACAATCACCTATCACTACCGTCTAAGACCCTAACCCAAGTGATTGTAGAGAGTGTTGCAGTATCTACATGTAACTACAGTAAGCTACTACTCTAACAAACTGAGTTTCAATACTTTATGCACCTCACAAACCCTGCTTCACTATTATTCCCGTCTTGGAACAGTTACTACAAAATCATAGATCCATCAGAGTGTTTCGGCCAAGCCTTTAATATAGAGTAGGGTTAGGGCAAACCAGCATTCCTATGTAGCTTTTCCATAGCTACATACGGAAAAGATCCCTTCCTCAGTCAACCACCGCGATAATCATGGCAATCTGCGAAATCTGCAACGAAGCTCCCTCGAAATACAAATGCCCATCTTGCAAGGTTCCCTAGTACGCGACCCGACCCCCACAATGAACCCTCGAATTACCCCGACTCAAACTAATCCCTCAATTGCAGTTGCTCCCTTGTCTGCTACAAACCTCATAAGGCCCAGCACGAGGAGGCAAAACCCGCTGAACCCACGCCTGCGCCAAAGCCTGTTGAGGAAACTCAAAAGAGCGAGCCAGAGCCAACTCCGAAACCGGTGGAGACAGACAAATTCGCCCCGCTACTCACATCCCCCGAGGTACAAAACATGCTAGCATCTCCGAGCCTTCGTCAGCACCTCCTCAGCGTCCATAAGGCAACCCTTGAACCACCACCTCAGAACTTTGTCCCACGCGGACGGGGCAGAGGGCGAGGTCGTGGCGGTAGGGGAGGTTTTGAGCAAACCCAGCGGCCTTGGAACGAGGAGAGGGCAGTTAAGGCTGGTGTAGGAAAGCTGAAAGGGCTGCGGGAGGACAACATTGAAGTTGACGAGTTCGTAAACTTGGTCGTTGGGATTATGGACCCGGTAAAAGTGGAGGAGTAATACTAACAATAGTAATAATAATAATAATACCTAGAATAGGTACAAAAGTTCTTGATCTTCTTTCTTTTTTTTTCTGGCAGGGATCCGATAGCAGCTTCTTTTATTTAATATCACCGATGCCGACCGACCCTAGCCTACCTACTTTACATACAGACACTCTCTGCCTACACATCTACACTATCGAACTCCCGGGTATATTAGTATTACCCAATGTGATTTAGAAGAAGGGTGAGAGGGGGGGGGGGGCACCGGAAAAAAGCAAGATTCGGAAAATGTGGAGAAACTAATGGCTGAAATAGATGAAGACATTTTTTTTTTTGGATATCACCGTTAATGACCATCAGATGATAGCGTGCCCAAGAGAATACATGTGCAAAGGGCTCTTGGTATCTCGATATCGGTGCTTGGTGTTCCACTTATCGGCCGGCGTACAACCCCCTTCTCTCCATCTCCCCCGCTCGCATCTTAAGAAGAAAAAAAAGCTGTCCCATGATGCCCAAAAGTAAAAGCAATGATCAGATCACAACGTGAGAAAGCCTGCCCATACTATCTTCCACGCCCAGTATCACATCACATCACTCCCAAAAGGAGCCCAAACCAAACCAAACCAAAAATTTCCATCGCATGCTACTGCTGCTGCAGTACGCAACAAGCCCCCCCCCCCTCCCCCCCCCGGTAAGTTCCATAACAGGATTAAATCCGTAGGACTGGAGCAGGGTCTCAACGCAAGGTGCACACATGCTTTCTGTTTGTTTATTGGTTTGTTTACCCTTGGTTTTGACGGTAAAGTACCTACATGTAGAACCCCTACATCATACAGCATATCCTCCCACTCTAGAGCAGTTCTTGGAATCGAGTCGGAAGTACTCCTCGGCCTACATCTAGGTCCCATCACACGGCAGCATAAGCAGGCAAGCCAAGCTGGTACTGCATCTAAAAAGCGGAGAAGAGGCACGCCCTCACTCCCGCCCCCGCTACTAACTACATGTACATGTAACCATGCCATGGCATGGCATGCATAAAATGCCCACCGCGCGCGCATCCCCCACAAAAAAAAACTTTTTTTTGAACCTTTGGAATTCTTTAGATATCTAACCCATCCAACTAATCCCTATCTTTTGTGCACTAAGATAACTGAACGTTATGATCAAGAAAGGAAAAATAGACAGCATGCAACAAAGAGGGGACACTTTACTTATAGCGAGACCATACATACGAATACATAAGGGAAGGAGGGGGGTAGACATACAATAATTGCTTTCACAAATGAAGTAAAGAGCGAGTAGAACGAGTGATAGTGAGAGCAAGGAGTAGAAAGGAAGGGAGAAAAAAGAATTGCTAAAGTAACCCCCCACTACTAGCCCCATACATACCACCAATTAGCCTTAGTTACCGAAACAAGAAAAGCAAACTCCTTTACAAAGAAAAAAAAATAATGGAAAGAAATTGCAAGAAGGAAAGAAAAAAAACATATGCGAAAATCGAAAGAATAAAAAAAAAAAAAAAAGGAAGCGATATATATGCACAATTCCCCCCGCCCACTACCTGCCCTTTCGCCAAAGCCAGCTTGCTACAACTACTGCCCCCCCTCTCCCCCCATGAGACAATGACGCCGAATGGGTATTTCGATACCAGAGGCCCCAGACGGCAGAGGATAAGACTAAAGAAATAGGGGGTGGGCTAAAGAGGGCGATAGCGGGCGAGGTATAAAGAGCGGGCCAACCAGGTGGGCCCCCCACTTATCCAAGCAGATATAAAAAGAAGAAAAAAGCTATGGATCGCGCGTTTTTCGCATGACCCTCTCGTCAACCCCACCCCCCTCCCCTCTTCTTCCCAAACTCCCACCCTCCACAGGTCCCTACAATATAACACACCTGCAGGATGGAGAGCCCCCGCTATTTCCATTCTCCCTATTGTTTCCGAACCCTCCCTTTGCGCTCCGTTGCGTCATGTCATCATCGCCAACTTCTGGCGGCCGGACGGTCATATGTACGACGTTCGGAGAGTCCTGGTTGAGTCTGCAGTCTATAGTTCTAGTCAGCACCCGAGTAGTGATGGTGATAACAGAGGGATAAGGGGGGGGGGGGGGGTATGGGAGGAGTGGTAGTGGCGACTGAATAAATTTCTATATCTAGAACTATGAGGGGGTTACCTTTGAGAGGGTGTCTGTCCTCTAGCATGCGGCCGAAGTGTATAAGCCTTATGAACATGGCACTAGCTGGTCTCTGATCCCATTCTACACACACGATCAGCTTCCCGTAATAGGGGCTAGACAAGGCGAGGCGAGAAATAAAAAGGTATTGGATAAGTGAAGGGAGAGGCAGAAAATTCGGTTAGGTATGGTGGTGTGATGATGATGTACCTTCCTTCCAATCTTTCCATATACACTCCTTGAGCTGCCATACGCTCATCTCGAATGGATCCTTCAAGGTCTCTTTCCCCGTCTTGACCGAGTGATTCGTCAGATACGCCTCGTCCATTACAAATTGATGGCGCACACCCGAGGTGAGCAGCAGCGTGATTGATAATGACGCCGCGGTGGGCTCTATAGGTGATGATGCTGTCCTCATATCTTTCAATGGGGAATACACAACGGCAGCGACAGTGGCTTCGGGAAGAGCAGTGGTGTCTGTAGGAGCTGCTGTTGTAGCAGCAGGAGTGGCAGATGGTGGGTTGGAGGCAACGGATGGGGGTGGAGGAGGTTGAGTTGGTGCAACGGCCGGGTTAGCTGTTACTGACAGTGCTTCTGTTGCTGATGTTACAGTTGCGTCTCTTGCTGCTGTTGTTACAGGACGCTCTTCCACGGCTGTTGTCTCAGTTGGCGCATGGCTGGGCTGCAAAGCCTGTTGTGATTCGGGGGCCGTCGCTTTGGTGGTGGTGTCTTGGGTCGATGGTGCGGATGCTATTATTGGGATCGTAGTCGGTACATCTTCTTGCAGGTTTGCGTGGGAAGGTCCCAGGGTGGGGGAGTTCATAGACATTATTAATTTTCTTATTTATGTATGGATGGTGGTGGGGGGGGCGTTGTAAAGTTCGGTAGTAGGTTTGTAGTAGCTTAGTGTAGATAGATAATTCTGGTATGGTGGTATGTAGCGTGTGTGAGTGCTATATGTGCTTAAAGAACGGAACGGTGTGTTGATGTAGGTGGTGGTGTGTGGTAGGTTAAGATGGTTTTAGGTGCGCAGAAGGTAAGCTGGCTAGCTGCTTGATGGTCTGTCTGGCTTGTTCAAGGTATGTTGGTAAGAGATGATAGTGGGCCGTTTTTCGTGTTTTCCGGAATTAACGGGGGGGCCTCTTTCTTAACCTTCTTTCTATCTCTTTCTCGGTCTTCTCCTATTAGTTGAAACGGAAAGGTAACCGGACCAAAGAAACTGATGAGCGAGCAAGCCAGGTATAGGAAGTATACAACAACAACTGTGACGATGGGCAGCTCTCTTTCCGTGGCTTGCTTACTTTCTCTGGATGGATCCTTATTCCCTATGCGCAAGCTGCTGACGGAACAACAAGAAAGATTACAGCAAGGGAAAAAAAGAAATTATAAAACACGCGCGAATTCGCGAAATCTATTGGGCAGTTGATCCGCTGTTAACTGGAGAGTAGAGAGAGAGAGTAAAAAGTTGGCAGGAAAGAAAACAAAAAATAAAGGCGCCGACAAAACAGAACGAAACGAAACGGGACCCTCTTGGATATATTCGGAAGAATCAAAGGTCGCACAAGTCAATAAGCCACCCTTTCTCCCAGTTAGGAGTAATGATATTCAGCAAGGCGTGTGTATTGAAGGAGGAAGGGGGGGTGGTGGTGGTGGAAGGGGTAGATAGCGGTGGTGCGAGATCGGAAAATCGGGGAGAGTATTGAATGTAGGTGGCGGGCGAAGCTTGGGTAGGCCGACGATATCTCGGTAACGAACGGGGAGCGTTGAGTGGTGAGGTAGGGCGGGGGGGGAAGCTGGCTGGCTGATAGGTACTGTATGTAGTAAAGTTAGGTTAGGTGAGAATGAGTGAGATCGAGGTCGAGGCGGTCTGGGTGAAATGAAATAATGTCCAGAGGAACCGGTTTGGTTGTCTTGTCTCTCTTGAAGGCCCGCGGCAGTCTGCGGAGGATGAAAAAAAAAAGGAAGTAATACCTAGGCTGCTCTAGACACTGAAATTCGTACCCTAGGTAAAATGCGCGGGAAAGTCGTGTGATTGCCGCAGATGCTGGGGGGGGGGATAGTGGAGGATCATAAGAACTGCATATTAGGGTGCGGGCGATACCTATTTCTCTATACAGGGAAGACGCCTATCTGAATTCATTCTCAATTGTCTCTCTCTTTTTTCTTTTTATCTGTCTGTCTGTAGACTGTATTCAAACGCGGTGACGGAGATATATTAACACCGCAATTCTCCTTTAGGGGCGTTAACAACACCCGCTGCTGCAAATCATGAAAAACAGGGCGTTGGTGGATCAGAAAGCGGAAGCGGTACATAAGAGTAACTGCTTAGATGACCAATGCCTCTTCTGGTCCGACTCCGTGCTGCTTCTCCGAGACCTGGCCAGCTAGGAGGAACACACGACATTTCCACCAACCCACCTCCAATACAGAAACCCCTTTGTAGGGAACCACACAACATGGGGGGGCAATTACAAACAAAGGACAATTTTTTTCACCTTGATCCGGTGAGTGGCCCAGCTAGGCCAACGAGAAATAAGCATAAACCTCGAATTCTGGATTGACACCCGTCAATGTCATGTCTCTGCAGCTCAACTGCATACCCTCCCCCTTCCGATTAATTGCGTTGATGTGATAGAGATCCGGATCCACCAGATCAATCGTGGCAGTGCAGTACCCGGGGCCCGTACTACCTACAGTGATCTTCTTCCCCCCGCAAGCGAAGCTTTTTTCCCTCGTTTTTTATTTTTCTTCATTTCCCCCCCTTAATTGATCACCTTCAGCCGCAAAGAATTTTTTTTTTTTTTTTTGCCTAGATAGATTGCCCCGAAGAAACGCACGGGTTTCAATGAGGTCCAATTCCGATTCCCGAGAGGAACCCTAGCGGTTTCCCTCTCCTCTCCTGCACCTTCCAAGGAATTCTGAGACATTGGTTTTACGCCGAGTTTAACCAGCAGGCCGGAAACTTATTTTATATATTAAGCACCTGCGTATGTACTTTATGTAGCACTCTATATTTTTAGGGTTCATTGGTAATTTTAGCCAAGATTATATCTGCAGCGGGTTGCATATTGTCTATCCATGCATGGAATATCACTCGACTCTCCTGCAATGTGCGCAGGGAAGATCTAATGATTACCGTGCCGGAACACACCACAAATACTCCGAAGCCCATCCTCTGGTCGGGAATGAAAGCCACGTTAGCTAGCGGCTGTCCGACCCAATTTTTAGCCGCTTGATCGTTAGCGCCCGTTACTTGAGGTCAAGTAAGGGATATGACGCTAGTGCTTTTCAACAATTCGGGTCCTTTGTAAGAGTGGCTGCTTATTGACGTCTTGATGGACTTTAAATATGGCCGGCCTCTGGTCTCTATTGAAATTCCTTAGAGAAGCTGATTGGCCGCAAGGCTAAGCCGACTGCAACAGTCATGTAGCTATTACCACTAATTTCAGTGCCGGTGAATGAAGGCCAAATACCACCTTTACACCCAACATCAAAACCGAGGTAGAAGTGTCTCGTTCGGGGCGAGATGGCTACCCTGTTCGAAGCCGAACGCTCCTTCTTAAAACACCTCTCTGTTCGCCGCCGTTGTGAGCAAATCCACTGATGCTCCTGATTAGTTATACTTCTATAATTAAGCTTTGGAAGCCCTATTGATTCGCAGCCCAAACCTATTCCTGAACGGGTTCCTCCCAACCATCGAAACACGCCCTATTCATGCGTGCTTATCGAGGTACTCAAATCCCAACGGTTACTTATGAGTAAGACACATGAAGCCAGCGACTTTTGACTTATTTGGAAGCATACCAGTCGGTTGACTAATGGTCTATCTAGACGCTTAAGATGAAGAGTTGCAACTAGGCTCTTAAAGCTCCTCGAAGCCCCTCGATCCGAGGCCCATCATACTCAAGTGATGGAAACAACTAAAACCTCTTTACTACAGTCCTCTGGTTCAGATCCTCGACTGTTTCATCGGTTGAGCCATATTGATTTGTTCATAACTGTGCTCACTGAAGTGGGAGGGATCATAACAAGTCGAATCCAACCAAAAGCTGCCCCACTGTTATCACGAGCAGGTAGAATCATTAGCCTTCGGATCACTCAGGGCTCCTTAGTGTAGGAGCCCCTCAGTGAATCTCGGTGGCCCCAATTATCCTTAACCCCACAGAAGGCGGGCTGGCAGCCTAGTTAGGGACGTAGTGTAATCCAATAGTTAGCTCCTTTATAGATACTCCTTAGGACCAATAGGGCCAAGGAATGTATCACCCAATTAGAGTGATCGACGAGTGGGAAAAGGCACAATTCCAAAACTGATAGCCTGATAGCCTCGTGAAGGGCGGTGAGCATCCCAAGCATCCATTACCCAGTTTTTTTCTCTACACAGTCGTGTTGTGGCTGAGCCCGTTCGAGGCTTAGCTCATTCCTTTAATCTGCACAAGATGGAAAAGTTTACCAGCTGAGGATGCTTGAGAGCGGTCTCTCGGAGCCCCTCTTGGCAACGGTCTGTCTGGTTCGGATTGCTGATCCAATATAGCTAGCTGTGGGTTTTGTTGCCTCCTCTTTGATAAGCTTCCATCACCAGTCATCAATCTTTCCCTCTTGCCTGCGAGGGTATATAAGACTGATGAAAGATGAATCTTCCCTCGAGTCTAGATACAATACTAAAGCACGATCAATTTGACTCCTTGAGATTCGAGGATGGAATCTCATGGATAGCAATAGTAGGGAGGATAAGGTTTGAAAGTGAATTTTCGAAAGGAGGGGGTGTGGGGGAGAGAAGGACAGAAGGACAGAATCTCTATAGTCGAGCCAACTACATTTATTTCTAACTGCCCTGAGAGCTGTGCCGGGCCGTTACGTCTTTACGTCCCGCATGGTCGGGTGGGACTGAGGCGGAAATTAACTTAAACCCTAACCCAAGGCAAAAGATTAAAGCAAAGTCGCCCTAAGCTACGGCGGACTTGCAATTGCAACTGCTCGTTTCATTTCTCTAGGCCTGCCTATCGTATCTTCACCCTATACATATTACCCAGACCACCCCAGGGGATCGAGTACAGCCCAACCACCCACCCTATAACCTGATGGTAATCGCCTTATAAGGGTACGGCCCCTCGGGCTAAAAACAGCCATCATGGACACAAAATCTCCCTGTCTACATGTAGCTATACGGCTACACGTCCTATAAGGGTACGGCTTCGCACCACTTTGTACTGCCCTAATATATAGGGACGTTCCTGGAGTGCCTCTCCCCGTATTTGCATACATGTATATATGTTCTGTACGTCCGGGCGGCGAGGTTTTCCACCCTAAGAAGAGGGGTGCCTGGGCCCCAGTCAGGTTGCTTACCAGCAGGAGGGGCATATATAGAATACCCCAGCACTCGGTCAACCAGTTCATGAAGATCTTCTATCCACGAGGTTCAAGATCAACACCTATGAAGAGTCTCGCCTTTTTAAAACATACTCTCTACTTATAGGGCCTAGATTGATAATATATAAGAAATCCATATATACACGCACTCAATAGCACTCTTCTCTCTAAGACATTAGGGAGGGGGGCTAGACTTCCCGTGGGCATCGGTGTCCTGTCTTTCTTGTGCCCACCTACTTACTTAGCTATCCACATTTGACCGTGGAACCCTTAATCCCCCGTGAACACAAAGTCTGCCCTATAATTCACAAACCAGTCAATCAGTCAATCTAGCACTGGCGAACTGCCTCTTCACAAGACGGAAAACCGCCCGGACAGAACATTTATGATCACGACACGGATGGGGGGGGAGGGAGGGAGGGAGGGAGGGAGGTACCTACTACTAGCTACTACGTGCCTGACCAGAAGAGGCGAGGTCCTACGCAACTGCCCCATGTCTCTGTCTGTTTCTGGTCTGGTCGTGGCTACTCTAGATCTGGCTCATCACATATCACTCACCCGCTCACAGACTATCACTCGCACGCACATTCACCAACACGACAACCCGAAGGCTTATTTATTTATTTATAATCCGAAGGCCATATATATATGGCAAAGCCTTACCCCCTCCCTCCCCTACCGGGGGCAGGGCAAAACCCCACCAGAAATACGGTAAAGGGTTCATCAGAAGACCACACGCTCTCTATATATTATAAAAAGAAGAAAGGAAAAAGAGCACCGCGAACTAATGAGCGTATATTACCCCCAGCCCGCCAGCACAAACACAAAAGAGAAAGACCACTCCAGACCAAAAGGGAAAAAAGAAAAAGAAAACTCCAGCCATACCCAGCATGCACCACCACCCCAAAAGTGCTACAAGAAAGAAAAGGAAAAAAAAAGGCAGGGGGCTCGGGAAGAGCACTAACTCTCCCCCGCCCCCGCCGTGGTTTTCCTCATACCCTCAAACACGCCCTGCCACAGCTCGCTCTGCTCGCCCAGAAAGTACGTGAGCGCCACGTCCGCGAAGCCCGCGTCCTCGCCGCCGCCCATCCACTCGAGCTGGCTGATGACGTTTCCGAGCAGCATTGCGCGCCCGGCGGCCTGGCCGTCGCCGCCGTCGTGCGTCACAGACACGGCGTGGACGTGGAAGTGGTAGTAGGAGGGTTGGTCTGCGCCGTGTTAGTTAAATTACTATGCTTGGAGAGCTATAAAGGGGGAGGGGGGGACTTGCAGTGCACGTAGAGCTTGATCTGGTCCGGCTCGACGGCGGGGTACTTGTCGCAGACGCCCTGGATGATTCGTGCCTGCAGACGCTTGAGCCAGGGGACGTCGCGCTTCTTCAGGTCGCGCAGGGAGGCAATGTCCCGGCGCTGGACCAACGCCATCGTGTACAGGCTCGCCATTGTCTTGCGGTCCCACTTGCTACGCCCTCAATCAGTACCTAGAGATACACACCCACAGAAACAAAAAGTACTTACAGATCCGGCACGAGGACAAATCCCTCAACGGGGTCGTCGTCCCTAGCAATGACGCTCTCGGCCTCTGCCTTGCCCTCCAATATATTCCGCACCCACCCGAGACGATCTGCGCCGCGCTTCGCGTCCACGAACGGGCGCACACGGGCGCGGTAGACGTCGGCCGTCTCCTCGACCATGCGCACGTTCTGCGTGCTGTACTTGCGCACGTGGTCGTCGGTGGCCGGGTGGATGAGCGTGATCTTTACGTCGGCGCCGCCCTGGGCGAGGGCGTCGGCGGTGCGCACGGACGACTGCGACGCGAGGAACCAGTGGTAGATGTCGTTCGACTCCAGGCAGGAGACGGCGGGGAGGGAGGCGGGCGTCGGGAAGGTGGAGAGGTTGAAGGTCGTGGGGTCGAAGGCCGTCTTTTCGGCGATTAACAGCGCGGGGGCGCCGTTGATGCTCCCTAGGAGGGTGGCGGACTTGGTGCGTGTGTCTTGGTTGATGAGGAAGGAGAACTTGAACTTGCGGAGGAGGGATTCGGGGGTGGGCGGAGGGGGGGCGGAGGGGGTGGGAGTGGAGGTCATTTTGGAATTGGGGGGCGGGTGGGGTAATGATTGGGGGGTGGTTGGTAATGATTGAATGGAGAGTAATTCAACAGGGACGGGAATCAAGCCAAGTAGAGCAAGAAATAGAGCAAGAAATAGAGCAAAGCAAGCAGAGCAAAGCAAAGCAAGCAGAGTAATTCAAGCAGAGTAATTCAAGCAGAGAAAAGCAGAGAAAAGCAAGCTCCGGTATTTAGAGTGAATGTGAGAGAGAGCTTATATATTCCGCCTGAACGAGAGATCAGATCAGACGCAGCTGAGCAGACAGCGCACACAATTGAGGGGAGACTCGACTCGGGCACAGAAAAGAGAGAGATGCAGATAGATATCTGGGGAGGGGCAATTAATTGGTGAATGGGGGGAGGGGGGAAGGGAAGGTTCTTATTAGAGATGTTCCACTTTATATTTTAATTTGGCTTGGATGAAAACTCTGATCGAGAGTGGATCTTGTGTCCATGATCTATCTGCCTGCAGTTCTAGACTACTGCCGGCTGCCGTAGATAAATACATAAAATATGTACCTGAGTGCCGAGAGGCAGCAGCTGAAGAATTGAATTGAGCTGTCTGAATCTGAATCTCAGGGTCCGGGTCCGGGTCCAGTCCGTCCGTCCGTCCGTCCGATCCCGGTCCCGGTCCCACCAAGACTTCCGGTGATCCACTCGTCGACGTCCGGCGGTCTGTCGCTGTTTAAAATCGCCCCGCACTAATGCGATTCGATTCCTCGCCCGGCAACCGACTCAACACCAACGACAAACGAGTTTTTCAAGTCCGCCGGGAGGGAAACGCGAACCCTCCACAATTCCCATACAATAAACAGTTAATATACAATAAACAGTAAACAAATATAAACAAATAAGCAATAAACAAAGCAATGCTCGCGGCCCGGCGCATACCACGATGCAGGGCCTGCTCCGTCACGCTGCTCAACTCCCTCTTCTCTGCGGTCTGCGGCGCGAGTGTACGCCTTCCCGTGCCCGCGCGGGCCCTCACCACTATAACTACTACGAATATAACGACGACTGGGCGACTGGGGCTGCCGCGGGCCATCCATTTCACTGCGGGGGTGAGGAATGCTCCGCCGTCGGACGACTGGATTGTCGATGAGGTGGTCGAGGCCGTCACGGAGACTGTCGGCGCCGTCACGGAGCTGTTTGATGGTAAGGAGACGCAGGAGATCGCCGGGGCGGTGGTGGAGTCGGTCGTAAACCAGGTGGGGACTGAGCGTCGGACGACTATCAAGGAGGAGGAGGAGGAGGAGGAGGAGAATGGGACCACCACCACCACCACCACCACCACCGTGAGAGAAGAAACGGTCCAAATAGAGACTACGGAAGAGGAAGCGGAGGTCAAGGCCATGCCGGGCGTAAAAGAAGAAGAAGAAGAACAGGACCAATCCCTCCCCTGGTTCCTCCGCGTCGAGACCCCCCGTCCCGCCACCCACCCCTTCGCCGAACGACAGGCCCTCCCCGCCCTGCCCTCCGCGCCCCCAACGGCCCTCTCCCCGCTCCTCACCCACCTTAGCATTGAGCTGGGCATATCAGACCTCGCCGTCATGGATCTGCGCACCATGGACCCCCCGCCCGCCATCGGGCCCGACACAATCATGGTGATTGGGAACGCGCGCTCCGAGCGCCACCTCCACACCTCCGCCGACAAGCTATGCCGCTGGTTGCGCTCCGAGTGGCACATGAGCCCCGATGCCGACGGACTGCTGGGCCGCGGCGAGCTAAAGATCAGGAACCGCAGGCTCAAGAAGAAGGGGAAGCTGGTCAACACGCAGACGGGGCAGGTGGAAGGCGTGGGGTGGATATGCGTCAATGCGGGCGACCAGGGACTGGTCGTGCAGTTATTTACGCAGCATCGCAGGGACGAGATTGACCTCGAGGGACTGTGGGGGGAATATTTGGGAGAGGGGGCAATCACGCGGAGTCCCAGAGCTGTGGAGGAGGAGCTGTATTATAATAGGAGGAAGGAGCAGGAGGAGGAGGACGCCCTCCGCAGCGCGGGAGAGGTCAAATATACCCCCAACGCCCCGATCATCCACCTCGGCGCCGGCCTCTCCACCGGGGACGATTATCCCACCACTACCTCCTCCTCCTCCTCCTCCTCCTCCTCCTCATCCTCACCCTTTGGCACACGTCCACAGCGCCGCCTCCTTCACACCACTCCCCCCCGCCGCGCCCTCACCACCCTGACGCCCTCCGACCTCACAAACCCCCGCTCCACATACCTCATCGACGACATCCCCTTCAAGGGCATCGAAGTCCCGCGCTCCGTCACTCAGGGCAAGCACTGGCACCTCATCAAGCAGCTCCCCCCAACCTACACGCCCGCCGCGCACCCCACAACCTCAGAACTCATCCTCCGCGCGCACATCAACCATCTCAAGATCCAATACCCGGGCTACAACACCAAAGGCTCCCGCAACGGCCCCTGCACACTCCTTGGCACCCACCCAGCAGACACAACCTCCACCCCCTTCCTCCAGTCATTCTACGCCCACCTACCGACCCCGCGCACCCCCCGCGCTCACCAACTCGCCCTCGAGCTCCTCATCGAGGCCCACCGCATCGCGCCCTCCGCATATCCCGCCAACGCCCTCATCGACGCTCTCAATGCCATCCCAAACCCCCCACAGGAGCTATACTACCTCGTCCTGCGCGCGCTGTCCGAGTCCCCCGAGCTCCGCACACGCCCAGCCTCGGGCGCCCCGCCCCCAGACCCAACATCATACCTAGACCGCGTCCTCGCCCTGCTGGTGCACCAGTACCCCACCGCATCCCCCACGGCGCCCGAATACACGCTGTGCCGGCTGCGCGCGCTGGCGCCGCGCTCGCTCCCGTTCGTGGCGGCACTCGCACGGACAGTGTGCACGCCGACGGCGGACGCGGCGACCCACGCCATCACCAAGCGCGCCGGGAAGCTCGCAATGGGGTCCTACAAGCTCGACAAGCGGGTGCACGAGCTCGACGCGGCGGCCCGCGCGGGCGCGAACGCATACACGCTCCGCGAGTACCACGAGATGCTGCTCACCACGTACGCAATGTGTGGTGTGTGGCGCGCGTTCTGGAACGCCTGGAGCAGGCTGCGCTATCTGGGTGTTAGGAGGGACGAGGCGATGTATGTGCTTGTTGTGGGGCTCGTGGTGATGGGGGGCCGCCAGAGGGAGGCTGTGGTGGCCGCGAGGAGGTTGGTGGTGGAGATGGGGAGGGAGGTGCCGGCGGTGGTGGTGGGGGGGGGGTTGGCGAAGGGGTTGATGGCCGTGGTGGATTTGGCGGAGGGGAAGGGGGGGGAGGTCGTGGAGGGGGAGGGGGAGGCGGCGGCGACGGCGGCGGCGACGGAAGGGCCCAAGGAAGGGGTCAAGCAGAAGAAGGGAGAGTGGGCGGTGCTGAGGGAGAAGTGCGAGAGAGTCCTCAGGAGGGAGGGGCTGCTGTAGCTTGTTTTGCCCGTGGGGGCGCGTGTATATAGTTATTCTGTATTGTTTTTAGTTGTAGATATTATTCCATACCAGTGATCATTGACACCTCTCTTTTGCTTGTTATGTTGTGTTGTGCTTTGTCCCCTCGAGTGATTTCTCGTGAAGCTCCCTCTTCCTATGTGGTGGTGGGGCCGGTTCATGGGATATCACTCGGCGTCTGGATACACCGTCTCGTCTATTCCCACCAAGTCTCGGTTTCTTGCAAATCCCCCCCCCGTCTCAAGTAGAGTGTCAAAAGTCACGTTGACTACTGCCCCCGGCCAATGACAGTAAACCCGCAGGCGAAGGCGGATATCCACGACTCTCTGTACGTTCCGAACAGCAAATAATACAATGCATTGGTTCATTGAAGCGGAGAGAGAGACACTGTAGTTTGTATTTACATACATATATGTACAGCTCCATGTGCCAGCTTGGGGGGGCGGTGTTGTGCTTTTCGGTCCCTTTGTCCTGTGCTGCCCTGCCCGTTCCCGTGTAGCTGCTGGTAGAGCCCTCCCGACTTCGTGTGTAGAGAAGTCTCTACGGCCGCAGAGCCCCTGAGTGCTGAGATAATCCACTCCGACCTGGAATCTTAGGTGGCTTTTAGAGAGGCTTAGATAATAATACACCGATGCACGGAGGTGGTACGTATGCAAGCAGAAGTAAAAGTATGTATATATACTTACATGTAGTATGACCCCTCCTCCTCTTCCTCTTAACCTTCTCATTATTCTTCACAGCCGAGAGTGGGGAGATTTTTATTCATCCTGTTTTTCGTAAGGATTCTACAACCCCATCTTCACTGCGTGATATACTCCCAATCCACCCTTTCGTTTGGGAGAGAGGGGTGTTTCTGGAGAGGCTTTTGGGTATGATAACAACCATTTCCCATCTTCCTTCTCTGCTGCCTCTGCTGCTAAGGTTGTGGTTTGCTGTGATTGCAAACTGCATCCTTAATCAATCAAACATAAACTGACCCTATCAACCCATCTCGAGCAGCTTTTTACAGCCGCTGCTGCTCAGGAGGGTACTATTCGTGCTAGCTATTCCTCCCTCTCTCTCTTGCTGCTGGCAGTGAGAGAAGAGGAGGTTTATGCTCCTCCGTCCTCTTTGTTGTGCTAGGAGACGGCTGGCTCCTCTCCCGGTCTTCATCTAGTATGTATTATGATGTGAAGCCCGTTTGACTGTGTTGTGCTGTTGTTAACACTTGAAAAGGCTATTTACCCCCTCGGACTCTCTTATGGGTCACTCGACACTGTCTCGGTCCCAACGGTCTCTGACAATATAAGTGGACGTTGGCACCTACCACTAAAGACCAATCCTGCACATCCCTCCAATGACTCTGCCCTTTCTGGTGAGTTCTCGTTTTGTGATATTTTGTGGTCGATCCAACGCTAATAAATTACCAGCGCGGGATATCTTGAGAGGGGAGGGGTCAATGAAGGCCTTAGAAAATCTTAGGTAATTTCCCCCAAAGTAATTTGGCCTATCAAGCTTTGAAATACAAATCTAATTAGGTGTCTTCAGAGACTCCCCCAACATTGCTCCAGGGGCTCGACTCTTAATAGCAAGTGTTGAATACAACGCCGAGGGTAATGAGGGCGCGTCAATCTGCCTGCAACACCCCAGAGGTCCCAACCCATTGGTGCTGCTGCTTTGCTCCGGGGTTTACTCATTCCCAAAACTCAAGAGCTGAAGGGTGTGTTCCCCGGAGTGCGGTTAGTAGTCATCCTTGAGGGTTCCTCCGAAGCAACAGACAGGGAGTGGTGAGATTGGGTGCCTCCTGGGGACCAGAAATCCAACTCCCTGGCCCGTCACCAGTTTCGCCTGACATGGGCGGGGGGGGGGGGGGGGAAGGGAAAACTTGATCTGGTTTCCCTGGGCCCCCTATATCAAGACAAGGGAGTACTGTCCGCAATTTTGAGATGCGGCAAATGATTCGGTCACCCTTGTGCAGGTGAAACCTCTATTTTGTATAATATAGTAGCAGCTGGAAGGGTTGTGGCGGAGACGGGGGCGCCTGGGGGGCCCATGGGGACGTTTCTTCGCCCAGGGGTGCTGCCTTCATAGGCTATCACTCGGTCAGGACTAGTCGCCGACACCCACCGCATTGCTGGGGTGTCTTTAGTTCGACTTTCCCTCGAATGGCTTCCCTAAGGTAACTCTTTGTGTTTTCTAGCCTTATACGTGCATGTTTTACTAACATATTACGCTCCATTGCTACAGCAAATACCAGTTCCCTCCCGATTCGTCCTTCCCCGCTAGATCTGGATCGAAGGTCTCAAAGGCATTTCCGCAACAGAAACGCTTTGAGATCCGTAGATCCTCCTCGTTTGGCCTCACCTAGGTAATAAAGCTCTGTGTCCCCTAGTGCCTCCAGCGTTTTCCAGCGTTAAGAATGCAGGCTGACGTGTTGTTCTCATTTTCTGCAGTAAAAACCAGTCGATTTTTGTTTTCAATTGACCTGAGCTGGTTCTTGCGGCTGATCCTGCCAGATGGGCTGGTAGTCTTCAACGCATTTCTACAGTCATATCCCTTTGGGGCTCTTGTACGTACTGTATTTGCATCTATTGTAGTCGAAGTCAAACAATTAGTGCTCCATACTGGCTTTCTTTTGAGTATGTAGTGTACTTTATAGGACATCAAAAAATCATAATTTTGTTAGACCTTTTCAGACGTCCTGTCCAATTGGAGTGCTACAACTGCTCTCAAGGAGCTGTGGGGCCCTTGCGCTTCCGCCCGGTCCAATTATTACCTATGCGGTAGATCGGCAACCCTTTTACTAATTCCCAAGCTGACGATCCAGAGGTGCAAGGTATTGGTGTCTCCGATGTGTCTTGGCGTAGTATACATGCCAAGACTATATTTCATTGGTTTCTTCAACGACATGATATACAGCTAACCAATCCTGGGAGGCAACCAACCCCACTATCGTGAGATCAACGAAACCCCCGCGTAGCATGCACAAGGCATATCAATATTGTCCTCAGGAGACCAGTATCGGCGGAGAACACCAAAGACCGCCCTACAACCCCCTGCATGCCTAACGGTTTGAATTCGAAAGGGCGCACGATTCTGCGGGGCAGAGCCTTTAGCGGGTATGGCATCATATCAGAGGGCTTTTGATAATATATCCAAGGCTAGCTTGGTTGAATTGGCCCATGATAATTGTGGTGCTGCTGATCTGATGGTGCGCTTTTAGTGTTGGAGGACGGTGGGAGGGGGGGGGGGGCTGGTCGTCAGGTATGTCATCTTTCCGGTCTGAGCTCGTTACCCGAGAAATGGGCACAACACAATCTTCCTCGTTCGTATCTTTCCCCCCTTCGTTTATTATAAATTTGTACTTTTTTTTGTACCGCTCCCGACCGAAGCGCGTATGTGGGTGGTAAAGTTAAAGAGGTTCCGCAAGATGCGGCGGTTGTTCTTCCGGAATAGCTAAAATCCTAGCTACTAGTAGCTAACTAGCTCTTCGAGTACGAATACATGCCTCCTCGGCCTACGGGAGAAATCTATTTGGGGGCTTAATTATTGGTGGTGCCTGCTTGGCTAGATTAGAGCAGAGTAGAGAGTCACCCTGGGGGGGCCTCTTTAAACGTTGGGTACGGGGGGTTGATGATATCGGCCAGAGACGTTGATTGTAGTGAAGATCAGGATATAGAGAGGAGGAGAGGGATTACCCATGGAGTGGGATGGGCTGGTATGATAAGCGTGCGTGGTGGCCCAACTTTGAGTGTTGTCCATCGGGTGTGCTGGAGCCAATGCCAGCGTTGAGAATACATCTATCCTTATCGGACAAAATCCCTTAAGGCTTTGAATGGCATGGATACCAAGAGGGAGGGGATAGATGCCAGTGTATTGGACTATAGAATATGTGTATGCATGAGATTTACAAACGCACACAGCTCCTTCCCCTCTATTCCTTCAATTTTTGAAAATCAACACCAAAAGTGCTAAGCAACCACGTTACACAACACCCAAAAGTCTTTAACTCTTAGGCTTCATTTATCACCACCCACCCTTAGTTCCCCTTGCCCCCCCCTATGACAGCAGAGAGAGCCCTCTACTGGTATCTTAGAGTACACTTATTCATAAGGGAAAGCATCTGGACACTCTGCCCAACTATCCTCCTGTTATAGAAAGCCAGCACACACCTCCCCATCAGCCCAAAAACAACCACGTTACACAAGGCCAAAAGTCTTTAACACTTAGGCTTCAACCATCACCACCCCCCTAGCAACCATGCCCCCCCCATCCCCTGAGATCACCGCAGCCCTCAACACCTCCAATGGAACTGACCGGCATCAATCACGCCACCCCATCTCGCACTCCGCTATCAAAGTCTTCGATAATCTAGAACACCTTGGATGGCCTCACCATCATCACCATCCTCACGGGTTTAATAAACAACGACCATCACGACCGGAGAGATCGCAGAACACCCATCCATCGACACGATCACAAAAGACCTTCCAAGAAATGAAATCCAGCCCCACCCCGAAACCACAAACAGACTCACAAGGATCGAATGCGCCATCACCACGGCCAGACCCCCATCCCCACCACCACCTCCTGCCGCCCCAGCCTCAAGTTTCCAGTCCTCTAAACGGTAACCTGCACTCTAATCGTCACGCATCAAAAGTCCTACCTCCAAGCCGAAAAGAGAACCTCCAACAGTGGGAGACCGCCAAGAGTAAGAAGAAGAAAAAGAAAGAAAAGCACAGGCCCAAGCACCCAGGACGCTGAAACCCTCCTGCCGCCTAACGACGCTTCTACCTCCAGGACCACCCCACCGCTATCCCTAACTGCATCGCAGCTGAAATTTATCCGTCACCTCGGCTCAACTTTGGCAAAGAACAAGCAGATCCACCCAGTCACAGCCCTCTCGCCACCATAAACCCCAAAGGCACCATCTCAGTCCTCCCCCACCATACCGTCCCCTCCTCCACCTCCTCCCACTGGTTCGAAGCAATGACCACCCTCGTCAACCAAAAAGCTAGCTCCACAGAACTCCCTACAAAACCTTTCCGCTTCTGCCCCCACGAACGTTGATATCGCCATCCACGGCGTCCCCCTCTTCACCCTCGAGACAAATCAACACTCGACAAAAACTTCCCAGAAATCGTCCCAACTCGCAACAGGAATCACCTTCGCGCCGCTTCTCAACAAGCGACGACAACACTCAAGAACTAACGAAGAAACTTCCTCAATCAGAATCACAGTCTTCAGAGACGCCGCCAAAATCGCAACTCCATCCGCCTCTCCCGCCCCCAGGAATGCACAATCATGTGGTCCGCCACCCCACAACCCAATGCAAGAACTGCTACCGCCACGGCCACGCCACCCAAGGCTGCAGACAGAAAACCCTAACCTGCCTGCCTGCGCCAAAGAACACACACGAAACCAAAGACTCATGCCCCGCCCCCACCTGCACGGGAAGGTGGTTCAAGCCTAGGATGCTGCGACCACTCCCGCCTCACGATTAATCCGCGAGGAGGCCACCAAGCCACCTCACGAACTGCCCTACTGCCCATCATCCAAGCCAACAGACAAAAGAGACCCCTACCACCACCAGCCCAACCTCAGCCGCCACACAGGAGACAGTCATGCAAGACGCCCAGCTGGGCCCCAAAGAACCCCCCACAACCTCTTGTAAATATGGCGGACAACCATACCAATTCCTTCCACGCATCATCCAACACAATTGCGCCTCCAAGAATAATGCTAATGCTTTCTCCATCCCAACGACACAGTCCTCACACATAGTCTGCGTCCAAGAACCCTCTCCACAACAGAAAACCCCTCACTGCCCCTTCCTTCACATTAATCGCACTCCACACCCACCGCAGAAAGACCGATAAGATCTCAACACGATATACATAAACAACAACCTCCTCGACAGAACTCTTCCTTCCATCACCTCCCACCGGCGCGACTCATACAAGTCGCACTGTACTGCAACACCGGTAACAACAGCTTCAGAACAGTCATAGTCACCTCTGTCTATAACCGACAACTCCAGCCACACACACGCCTCTCTCCAGACAATCTTCATGGCGGTCCAACAACCCCTCAATCACGTTAGGAGATTTCAACATCCACCACCCCTCAGCAGACCCCTCACGCTCCTTCAAAAGCAGAGAACTCTCACTCTCATCCCCTTACTTCAACACAGCCACAGCCCGCGGCTTCACCCTCCTAAACACCCCGGGGACTTTCACCAGAATATCCCCTGCATCAAAGACACGTGATCGACCAAGCTCGCTAACACCCAAGCCTCTACCCTTGTAAGGAAATGGCTCCCCTTAACACACGCCACCGGCTCCGATCACAGGGCCATCGCCATATCCACGACACATCCCCTATCGACACGCCACCTTCCAAACCCACAACTGAAACTCACCAACTGAAACCCCGACCCACCTCCAATCCATCACCACCGATAACTTCCCACTACCCGCATCCATCGACGACTGGTTTGACAAAAACCTCACCACCATAACAAACACCATAAAGCACACACGCTTAAAACCATATCCAAACGGCTAAAAGCATGGAACCCGAACATCTCCCAACTCCGAAAATATTCCACTCAAGACACGTAGCCTACCGGAAAGGAAAAAGTTCTTCGAAATGAACCGCCAGAACGCTTACTTCAACGCCATAAAGGCCGCCAAACAACAACACTGGAACAACTTTGTAGAAGAACGCCAAGAAACCAAATACGATGGAAACTGAAGAAATGGCTTCAAGGACGGAGGACAAGATACCCTCTCTCCCCAACTCCCCACACCAAAGACTCCTCAACCAAAACCTCATCAACGCCTTTCTTCCCCAGACAAGCTAAGACCCCACAACCCTCCCACTACACCGACGCTTCCCCATCACCCTCGCCGAGGCCCACTCCGCCCGAACACCTCCAACCTTCTCCGCGCCCCGACACCATCCCTACCCTATATGGAAAGTCCATAGGCTAACCCTCCTCATTACCAACCTCCTAACTAACTATCACCCACGGCTACCACCCTCGCTTAAAAGCTAACGCCATACTAGCTAAACCCAACAAACCAGATTACGCTATTCTCAAGTCAAGATACCGAAATATAAGATTCTACAGACACTCTCCAAAATACTAGAGAAGATTGTCACCACGCCACCATCGCCAGAAGCACCTAATCCACCTCACCAGCTGCTCAAGAGCAGGACTCTCAACATCGGACGCCGCCACCACTTAATCAACGAACGCAGAGCCCATGCAACCAAGAAAGTTCTCAAGGTCTCCACCTCTTCTAGACGCCAAAGCGGCTTCGATCACGCTTAAACCAACGCCCTAAAACCCTTCACAAAGGCCACGCCCCCCTACATCATCAATCGGCCATCTCCTTCATGTCGGACAGGTGCTCATCACCCTCCTCTATAAAGCGATCACCCAAATCACCCGCCAAAGATACAAAGAGAGTTCCTCGCGCCCCCCATCTCCTCCTCTTCCTCATCTACATCAACTTCCTACACCACCATGACCCCACCCAGGATCTCCTCACGTAGACGACTCGCCATCACGGTCGCCTTTCCAAAACAACATCACAGCCCTACTAACCACTACAACAAAGTTTCAAGACAACCCAAGACAACCCTCAATAATATTTACTTCTCCACACCCAAAACCGAATCCAAAGACTGAGGACCCCCAAAGACAGGGACCCCATCTGCCTCCTCCCCATCACCATAGAAACCAAACCATCCAACCCACAAGATCAAATGGATGTTGGCTCTCTCCTTCAACCCCAACGAACACTACTTCCAAGCGAGACAAGAAGAGCCTCCTTCGCATCACCCAAAGATTCTCCTCAGCCGCAAAGGCCTATCCTCGAACTCGCAGGAAAATCGCCTTTCTCGCAATCCGACCCACGCCACTTACGGAGCAAGGTCCTACCCCCACTTCTGCAATCAAACCCATGAACACCTTCTAACTCCGCCCTCCGCCACCGGCTTGGGCAACCAATCAAGAACGCCTTCTGCAGAAGCATGCCCCCCTGTAGCCTCTACCTTCACTACCTCAAATGCAAATACGTTAATCCAAGATACTATAAGCACCCTCCTGAACCCAGTCACAGGAAGCGACAAGCAATATCATTCCCCACCTCCTCACCAAACCGCCATACTCCCACTCCGCCTCCTCAAAGCGCCGCCTAACCCACCTAAAAGTGAACTCAAATGCCTTGAAAGCGAGCCACCCACCTCCCAATCGAACAACTCGCCACCATACATGTAAGAAGGCGTCCCACCACATAAGATGCCCTAACGCCAAAAACACAACTCATAGCCAACTGAACTTCCACTTCCCACCACCACAATACTACCCCCACCCCATCACCCTCTCACCCCCGCCCTTACTCCACCTCCACAAGTTCATACCTCAGATCCACCAAACGAGAGCCGCAAAAGCTACCTGCGGTCAAAGATCCTGATAAACGCCTTCCCCGAACGCCCAAAATGCGCCTCAAGAGAAACCCTCCCACACTATCCTGACGCCCGCCTAGATAAATACAGAACGGAGGACATCCACAATATCCAATCACTCAACGGCATGCGATAACCAGGACCACTATCATCCTAGGAAGTTTCATCGCAGCTCACAAGATCAACTTCCCCAACACAGACATTACTATCACCACCCTCACAGGCCATCCTCTCCTCACTAAGCCTCAGCCAGCACCAGCTAGCCTCAAATCCTCGGGGTCCCTTTTCAACCCCATCTACGCATCCTAAAAAGTCCCACCCTAAGGGCGCCGGCCCCGGCCAACAACAACTTTCCTATGTCACTCTCCTTTGTAGGTGTTAGGGTCTGCTTTTATTTCATTAAGGGGATAGCGAGTCGAAGGAGCACAGAGGTCTTTTATGCCATAGTTTATACTGCACGCAATGTTTTGTACCTTAAACAAATACACCTGATTTAAAAAAAAAAAAAAAAAAAAAAAAATGAGATTTACAAACGGATGTCAAAATATAGGCCGGGGCCTGATTGGATCAGCTTGCAGCCTGGATGCTCGCGGAATAAAAATGATATCTCTCTTGACCTGATGACGGTTTCTAATGGAGAGGTTGGTGTGAAAGCCTTCGACATGACATGTACCTATATATATAATGGGATTTGAGACGAAAACCTCGATAAATGCAGATCGTTATTGGAGTGCCTACATTTATTTATGTGGTTGACCGTTATGCGGTGAATGATCGGCTACACACATAAAATTAACATACCGCAACTGAGTCAAGTCGCACCTAAAGCACTTAGAAGACTAATAACTACATGTAATGAAATTCTTCTTCTTCTTGTTATTAGGAATTCCTACTCTCGAAAACGATACATGTAGTTCGAGTATGAGTTTATAAATAGCTTTAATATAAGATATATTCCCTACATCAGCCTCAGCCGTGGAGAATTTTATATAAACTACCGTAGCTGCACTCTTATATGCGCCTAACTCCTACAATATACCGTAAGCGGTAAACTACATACTCAAGACACAATATGACCTGAGGTTTTCTGCATAGCCTAAAGCACAGCGCCGGGCTGGTCCGAATTCTTTCCAACATTCACTTGCCTGTGTGGTGGTCCAGTTGGCCTGTGTAACACCCGTGCTTTTTGGTTATGCGCCACTTTGCATGCGGCTACACTCCCGGGAAGTTTGCACGTCTTCCCTAGAAGAATCGCGACTTCCTCAGCCTAGACAGATCCCATATCCTCCCGATTTTTTTCTTCGCGTCAACACTTATTCTAGGGAGAACGTGACTTAAGACTCCTATACGCGTCTTTGATCACCCCACCTTAACCGCCACTGCAGCCTTTCCTCGACCGACATTGAGTTAGTCGTTACGGCCGCGTTTATGACAATCCGAACTCACGGCCGCCGAAGGAATCAGTACGATTGATAGCTACTTAAGTAGGGATGAGAATACATATGCAGGTTCTAGTTTATTGATACCACGAGCCTCTTCGAACCCTACAACCAAAAACCTCTTCCTGCCCTTGTCTGCCCCACTCCCGGTTCCTGCTCTGTGAGATTAAACTACACGAAACATATTCATAGATTCGCATTTTCGAGACGGGCCTTAACTTACGAATCACGGACCCCCCACCTCCAATGAACGGCTTACCACCAGACTTTTATCCCCCTCCTGCGCAGGGCAGGTCTCAGCTACCCCCCATCGACGTCGATGATGCACTTCAATACACACCTCTATCATCAGTTGTTCCCTTGTCCGCTGGTAACTCATCCATCCTCTCTCTCTCACATTTCTCGGGGAAGAGCAAACAAAAAAGGAAAGGAAAGGAAAGAAAAGATTAAAGAAAAATAAAGAAGAAAGCCAGAATACTAACTAACTTCAACATCATAAAAGACATAATACCCCTTCCAACATTGACATCCACCGGAATATCCTCCATCTACCAGTCCGAATCAGAACGCCGCCATAATTCCCAAACCTTAGAGAACCTTGACCGAGAAGCAGGTCATGACCCAGGATCAAAGGTTGTGCGAAAGTATTTGTCGGATATAACCTCTCATTTATCCACATCTGGTGGTACTGAATTGTGAGTTTATCCACTGAAATAATTGAGTTGGTGGGTGAGTTACTGATGATGCTTCGTGGGGCTATATAGTCGTTTCAAGTCACTCGGAAAGGGAGCGAGCGAATGGTCTTCTTCGAGAGTATCGGTGGGAGTGCAGGGGGGTATTCTCAAACATGGGAAGATTGGGAAGTTCGGGGAAATGGTGTTGAATAAGAGCAATGTGACTTTCAGATGTAGGCATTCCCGACATGGGGATCATTTCCATTCTAGAAAGAATCGAAATCCAAAAAAGTCCATTATTTCTTTTTTTCATTTACCATGAATTGTCTAATACGTGGTGGTAAACTGCTAGATCCAATATCCTCCATAGGTGGCCCGAAACCGGCACAACAAATCCATCCACAGCCACCGGTTCGTATTCAGAATCAGGAACCGAGTTATACCCCGAATTATGACCAGAATTACCCCCCGAATAATTATGCCCTACCGGCACCCAATTTTCAAACACCTCAAAGTTACAAGAATAAGAACCGGATTCCTGTGGCTACACCACAGACCCCTAGTAATACGTCTGTTGCGGTACCACCGAACGGGTTCCATAAACCCAGCCCTATACAGCAAAGTTACCATCAACAACAATCTACTCCCGTCCAAAAGTACCAACAGCAAGCCCCAGCCCAAAACCACATACAGATCCCTAAAATAGAACAGCCCACCCAAAAGAACGAACCCCCCGAGCCCGCTAATGGTGAACACATTCAACCCCCCACTCCACCTGTAATCATTCAAAGAGCCGAGTTTGTGAAGATACCCCCCCCTCCTCCCTCATTTGACCGCTCACAGTATGAGAAACATACCGAGATTGAGAGAAAAGTTCGCAAACCAAAGCCAGCGGGGGCGGCCAATACCTCAAAGTCGCGAAAACGCAAGCGCTCTCATTCCGACGCCGAAGACGAAGAGCGGCTGGCTTCTGGTGTGGACCAGAGAGCAAAAGCGGAGAGTTTACTGAAGGGGTTACAGAGTTTCATGAATTCTATCTTTGAGGCTGAGGATAATCTCTCTCCCGACACCTCTGACCGTGTGGTGGATAAGAACTCGAAGATGTGGATGACGTGCACATTAGGTGGTGAATCACCATGTTTATCGACGGCGGTGCAAACTAAGCTTGAAAATGCCATACAGAGGGTCATCTCTTTCGCGCGGTTTGGTGAGATCCCCGTGGATGATTTGGCAAGACTGCAAAAGATTTGTGAGAGTTCTTTGAAACTGGCGGAGAACACGGATGTCATGGTGAAGGAGGACGAAAGTGAATCAGCCACCCAAGAGTGGCTAGAAAGGATGAATATTGTTGATAATGGGCTCAAAACCGCCAAAACAGTGTTGCGCATTATGGTAGGTGGGAGAGAAGAAAAGCAGATATATTCTGAAGATCTATTAGCCGGAGTTTTATCGGTGCTCAAAAACCTCATTGAGACAACCGTCAATCCCATGATTGAGATGCGTTCGACAGGCGAGAAGCTAGGAATTTTCAAGGTAGCGGCGGCGCACAAGAAAATTCTTGGAGGAATGCTGCATGAAATTACCAGTGTATTCGCACTATTATCGAAACTACTTGCGATGGAAGAGGTGACGGAAGGAACTATCACGACAATGGAGTTTATTGCAGTCTCGGTTATATTTATTGAAAATGCGTCGAACGAGAAAGATTCGATGTTTGGTGTTCAAAAAGTCGAAAGGTTCCGGGTTGCGGCAATGGACGTACTCGCAAAAATATTTGCAAGGTATCCAGACCAGAGGACTTTTATCTTCGACGAGATTCTCACGAGCCTTGAGAAGCTCCCTGTAAATCGGCAAAGCGCACGTCAATTCAAGCTCGTTGAAGGGAAGAATATCCAGCTGGTAAGTGCGCTAATTATGCGCCTTGTACAGACTAGTGGGACCTACCAAGGTCGCAAACGAAAACAAGGCCTAGTCACAGATGAAGATGGCGAGGTAATACTAGAGAAAGATGAAGATGATATCCAAGAGTTTGAAGAAGGAATTGAAGGACTAGATCGAATGAACTCAGTTAACAGACTATATATGATGTCGAACCCATTGCTTGATTCTGCACAGAAGAATGCAGCATATGTCGTCAACTTCCTGGTCCAGCGAGCGATGAAATCGACCAAAACAGGAGACCAGCCCTATAGAGTTCTAATGGATATCTTTACGGAAGATTTCATCGCCGTCCTGGGTTCGCCGGAATGGCCAGGTGCAGAGTTGTTATTGCGGTCTATCTTAGGAAGCATGTGTACCATTGTCGATGGAGACAAGCAAACTGCCCCTGCCAAGTCCATGGCCTTGGATCTGCTAGGCCTTATGGGCAGTGCTATTTGCGACGTCGTGGTTCATCTTCGGGAGAGTCATCGCAATAGAGAAAGCCTTGGAGACTCTGCAGATTCTCACATCGTTGGACTAACTGAAAAGTGTCTTGAGTGCAGTATTGGTGGTGGAAGTGGCAATAATGTACCAGCTGTCATAGAAGAAGAACTTATTGACTGGGAGGGCCCATTCAGATACGCGCTTGAACATCTGCTGCAGATGATGTCATCCGACGGGAGTTTACAGAGTGCCTGTGGATATTATCTAACTGTTTGGAGTGCCCGGATCTGTAACCTTTTTGAGAGGGTTGAGGGTGTAGTTAATGAGGATGAGGATGATGATGGGATGCAAGATGAGCTTGTGAGGGTGGCAGGGAATTTGAAAAGGATTACTCTGGACAAGAGCTGGATCGATGACGACTTGTAATCAACCTCCTTCTTCTAAAGGGACAAAGCTAATACATTTCTTTATTAGTGACGTGGAGAAGATATCCCAAACGGCTATCAGGCAGGCATACGTGCTAACAGTCTTACATATGCCATTCTGCATGAGCTTTGAACACATCCTCAACCGATTACTCCGATCTGTCGACGACAACCAGGCCACGACAAGGAGTAAGGGCTTGAAGGCTATCTTGCAGCTTTTACAGAAAGATCCGGGGATTTTGAAGCGACCACAAGTCGTTCCGTTTATAATTAAAAGGCTGAAGGATCCATCTCCCTTGGTCAGGGATTCGGCTGTCGACCTCATTGGGAAGTGCATTCAGTTGCAGCCAGATCTTGAAGATCATGTTTACAAAAGTATCCTTGAGCGAGCATCTGATGCCGGAGTCGGTGTCAGGAAGAGGGCTATGAAAATTCTCAAGGATATATACTTAAGAAGTAAAAGAGAGGTTGTAAAAGTTGCCATTGCAGAGGCATTAGTACAGAGGATCAAGGATAATGATACCAGTGTTTCGGTATGTCTCATTGTCATTAGTATCAAGACTATGTGCTTACTCCGTGGGTAGGAATTGGCAAGGAAGACCTTTGAAGAGATCTGGATAACGCCCTTTTATGGTCACATTGGGGAGGAGGAGACAGAGGCTGCACAGCAAGTTCAACCAGAAATTAGCCCGCAGATGAAACTAATCGTCAATGAAAGAGTTGCAGTCATTATCAAGGTGGTGCAGAAGGAGGTTATGTTAACAGTTTTGCATGATGTTATCAAGTCTCTTTTGCATACAGAAACAAAAAACTGCACAATGAACTTTAGGGTTTGTAAGACGATGGTCGGATCGATGTGCGATGACCTTCTTGACCGACAGGGTGACTCTGATAAGGTGGGTTACTTGATTCTTAACCATGAATTCGTGCTGATATCTAAGTAAATAAAGGCCGAGAGACAAAGTACATTGCAGACATTGACAGTGTTTGCCCGGGCAAATCCAAGATTATTTACCCCCGAACAGCTCATAATGTTGCAGCCTTACATTGAAAACTTGACGGCACAGGACGATCTCCATGTCTTCCGGTCCGTCATCGTCATATTTCGATGTGCCTTGCCGGTCCTATCAAACCTGCATGTGGGATTTTTGGCGACTGTTCAACAGAGCTTGTTGAAGAACCTGTCACGATTGCCTTCGCCGGTAGGTCAATGTCTACTTCTAGCTTAAGAAAGATATTGTTGACATATTGGAATCTAGGAACTGAAAGAAGTCATTTCCTGTCTTTGGACTATCAACGGGGTGTTGAAGAACCCGGAGCGGTTGGTTCGAGTGACAATTTCCTGTCTAACAAATATCCTCAAGTCGAAAGGGAAGTCATTTGAAAATAAAACCGATGCGAACCGACTAGTCCGGACACTTCATATTCTTGGATTATTTGGGAAGAACTGCAACTTTGAGAACGAGACGAAGATGTTTAAGGATGCTTTTCCGCAGTGGAAAGGCACATCAGTCTCGGGCTTGATTACAGATACTATCATCCCTTTCTGTGAATCATCAATGAATTCCTCTGTCAGGAAAGCTGCACTGGAAAGCTTATGCCATGTCTGCCAAACTCATGCAGTGCATTTCCTAAAGCCACAGATTTTGAAGGCATTTGATCAGGTCTTTGAAGTTGATAAGGATAAGGATCTGATGAACCTTGTTCTTTTGGGAATTAAGGGTTTCCTTCAAACAGAGGAGAGACGAAGTGAGTTTGGGGCCGCGGAGGCTGAGGGCAAAGAAAAGGACGCCAACGCTGGCAAGAGTGAAGAAAATGGGAGGTTGGATCAACTAGCTAATGCAAACCAGAATGATGGCGTAAGCACCAGTTTAGCGCAAAAATACCTTAAGCATATCATCGATATCTCAATGGCTACTCAGGATGTGTATGCACTCACGGCAACGGAGGTAATTGGGAGTATTTTGAGGCAGGGATTAGTCCATCCTAAAGAGGTTCGTCCCCCCAAAAAAAGTTTGACTTGGTTGACGAGTGCTAATTGGTGATTACAGTGCGTTCCTGCACTTGTTGCTCTAGAAACCTCGACGAACCCTACAATCCAAGCCATTTCGTTTAGAGAACACCGAACATTACACTCGAAGCATGAGACGATTGTCGAAAGAGGTTACATGGACGGTGTGAAATCTTGCTTCGGCTACCAACGTAACGTTATCGGAGACGCGTCCGGTGTTATAGAGAACCCATTGGGTTCTAAGATGAGGCCACTCTACGAGATTGTCAAGACGAGCCGTAAGGTTCGAAAGAAGCTTCTGGGAAACATGACCATGAGTGTCGATTTCGAGCCCTCGAAGCTAGAGCTACCAAATCATCTCGAGTACTCAAAATTCGTTGTTGAAAACTTGGCGTTTTTTGAATACGGAACACTGGATGAGCTTTACCAAGTCGTGACAACTATGGAACGAGTTGTTGCTGGCACAGGAATGACCGTTGCGCATTCAATAGAAACAGACATCTTTTTCATTAAGATCGACGTTCCAGAAAATGAGAAGAGCGCAATGATAGTCGACCCGGAAAAGCTAAAGACGCTTTCTGCGGCCGCGGGGATCCTTTCAATGCTTTGGGAATCTCGGACATACCTTCGGAGACTCTATGCACTAAACGATAACAAAACTCGCGACTACAAAGCGAATAAAGTCAATGCTAAGGACATGAACAAGGCTCCGAGCCGTAGCGCCAGTGTTCCACCTAGTGGAGTTTTCCAATCTATCAAGGATACCATGCGGAATCTTGAGACAGACGAAGGGATGATGAGGCAATGCAGGGAGTTTGTGGAGATCCTTAGCGTGGATAACGAGTTCAAACTTGCAGCGGAGGGAGAAGATCTGGACGATCTCGATGCCATTGGTGATCGAGTAACTCCTGGGGCGGAGAGTGATCATGAGGGTGGCAGTAATGGCGCTCACGATATAATGGGTGCGGTTATGCTCGGCGGCCATACAAGTGGTGTTCCGATAACACCAAACTCGAAGGGTAAAAAAAGGAAGGTTCCGGGAAACACACCAGAGAAGAGTGTCGGGAGAGTTAAGAAGAAGGCGAAGCCGAGATCAAATAAGCCCAAAAAGGAATAACCAAAAAAAAGAATAATCAGACAAAACAGGAATTACGGACAGTCGGGAACTTTATTTTTTATTTACGTATCTTTTCTTGCATAGTTGCTCATTTAGGTATCTATTTCGCTGCAACTGGCGTTGGAGCTAAACTTCGCTGTAGATACTACATGTAGATTGGGCTGGACTGAGTTGCTCTTCTTCTTTCTTTCCCCCTCTTTTTTAAAAAATTCTTTCTGTTATAATATTTGGGAGGGGGGAGTTATGTTTGCTGCTATCTTCTTTTTCTTTTATTCTGAGGCAGCTAAATCTTTGATCTGGGTTGGATTTTTCTTTTCTTTGGTTTTACGACTCAGCTGGTTACTTTTACACGGTTTTCTTTCTATGTACTCCATTCACGCTGGTTATGCTTTACTATACTACGACTTCTGCCTAAGATAATGAAATGTGGAATGATGATTGTGTCTCAAAAGCACATGCGGTTATGATTCATGTATAGATGTTTTGGATGCATTGGGCGATATATAGACACACTCGATCACGGCTGGTTTATAAATCTCGTCACCATCAAGACACTAGTATATTGACTCTAATACAAATACTTGCAGCTGAAAGGGAGAACGAGTCACGATAACGAGGGGGTTTACACAAATACGACATTCGGTGGGAATGTAGGTACATACATGTACATACATAAGTACATGTACCTACTCAGGCAGGACAGGAGGTGGGTATTCGCACTCTACAACCTCGTATAACCTTTCCAGCTAACGCCGAAGACGTTATTATTATTACTATACCGACAAATACTTTACATGTATTGATAAAGCTTAAACCCCACCCTCCCAACTTGCAAGTGCAATCAAGCACAGTGTAATGTAGATCCCCCCCGAACCCCGCATCCCGAAACCCCCCCACAAAAAAAAACCCCCCAACCAGCAAGCCTTACATACATGCACTGCTCTACTCTATCTAGCTCCCTCTCATGCCAGTGGGCCCTACATAAAGTAAAGCAGATCGTGATCACACGATATTGGTATATATATATCTCGCTTCATTAAGCTTTAACTAAGCCTTATGATTACCATGTGTTTACTAATACCCCTCCTCGCTCGCTCACTTTCTTAATTAGCTTGCTTACCTGCTTGTTCGTAGGGAAGAAAAAAAAAAGGATTTATGTATGTATGTGATGTGGGTTTATATATGATCTTACTCCAGCAGCAGATTTTAAAAGCAAGGGCCAATGATCTCCCCGCGTTTGTACAACTCATAGGATCCCAACTCAACCCTCTCCGTACATATTTACAACCCCCCCGGCACCCCCGCACTCGCAGAAAGGCCCGAGAAAAGAAAAAAAAAAAAAGGGTATGGTATTTTACCCATGGACTAGTCACTAGGGAGGCAAAAACCAAAATGAGAGGATAAGGAATTAAAGCGGAGGCGCATCTGAACCGATCCTCCGCGATCGATATAAAATCGTGGATGGGGGAAAGGTGTGGTAAGGAAAAGGCATACCTACCCGCGCTATCATCCCAATCGGTTCCGCGCCGTACCAAAAACCCATCCCTCCCTCCTCCTCCTACTCTCTTCGCCCGCCCCCCACATACTCTAGGTAGGTAGGTAGGACTGTTGCTTTGTTTTTCCGCGAATGGTCAGATTTCGGGGCGTTATCTCACATGCCTTGGACTGAGCTAAACCTCAGGCTCGGAGACGGACATCAACCCGCTACTCGCTCAACAACTCGATCCCGCAGGCGAGGGAGGGAGGGAGGGAAGAGCCAAAAAAAAGTAATTCGTCCCTAGATCTCCTCTCATTGCTGGGCAGGGTAGGGATTGTGGGATTGTGGGATTGTGATTGTGGGATTGTGGGTTAAGTATTCAAACTCAGTTTAATACTCTGCGCAGACGAACAATCAATGATCATGATCGCACAAGTTACACCAGCGCGTAAAGCAAAACCGGATTGGCTCCCCCTAGATAAGTGACTCGTTGGGGTCGGCCTCCTCCCCGTGCATAGACGCCGACTTACACCCTATAGCGCCACCGGGCGCCTAAGGCTTGTGACTTAAGCGGTGTTGTTGGACTGGTGAGACTTTGCCCCATCGCCCCTTGCCTTGTGTGTGTTGTGTGATGGGGGGGAGGGTAGCAGTTGATGTCATCTGCAGTTGAGACACGATGTAATGCAGCTATTTCATACCTGAAGATCTTATACCTGCTTTACGAGTACACGAAGAAGCAAAAGGCGCGACGACGGTCATCGCTTGATCGTTTTTGCCCATAAACGCTTAGCCGGTATTTTGTTTGTTGACATATTGTTAACTTATGCTTATATAGTTTTTTAATTAAGGGCCGCAAGTAAGGGGCGAATTTAGGAAAGAGGGATTTGGTGCTGATGAGCTGGATGGGCTGGTGCACTGCAGTAATGAAAATGGAAGAAGCACAAATGTACTTACACATGTACACAACTGGTTTGGCGTGAATATCCCTACCGGTCCGTCCGCTGTCAACCGGGCCAACCTTATCGCCCGGTGGGGAACCCAGGTAAAATTCCTAAAGTTGTAGGTGAGAGGTTTTTTAGCACGATCCTTTTTTGGCCACTGAGAAAGGACCCGATTTTGAACTGTGAGGACCCTCCAAGAACCCCCATCTGGTTGTTATACCGGTTTGCGCCAAGTAGTTGACGGAGTTCTCATCAGCCTTTCAGAGCTGATTGAGGTTTTATTTTCTGGATGAGCTTCTCCCATCTGCACTTTGCTATAGACAACCACGGGTCACACGCTAAAAAGCTCGCCCGTGACCTCATCCAACCGCTTCATTCAGTGTCATTCCTCCTCCTCCAATCGTGACTCCATAGCCTCCAGCTTAATCCTTCTCCATCTGGCCTGGGCCGAGGAAGGGCCGAGGGGGCGAAGGCGGGAGTGATCGGACACCCCCCGAACCCCCCGAACCCCGATGCTCGGGAAGTCTCTTTATGTCGTTCCCGCCCCAGATTTTCGGTACTTCCGCACCAAGCCAGTGGGGGTCCGTGTGCTTTATGTGGTGGGTGCTTGGTAGAGGTTTGCTCAATGCTATGTACAAGGGAAGGAGAAAAAAAAGGCTTCCCCGTGGCGTTTTACCGGGATCGGTGCTTTGTGCGTTCCCCGTTCTTGTGCTAAACACAGACAGGGATGTAATCCTGCTGCTGCTGCTGCTGCTGCTGCTCCTGCTGCCTTGAAATTACTTGACTTGACGTTTGGCCTGGTCTAGGGTGCGAGGACTTTGAAATGTGATGAAATGGGTCCTTCAGAGGGATAAATGAAGGGGGGGCACAGGTATGTAAAGTAAAACAGACCAGGTGACAAGGGGGGGGGGGGGGGGGGATGAAAATCCCGTTTTATCGGGCCCTGGGACCCCAGACATCTCAGGGGATATCGATAGTTTCTCCAAGATGATGATAACAGATCCGCGAACATCCTTACTACTCTGTCAATCATCACCACAGATCACTCGGACCCATTTCATCCGCCAGCTGCAGCCCTCATGATCGAGATTTCCTTATCAGCCTAATTAAAACAGAAGGCCCCTCAGCTTGGTAGGCCATGACGTCGGGGAATATTATTGGACAGGATGTCCCATCCAGGCTTATATTGTGTGTGTATATATATATATATATATATTCCAAGATCATATTTTATGATATCTCTCCGAGACTGAGTGCTGTCAAAAAAGGCTTGTGAGTAACTGGGATGATAGATAGATAGATGTATTTGCATTAATTTTTGGCCTTGACATGATGGATAAACATCAATGGGGCAGAAGTGGGTCACATTCAGTTCTATTTAGCATGAGTTAGTAAAGCAGCAAAATGATCATTTCCCGTTTCATCTACCTGTGGTGAACAAAAAAAAATATAAAATATAAAATATAAAAAATATAAAAAATATAAAAAAATGAGAAAAATGAAAAAAAAAAAAAAAAAAAAAAAAAAAAAAAATGAGAAATATATATATAAAACTCCAACTCAGGGCAAGCGCCCTCTTGGCAGCCGGTAGCGAGCAGGCCACGAGCTCATCTGCATCTTCACTGAGAGATGAGCTGCTCTTTATGCTAGGTGCCCATCACCCCTGGCCCGTCCCTGGTCCCCTACGTCTTCACCGCAACCAACGGCGGTGCAGGGAATTTCGGGCCCACCCCCAGACGCAGACGCGCGCCCGCGCCCGCGCCCGCCTACTGCGGTAATCACAAATCCCGATTACAAATTTTCGCGGCATGTAGCGTGAGAAAAGGCCTCGTGGGATCGTTGTTACTTTGGTGTCGATCCGGCCGAGGACTTTTTCTCACGTCAAGTACGATCAGACAAAATACCTAATGTGGGCGTTGGGGGAATCCTATGGGAACAAGGACGGAAATCAGGGGGAGGGGCCGGACGGAACTAGCCCAGGGGCTTTCTCCGAGGCCGCCGACCCGATCCCCCCCTTCCTCGTTTGTTTCAGTAAATGTAGTTGGTAGGCTCTTTCTTTCTTTTTTGTTAGTTAAAGTAGGTAGGGCATGGCATTGTATGCAGTTATGTGCTCCGGGTACTGTGTTGTCTGAGACTTGAGACTTAAGTTAAGAGTGCAACAGAGTGCTGTTAACGCAGCAATAGGGCACGTGCTTGTTGCCCAACCCACTGCTTCTATCGCCCTCTTAACTTGTTACGCACATGGATCTCAGACAACAGAAACAATGGGTGAACGATTTCAACCTCCGAGGGGAGCTTCTGCGTGGGCAGATTAGGAACCACCGAGCGGTTTAGTTGTCTGATGACAATAATGCAACATGATAATAATGCAACATGATAATAAGATATGACTGATTGAAGCTAGAGTTAGAGAGTCCCGTCGGGGCTCCCTTTTTTTTCTTTCTTTTTTTCTCCTTCCTGCTTTAGCACTCCCGCTGCTGTGCAGCAGGGCCGTAAAATAAAATAAATAAAAATTATATCTTTTTTTAGTTGTAATTTATTACATTAGCCTCTTGAATGTGGGTGGCCGGTCCTGGAAAGATTACATATATGTATTCTCGCCTATTTACCAACAGCGCGGTACGTGGGACGGAAATATCCCGGCTTGTCGGGCTGATAGGGCAGGAACTGTAGGCACTAGAAATTCACCAAGATTTGTTGCCTTTATTGCAGTTTCATATGTCTTCATTCACTGTAAATTTAGGCATGTGAATTTGCTGCTTTTTCGGCTGACCAGGTCTGGTGACTCGCTATTTCTTTCCGTATTAATAATGGCGTGTCATTCGTTATATGGCTTCCAAGATCTGGACCCCCACTGACCCCCACCTCTTTTGACTGAGACTCAAGGTCCGACCCACTACGTGACTGTGCGTGTATCAGAATCAATTACATTGCATTGTTATACGTGGGGTATCATTATCAAATGCAAAAACTTCAGAGTATCGGACATTTGGACTTCTTGAGATTTCCCCCACTGAAAAGTTGGTATCTAAAAAAGGAGATCCCCCCTTAAACTAAGCTTGGTGCCAGAGCAACAAGACTGAAATCTAGCCTCCCGCTTTCTTTTTCTCTGTCCATAAAGCCTTGCACGACTTTAAGGGCATTCTCGCCGAAGACGTCATCATCGCCCAAGAAGCCCCTGTCTAACGGTCCTTTTCTTCTTCCATCAAGCTCGTACAGGTGGTTGCTCTTGGATTTTACAAAACAGACGAAGTGTAGGTCTAAATCGGCCTCTGCATCCGGGATAACAGATGATCCCTGGGTAGCCGCGGACTTATGGGCCAATTCGAGTTCCCGAGAATCTTCGAGGACCTTGGCCCGATCCAGTGGGGGGAGTGGGAGTGCCTTGGTAAGTAGTTTGCCGATGGGGGAGTTGTCCTCTTAATACGTGTTAATCATCACCTCCATCTTGGCTGACGGGAGTGATTTGAAATGAAATATGAAGTAACATACCGATCATGTCTCGGGCAGCGCCGTTAGAGATTGCATGTAAGACGCCTATCATGCCGCAAGCATTCCGGATCGTCTGCTTGAACCATACCGGGTCCTCTTCGTCACCCTTGCCGTTGTATTCAGGCCTACTTTCATCCTCCTCACGCCGAAGCTTCTCGTAGCTCTCGGAGATAGGAAAAACGAGAAGTAGGGCAAGAGCCGGTCTCGGCACGAATGCAAGGAGTTCAGGTTCCGAGATGGAGAAGACATCGTGAAACGCAAGCGTTGGGGTTAACCCCAGATTATGTGCAAGGGTGGTCATTAACTCTGGGTTACATCTGCGGGGGAAAGCGGATAAAATCAGCTACTTGCGGTCAATATGGCCGGCCGGGGAGGAGCATACTCTAGCGGGATAAAGGCTTTACGGTCTTTGGGGGCATCGACCAAGGGGTCATAAGGAACAAATGGTGCGTCTGTAGGACCCGACATCATAAAAGATAGATGATGATGATGACGATGGTGATGGTTGGTGTTGGGTGATGCTTGCTGTGATTTGTATTTAGCTGTTGTCGATCTCTTTCCGTTACTGGTAGTAGTGTTAGTATCGTTAGTATCACACGTAGGTTGAGGTCTCGGAACACTCACTGTAATCACACCCGCAAGCAAAGTGATGAGGATGATGGTGGCTGGCAGCAGCAGTCGATGATACTGACTCGACAGTAGTTAGTGAGGGGATTATACAGGGGACACAAGTTGCGGGCAGTTGCCACGGGTGTAACTCTCACATTGCGTAAGAGGCTGAGAGACGGACAAATCCCACACACTCAGTGACTGACGCACGGTTCACGCAGGACTCCGAGATTAATGAAATGCAGGATATTTTCATCGTCGCTTGGCGAGCCAAACAGAGAGCCCCAGGCTATTCTTCCAGTAATGTTTACATGATCTGGGTTTCCTCATGCCCTTCTTGTCAGACTGTGTCTCTCGATTCATCGTTTCATTCCATTTGTGTGGCCTCTGCTCCCATGAGAATGTTTCTCCCTCCTGCTCGATGCGGCTGCCATATGTACGCACATACCATGAAGCCTGACTGGCTGGGGTTTTGTGAATAATTGCAGAAAAACCCACTGCGGGACTGGTCACACTCTACTAAGCGAGAACACAAGCGAGGAAAGACGAGACGAAACAAAAATGTTAGTGACCTCTCTGCAGCCATCATCCACTATGGGCTGGCCAACTATTGGACGGCGACGAGCAGCGTCCAGGGTATCATTGTTCTTGTGGGCGTAAGGTAGGCATCCTCCGCTTACTGACCCCAACACGGGCAGCGAATTCAAGGGTCCCTTGCAAAGCGTTTTTCCAACAGATTGGGTCCTGTTTACGGGAGCGATGGAGGATAACGATCGGCAGAAAGGAACAGCTCATCACAACCAAACTGCTTCCAATCGCTAGACGTTGAATTGATTTTTTGAAATTTTAATTTTAATTCTTACCATTCCTTTTGGCAATTATCTGTCGGGATTCTCTTCTTGCGTAACACTTTACAACCCAGTTAGGAAACAAGAGGACGAACATTCAGATTACCCCCCACACATTCTCCCCACGCAGGTCTATGGCAGAGGGAAAACCGTGGATCTGTGCCCGGTCAGTAGGTTCGGTGTAAAGTGAATAGCCTTAGTTACGTGGACTAACCGTGACTGAAGTCGAGTCCTCAAAATTGGCGGTAACTGCGCGGCCAAGCCAAGACCTACAGTCGTCTTTATTTGTTTTTTCCTTAACAAATTCCGGGCTGCAATCCAGTACTTGAGGTTATTTTAACCTCCTCTTGTTGGCCCTGTTGGCGGTTGGCTGTCGGCCAGTCGGTACTTCATGTACCAAGTACAACCGGCAGGCCTGCTGAGATCCAGTCAGATGGTTCTCGTTGGCATAGGTAGGAGGTTTCACTCAGCCTCGTCCAAATCTGTGTCTCTGGTTCTCGATACGGTAGCTAGTTCTTCCTTGTATGATATTTTCGGGGCACGGCTTTCAGCCTGGGCATTGTCGTGTGGTTGTAACTTGTGGTGGTCAGTGGTGGTCCTGTGCACTCATTCACTTCCTGCCGAAGGGCCTCCCTTCCGGACTGCGGGACTGCGGGGGAAAAGGAAAAAAAAAAAAAAAAAAAACAGGGCGCTGATCGTCATGACCGCGGATGGCCTGAGCCGTAGATTGAGCAGTGCTCTCTATTGTATTCCTGCTTTTGACCCTAACTCCTCCTTTGTAATATTTTTCACCTCTCCTTCCTTTGTCTTTTCCCTCTACAACAGGATCTTCACCCCCCTCAACTCCCCCATAACTCTTGCTACCTGCGTACCGCCGGTGGCTGTTATCGTCACGATAACGATCTGAACAGTGACCACATCAGATCTGTGATCAGCTTCACTCACTATTATCTGGCACTGTTCTTAATAATATAATTCCGTCCCTTTTGGTGGTGGTGGATAAGGTTTTGGATACATATATACTGGAGACACTCTTCAACCTTATTCAGGGTCTTAACGGGCTGCCGCAGCCTCCCAGCTTTGGTTCCGGTCAAACGTGATGGCCGTAGCGAGGCCCCAGTAATACAGCCTTACAACCAGAGAAAATAACGAAAAGGATAAATCCTCCCGGAGAAAGAAAGTCCTTTACCGCGTGCCCGTAGGCACAGAAACTCCCTTGGACTCGACAGGTTTTATTACCAGTCACCGCATCACGCCTTGCCTCGGTCCCCTTTAACTTCATTGAATTGGGGTCGATACACGGCATACCACAGTATAATAAGAGGACTTCGATGTTGGGAGTGATGGACTGGTTTTCAACAACTTTATTGAGGAAAAGGATGGAGGAAGACAATGATCGTTGGGTTGATGACCCGGTATACGGATTGAGCAGACTAGATGGTCGGGCTCTGGACAGCTTGAACAATAATTCACCAATATTAACTAGTCAGGAGCTTTACATTCTACGAGTAATAGCACTGGTAGCAGCGAGTATTTCATTAATCAGTGGTTTTGTTGTTGGATGGTGGTTTGTACGCATGAAGAGAAGCTTCAGACATCAGTATGCACCCCGGGAATGGCTGGTTGTACAGATGTACATTAAATAATAAAAAGAGATAAATATATGCTAACTTGTATTTTCCAGCTTAATCATGTTGCTGGTATTTTCAGACTTCTTCAAAGCAAGCTGGCAGCTGATATACCCGGCGGTTGTGTTCACAAATGGAGCTGTTACGAGTACATCGAAGTTTTGCCAGGCTGCTGGGTTTTTTATGTCTATGGGGATTGAGGCTTCTGGTAAGCTGCATAACATCAAAATCCCAGGGGGAAACACATCTCAAGGAATGAAACTAATAAACTAACTTTTTTAAAAAAAAACTAGATTTTGCGGTATTGGTAATAGCAGTTCATAGTGCACTCTATATTTTCCGACCCGGCCTAACAGCAATCGGCGAAGGCGGATTGTATCGATATCGTCACTCGGTTTACGCTGCATGGCTTGCCTTTTCAATTTTGATGCCCTCATTGGCCTATGTCAATAGTACTCCGGCGTATACAGCACAGGGTACATTTTGCTATCTTCCAGTACGGCCATTCTGGTATCGAATGGCATTAGCTTGGATACCTCGATACGTGATTCTGGTTGTGATTCTAATAATCTACGCCTCTATTTACATCTATGTGCGAATGAAATTCAGAACATTTCGGAGTCACGTGGGTGCCAGCACACTTGAAATGGATACGGCGGATCTGGTTGCAGCAGAGCAACCTAAACCAAACAGTGGACAGATACCAGCACTAGATGATCATGGACTTATACCAGTATCTCCCAGTGGGGGGGATAGTCGACAAGCATCAAATTCCTCAGACCAACCATTTGCAAAGGCTTTGATAATCCCTCAGACCATTGCAGAGAAGCTCAACTTCTCGCCTTGTAGCTCAGAACCCCGTGGATCGACCTGTGATGGCAACTCATCACCTTCACGTAGGGGATCGTTGCCTATGTCCGTTTCTAACATGGATAATAGCAACAACACGCGAGGAGGGGGTAGTCAGGATGCAAAGAATGCAAGGCTTCGGGGGAGAAGGATAGCCATTAGTCGACAACTACGACTGTTATTCATTTACCCATTGGTATACGCCCTTATGTGGGTGTTACCCCTAATAAGTCACCTACTACAGTATCAAGACAAATTCGTCAAAAATCCCAGCTTCCCATTGGCCTGTATGGTTGCATTCACAATACCTGTGCAGTGTGCGGTGGATTGTTGGTTGTTTACGATTCGCGAGAAACCATGGAGGTACATCCCGAAATCAGATGGGAAATGGTTCTGGTCGAGATATGGGTTCTTTGCGGGGGAGGAGCCCGCAACTAGGAGAAATGAGGGGGATGGTTGGAGGAAAAAGAAGAATATGAGCTTTGAGGCAAGGAAGGCATACGAGAGAAGGGATGAGGAGAGGAGAGAGGCAGCAGAGGTTTGGTTTACGAGGCAGGAGGAAAAGAGCAGGCGACCACAGATGCCCCGAAGATCCGACGCAAATTGGTGGGATATTGTCGACAACGGCGATATCGCAGAGGAATCAGAAGAGGAGATGTCTGAAGTTGAACCTCATGGCCGTATAGATGAGTTGGGAGCATTAGAAGATGGAAGAGGACCTCTGGGAGAGGAAGCGCCGAGCAATCATTAAAGTGATTTTGAATCGTTTAGCCCTTTTTTCTTTGTTCTATTTTGTTTTTTGTTTTTATTATTGGGGTTTGGGACATTACTTGGGAGGTGTGCATATCTTTTTTCTACCTGGGGTTTTACGACTTATGAATATGGGGCCTTTCTTTTTGTCTTGGATTTTGGATAACTCTCCTTTGTTTTCTGAAGCATGCGCAGGTTCCATCCTTTTTTTTTTTTTTTTTTTTTTTTTACCGGCGGGCAAGTTTTTTTTTCTGCATTTCTGAGACTTTTTCTTTTTCTTTTACTGCATTTTGGGGGGATCGGCATACTTATTTAGCTAAAAGGCGGCCGGCATTTTTGGATCATCCTGTTGTTTTGGTTTGTTACTTTTTGGCGAGCTTTTCTCGTTGTACAAAAACAAGAAAAAAAGGCCATAAAGGGCTTAGGCTGGGGAGTGTTTTAATAGGTGCAGCAGCTATTGATACCCTTTTCTTCCCTTCATTTACCTTTTTTTTCTCTCTCTTTTCACGAATGCTTTCCTGGTATTTAATATTTATTAGGGGTGTTTTTTGCTATTTTTATTTTATATTTTTGGGTCGGCGTTTTTTCTTTTACAAAAAATGGTTTTTTAGGGGGTAATCTTTTGCTGTTGGTGTTATTGTATTTTTTTGGTGCCCTCGCGGCTTGTGGAAACGAACAGGTTGAAACGTAAAAAAATATAGTGGATCGCATAGTATACAATATATTGGGAGCCTATTTCCACTTGTGATTAGCGAACTTTATGAAAATCTTTAACTAATTTGACGAGTCGACGGTTTTAATGATGCTTGTAAATTTTCCGCGGCGGGGAAGAGGGAGGTTGGTTTGGGGGGAGGGGGAATGTAGGGTAGAGGAGCTTTCATGTTAAAAGCTACTTTATTTGGGCTTGGTGCTGCATGCATGAGTGACGTGCCACGCAAACAGGGTATATATCCTATTTTGTGACGTTGTCTTCGAGAGAACCGTCGGTACGACATGCTTCGTGGGGTAGGGGCTCTGTACCATCACCAGAACCAAATCTATCGATTTAGCTACAGATCCCCAGACTAAATAAACTACCGGCCTGACTGGATGGCGCTTTTTCGGATACGCATCACTTCATCAGAACACTGCAGAACCTACCGCCCATACATCTCCTGGAGGAAGAGGGACATGATGGGGGGCTAAGAACTGGGGAAGCAAAGCTTGGCTTCTTCGGGGGGGGAGAGGGTGACCCCTCCGGGGTTGTTCCCGGGGTATATTCGCCCTCCAGAGGCACAATTACAGGTGGAGGTCGTATTGAAGTTGCCCTTTCAGGGCCAAGAGCTAACCAGTTGTCAAATGGTTAGAGTATTTCGGCGGTGGTTAGTGACTTGTCAATTGATCTCTCTGCTTCTGCTCGTAATTATGGCTATGTGCTTTGCAGGACTGCTATCGTATGCTCTTCGGAAGCCGTTCCTGGATTTGCCTTGGTACGCTGCTGCGCTGCTGCGGAACTTAATGGCGTAAGTGAAGGATCGGAGACAGAAACCCGTGATCCTGGATGTGCTGCCGGTTCGTTTTCTTTTCTTTCTTTATATGCATGTTACGAGTGTCAGAGATATGCAGACATGGATTATCTGCGGATCTTCGTAACTGAGACACTCAAAATTATGCAACACTAGACTGACGGTGGAAGAATAGTGCTCTCTTTCGTGCGGTGACCTACTCTAGCGATACATTTGATACACTTTATATGCTTTATATGGTTGATACAGAGCCCCTACTTTCTTAAGCAGCGGCCCAGATTTGAACAAGAGGCGCAATCTGAGACGAAAATTCCGGACAGAAATTCTCGGCGGTGATCTCATCGAAGAGAGCCGTGTATAAGAGAGAGAAAAAAAAGAGGCGGAACTCGTTTCAGATCGAGGGATATTCTGCGGAAACCTGTAGTGGATGGAGAAGCGAGCCGAAGTCATATGATGTATGGCTGATTAACATAGCATAGCAAACAGACTTGTTATGGACATTAATCTTGGCCGCAGGCCAATGGGTAAGGGCAGGTACTGGCCTTTGTGGCCTTGGCTGATACCTCTGTGCCTGTTTTGTTGAGGGACTTGCAATCATTGATGCCGGTGTCAATTATCCCGTGTTCACTACTTAAAGAAATATTTTCCCGTCCTCGGCCCTGCCGACAGGCACACAAGTCAAATGTGAAACCAAGGCGAAACAGAAATAGATGGAGTTGAATCTAGAGAACAATCTGTACCTGAAATTGAATGACGACGGAACCACCCGATCTTGATTAATGAATATTTTTCAATGATTCTTGTTGGGGAACCTGACGATCATGTAGATCAAGTTGGCTTGAGCATTAAAAAAAATTGGATTTATCTTCCATCTGGCGGCAGAGAAGCTATTGGCTGGCTGTTTTGTGGAGACAACGAGTCTAGAGCCGGATGTTACGATGAGAAAGCGCGAGTAACCGCGGGGAACATGTATGTATATGTGGTCATAACAAAAACACCTCCCGGACTGGAAAGTTGGGGTTGATGTCCCTCAATAAGCAGTCAGATTCTAATTCCTGTTGTCCATGGGCCACACACAAGCATTGTACAACCTTGGTCAAGGACAGCGAGCTAGCGGGACATAGTGTTGACGATCGTTCTTGAAAAGGGACTCATTCATTATAGTTTTCGATTGTTTGAAGATCTGCAGTAGTCAACTTCGACCAGTCGGAACGAGTCCTAGAGAACCCCTGGAAAAAAAATCCGATCCAAGCGAGTGATATCTGATGATTATCAACTCATCTAGTGCAACCATGGCTCACGCCAACGCTGTGATGATACGATTACATAAAAGGCTGTCCATATTTTGTCAAAATCACCTGATTGTTGGCATTGAAGAATTCCTACTCGACAAAAGGTTCTTGGCATGTTGCACACTGAAACTCATTTCGGAGATTAGGGTGGGGAGTTCACCAGTCAAGAGGCTCAGAGATAAGGTTTTGGTGAATGGACAGTGCTTATAAACCAAAACGGGGTATTGTTTTAAGTTTACCCCCACAAATCTGGTGGAGAGATCTAGCCCGCATGTTTCAATAAGCTAACTCAATGACCATCTGAAATCTTCAAGTTTAGGCGGGCTTTAATGTGACGAGGCTTTAATGTGGCGGGGCTTCAACGCACCGGGGCTCTAACGTGGTGGGAAGCGCCTGTCTATACTTTGTCTTAGATGATTCTTTAGTGGGTTCACTCCTAGTCTAAGCGTTCGGTGATATGTCCTAGTGATTAGATATCATACAGTTTCTGGCGGCGTGGGCGAGCTCTGGCAGAGCAAATTACCTTGCACCATGCAGCCACTGGTAGGGTAGACAGGATGACGGGTGATGTCGCAGGCCCTAACTCGAGCTCCTCTCTATAGCACACTATTGCGTCCCTTTAGGTACTCAGAACATCATATCGACCTGTAATAGTCTACTTGTGGATAAATAGCCTATATCAATTATCACTAAGACATATATGTGGGTCCGAATCGTTCCACTTTTGTAAATGCCAAGGAACTTTGACCAGACAGGGAAAATCTAATATTCTTATCAGACAATGATTACAAATCAAAAGCTTACTTGGGTTGATATAACCACAGATGATCTTGGGCACATACTAGACTTTGCCGCACAATCAGTTTGCGGCCGGATATATGGCGATAGCTCAGGATATTCGCCCCCCCCCCCCTCCTCTAAGAAACGACTTTGTGCCTGGATCCGCGTCAACACAGTGAGAGGTAATGCTTACCCCCGACTGTGGGGCCTTTTCCATTGTACTACTAGTACTTTCAGTCACTCATTGATCAATTGAAAGGATCTTATGGGGTTCAAAAAAATAACTCAGAAACCATGACTATACTAGGTGGTCATACAGCGAGAGATTTTACATCTGTGCACGTGGGAAAAACTAAAGGCTAGACAGAGTAAAAAAATCCAAGTTCTAAGGCGGATTTTAGCTGAGAGCGCCGTTAATGCATGCTTTTAGCAGTCAGCAACGTCACGTACTCTAGACACCTCCATCTTTGCCACAATCAACCGATACGCGGCGGCGACCCCCAGAACTCCGCCTCAGTCTTCGCCTTGACCACCAACATCGCTTTTAGAAGTTACTAGGGACGTATGCTGTCGATTCATCTCGATGCTAATGCTAATGGACTCTGAAGGCGATGGCTTTCGGAAAAGATCCAATAATAAACCTGAGGCTTTTACATAAAAATACTAATGTGCTTATGTAGATTCGAACATCCATTTGGACGCTATCATCACAAAATCAATCGAGTTTCATGACTTCACCAACTGCTTTACAATACAATGACTTTTACATTTATGCACTGCATGGGTTAGTTCGAGAGTTATGCTGGGTCGGTGCTTCTGCGCTGGTGCATTCTCACATCTAACTGGCATCAAAAACAGTCACTGCTGGTCCGGTGCGCATGTCCACACAATGGGGCTATTTGGGCAGATATTAGGTTTAAAGGCCTCACACATACAAGTGACATGCCCTCCATATGAGAAATGATATCGTAACATTAACATTGAATGCCAACACTTGATCTGGTTGAGATGCGAACTCTAACATCAGTGCTCCCGATACTTCCATTCGTTCAAACACCAAGGGTCACTCGCGCTAGTCCGTCGTGGCACCACTGCGCGCAGAATATTTGAATACAGACCCTCCGGAGATCATACAAATGCAACACAGTCAAGTCAAAGAATGCCCGTATAGATTTTGGGCCAGGCGATTTGCATTTCTATTGTCTGACCGGGTTGATACCTACTTGGCTTATAGTACGGCGCCCCTTACATGATGTATGTGCCGCGCATCGCAGTTTCAGCCCTTTCACTCATCACATCTGTATTGTTCATTAACCTACATAAATCCGCTAGAATCAAACTCCTCTGGCACGATAGTAAACCCTATCATAACCTCACGGGAGTAGTCGGATGTCACACCCGCAAGTAAGGGCAACTTATCGATAACGCTTTGCATATTCAGCTTAATTTCGACAATCTAAGTTGCCACCCCACATTCAAGCGAGCTCCTTACCGAAGGCTTCGTTGGCAGCTTGACCCTATTTACCACGGGTACGGGTCATTTACCTGGCAACCCTGGGGATGACACAGGACTCTACCGGTCTACGAGGTCCGACGGAGAAAAAAAGAAAGGGAAGGAAAAGGTCCATCGTGTGTTATCCTATCATAGATAATCACTCGCTGCGTCACGGTATAAAGTGTGAAACTAGCGCGATGACCCTGGAGTCACGCATGCGCCCCCAAAGTAGATCAACGGACCACTAATTCAACACACGTGTACATGTACAGGACATGATTACAGGCGCTCGTACAAGTCTTCAGGCTAAAGCGATGAAGGTTAGATCCGGAAGAGCATGCTTAATATTTTTCGCTGGCAATCCCCAAGCTTCAGAATAAAAATACAACGACCCTAATTTTCCACGCGCCTCGATCCCATCATCCAACGTTCACAAAACTTCCGGTATTAGAGGGTCGATTCGTTTCAGCTACATAATTATACTTATTAAAATCCGATCAGATCCGCCCAGCCCTCTTGACCGAGCAAGCGCTGAGCTCTTTAATCGAAATATAGGCCTATTACAAATCGAAAAGCTTCTTCAGCTCCGCCATGGTATCCTCTGGCTTTGTAACGCTGTGTCCGATCGTCCTAGAATCTTCGTAGATCTCGTAGTCATTTCCGCCCTTGTATGTCTTGTCGCCAAAGAAGTGGATCGTGTCGAATACACCTTCCTTCTCCACATGCTGGAGACAATAGGTTTTGTCCCATCCGTGTGGGAACACGTCGAAGGAGATCTGTCCGCCAATGCTGTAGGTGAGTCCGTAGTCGCCGAACTTGGCACGAAGCGCCTCGACAAAGTCACGACGGACGTTGTGAATCTTGTCATAGGCTTCGAAATCGTGGCGCTCTTGGACACTAAATGGGATGTTAGTCCGTTAGGCCAACTGAAGACACAGGGATCCCACATACGAAGCATTACGGCCAATAGGCGATACGTTGATCATTCCGTTTCGGAACTCGATGAAAGTTCCACTAAGCCACCAATTAAATTAGCGCAAGATTTCCTCATCTCTTTTGGGGAAGCACCAACCGCTTAATAGGGATATCGAGGTCGGCAATATAATGAAGGATGAAGCTTGCCATCTTCTTATACTTCTCCTCTCCCAGCCATTGAATGAAGCTATCACTAGCGAGGGTTTCCCCAAGTCTAATAGCAGTGAGACCGTTCTCGGCGAAGCAGAAATCGAATAGGTCAGTCACTATTGGTAAAGGAATTAGCTTTTTTTATAGAGTTGTAGCCGAGAAACTGTATAAATACCATTATACCCATTAATACCAATCTGTTCCTGCTGCTTAACAAGATCACTTCCGCCAACGAAGCCGATTACGACCTTCTGCCTAAGCTGCTGGAGTAGGGCCAGCATCTCAAGGCTAATACTCTACATATGCAAGTCATTAGCTTGCAGCCTCGATGGGTTTTAGATGCAATTAAAGTAGCATACTCTTCTTGCAGGTGTCAAAGTTCCATCGACATCAAAAAGACAGATTGTCCTTGCTACCGGACGCTCCGTGAGAGGTGGGAATTGAGCTGTTGCTACGGACATTGTGAATTGTTTCCTCTGTATATGTTTTATTCCAGCGGGCAGAATTGGTGTTATACGGCGAAGGGGAAGGAGATTGAAATGAATCCTGAGAAAGGCGGTGACGCGTGTTTATTAGGGGAAGTTAGAGGTGGGGAAGAGAGAGCTGAACTGAACTGGAACCTCAAGGGGCGCCCCAACAGTGGGGGGCCAGGGTCTTTGCTTGGTTGCTTGGCACTCTAGCGATATTTGTGGAGGCTACCAATAGCCCTGCCCTAACTACATGTGCCGGGGGTCTTTTTTTTTTTTTTTTAAATCAACTGTATTTGTTTAAGGTACAAAACACGGCATGCAGTATAAACTATGGCCTAAAAAACCTCTGTGCCCCTACAAAACGATGTCCCCTCAAGGAAAGACAAAAGAGAAAGGAAAAACAAGAAGGTCGAACCAAAGAATGTGTGTTGGTGTTGTGTGTTTGTTGTTTTCCCTGTAGGTCGCTTTTTCTATCAGCGACTTTCATTGCTCGACTTTCAGGTGACTAATATTGGTGTAGATTGATGTGTGTGGTGGTGAGGTTTGCTGGTGGGGGTGGTGGTGAGGTGAATTGTTTGAGATATCACGGCATCAAGAGCTATCATGAGAGAAAGGATATTGTAGAATCGACTCGGGTCTAGGATTTCTCTTGGTGTTCTATGGGTTTCACATATCGGGTTATGAGTCATCCTGGACAGGGGTTAGAGTTATATATAGTCCATTAACCTTCCTTTCTTTTTCTTTCTTTCCTTTCCTACGAACCTTCCTCATTATCAACTCTACGCTTTAGTTCTTAATACATTGTTCCTTAATATCGCCTCTAATATAATACGTCATCCCCTTAACATCTTCGTTTAAGAAGATTCGTCCTCGCTACCATACCTCGCTCACGACGATATACAGACGCTATGTCTCTACTCAGATTCACATCACTTCGCTCAGACCGCCATCTGACTCTGCTCCACTACCCCGCTTCTCGGTTAAGTCCTCTTGTCTGCCTCGCCGCTTCGCCTCGCCTCGTTTGTCTTCGCCGGTTAACTCGGCCATTTAGATTTAGTCTCCGCTCAGAACACTCATGCTAAGGCCTCCCACGCCAACCTTCACAACACCAACCTCGCCGCTTGGTCGCCACCATTGCCGACTCAGCGACGCCCTCAATGGTGACTGTCGCCACCCTCTCGCCTTTCTCCCCGGTCCCTCGAACGCTTTTCTTTCCTGAACGGAAAGGATTCTGTTACCTCGGCGCCGTCCCTGCCCATTGGTTCAACATGGGCCATCGACGTCCCGACCTCCGCTCCGCCCTCCGCCAATACGCTAAATATGTTTCGGCTGAAGTCGCCAAGCGCCACCTTCACCTAACCTTGCCGCAGCTCCATATCGCAAGACCCACCACCGACGGCCCATACCTCACAAGACGACACCGGGCCATCATTCGTGGCCTCCGCGAACCCACCTCGCCAACCACACCATCGGCCGCCTCGCTGCGTCAAGCCCCGTCAAGGCCTCAGCCATATTGAATTACATATTACCACTACTCCACCGATGAGGACTCGGGTCCTGAGCTTTCACGGAGGCCCACAGCCTCATCTCAGAATGCCCAATCACGCTGACCAACCTCCCCGACACCCCCGCCCCACAAGAACCCGCCAGATGACGGCCCATGAGAAGTCATCATTGACCTCCAACAAGAAGTTGCCGACCTGCTTGAGGTTGAAGAATCCTGGCTGAAGAAGAACAGCGCACGCTGGCGCCCATCAGGACGCCACGCCGACTCACGCTGCCATGAAAGGATATCCGCCAGATCACCTTCTGTCGCGAAGAATCCTGCGCCAACGCCACCATCGCTAACCTTCAACGCCGCCTCGCCTCGCTGTCTTCACCTCCGCCTCGCCAGAACCCCGCTACTCGCCTCCCGCTCCCAGGATCCTCAAGACTGACAGCAAGAATAAGCCCGAATGTTGAACAAGCTCAGCGTTAAAAGGCCAAATTTTTGGTAGAAAATAAGAAACCAGCGGCTTAGTCCCGCCACCACCCACCTTCGCTGCTCACGCTGCAGCTGTGTCCGGAGGACAAGATGTCTGAGGACCAACTCGTCATACACGCCCGTCGCCCAGAACTCTGCCTCCTTTGTACCTACCTACGCCTCATAGATACGTGGCCAGGTTACGATTCATCGACCAGGATTTTGCAACCAAGACGGCCTCACCCTCGACACCCCTGAAGAAACCACGCCTGCTTGAAGTAATCGACGGCAGAGAGAATCAGGAAGGATCACCCATGTCGCCAAGCTCTCACTGACATCCATGACACCAGGAAACCGCCGTTCTTCGTTACTGTTGGGACACTACCCCATCACATGGTATTCCCTGACGCGACACCACGATTCGCCCACGCCTAAGTGCAAATCAGGTCATCTTCGACTCTGGTTTCTGCACTCAGAACTGTTCCGCTCCGCCTCCCCGATCACGGCTCAAGGAATCTCGATCTCGCGACAGCCCGGCCATACACATTGCCATCGCAGCCCCATTCGAGGTCTTGCCCAAGACGCCAAAATCACCTCTTCTCCTCCTGCCATCAACGGCCTCGCCAGAACCCCACCCCGACCCCAGCTAACGTACTTCTGCGAACTCGCGGAGTTCAAGTTGTTGTTTCAGGAATCCAACGCCACGCCTCTGCCGCCTCATCGCCTCACGACCTAAAGATAATCTACAGGATGGGAAGCAGCCACCCTTCTACCACTTTATGGAATGTCCCACCAGAACTACAGGCTTATGAGACTACATCACGGAGAACCTCGAAAGGGTTCATCCGATACTCGGAATCTCCGCTGGTGTCCTGTTTGTCAAGAAGGCTGATGGATCCTCCGTCGCGCGACTATAGGAAGCTGAATGAGATCACGGTCAAGAACCGACATCCTCGCCTTATTCCGGAAACGCTGTCCCGCCTGTCCAAGGCGAAATACTATACCGTTCAGATCTTGGGTGATACCATCAGATCAGGATTCAGGAAGGCGATGAGTGGAAAACCGCGTTTAGACCGTTACGCCATTTCGAAGATACAATGTTACGCCTTCTTCAACCAACGCCTCGCCACATTCCAACACTCAAGGGTTAATGATTCCGTCCCTACCTCGATCACTTCGCCACGGCTTACCTGGACGACATCCTGATATACTCGGAAACTTTGGAGGAACATAAACAACATGTTCAGCAAATCCTCAAAGTTCTACAAATCCACGATGTCCATCTCAAACCAGAGAAATGCGAGTTCTATGTCCAGGAGACCAAATACCTCGGTCTGATCATCACCCCGGAAGGCGTCAAGATGGATCCTAGCAAGGTTTCAGCGGTAACGGGATGGGAAACACCCACCAAACTTAGGGAAGTCCAAGAGTTCTTAGGTTTGCAATTTCTACCGGGCGATTCATATACGCCAGACTTCAGAGTTGTCTCCGCCACGGCATTAACCAAGCATGACGAAAGTTCCATTGGTCCCCAAAGGCAGAAGAGGCATTCCAGTTAAGGACGAATTCTACGCCCCGATATTGGCAAGACACTTCGACTACGAGAAAGAGACCATAGAGACCGACGCTCCGACTATGCTCATGGGATCATGTCCCAATACGATGATCATGAATCCTGCACCCAGTGGCTTTCTTCTAAAAACACTCGCCGGAATGCAATTACGAGATCATGACATGAACTACTGGCGGTCATCCGTGCTTCGAGTGAATGGCAAGAAACCTAGAGGGATCTAAGTTCCCAATCAAAGTCCTTAGCGACCACCGAATCTGGAATACTTACGTCGACTAAGCTTCAACCGCCGCTAAACCCGATGGGCTGAATTCCTGTCTCGCTTCAATTTCACATCACATTTAGGTGAAAACAAGGAGGAAAACCGGACGACTTCACCGGAGGTCAGGAGACCTGCTGGAAGGGGATGAACGCCTCACGCACCAGTCACAAGTCGTGTTGAAGAAGGGAACTTAGATGCAGGAGTCAAGCTAAGTTTGTTCAAGGGTTCTTGTTAAATGAATCCGCTGAAGGAACGCCCACTGTAAAAGAATTATTGACCCAAGCTTACCAAGTTGACAGTTTCCCCACACCAAGTCCTCACCATGCTCCACAACGGCACCAAAGACTCCAAGGAAATCTCGTTAGCGAATGCAGAGAACGGAAGAAGGCTTCCTGCTTTACAGGAACGCGATCCACGCCCCCGACTTCGACGAACTCCAACTGCGCTACAGGAACACCACGATAAGTTCTCCGCAGACACCGGACGGGCCAAAACCCTCGAGCTCATCAGTCGCAATTATTACTGGCTAACGAGGAAGTATGTCGATCGTTACGCCCTGAACTGCAACACCTGTTCTCGCAAAGAAAGCCTCCCGCAACGCTTAAGGTCTTCGCCCACTATCGGTACCGAAGCGACGACCGACGATTAATGGATTTCGGCCACGGGACTCGATGTCTCAAGGGTTTAATCGCTATCCTAGTTGTCGCTGACCGGTGACCAAAATGCGCCACTTCATACCCTGCACGGAAGAATCCAACGCTGTCGATGGCCAACATGCTAGAATCAGTATGGAAATTGCATACTTACCGAAACCATACCGGATCGGGAACCCAGTTCACAGCAGAATTTTAAAACCTTATGTGACCGCTGGAGACGCTTCGCCATACAGCCTTTTCACCTCAGACGGATGGCCAAACGGAAAGGATTAACGCAATCATGAACAATACCTCCGCTTACGCTCTTATCAACAGGATGATTGCAAATACTCTACCCATGGCAGAGTTTGCAACCAACAACCACGCTCCGAAACCACCAAGCTCTCGTTTCAGGCAAATTATGGAAGGAACCCACGGATGACGTTCAAGACCACTACAGCAGGCGACTAAGACCAACGGTAATGCAGTGACATAAGACAAATCTTCGAATTCCTACGATGAAATGTTTAGGCTCAGAAGATTCAAGAAGACTGCAAACGCAAAATAGAACTCCCGCTTCCCAGATACGCCAGAGGATAGGGTTTTCCTCTCGACCAGAACATTGAGAAGCGACCTCGAAGAAACTCGACCAAGCAAGATCGCCCCTATACCGCCAAGAGAGAATGGTTAGTCTTACGATACGAACTCAGTCTCCCGCTTCAATGAAAATCCACCCGGTCTTCCACGCTCGCCTCCTGTCCCTCGCCAACAACCCTGCCTCAGGCCAACGACACACCCCGCCTCCTCCGTAGAAGTTGAAGGTGAACAAGAATGGGAGGTCGATGCAGTTCTGGATTCACGCCGACGCCACGGCCACGCGTGGAATATTTGGTCGATACTCATACGACGAGCCCTCATAGCCTCCTCCGACCTCGAAGCATGCTCGAGCTAGTGCAGAACTTCCACGACAGGTTTCACAAAGCTCAGCCACTGAGTTAGGCCTGGAGGAGGACCTAATCTATCTACCAAGAGCTATGCGGAGGAAAGGATATTGTAGAATCGACTTGCCCAGGATTTCTGTTTATGGGTTTCGTTACACGGGTTATGAGTCATCCCTGGACAGGGGTTAGGAGTTGTATATATAGTCGCCATTAACCTTCCCTTTGTTTTTTTCTTCTTCTTCCTTTCCTACGAACCTTCCTGTTATCAACTCTCTACGCTTCTAGTTCTTTAGTTGTTACTTGTTCCTTAATATCGCCTCTTGGAATATAATACGCCATCCCCTTAACATCTTCGCTTAAGAAGATTTCGTCTCGCTACCATAGTCCTGCTCACGCATACAGCCAGACGTGTCTCTACTGGTATCTTCGTTACATCACTTCGCTCAAGACCGCCATCCTGACTCGCGTCCCACTCACCCCGCTTCTGCGGTTAAGTCCCGCCCTCGCCTCGCCTCGCCTCGTCTCGTTTTGTCTTCGCCGGTAACCTCATTTAGATTTAGTCTCCGCTTCGCTCCGTAACAGAGTAGGTTGAGCCTGGTTGGGCAGCCAGGGGAGAAGGATTTGTGGGGACCTTGACAGTTGACGCACTTGGCGACGGAGGCATCGCAACAATTCTCCATCGGCCACTTCGCCCCCGGACATGAGGCTACCGGGCATCTGTGGGAGTTGAGGTCGTGTGGGAGGGTGCAGATGGCGCAAGCGATTTTGTTCTTGCAGGCTTGAGGGTGAATAACTACAGCAGTTATGCATTGGGTTTTGGTGGTGGCAGCCTATCACGCGCATCATGAGCATCATGCGGAGAAAGGATATTGTGAATCGCCGGGTCTAGGATTTCTCTTTGTTCTATGGGTTTACATCGCGGGTTATGAGTCATCCCTGACAGGGATTAGGAGTTGTATATATATTCCATTAACCTTCCTTTCGGTTTTTCTTCTTCTTCCTTTCCTATTAACCTTCCTGTTATCAACTCTCACGCTTTCTAGTTTCTTTAGTTGTTACTTGTTTCTCAGTTCCTAATACTATACGCCATAACTCTTAGTCATCCTCGTCTCGCTACTTGCCTTCGCCAGTCCCTATCATACCTCCTCGCCACCATAGTCCTCTATGACCGTCCGCAAGTCCTCTACTGGTACTCGCTTCACATCACTTCGTCCGCACTGCCATCCTGGACTATCTGTCCCACGACCTGCTTCCCGGTTGGAATTACGCCGCCCCGCCTCGCTCGCCGCCTGGTTAACCATTTTAGTTATAGTCTCCGCTTCGCTCAGAACACTAAGGTTGCGCCCCCACGCCAACCTTCACAACACCAACCCCACTCGCTTCCGTCGCCACCACGATCGACCTCAGTTGGGACGTCCCCAATGAGGACTGTCGCCACCTCTCCGTCTTCTCCCGGTCCCTCGAATGCTTCTTTTCCTGAACGGAAAGGATTCTGTTACTCGCCATTGCTCCTCAGCCCATTGGTTCAATATGGGCCATCGCATCGTCCCGACCTCCGCTCCGCCCTCCGCCAATACGCTAAATATAAGCTCTGAAGCGTCTTGGCCGCCAGCGCCACCTTCACCCAACCTCTTGCTGGGCCCATATCGCACCCACCACCGACGCCCCTACCCCGCACACGACATCCGGTTATCATTCGTTCGCGACCCCACCTCGCCAACCACACCATCGCCGTCCGCCGGTCACAGCCCCCGTCAGACTCCTTGGGCCTTGCTGAATTTTGACATATGGCCCACTACCCACCGATGGAGACTGTGGTCCTGAACTCACGGAGGCTCACAGCCTCATCTCCGAACGCCTCATATTGACCAACCTCCCCGACACTCAAGACCACAGGAACCTGCCGCCAGATGACGGCCCACGAAGAGGTCATCACCGACCTCAAACAAGAAATTGCTGACCTCACGCCGAGGTTGAAGAATCCCACTTAAGAAGAACAACTGCATTACGCTTCCACCAAGAGGCCCTCGCCACCACTGACTCTGATCTTGCCGCATGGAAGAAGATATCCGCCACATCACCTCTGTCACAAAGTGGGAATCTCAGGCCAAACGCCACCATCATCGACCTCCGCCCCTACCCACACCACCAACAAAACTCCTCTCGCCGCCGCCGACCACCACCACGATACCTCACACCCCGCCTCCTGCGACCAAGAATCTCGACAGCGACAAGAATAAGCCAGTTGAACAAGTGTCAACCAAGCCGGCGCTAAAGGTCAGCCCCTTTGGTAGAAAATAAGAAACCAAAGGGCTAGTCCCGCCACCCACCTTCGCTGCTCGCTGCCGCTGTGTCCGGCGACAAGATGTCTGAGCGACCAACTCGTCGTCACCTGCTCCGTCTCCCGTAACTCTGTCTCCTTCAGACTCAACCCACGCCTCATCGACACGGGAGGCGTCAGACGCCTTTATCGACCAAGATTTCGAACCAAGCACGGCCTCTCCTGACACCCTGAAGAAATCACGCCTGCTAGAAGTAATTGACGGCAGGCTGGTAGAATCGGAAGAATCACCCACCTCGCCAAGCCTGCCGGACATCAATGGACACCAGTGAAACTGCCCCTTCTTTGTCACCGTTGGGACATTACCCAATTGTCATGGGTATTCCTGGATGCGCCACCACGACCTCGCCTCCGCCCCAAGAAGAATCAGGTCATCTTCGACTCTGATTTCTGCATCAAGAACTGCTCCTCCTGCTCCCCACACCGCTAAAAGGAATTTCGATCACCTCCGGACAGCCCGCCTCCACGCTATGCCATAGGTGAGCTGCGCCATTTGTAGGTCTCGCCTGGGCGACAGAACCGACTTTTCGCGCTTCACTCGATCGATGAAGCTCGCCCCAAGCGACCACCACGGACCAAGAAAAAAAAGTAAGGAGTTATGAGTTCTTGCGCTGTTCATGAATCAAACGCTACGCCGCTGCCCACCGCCCCCTATGACCTTAAGATTGGCCCAGATGGAAAGAACCCCTTCGCCCGCATTATATGGAATGTCACGCCCAGCTACAGGCTCTAAGAGACTACATTACGGAGAACCCAGGAAAGAGTTTTATCCGCTACTCAGAGTCCCTGCCGGTGCCCCGCCCTATTCCAAAAAGCCGATGGATCCTTCGTTTGTGCGTGGACTATAGGAAACTCAACGAGATCACGGTAAAGAACCGCCATCCTTGCCCTCGATCCCAGAACACTGTCCCGCCTCCAAGGCAAAGTATTACCAGTTAGGTGATACCATCACCAGGATCCAGGAGGGTGATGAGTGGAAAACCGCCTTTAGGACCCGCTACGGCCACTTCGAGTACAACGTCATGCCTTTCGGATTGACCAACGCCCCCGCCGCATTCCAACATTGGGTTAACGACCTGCTCCGCCCCTACCTCGATCATTTCGCAACAGCCTACCTCGACGACATCCTGATATACTCAGAGACCTTGGAGGAACATAAGAAACATGTGCGACAAGTCCTCAAGGTCCTGCAAATCCACGACGCTCATCTGAAACCAGAAATTCACCAAACCAAAGAAGATTTTCATCATCATCACTCCGGCGCCCCTCAGATGGAAGTAGCAAGGGATCATCACACGGTCATGGGAAGCCCCCCACTAAGCTTAGGAGGTCCAGGAATTCTTAGGGTTTGAACTTCTATCGCCGGTTCATATACGCAGACTCAGTAGTCGCCCACTCGACTTGGCATGACGTAAAGTTCGAATGGTCCCATAGCACAAAAGGCGCGTTTCAGGACCTCAAGGATGCGTTCACCTCGGCCCCAATACTGGCACATTACGGTATGAGAAGGCTATCGTGAAATCGATGCGTCCGACCACGCTCTGCGGAATCATGTCCCAATACGATGATGACGGAATCCTGCACCCAGTGGCTTTTCTCCAAGAAACATTCACCCGCAGAACGCAACTACGAGATCTACGACAAGCGAACTGTTAGCGGTTGTCGACGCTTCAAGAATGGCCAAACCTGGAAGGATCTAGGTTCCCGATCAAAGTCCTTAGCGACCACAGAAACCTGAATACTTTACGCCCAGCCGCTCAATCGCCAGGCAGGTGGGTCAATTCCTGTCCCGCCGACTTCGGCATCACATTCAGGCCAGGGAAACAAGGGGGGAAACCGGACGCACTCACTAGGAGGTCAGGAGACCTGCCTAAGGAAGGGGATGAACGCCTCACGCACCAGTCGCAGGTCGTGTTAAAGAAGGAGAATTTAGATGCAGGAGTTAAGCTAAGTTTGTTCGCGGGTTCTTTGTTAAATGAATCCGCTGAACGCCCGTAAAAATTATTGACCCAAGCTTACCAAGTTGACAGTTTCCACCACCAAGTCCTCACCATGCTTCAGAACGCACTAAGACTCCAAGAAAATCTCGGCAGAATGTACGGAAACGGAGGAAGGCTTCCTGCTTTACAGGAACGCGATCTACGCCCCCGACCTCGACGAACTCCAACTACGCCTACTACAGGAACACCACGATAAGCCCTCCGCTGGACACCCAGGACGCGCAAAAACCCTCGAACTCATCAGCCAAGAACTACTACCTACCAACATGAAAATACGTTGACCATATGTCATGAATTGTAACACCTGTTCGCAGCAAGAAGGCGTAATGCACTACAAGGAGTCCTCCGCCCACTCTCAGTACCCAAAGGTCCATGGTCCGATGTGTCAATGGATTTCGTTGCGACTTCAGAAGAATGGGTCTAATCGCTATCCTCGTTGTCCGCTTAATCGACATCGCGCCACTTCATACCCTGTACTGAGGAGTCAGCCGCTATTGACGCCAACATGTACTTGGAATCAGTCTGAAACTTCACGGCCTCCTGAAACCATAGTCTCCGACCCATCAAGACACAGTTCACGGCAGAATTCTGGAAGACACTCTGCAATAGGCTAGAAATCGCACGCTACACTGCCTTCCACCCCAAACGGACGGGCAAAACGGAGAGGATCAACGCAATCATGGAACAATACCTCCGGCTTATGTTTACGACCAACAGGATGATTGGGCCAAGTACCTATGGCAGAGTTCAAGAACCAACAACCACGCTCCGAAACCACTCTCCATTCCAGAAACCATGGGAGGAACCCAAGGATGTCGTTGCTTGCACTACAGCATTACCAAGGAAAATAAAGCCAACGGTATGGCCAGTGACATAAGACAAATCTTCAATTCCTACGCGATGAAATGTTTAGGGCTCAGAAGATTCAAGAAGACTCAAGAACGCAAGTAGAACTCCCGCTGCAGACGCCAGAAAGCGAGTAGGGTTTTCCTCGACTAGAACATTGAAACCAAGAAAGAAACTCGATTGGCGTCCCTATACCGCCAAGAGAATTATGGTTAGTCCTTACGCCTATGAACTCAGCCTCCCCGCTTCAATGAAAATCCACCCGGTCTTCCATGCTCGCTTGTCCTCCGCCAACACCCCCCAGGTCACACGCCCGCCACCTCCTGTGGAAATTGAAGGCGAACAGGAATGGGAGGTCGACATGTTGGATTCTCACGCCGACGGCTTAGAATACTTGGTTAGATACTGCGATTCTGACGACCATCGGCAACCCCTGACCAGAACATGCCTGGTGCAAGACTTCCACGACAGGTTTCCACGAAAGCCTGCCTACCGGGAGTTAGGCCTGGAGGAGACCTAATCTATCACGTCTGAGCTGCGGAGGAAAGCGATATTGTGGAATCGGCTGCCAGGATTTCTCTTTGGTGTTCTATGGGTTTCCGTTACACGGGTTGTGAGTCATCCTGGACAGGATTAGGAGTTGTATATATAATGCCATTAACCTTCCTTTCGTTTTTCTCTTCTTTCCTTTCCTACTTAACCTTCCTGTTATCAACTCTACGCTTTCTAGTTTCTTTAGCTTGTTACTTGCTTCTCGCCTTCTAATACTATATCGTCCATAATCCTTAGTCATCCTCGCCCTACATTGCCTTCGGGCCTTCCCTATCATAGCCTTCCTCGCTACCCATACCCCATTTACGCATCATCCGCCAAGTCCTCTATCGCATCTATGCTTCACATCACTTTCGTCTGTGATCGCCATCTCGACCATTCTGTCCCACGACCTGCTTCCTTGCTAAAGCACGCCGCCCTCGCCCTCTTTTTCGCCTCGCCTCGCGTGCTAACCTCGGCCATGAGCGAGGGGCTTCCGTCATTCAGAACACTTTCACATTGGAACGACCGGCGCGGGCGAGAAAAGGATGCATGATGTGGTTGCTGCGCCCTTCCGCCCTTATGCGAGACGACGACGGAGGTAAGGGCTTATGCGGCAAGGGGTCAAGTTGGAGGAACGGACGGAGGGGGTGACGCTACAGAGAGATGCTTCAAGGAAGCTGAGGGCTTTCGCCTCAGGTGTCGAAGAGGATGCCATGAATTAATGGCAAGCCGACGTCAAGCGGCGGAGTGGAGGAGGAGGAAGTTCAAAAGGAATTGTTGACTGATGAAGACTGCCATTAAGCCAAAGACGGACGAGACAGCCAAGGCGCTGACGGAAAGGATGAGGAAAGGATGCCCTCATGCTGACGGATATGAGAGGCCGACCTGCCACCTTTAGTTCTTGCTCAGAGTTGGCCTAGAGTTGTGAGGCCATATGAAGCCAAATTCACCAGGATGATACATGTGTATACCACGAAGTCATTCTTATCATGGGTCCAGAATACTTTCTTGCCGCGTCGCTGTTGCTTTCCTGAGACCGCTTTACCGCTTTTTGGCCATGGAGGTTTTCTGTTCGTCAGATACGATGCTTTACAAAAAAAAGGCTGTGTATTGTTGTCATGGACAAGGAGTGTTGTCACGACGATTTACGATGCATGGAGGAGCGAATGGGAAGCGCTTCCCTCGATTTCTTCCAGCCGAGTTTTTCCGGCATGCGCTTTATTTTCCGTAGCTTCATTTCGAAATAGAGAGACGGGCGTCAGATTCGTCTACAAGGCTCATTGATTGATGGCGTAATCGCCTAATCCATTAACGATTTAAGGGTGCCGCTGATTAGGCTAAGTGGAGTTGATCACACCTGCGAAGAAAGGCGATGATTAGCTGGCAGGTATCCTGACGCCTGCTTCTGCGGGAGCAAGATTGTTGGCTGAGCCCCGGCGAGCAGGCTTGCGGCGTCGCCGTTATTCTGTTCCCGATGAGGTTGACGTTGAGGGCCTGGACCACTTGCACTAGAGCAGGGTTGTTGAAGCCAGACATGATGAAGCTGAAGATGGGGGGTTTTTTTGGTGTGGTGATGTGGTTGCCACACAGGAGTTTGGTGGTTGATTTCAAAAATCAGGGACGGAGAGGGGAAGGAGCTGCATGTGCCGGGGGTCTCCGGAATTGATTGTATCCCAATTATTTATTTATTTATTTATATCTATTTATACTTCATACATGACTGTATCCCAATTAACTCGCCCAATGCTGCTGACGACGGTTTGTCTCGTGATGGGCAAGTCGGTCCTTGTTAAGGTGAAACACATTTGTGTGGTACGAAGCTTTAGAGGCATGTGTTTCCTTGTCTAGTCCTGGTTGGGTTTGTTACGACTACATACATATATCTACTGGGAGTCTCATAATAGCTCTAATTGATGGAGAACAATTGATAGCAAGCAAATCTCGTTTCATGGGAGTACGTTACAGACGGAAGAATACTAAACGTCCAGTCCAGTCAATACAGGTACACGTACACATATAAACAAGTAGCCACTAGACTACATGTATGCGTTTTATTTCACGTAAGCCCCCGGCCCTCATAAAGCCTATACCAAGTTAGACTTCATGATGTACATACATGCGTGTAGGTTTAGGTTACACTCTGCAAGTCGGCATAGCAGCAGTAGTAGTAATGCATGTAGTAAACAATAGCTAGATACATAGCAGCAGGAGTTTTTGCTACGCCCGCTTCCGCCCTGAAGTAAAATTTCAGGGCACTAGAAGCAGGACTTGGCGGGTTTCGTTTTGAACAGGGGGTATGTAGACTGTGTGTACGTGGACACATCTCACGGATTACTGATATCGTGAGTGATATTTCATGATGCTATTTATTTATTAGGATACATTCAAGTGCATCATAGGATGATGCCAAGTGCTTATTTATAACGCCTATGCAAGGTACTTTGGAATTATATTCCTCGGATCATTACCTAGTTGCTGGGGCCGGGTCTCTTAAGCTGGTATAGTAGATACATGTACTGAACATTTCCCCCGGCGGTAAAGTTCTATCTGGCCTTTTGGATGTTCTGACTCCTTCCCACGCGGGGGCATAGTTTTTGTCGACATTTCGCGCCTCCACAGCACCAACCCCTTCTTCTTCGTACAACCTCACTATCATGGCGGAATCATGGTAGGGTATAAAAACGCCATCTAAAAAAAAACAGTTATATACAAGCTACAAATCAAAGCCCATGCATCCATGCAAATGAATCAAATGAAATCGTCCCACTTTTTGTATCCCTAGCTATCCTCGACAACTAAACCTAACCTTCTAGGCCCACTTTAACTACGCCTTCTTAAAAATCAGATCTGGCTTCCTCTTGGCGATATCCAGGATCGTCTGAGCGAATACCGAGTTTGCCCACGCGAACCAGCTTCCTGCTGCGTATTAGTATCACGTACCTCGACATAAAAAAATGGAGGGGGTAGCTTACGAGTATAGTCCTCCGTCCTCTGTACATTAACACTTTCATGCACAAGCCCCAACGGGCTTGCGGCCACCACTGCATTTAGCAAGCCTATGATCTCCGCATCATCGTTGCTTGTCATAGCCTGCACTAGTAGACTGATGGGCCACGCATGTGTAATCCCAATATGCGGGCCCCCAATGCCTCTGAACTTGCTACCGACCAGGTAATACGGGTTCCCCTGTGGGCTGAGAACCATCTTCCGTGTATTCTGGTATACCTCGTTGTCGACATCTACAAAGCCCAAGAGCGGAAGAGCTAATAAAGATGGTAGATTCGCATCATCCATGATGATGTGCGACCCATACCCATCCACCTCGTACGCAAAAACTCTCCCAAATACCGGGTGTTGCACGACACCGTAGGTCCACACACCCGCCTCTATCTCTTTCCCAAGGGCCAGGACCTCCGCGGCGAGGGCAGATTGCGAAGCGGCGGTGAGGACCTCCGCAGTGCGTTTTAACTCCACAGCCATGAAAGCATTCCCGGGGATGAAATATTGCATTATTACTGCATCGTCGCTGGGGCGGAAGGCAGAGCGGACGAGGGACGTGTTCGCAGCAAGGGGGTTTCCGATTCCATCGAGGTTGAGGGTCTCAGTGCCGCGGGTAGTTGTGCGCGTAAAAGTATAGACCGGGTTCTGAACGGAGCCATCGGGGGCGAAAGTAGAGGTACGCTGTTCGGAGATGAGGTTGAGAACGTTGGTGAGGGCCGAGAGCCAGCGCGTGGTGATGTGCGTGGTGGACTTGGTTGCGGTATAGTATTGGTTGCTAAGAGAGAGGAAAGAGGCGAGAGAGTCAAGCTCGTATTTGCATTCAAATACGACCGTGGGGTCATAAGTGGGGTGGACGGTGTCGGCTTGCCCGTTGGAGGTTCTGTGGAGGTATTAGTGAGGACTGGGTCAATGATCATGATACCGGATAGTAGGTAACATACGCTTCTAGTCCGGAGGCTTTAGGCGGTTGGAAGGCGTTGCAGTAAGGACTCTGCAATATGAAATCCGCCTATTTCTACTCATTAGCTAACCATCTTCCCATTTAAAATTCCCCTCCAATCATAGCCTATCACTCACCTGTGTGTTAATTGCGCCCTCCACTAACGCCTTTAGCTTCGCATCCTTGCCAACAAGCGTCATATACTGCCCCAGCTGGTTCGTACTATCCCTCAGCCATTGCGCATTGATATCCCCCGTGACAATGAAGCTCTGTCGCTCATCCTGCTTATCCGAGTCCAAATGCCACCTCACTGTCGTATCCAGGGTATTGGGGAAGCAGTTTTCAAACAACCTTGCCATATCCGGATCTACTATTTTAGCCGTCATTGTAGAAATGACTTCCTCCACAGCATCGCTCGTAAACAGCCTACATTCCTGCGCCGGTCGCTGGAACGGCAGTTGATACGTCCCGCTCGTGTACGGTGGGTGCCGCACTGTCGAATAGTCCTTGTAGTCTGGACAGGCGCCACGGCGTGTGTATGATTGAGCCTGTGGAGATCGTTGGTGTATATCCGCAGCGCTGGCACTATTACTCCAGAGAACGCCGAGGATTAGGATGGAGCTAAGGAGAACCATTACGATGGGTAGGGGAGAGTTGAGGACTTTCTGCCAGAGGTTAGGGAGAGGGTGGTCTTTCTTGTCGTCTGGTTGGATGGGCCGACGGTAACGTGCGACGGGTGAAGGAGGGCGGTAGGTGGAAGAGGAGGAGACAGCGTAGGCGGGGGAGGGGGGTGGGGTTTGAGCACTGGATTCGGGGGTTGCGTGCTGGGGGTGGGGAATGGGGGAGGTGCGGGCTTGGGGCGGGGAGCGCGCTGGTGGATCATTCAGTCGATGGGCATGCGGTGGTATTTGTAGGTGATTGGAATTGTGATGTTGTTGTTGGGTGAGTTGTTGGGTGTGGGGGGGGGGGGGGGAAGCTATTGACTAGCTAACTAGTACTGCAGATAAACAGGAAATTAAAGTCAGCATTAAGCAAGTGGATCAATTGGATGGCACGGGGGAAAGATGGGAAATTACCACGGATACGATATTCTTAAGGGGAAGAAGGTTGTTTGTGGGCTGGTGGTAGATGCAGTACGGGAATGTGGATCTTTTTGGTGAGTACGTGAGGTGTGAATCTGCATCAGTTGACGTTGCTGTTGTCTCAACGGTTGAGCCTCTTCAGTGAGTGGAGCGTTATTCAGCAACCGCATCCCTGCAATATGCATCCAAACAAGACCTTTCCCCCGAGGTGTGTAAAGTAAGGAAGGGAGAGGTCAAGTTCACACTGATCAATGATCATCCCCCCCCGCATTTTCGCTAATTAAAAGCACTGGTAACCATATGATCTCTCCCCCCAACCCTCCCCCTCTTGTATTGAGTATTAAGGTAAAGTAGAAACCTTGCTTTTAAAGCTACATGTACCTACCCCGCAAACAGTCGGAAAGGTGCTTGTACTTATTTCATCATTGTATTATCATACTCTCAAGATCCAAGTATATATTACCTACTACATTCATACATGTAGGTACAGCTGTATTGGAGAATGTGGCACAATAAGGCCTTGCTGTCGCTGCTGAATACCCGAATTTAAGGTCTTTCTTGTTTTCGCCATGAATTTTGAGCTCAAATTTTGAGTTCTTGGCGGGGTTTTCACACCGAAAACTATCGCCAAGAACTAAATACTTAGATTCAGAGGTTGTTGGCCAAATCGCTCTATTGTCCCGAGTGTAACAGGTACCTGCAGAGCTATATCTCAAAGTATCCTATTACCTATATTATGATAATTGCGCTGAAGTTAGCCTCGGGTATAAGGGCGGGGAAGTTCTGCTGTAAGTACCATAAGTTGTTACCTTTATTAACATCATCTCTCCTACTCAAGGTATATCCCCGACAATGATGCCGGTAAAATTATTTTATTAAGAGTACATCGTCGTCACAAGGTATCACTCGACATGGTCACCGGGCTTGGCGCCTTACTTCTCATCTTTATCAGTTACCTACTAGACAGCCTCCACCGTTGTGGGTTATCTCACCTGGTCCTCGCTTTCCCTGCCTTCCTGCTCATGGCCTTGCCTTCTGCCCTCGCTTCGTCTTGTCCCCGGCTGTGCCCCCTAATTTACCTTGCGTCGTCCTCTTCGTCTCTCCTCTATGTAGTCTTAGTTACTCCGTAACACCATGCTCCTACCAACGTCATCTCGAAGTAGTTCCCGGGAGGCCGAGACAGCTTCAACCTCTCGATTCAGCAACCAGCGGTCGAACAAGAATATCTACGAGTGACACGAGGAGAGTACACGAAGACCAAAGATCGGACAACCACAAGGTGAGTCTGTTTAATGTCACATCATTTCTCTAACTGGCTCACCCGCAAGCACCACCAAGAGGCTAAAGAGCGCGGCGAATTTATTGACATCCACAACATCGGCAGAGGTCATGACTATGATGTGTTGATCAGATGTGGAGCACGAAACACTGGAAACCACAGTTGCGGAGGAATTGGGTATCCCATACCTCTCGAAGGCTACGGAGGCTGATGCCAAAGAGGTGGGTACTGGTTATATCCATGGATCGAAGCGTAGAGCGATAGTTCCATTTGTTGTTGGTCAGGAGGGCGAGGCTTGTTGGGTCTTTTTCATCTTGGACAGCGTTCCCCCGTTGACGGTTCAGGTGAGTGCTAGTAGGACATAGGAGAAAACTTTTTGATATCAGAGAAGGACACCCAGCTCTTGTCACGATCGGTGGGCACCTTAAGGAGGTTTATATGTCGCCGTCGAACTCTCACCTTAGCGATATCAATCTCCTTGGTACCGACTTTTGTGATACACACAAGGTCTGCCAGATGTATGACTATGTGAACAGCAGAGTAAAACGGTGGAGAGTGGGAGCTTGTGAGAAAGTCCAAGCTGTAGTACGGATTTTGTGGTAGGCATGAGCAAGCAAGAGCGGAGGATACAAGTGGAGGAAACGTTTTATTTTCTTGCAAGAGTCATTCTACTATTCATCTGGGGGACCTCCTGAGCGAAGCGAAGGAGGGGTCGCGATCGAAGACCTCAATACCGTAGCGAAGCGAAGGTCACTGATGGTGTAGCGGAGCTAGAGGCGTAGCGACGGGTGGCTTGTCCACCGAACGCGGAACGCGAGGCGTATATTTGAGATTCCGGGACGAATATCTCAGCACGTTCCGGCCTGGAACGCTGCTCCATGTTTTCAAGCCAAGAAGTATGGTCAGATCCGCTAAGCATCGGAGGAGGTGCGAGATAACTAATGGAGGATATATTCAACTTAGAGGCTCGTTGTAGACACAATGGGGACATTGTGTTAGGTGGTGTATGATGCACGAGCGAGCGGTGCTTGGCCTGGTGTTCATGTGCTGCTTTGGTTTATTGCATCTTCTGTCTATCTCAGGAGTTGGAAGCTCGAGCCTTTAGAAATCTTGTCTTGTAGGTGACACTGTATTGGGGGTCTGGAGTTTCGCTTGAGGAAGATTCTACCTGGGGGTATCCTGCCGTTCGTAGATAGTTTTCTCCCTTTATATTATCCAAAGGTTAAAGGTATAGATGCTTGGGGAGGGCACAACCCCACCACCCCCGTTGGCAAGACCCATAGATTGGGGTGAAAGCCTTCCACTCTCCCCTTTAGAAATCACTTGGCTTCTGTCACCATAGATGGATATGCTTGGGATGGATATGCTTGAGAGGAAGCTCTCAGGTTATAGTAGCGACTTTTGATAATACTTGAGTTATGGTGATTCAGTAGTAGTAGAGTAGTAGTAGTGTAGTGTTGGTGTCCTCGTGTTGGTGAGAGCTGGAGAGGTCAACTATCCACAGCTGTCCCAAGAGGGTCTAGGTTCCTTCCGGAATTATACTCTCGGGGTTGGGGCTGTGCAGCCGCCTTCTGGTGTCTCACCTAAACCTTATTCAATAACCCCCTGATCCTGCTCATAGGCAATCACTCGTTGATGGGAAAACGAGACGGGTACATACGTACGTCACTTTGTGTCCGATCTAAGGGCATAAAGCAACTTATAATTAGTACCTGAACCCCACGATCTACTCAATCTCAATCCAACAATCCCGAGGGTCACATGCAAACCGGGTGCCAAAGGAGCACATTGCATTGTTTGCTACTGAACGATTAGGGGCGAAGGAGCATCATCTCGGAACGGATGAGCTTGCGCCTCCGCCCCGAGAGATGAAGGGGATGACATGTGCTGGTGAGAACAAAGGGGTCCTGCTTCGTTGCAGAGGACAGTATGAAAGTTGTTTCCCTAATGGTAGGTACATGTATGTATTTAGACGGTATGGTAATCCAACCAATAGGCTAACGTGGGGTAAAATAATAGCTGCTGGATGTTCTAAACGTGTAGTTGCAGGGTCTACCAGCAACATACCCGCATCTCGCACCTCACTCAGTTTTTACTGCCCAAACAGTTGGATACAGTCATCGTTCCTTGTCTCCCCTCACGGATATTCGCGTGCCCTCCCCCCCGTATGTAACTATCGAGCTCATTTAAGGATGAGGGGCAGGCAAACAAGCTCTGGAGCTCTGGAGCTCAAGCTCCGCCCCAGGGCAATTAATGTACCACTGCATGCATATCCAACCCAGAGATAATTTTCTGGAGCACTTTTTAGACAAGCGGGACCCCCTAACAGGACTTCTGGGTTATCGTTGGAGAGTGAGATTCTCAATAAGCCCGGGTGGACGAGACGCTCCGAGTTGCCAAGGCTAGGGTAAGGTATCACAGGGCTAAGGTTAACGAGCAGACCAGCGCAAACAGGATCAAAAACTCGACGACGCGTAACTAATAAAGTTTTCGGAACGCGGCTTCGAGAGCAAGTATCTTTTGAGGAGAATGCTAGCCTCTCTTTAGACTTCAACAAAGTGCCTGGTGGGGGTTTCTCGGTAGATCACTCAAGGGTGAATGGAAGTCGAATTACACAGCGGTCAGAAGGGGGGGGTGTTCAGATATTTACTACCGCACCTACAAGAAGAAAGAGGGTGGATGGAAGGATGAGTCGAGTCGGAGGTAACAAACAGTCCCGAGACAGCCGGGTGGCCGAACCAGCAATCGCTGGCGAGAAACCTGGATGGCACCGGGTCTTCTCGGAGGACCGGAGGAAATTTGCTCCACTGCGGTTACAGAAAAAAATGTCCACGGGACCGACCCCCGTTCGGATCTGCCCTTGAGTGCTTATCAGATTTTTTGTTAAAAAAAAAAACTTCTTTGGATTGGTTACTGCGATCCAGGAGCATGAAGACGAAGGCAGAATCTATTACTGATTAGTCTGCAATATTGAGGAGCCTAGCCAGGGAAAATCAAAAGAGTTACATACATGATCATCAACCTCCGGAATATTCTCTTGAGGCGTGGGGAATTAAAAGAGTTTCTGCAAGATTTGGGCTTACAATGTTATATTTACAGTATGCAGACCCAGTCCGGCCCGGAAACCTCTCGCATGTTACGAGTATAATGAAGTGAAGGAAATATTAGGAGCGAGTGAGAGATCAGAGAGAATTAAATGAGATCTTCACACTTTTTCAGAAGTTGTAGCTGGGCACTGGGTGAAAGTTTACCAGGCAGTGAATCATAATACTGCCAGACATACAGACAGCCTCACTCAGGGCAGTCGTCATTGACATTTTCCACCCGCCTTTCTCCCCGCCAACCTTACACAATTTTATTTTTTCCCCCTCTAGGCCGCGATTTGTGTTTCTTTTTGCGATCCCTATATTTTCTCCTCTACAGCCACAGCCTCTCCCCCCCACATCCTAGTCTACTTGGTCGGATAGATACTTCTTCTCCTTCTGTTCCGTCCCATCCCTCCTGCCCTCATCATCCCACATCAACCTCATAATTTTTTTTTCCCCCCGCAAATTTTTTTTTCTTTCCCCTTTTCGCGGTGGTCATTCGATTTTCCCCAAACAATTCACCACAACCTCATTCACACTCACACTCATACTCACTCTACAACATCAGACGGCATTATTGTGTCGTCTTCAAATGAGCACTAAAACCCTTGTGGATATTCACGTAAGTTGCCAATTGACAGTATCTACTCTCGCTATTCAATTTATTCTTTCTACCTTGTCTCTGATATCATTTCCGCCACTGCCCGTATTTTTCCGCGAGAATTTTTTTTTTGTGGTTGCTTTGTCTCGAGATGCATGCTGACATGTACACCCCATGTCCATCTAGATACCAGATCTCTGAATGGTCTTCAAACCGTTTACTACGCTAGCTCGTCAGAGCATCTCAAAGCACCTCGTCAACGGGTACGCCCAATCCATTGTTGCCGCCACCCAATCCTCATACGCCTCATCCACCGTCCAGTTCTCGAGACTCAGTGGTGGCCATTCAAATGCGCCGACACGTCTCAATGCTACCGCTTTCCGCACAGGCGATGTCCTGAATGCCTTCCACGAGGACAAGGACAAGGACAGTAAAAAGTACTTGTTCTCGAAAAAGATCCTATGGTCGAAGGCTCAGCACCAGCAGAAACAGTTACTAGAGATTGATGCGGACCCCGTCAAGTCGCGGTCTGGATCATTAGTGACGGCAGATGCGGTACCACCGTTATTGGAGGTGCCCGAGGAGGGTGCGGTTGCCGAGGAAGTCTTCGAAGAGGATGGCATAGTCGCAGTGGCGCAAGTCCAGGAGGCTCAAGAAGTGCAGCCGGAGAAGGCGGCAGAACCGGCGGCGCCAGCAATAGAGGAGGAGGCATATGTGCCGCCTGCTTCTCCGGCGGTGTCCCCGGAAACTACATTGTATAATCAGCAGCTACAGACCCTCTTGTCGCAGGGGAAATGCCATGAGCTCACTGCGCTCTTCCAGCACATGATTGAGGAGGGTGTTAAACCCAGCACAGCAACCTACAATCTCCTCCTTGCTGCCGTCGTAGAGACAAGCACTACCGGCGTCACGCAGGTTATCAATGTTTACAAAGACATGCTCGCGCGGGGAATACTCCCGAGTACTGTTACATACTCTATCCTTATTGACTTCCTCGCCGCAAATGCTAGGGCATCACTTCATTTCACCAAAGGCGTTATGGCCGACCAAGTCCGGTTTGGCTTCGTCGTTCCTTCCCGTGTGGCAGAGCTGAAGGAGGTACAGAGTCAGGCGCCGATGGACCTGGCCCTGGATATCTTCTACGCAAGCACTGAGGTCCGCAAGGAGCGAGTGTTCCCAGGACCCACGTATGCTGTGCTTGCTGATGCGTGCGCAGAGTATGGTCGTGCAGAAGACATGTTGAAGGTATACACCCACATGGAGCAGCGCAATGTTTCCCCCGGCGCCAATATCATGCTCTCGCTCATCAAGGGTTTCGGCAAGACGGGCAACATGGGTGCTGCTGTCGAGACATACAACCAGTACCGGACCTCCGAGCTCGCGCAGCGGCCCGGTGCGGTTGATGAGAGGTTTCGTGTTTACAATGCTCTAATTGTAGCTTACATGGATGCCGATGACGCTGCTGGTGCGCTTTCGTTCCTTGAGAAGATCATGGATGCCAGCACGGATCAGGTACGTTCCGAGAAACTAGCCGATGCAGTTATTCAGGGTTTCCTGGAGCAGAAAGATGTTGAAGCTGCTCGGGAATGGATTCTCTCGCGTGAAACGAGGGCATCTGACCTCATGAGTCTCTCCAAAACTCTCATCGCTGTTTCTGATTTGGGGGACATTGATCTTGCCAGTAAACTGTATTTAGAGTTCAATACCCATGTCCGAGGTCTTGGCGTCAGCCACCCCGCCACAGCCACTACTCAGATGGCGTTCCTTGCTCTGTGCGCGAAGGAAGGTAGAGTTGAGACCGCACGGGGCGTCTGGGGTGACCTAACCGACCGAACCCTCTCTAGTGGGCCTGACGTAGAGGCTGCTACACTTTACACGATCATGCTATTCGAAAACGGACTTACCAATGAAGCGATAGTCGTACTTAAGCAATTCATCGATCTCTATTTGGAACGGCCCTTCGGTGCACCACTAATGACTAGAAGGGATTATTTGCAACAGACTTGTGAGCATTTGGTTTCAGCTATCTCCCGGACAGGATTCTTAACACCAAGCGTTGCTCTTGATTTGTGTGGGTTCAGCATGGTGCATTGCGGGCAGTTAGGACTGGAGGCATCTAGAACCGTTTTGAAGTTGTTCGGTGCTGAGAGGATATTGGGGCTGACTATGCCGCAATTGGACCTATTGCTGAGGGCTCAATCGGGTGTACTGGTGGAGGTAAAAGCAAAGGGGTTCGAACAGCTGCCTGAGGATGTCAAGAGATTTGAGCAGATGCTTTCAGTTGCTATGAAGGCCAATATCCCTCTTAATTTCGCCTTGAAGAGCTCTATTGATCAGGCGATAATGGCACTTGGTGATCCTACCGAGAAGTGGAATGCATTTGTCCAGGCTCAAACCGTTTGGGAATCTCTCCCACACTCACCGATTCAGACCTCGGAGATGAGCGGTTCCCCTACACTTGTTGCCAGCGAGGGTGAATCTATTCCGGAGGACAACTTTGATCCATACTGGGCCAAAACCGATGTCAAAGTATCGCAGGCTATCGACAATGCTCTCGAAAGTGCAAGGACCACCAGACCCAGGCTATCAGACGCCAAGCGCATGTACCAGCAGACGCGCCGGGCAGGAAGACTTGTTCGCATGACGACCCTCGCAAGGATGGTTGCCGCTGCTGCCAGCTCTAACCAGCCAGACTTTATGTATGAGATCTATCGAAATGCTAAGAATGACACTCCACTGCTCATGGAATACCGCTCCGTCCGATATGTCTGGTGTGTTCTCCTTGATGCCATGGTCGCCGGCCACCTCACTCTTGGGAATCGTCAACAAGCCACTGTATACCACGAAGAGATGTTGAAGATGGGCGCCTCACCCTCTGCGAACACCTACGGGTTGTACATTGTCTCTCTCAAGGGCTCCGACCAGACTTACGATGAGGCCTCTGAGGCACTCAAGATCTTTGAGCGCGCCAAATCCGAAAACGTGGTCCCTAGCTCTTTCCTATACAACGTTCTCATAGGAAAACTCGCAAAGGCTCGCCGCGTCGATGACTGTCTCTTCTACTTCGCTGAGATGCGCGCCCTCGGTATCAAGCCCACCAGCGTCACTTATGGGACCATGATCAATGCCTTAACCCGTGTCGGCGACGAACACTTCGCTGAGGAGCTCTTCCAAGAGATGGAGGCAATGCCTAACTACAAGCCCCGACCTGCCCCCTACAATTCCCTTATCCAGTTCTTCGTCAACACCAAGCGCGACCGCAGCAAGGCAATGGCCTACTTCAATCGTATGATGTCACTCGGCATTGAACCAACTGGCCACACCTACAAGCTTCTTATTGAGGCCTACGCCACACTTGACCCGCCAGACATGCTTGCCGCCGAGGGTATCCTCGAGATGATCCGCGCCAATGGACAGACTGTTGAGACCTCACACCACGCTGCGCTTATCCACGCTAAGGGTTGCATCCTCCATGACCTGGACTCCGCGATTGCTCACTTTACCGCCATTACTGAGAGCGGCAGTGTAACACCCGATAACACGATCTACCAGGCACTTCTTGAATCACTAGTTGCCAATCACCGTGTTAAGGACACCCCTGCCTGGATTGCAGACATGAAGCGTAGGGGAATTAGAATGACGCCCTACATTGCCAACACTTTGATCCATGGATGGGCAACGGAGAAAGATATTGTGAGGGCAAAGGCGGTGTATGACTCGCTGAGCAACAATGAGAACGACAGACTCAAGAGGGAGCCAAGTACCTACGAGGCAATGACAAGGGCATACTTGGCGGTCGAGGATAGAGAGGGTGCGATGAAGGTTGTTGAGGAGATGGGTGGAAGGGGATATCCGCATGCAGTTACCGTGAAGGTTGCTGAGTTAGTTAGAGGGAGGGAGGTTGCGGCGGTTTAGATTGTTGTCTGATTCCTTTTCTTTTGGTCTAATTTCTCTATCTAGCTGGCTGGGTGCTTGATATAGAATCGGGTGCGGGGTTTTCCTATCATTTCCTATTACAAAAAATATCCAACTGGAACTGTTTGGTTAGCTGGGGGTTGCGATTTTTCTGGGGGTCCTTTTTTTTTTTTTCCTCTTTCCGGTATATAACTTCTTTTTTTTGCTACTTTATACCCCCATTTTTATTTATCTTACTATACTTTTCTTTTCGGCGGTGTTTTTGAGGTTCGTGGTTGGTATCTCTGGGATTTCTTTCTTTCTCTTTCTTTTTCTTTTTTCGCTCGGGTTTTCATTTCCTGCTTCACTTCACTCTGTATATTTTATACCCACATCATTCGGGTTCGGGTTGGGTAGCAGGCAGGCGTTTTTCTTGATTTTTGTCATCTGGGCTTAAAGGAATCTCCACTCTTGCGATAATGTCGCATATCACATTACTTTCTATAATTAGTTAGTATGCTGTACAGGCTCTTAAGATATATTGAGCAAACTTTCTATTTGGTTTGGTTTTTCTTTTGTATTCGCTCTATTCCTTAGGTTTGCTGTAATATATATGTAAAGCTACCGTGTAGAAGAAACAAAGACAAACAACTCCATTCAAACTCTAGTTTTCATGGCTCTTTAAGTAAGGGGAATTCCTCTAGGTAATAAACTGTGTCTCAACTTGCTGAGGGTAGTCTTAACTTCCCAAGTAGGAATATACTAAGGTGAAAGACGCTCAATATTCCAGGTTGTATCTGTGGGCGACTCCCGGGTATACGCGAAGCGGTCATGTAAGCGACTTGGACGACTATGGCTGTTGTTAGTACGAAATTTTTTACAAGCGAATTGCGGGGTTAGGTGGGGTAGTCTAGTTTGGAGTGGTACCCTTGCTGCCGAAAGTTAGCAAAAGTATGTAGCACAAATGTTTGAGGGGAAAGGTGGGTTACCCAGAATTCGATATACATTGGGATTATCCTCATCCCGCCCCAGAAGGGTGGCACTGGGATCTCCTCATGACCCTCGAACCTTTGTTCGACGTCCTTGACCCGCTGCTCTAGAAGCTCTCTACCAGGGAGGACAGAGGACTGCTGGCTTGCCCACGCGCCGATCCTGGAGCCACGAATGCTGGAGTTGTACCGTTAATGTTTCAGTGCGGTTTAGCTTTTATTGTTAGTGTAAGACGTACCGGGTATCATAGTAGACCTGACTTTCTGCGTCCGTCAATCTCTCGGTGACTCCCTCAACTCTGACCTGCCTCTCTTGCTCCTTCCACCAGAATGTCAACGATGCGTATGGATTGCTAGCAATGTCTTTTGACTTTTTGGAGGTGTCCCAGTTGGAGTAAATGACAAACCCCTGAGGGTCTAGCTCCTTAAGATAGACTGTCCGCGCTGAAATGCGGCCGGATGGAAGACTTGCCGTGGAGAGAGTCGTGCCCTCGGGCTGAGAAATGGGGTGATTTTGTGCTTCCTTGAACCAGGTATGAAACTGCTGGAACGGATCTATTTGGAAGGGCATATTAGCAGTGTAACTTCTGAGACGAGGGCGAGGAGTAACCTTCGTTGAGGTTAGCACGATCAAGACTCCCTCGAAGGTATTGGTCATCTTTCGGCGCAACTGATTGAGCTGGTTAGTATGTGAAGTGTTAAAAAGTGGGATGATCGGACGGACAGATAAGTTTTTCTTTAGAGGCCATGATTGATCTTCTGAATAGCGCCGGTATTGCAGAACGCATAAAGTACAGAAAGGTAGGTATGCAAATTGCAAAGGCAAGCGTTATGAAAGGATGAACATACATTTTGCGGATCTCGCGCGCGTGTTGTAGGGACTGAAAGAATGTTGCGCCTGAGTCTCGGTATGTTCCGAGTTCCGATGAAGACGTCATGTCATCCCGGCCCGTTGATCTGGTGTAACATCAGTCTGTAGCTACTCCTCCCTCATGAGTTGAAGGACATCCCAAGATATCGACACACTCGATAGTCGCTTGTTTCCTGTACAACCAAGGGTCATGAGGCGACCTAAACAAAGCTGCAAAAACCTGCTCTTAACTCACACTTTTATCATCACGCATCCCTCATCACTACTCGTCACTCTGGTTCACGCAACGGGGTCAGCAGTACCCAGAGGATGGCGATCGTGATAGACCCTGTATTGGAGGAGGCCTCCCTATCCTGAGCAACCTATAGGCTAGGTAGTTGGATGGAACTGGGCCTAGAGATCTCTAGAGTTCCTAATGAGTGATTATTGTAGATTAGGAACACAGTCTGTGGTACTGGGCGGTAGGTAAGTTCAAAGATTGAATTCCTACACCTGCTTATTTAACTGGCTGGTCACAGAAGGTTTGGCTGGGTAAATACATGTACGGCGACTCGCCCAACTTGACTCATGGATAATAAATATGATTGTCAACCACTAGGCTTCTTTAAGTAGGTATTTAATATCCTATTGGACTTCAAGACTTTCAATAGTGGCAAAAATTGACGTTGTATATAGGTGTTATAACTAGTCCAGGTCAATATAAGGAAATATATATCCGCTGATACTAATCTGGTGGTACATTCTTTGTCCAGCCATGGCCAGTTCTGATTTTAAGTAAGCTTAGATCTGTTATCTTTTATTCATGTCATTATTCTTCCACGCTATAACGATTGTGTTAGCCAAAACTGTCTCCCCAATAACTTTTATCCTAAACACTATTTCTCAAAAGTCTTTTGATCTACCACCACTAATCAAGATACAGTTCCGTCGGGAAAGTGTAGGCGTCAATACCGTTCGCGCCTATGACCGGAGAAAACCGATGGAAAATTGGCTGGACCCGACTCATAGGTCCAATAGGCCTCTGCTCATGTAATTGATACATGTTACAAGTGATCACTCATGAACTCTCTCGCCTCAACACTCTAAGGTCTGGTATTCTGTCAAGGTCTGAGACTATGTACCTCAGATGGAGTCGCCCTTCGGGAAGCTCGACAAGGGAGTTCCACCCATAATTCCTGACCCCGCAACCCGAATCCCGAGTCACGGGAGGCAAGAGAGTGCCTAATACAGATAATGGTTGTTTGAACCAGGTATGTGGGCCGCACTGCGGACCCGGGCGTACGCAGTGGGCTTTGACCTCTTAGAATATCCTTTCGTGGGGGCAAAGATTACCATAGACATGAAACTTTTTTGAGTGAATCTGTCCTCACTCAGATAACATAGGCGCCACTGAAACTGCCACGATTCACGGGCATGGAGTGAATCCCGCGTTTAACCTATGGGACTATGCAGAAAAAACATCCACACTTCAATGGTCACCATGGGCATAGCACAAAAATCGTGATGAAGCTAAGAGAAACATTTTTTGATTGCTTTATCGTCTTTTGCTTTCCTTATTTGCAGTAACTATAGGCGCCTAGCTGGTAGAACAGTCCAGCCAACGCGGAGGTACTTATGAAAAAGACAAACACCCGTAGGCTATCTTCCAATGGAGAACGCCCCCTTCCAGGACAACTGTTGAAGCTCGAGGGCTTGGCATTACGATAAGAACCAGCAACGTTCTAAAAAGACCTGATGGTGGAGTGTGCACCGACGAAGCCCCACGAAACATATGCTTCTTTTAATGTGAAGAAAAACAGACCTCTTGGTAGACCAGAATGCCTCTTGGTCCAATTTTTATCACCCCCCTATAGCTGGCCGTTAATTGATATTGATCCGCTCATATCCCTAGGCCTACAGTGCCCAACTATTAAGAGATAAATTGGCAAATCCATGAAGGTAAATGATACCTTTCATTAGCGCTTAGTGTGGCTTTTCCAGGATGAGCAACGTGCATCGTCAAATCTCGAAATAAGGTCCTGAGTTTAGCTTGAAAATACAGACAGAATGAGATACCGTAGGATCAGTCTTCGGAGGCACGAGCTCGTTTTGTGTGGTAAGCGGTGACAGGACACAGAGAACACTATCGCAGTGAGCCGGGCCTGGCTGCTTTGAAAACCCACTAACTTCTATGTGCCTGTATTTTGGGATTGAACCCGGGCTGTCCTCTAAGAATATGCTAATAGGGGGGCGTGAAATTGATATGCCTAGTTGATCTGGCAATCGCCGCAACTTATATTATTGCATCTCTTTTTGCTTTGTCGCCTAGCGCGGTGTAACTTCTATTATGTAGAGGAGCTACGTGTATGTATCTACCCAGTAGACTTGGGACAATTACTATGTATCACTGCTGATTTACTATTTTTTACTATTTTCTTTATTTCTTCATTTATAAACAGTCCTTCTGCATCTCTCTTTTGTTAATGGCAATACAACGAACCCCATTTTAGAGGCCTCCAAATAAAAACACGTAGTGTCCGGCGCTGTCTCCCAGCAGTATTCCAGTCACAGTAGTTATGTAAGTAACGGGCCGATTTGAGGGCGTATTTTTTTTTACTATAGTGCCTATATGACACACCGCCTAGGATCATTCACTCTAGATACTTGCTCTATGCACTGCGGTGATCGTGGGAAATTAATCCCTCGGTTCAAACTAGCTCATTCCCCAGTGCGTTCTAAAAGAATTGGGGAATAGTCTTAACGTCAGTATGCCAAGAATGTGAGACACATTTTGCGCCTGCTTCAATATGCTCACGTACACCAGCATCTCCATTGGATTTCCAATAACGAAGTACCTTATTGAGTTAATAGTTGCCCTACATAGTAGATAGAAATTAATTTACATGTATAAGTGGCTCTATGGTGTGCACAGACCAAGCTATGAACTTAAGAGTTTCGTCCGTTCAAGGATACATGTAGAAGAGTACATACATTCCATCTGTTTCACACCAGGGCAATCTAAATGCTGTGTACAGAAGGCAAGGCCCGATTAATTTCATACTAACTTTCTCCTGTGAAACTGATTGTAGTAGATCTGATCGCCGGCTTCTCGACCATCCTCAATAACTTTCGCACTTACATCCTGATATGTGCCGAGAGACTTTGTGGGGAGAAAAATGCAAGCAGGGGGGTGGACACCTCTCGTCTCCGAAGTCTCGGGCTTAGCGCCCCACCACCGAGAAACGCCCATCTATAAGCACAGGCCGCCTAAAAAAAAACAGCAGCGGTTGTACCCGCAGCTTTTTTTTTTTTTTTTTTCCCAAGGAGTCTGACTACGGCGAACACGGGCTGGGGCCAATAAAAAACCGTTACTATTAGACAAATTCGCCAGTTTAGGCGTTGCTACTGAGAGATTCGTGAACGGCTGTAGCAGCTTATCCCACACTGAACGCCGCAGTGTATACCTACAATAAGTACATATAAGTAGAACGGGGTAGGTACCGTATCACAACGGGCTCAGGTAAGATTGCCAGTCCTCTTAGATCGAAAAAGCCCGGGTTCATTGGTTGCTCTGTTCGAGACTTAACGATACTCACTGAGGTATGTATAATGTCAATGATACTTTAGGCAAATTAAGTACCAGCGGACTGTATAATTATTATTTGTTTATTTTAATTTTTTTTTTTTTTTTGGGGAGGGAGAGGATGGGGGGAGTATATTGATCGACTCTGAAAGAGTCTGGCAATAAGATATTGAGGACCATAATTTTGTGTGGATTGGGTAGGAGATTTTCATCACTCCACACCTGTAATTGGTGGGGATTAGGCCCTTTGCGCAAAAGACTCCAGAGTCTTTTTCCGTTAACTTGATTGGTACCCATCCTTTGAGGTCTTTTGCGCAAAGGGCCTATTATCTGTGGCTCAATCGGCAACCCAGTCGGGTGCTTTCCGTATTGGGTTTTATTTATATGTAATGCCAATTTTTGAGTGGCTGTTATTCGACACCTGGGACTCGGGAGGTGGCTGAAGGCCTGTAGTTTATTTATCACAATCGCTGCCCTGCATGCTGGCTTGGGTCGAGAAGTATTATAGATACGATACACAAAGTGTACTGGCTGAGACGACGACGCTCTTTCTTGCTTAAATTCTCCCCCGACCCAAGTGAGCCCACAAGTCTCGCGTGGTTATACATACAACCCCGCTATTGCACACATAAAGCAGTCCTGAATTCATTGATTTCTCTAGCTCTGCCAGCGACAAGTACGGGGAAATGCAGGCTTCGGATTCACAGTCCATCGCTATTGACGAAAGCACTGTGAGCAATCCAAACACTCAGCTATGAGTAAATGGAGACATCTCAACTAACAGTTAATGTGGACTGAATGCTAGGACGACCATGATTTTTATTACTCTGAGTCCGAATCGTGAGTTAGCACCGCGGCTCGAGTCCTATGGGCTGTGTAGCTAACGAAAAAAAAAAATAGCGTGGTGACCGAGAAGTCGACAAATACTTTGAAATCGTCAGTTTTCGAGTAAGTATGGTGATTAATCTTTATTGTAAGATTACTTGCTCACGCTCTGCTAGTTATCGGTTTGAAAATGGTCGTAGATACCATGCGTATCGGGATGGGTAGGCTCCCTCCCGCCTCTGTGGGAATAAATAGACTAACAAACCAGGAAATACATGTTCCCAAATGACGACGCGGAGCAAGAAAGGCTCGACATCATCCACCACACATATCTTTTAATGCTAGATGGTGAGTTGCATATGGCACCCATTGGCCAAAATCCGGAAAGAATTTTGGACATTGGGACCGGCACCGGTATATGGGCAATCGATGCTGGAGAGTAAGTTCATCCTTTTTATTGCCAACATAAGCGTAGAGAATACTAGATATTAATATGAGAACAATAGGCGGTACCCAGACGCCGAAGTCATCGGGACCGATTTGAGCCCAATTCAGCCAACGTGGTATGCACGAAACCCATCACCATGGTAATTGGTTTATCTCCAGAAGTACTGAAGGATTGACTAGGGTTCCGCCAAACGTACATTTTCAGATCGATGATGCAGAAAGCGAATGGACATGGGCCAAAGAATCCTTCGATATGATTCATATCAGACATTTAAGTGGTGCAATCAAGGATTGGGATGCTCTTCTGAAAGAGGTTTATAGGCGAGTAAAGTCAAAACCCCTAAATCGCTATCTAGTATTAATGGTAAATAGAAATCTCAAGCCCGGAGGTTGGGTCGATCTCTCAGAATACGAAATGCAACTCTTCAGTGACGATGGCACATATCATGAAGGGTTAGGCTTGTACAAATTTTACGATCTAGTAAACCAGGCAGCCGCGCAATCTGGTAGTGTACCGAAACACCATGTGCCCCACAGACAAGAAGGGGGAAAAGAAAACTAACACAAAATAGGGCGGGCATTCGACATTACTGACTCCTTGAAATCTGTTATCGAAGGGGCGGGGTTTATCAATGTGAACCAGGAGATGAGAAAAATGCCGGTCGGAATATGGCCTGCCGATCAAAAACAGAAAACTATAGGTGCATACATCTTGCTCACAGCAGAGACTGCGTTTGGCGCTTTCGGGATGAGACTGTTGACGAGTGTCCACGGAATGGAGGTGGACGAAGTCAATGAACTAGTGGACTCTGCTAAAAAGGACGTTCATGACAGAAGGATTCATTCCTATACAAGACAGTAAGCCAATTTAATCCTCACGTTATGAATTTATTACTATTCGGTATGAATGCTAATTGGGAAATAAAAGTCATCTTTATTGGGCACAAAAACCGGTCCCTTGATCTGGGGAAGAAAGAAAAAAACTACTGATCAATTGGAATGTTTGTCTTTTTCTTATAACAGGGTTCAACCCCCCGGGACCGTATATTTTTATGGCATTAAACCAACATATAAACCAACATAATCACGTACGGAAATCCCCCGTATCTACAGGAAATAAATTTGGTGATAAGGAAAGCCAACCTTGACGATATCTCAAATTTGGTCAAAAGTCCTATGTCCAATATTCATGTACATTGTAGCTTGACAAAGAATCATAATCTCAATGGTTGTGATAAGGAACAGTTGCATTCGATCCTTTGCATGAGAGACTACACACTGAAGCGGGGAAGCGGGGAAGCGGGGGAGCGGGGAAGTATGAGAAACGCTTCGCAACAGTACATAGAATATACTTGCTGGAAAATAAAGTAGGTCCCAACCCGGCCGCTATCTGGCTCACCTTGGGACCATACTTTATTTTTCACAACAGATCTGTGTCTGGATGTGCGCCAAGGGGTGACCGTTTAAATTTTAAGCGCCCTGTTATGGCTATTAACGTGACAAGCGCGGTCGTCAAAATAAAGTGGTCCCATTAGGCTGTGACCGAAAACTACATGTACCCGGCTGGGGATTACACTATTAGGTGAGGCCTCAGTAAATTCACGACCACCTTGGATGAATTCTTTATACTCTGTTTACGATATATTGTTGCTTCGTTAGGGTTACAATTGGATCGCATGTGGTTGGTACCCTGGGTACATGTACTTTCGGTAGTATGCCTTGCAACGTCGAGTCCCCATGTTCGGCATAGCCCATAAGTGAGTCTAGTACCTGTACGCACAGCTCCGAGTACTGTATTTGGCATCGTAGCTACGTACATGCTGTACTAATGGGTAGTAGTGCGTACTTGACTGAATGCAAACAGTATAAGAAGATTATGTTACTCGTTAGTTATAATTAGTACAAGATTTTCAACGCCTTTATGCCTTCACAAGTACTACTACCCGAACCCTAACACTGTAGTTTTAATAAGTACATGTACTTGCGGTGAAATTAAGTATTGTCTCTCGCGATAGCATGGTTGCCAGTTAATTTCACCGCAAGTATGTATACTAGAGATTCTGGTATTTGTAAATCACAAGCTCCATCCGATAGAGTAAGATCTTTATCGGTGGATTCAAGTACATGTAGTATTATTTCGTGTTAATGTCCCTATAAATTTGCCAAGTGCAACTTATATTACGTGGTATACAATGTTTTTCGCTCCTAGGCCGTAAACTATGGAGCGGCAAATGTGCCAAAAGTAATTTTACCAACGGTAGTAAATTGTTTTACCACCGGTGGTCAAAATAATACCATGATTTATACCTATAATGTCACTTTTTATGGTAAAAGCACAGATATTTCGGCCGAAAGGGGCTATATAATGCCAATATATGAGTCCTATTGTCCACCGGACGTGGGGAACTTCATCACTGGTGGCAGGCACTTCACCGCCGGTGGGAAACGTTGAATTCATAAGTGTTTGTATTAACGATAGTATAGCATAAAAACCGAAATTTAGCGTCTATATCATTAATGGTAAAATAATTCATCGTTGTTGGTAAATTACTTTTTGACACATTTACCGCACAATACCAAAGAAGCGTTTAAGCCCCAGCCATGCACTGATTTTAAAATTTTCTTTCTAAATTCTATTCCAGAGTACAAAGTACAAAGTACGTCATGCACCCTCGAAAAACCTACTTTCAGACCTTACTTCATCTACCCCTCTATAAGTTAACAATCTACCAGCAAGTGATATCATCGCTCTTAAAACCATGCCGAGCTCCACAGCTTCGCACGAGGATACGGTCGATCGATGCAGCACATGCAGTGAGATTATAATCAACTGTATTTGTTACGACGCTGAACCTGAGCCTGATCATGACTATGACGAAGCTGAGCCTACTTTAAGTGTAAAGGGTACCAACATATCCCCCAGCATCTCAATAATTGCAGCTACAACCTCTATTTTTTTATATTAACTAAAACCCCATCTCGAACTAGTCAACAACCACTATGCAGAATCCATCTCGTCGACGGGTTCATCGTTACTATCTACCGTCAGTAACTTCTCGTCTCTTGAAGAAGAATTCGGGGCACTCAACGAAGCAGAAGAAATGGCTGATTCGCAGTGGAGGGGACCGGAAACGCTCGGTACAGACACGTTATCAACCTGTTTCCATGGTGGCAACAGGACCCCACCACCTTCCCCAGGGTTGCAGACCAATGCATGGCACTTCAACGTCTTGAACAGTTCAGATACTGAGAAAGAATCATTTGTCCACGCCCAGAAGAGAACATGGAGGAGGCATTGTGAGTTCTTAAAGGCAAACGAGAAGATGAGGCAGGCCGCCAAGGGGGATAACAGATCTTCGAAGAGGATTAGAGTGGAGTAAAACAAGGTGAGCCAGTGCTTGTTTTGATAACATATCTCACCGCCCCGGTCAAGGTTAGCACTAACTGTACGCACACCTAGTACCGGCCTGTTGAAGTACGTCTTTCTTTCGGACCAAGGTGGTCTGGTTGGGGACCGATCTGCATATATATGCGTGGAAATTATATGCATGGAGAATATCGGGGCTTACGTGTAGTTATAGATCAAGATTATAATATATTAGACCCTAAAGAGCATCTAAGTTTCTGTAGACGTACATGTAGTTACTTTATCTACTATGCCTAATCCAAGTTGAATAGATTCAAGGTCAAGGACCATTTCACGAGTGACATTTTGTGATGAGTATACAACACGCACCACACCCACCAACCAATTGCAGCTCGCGCAGTAGGTGCATGACCCCACAAAATATGATTGACACTTTTAATTTCATTTCAAACCCTAATCCACATGCTGCTTTGCTGGCTTACACGCTTTCAAAACCCGTCAAAACCCTAACCCACCCCACTTGCCCCGCTAATAACTATAGTACAGTTCCAACCCCCTCAAAATAAAATAGAGGGGGATGGATATTGAAATCCCAAGGTGTAGGAATCAGTAATAATGGTCAGGAAGTATGCAAAGAAAAAAACCCCACGGAAAAAAAAAAATGGCGAAAGATGAAAGAAATTTTGCTGGCGTTTTGCCTGTATCATACAAGAAAAGAAGATTGTTTTTTTTTTGTGCTCGAAGGGGAGGCACAAAAAAAAGTGAGACATTGATGGCCGCTCTGTACGGTACCGTGATTCATATATACCTAGAACGGGAGGAAGGTCAGACAGCGAGGTCATTACTTCCTCTCAGTCGGCAAATCGTCCATTAGCTCTCCTTCACCTCTCCAGGCTTTCTTCCATCTTTCCCATCCACCCTTTCTCTGCTCTCGGAGCACGCCAACCATACCCCTCTCTCTTAGTTGCTCCAAGACGACCTTCATGCCCTCCCGGCTCCTGCCCAGACCCTCTCTCATTCTCCGTACCCCGACAATCTCAATGCTTCTCTGAACTGATCCCGTCGTCCAGCTGCTAAAGAAACTGCGCTTCTCCTCGGCATCCTTCACAGCTTTTCCGCTCCCAAGACGCGACTCGAAACGTACAATCGTCTGCACGTCTGTCTTTCCCTCGGCGGTGGTCCGTTCGGCTGAGGGCGTGTAAATCTGCGACTCCACGACTGATAAAACACCCTCCCAGTCGAGATTGCGAGTTTCGGTCTCGAGACGCTGGTTCTTGACGTCGACGATTGAGTGCTCGAGGATGTAGGATTCCTTGATTTTAGGGAGGAATCGGGCGACACTAGCTGGAAGCTTTCCACGTTTAAGATGGAGACGGGTCAAGTGGAGGTTACCGGTAACAGGGTCGAGGCGGGAGGCGAGGGTGTCAGTGGAAATAACATGGGTCGAGTAAGGGCTGGAGATTGGAATTAGATGCAGCTTATGGATTGAATTGGTATTTACTCTACTGACTTGGGATAACGGAGAAAGTAGGCAAGTGTTACTGCTGGCCAATGGTAACTGTTGATTCCATAGGATCATTAGCAATCAAGTAGTTATTAATATTATGAAGCTACATGAACCACGGGTGGTTCGAGACATGGGGGGATCGTACTCATAAGAAAAAGCATTCTCATAAAATTTCACCATTTTTTTCGTCTTATTCCCTTTCGTGGGGTAGGCGGGTGAGAGTGGGAGTAAGCTTAAAACCTCAATCAACGTGTGCGAACTTAAGTTTACTGAGAATGCGGGGTTGCCACACACACGCACGAGCACACGCAGATCAGGGAGACTTGGAATATTGTCACGATGACGCCTGTTTGGATGGCCGGTGGTTGACTAAGGATCGAGGGAACGAGGGAGAGAGGGAAGGGAAGAAGAGTCTCTCTCGGTCGCTCCGGATGAATATATTCCCACCCCTCGCTCTTTACGTCGGATGCTTTTTTCTCATTGTCGGACGGCGACGGCAGACATCGGCAGCGGAGCCAAGGGGGGAAGGTGGGGGGAAGAGTCCAAAGTCTTCTACATGCCTTGAATAGACAGAACTTAAGAGTGAGAAGTACCTATTTGCAATCCGGTGGACTATATAGAAATTCTGGATTCATGGCTATCTACAACGAGGTCCCTAGATTTTCAGATGATCTCGATGTCCCAGTCCCGTAGAAAATCGATTCTAAACCCACCTCCTTGTCAAGTCCGATGCCATTTGCAGCCCTCCATGTCCTTCACGTGATCGCCAAGCAAAACTCAAACCTCTTCCCAGAGCCTCACACCCCACCAAAATTGCCTGTCCAAAACGCCAGAAATTACCTTCCTTCGCGCAGCCACAATGAAATTCGGAACCAAGCAGGTTTTTCTGTACGTCGTTTAATATATTACCAGTGTCCTACGCCCAGCTAACCACTCCAATTGCATAGGCCTAGCTTTAGCATCGGTCTCCTGCGAAAACCTCACCTTCCGCCCAACTTCGTGCAGTTCATCGTGCCGCTCAATCTCAACAAGCTCGACCTAAAGGATTATCTTTATCATGCTTATGGTGTCGAGTGCCTGAGCGTGCGATCGTACATTGAGCAGCAGAAGATTCAGTACTCAAAGCCGCACCTAGCAAACAAAAGATTGGAATGGTACCGGCCAAGGGCGATCAAGAAGATGACGGTAGAGTTGAAGGAGCCGTTTATCTACCCCGAGGCACCGGAAGATCTCACGCCGTATGCATTTCCTGGTATTGGGGTTGAATGAGAGTAGAAAGTAGCTAACGTGGTGGGGCGGATAGATGGGGTAAGGACCGAGTCGAACAGGCAGAGAAGACGAATAAGGCGTACCAAGAGAGCTTCTCACCAGATGCGAAGAAGAAGCCGAGCCCTATAAGATCGAAACTAAGAGAGCGTATGGCATATTTCGAGAGTATGCAGAAAAGCGGGCAGGTGCAGACAGAGACAGTTGAGGTTGAGAAAGAATTGAATGTCTAGCATAGTCACGTAGATTTACTGGGCCCATAATAGACCAAGTGACATGTGTATATAGTTGGATCAAAATTCAGCATGCCTTGAAGCTGCCGTTGGACCGAGTGAGCTTTGGTGAATGAAGCGGCTTTGTCATAAAAAATCACTCGTTTTGTGTTTGATCGCGCAGGTTAGCTAGATCCGTTTAGTCTAACACGAAACAAATGGGAAACGACTGGTTTGAACCAGAGGTTGGGCCCCCCGCCCCGTAACCAAGGAACCTAACAACACAGAAATTTATGTTAAAACTATCATTTCCGCCACAAGCCAATAGTACCGTTACCTCTTAAGCAGCGGATCGACCACAAGTAATTGGATACCCTTTGGTTAAACAAAATCCTTATTCGCTACATATGAAGTCTAAATAAACCACTCTTGAGAAGCATGTAGTGTCTCCAGGAATCCCGTGGACCGCAGAAGGTCCGTTTAAATTCAAGTCATCCCTCCCCAAACAATCAAGATGAAATGCCCTGCGAGATTCCTAAAAAAAAAAAAAAAACCCAAGCGCAGGTTTTTCAAAATGCTTGAACACCACCACTTAGAACATGGTATAAATACATGTACCTCTAGCTCTCTGCAACCCTCTCCCCCATATCCAACGAAATACGCATACGTATACAAGCAACACAGGCCCTATCTATACCGGCACACAGACGCACACATAACACCTATCATACCAATGACGCCCAACAGCTCAAGAACGATCTGCAAATGTATCCCCGTTGCGATGGAAGTAAAAAGGGTTAAGGGAGATGGTATCTATCACGAAATCGGCGTGGTTTTTCATCCAGGTTGTGAGGAGTGCGGTGAGTGTGAATGCACTTCTATCACCATGGCAGAGCTAGAGAGCGCACGGTGGGAAGTATATGTTGGTGTGAATAAGAACTGTATTTTCTGTTCTAGGGATGTGAAGGTGTGTACGGACTTTGTGCAGATGGTGGATTGTGGGGATGAAGTGGTTGTGGTAGAGAGTACTGCTGAAGGTGATGATTCTGGTGAAAATATGGAGTCCGTTGAAATTTTTACTAGCGAAGAAGCCGTGAGTACCGAAGCTGCTTCTGCAGTTGAAGGGATAGTTTAACTTTATATAGCTGGATACTGTCTATGTATGGATGCCTTAGGATCTAAAGTGACAGAGTGAATTCATAAATCTTAGTAGTCGGATTTAAGAGCGAAAGATTTTAGGACTTACTCCCGTACGTTATTAGTCATAGAAAAAAAAAAGGTGGGAGGATATTTTGGGGCCTTCAAGATTTAAAAACCAAGATAGTATCTTTCATGGCCGTTTTCAAGACACGTTTCTCACCCAGTCATAATCCCGAAAGTGTGTAAGAAACTGTAGTACATTGAGCCTAGTCAAGGGTAAGAGATAGTAAAGCTCTGTCCCGTTCTGAGGAGAGCTCTGATTTGCGGTTGCTGGGTACGTCTGGTGACCTTTTGGGGCGGCGGATTCTCCAGAAAGTCTTTCGCCCATACTATGGTCAGCCAAATATCAGCCCCACCTTCAACGTTTCCTCTCCAATTTTCATCCTCCTTGCTCACCATTTTTCTTCACTCTTTCCGCTACTTACTTACTTTCCATCGCCATCAAACTCCCTCTAGGCAGTAGATACATTGACGCTTATCAAATTTCGTATATGTTCAAGTAGCCTCGCTATTTGTTCATAGCTCTCAACAGCTCGACCAACTCTCACTAAAAGTTTCTAAAGGTCTACCTGAGCAGGGATTCCACTCAATCTGAGCAGGAATTCTACTCAATCTGTAAGTTCCTTTCGACAATAAAATTAACATCAACACAGGCAACATCAACATCATCACCTATCCATCTCACTCTATCGTTCACTGTAGCTGCTAATAAGTTTTAAATCATAGTTCTAAAAAGCAAAACCAAGACACGGATCTTGTACCATCTTTCAGATGAAGCCTCTTACTCCAGTAATCTCTAATGGCTCGGGCTCGAAGTCCAAGTCCCCGTTGGTGTTCACTAAGATTCTTGCTCTATATAAGTCCAAACCCAAGCCTAAGTGTAAAGAGAGCTACCCCCAGGACCTTATCGAGAACAAATTCATCGAGGACGCTCCTAAAGTATGCGCAATTTAAAAATACCCCCTCGACTATTGAAACTGTGTAATATTCTTTGGAATTTATGCTAATCTAGTCGTTATGGTGCAGGCGAGTGAAGCTGAAGTTACCACCATTGATAAGTGTACTTGCAAAACTGAGGACGATACATGGGACCTGGATGAAGCCACTGTCATTTTGAACGCCGGTTGCACTGCATGCAATATTGTTATCAACGAGATGACCCCTTCTGAAATAATCAAAATCGATAAAGAAATTCTGCCTGCTGATGACGGCTTCGAAGAAATCGTCCTTGGCAGCTGTCCTGCCTGCAATGGCCCTGCCAGAACTTGTGGGTGTATTGACGCCAATCTTGGGCTCCCATTCGACCATGAGCTTGACGATTGCGGTTTTTGCGATGAATCTCCAACCACAGTTATCCCTAGAAAAATCAGAGCAATCGAGCTTGAGGTCGATGATATCTATGACCCCATGAGCGATGGCTGTACTGATACACTCAGGAGGAGATCATATGCCGGCGATCCTTACGAAAGAGTGGAGATCCATGAGGTTGGGTATACCTTCATCGATCACAAAACGCAGAAGTGATACTTCTTTGGGCTGCACTTGCTTTGGTCTAAAGCTGCCCCGATAAGAAAATGGGTTGGTGAAGGATGATGGCACGGTGGGGGATATGCACAGGAGCTTTGCGTATATATTTGGATAGGCTATCGACAAATTACACCGTTAGCTTAGATAAATATATTTCAGCCCGAATGCAACCGGCTGTATTAATTTCCACTGGAAGTAGTAAGTATGAACACTGAGTATTATATAATAATGATGATCAAAAATCCACATAAACCCTATAAATACGCCAATCTTTTTTTTTCCAATATACCCAAGCGGCCCTCTTTAAAATATCTCCTATAAACTGCTAGCCAGAGCGGTTTAATCTTCAAGAAACTTGGATCCAAACTCCTGTAGTTGCATCCCTCCGTTTTCCAAGAACCCTAACCCACCACCAGCTCTAGTGTGAACCCATTCCTTCTCAACCCTGAAAAACGTCCAGACCCACCGCCTAAATACTTCCAAAAGCTCAAGAATGAAGATACCGCCTTCCATCTCATTTATATGGTCCAAATGAGGACTAAGCTTAAAGCTCCAAGTCGCCCGCAACAGGATATCAACGATGATTGCGCTATAGTAGAACCCTACAGCAACAAAGTGGCGATTCGCTCGAAGAGCCCACGGATAGTCTCCAGAGGAACGCTTGGGCGAAAACAATGTGAGGTCCCAGTCCTTTGTTACGTCCCAATAAAAAGAAAAACAAGAATTGAATACAACAGCGCACAACCACATTCTTGAGAGTGTCGATTTCTGGAACATATGCGGCACATCTGGATCATATTCACGTTGCAGGGCTGAGCAAATGATTACCGGGAAGGCAGAAGCGTATTTTGCGGAATTGTAGAGGTGGACACGGCGCTCAGTGACACCTTTGCGTCGAGCACGGACATACTCCGTCAAACACTGCCGCAGCCGTATCATGTACGGCAACGCCATCACACAAGGCACTAGGTACACCCCACCACAAGCACGGTTGGGGGATGTGTTTGTCGACGAGTGTCCACTCATGAACATGCAGATACAAATAGCGAAATCCCCGAGAACTTTCGCATATGACGTTAATGCGTCGGCGAGCAGTATATCGGCAAAGCGTAGGTCGGGATGAATACCGCCGATGAGGATCCGTCGGAGCATTCTACAAATGTAGAGCAAGAGTATTAGATATTTGCATCACGAAAGATGATTCAGAATGTGTGTGTGTGTGGAGGGGGGGGGGGGTCATAGTAGGACCCCCACAGAAAAAGAATCCCAATAGGCCATCACGCGTACCGTAGAAACCTCCACCGTCCCCTTTTATGCCAGCCCCCGAATGGCCATAAGAATATACCGACAATCACGGCAAACATCATCAATGGTAAAATCTCCCATGCCTTTACCAATTCTTCATTGCCACCAGTAATAGTCCAGAAAGCTGCCAAGTTTAACCCAAAAAGCATTGACAGCACAAGTGCGACCTGGTAAACAGAACTGTGCAGTGGTGGTTCATTTGCACTGCGCGTGTACCGTAGCATCGGCCCAGCCTCGATACGGATGATGCTGAAGTAATGAAGATTTAAGCCAAAAAGCCATATGCCTATCCCGTTGAAAATCCATCAGCGCAGATAACCGGAGCATAGGCGTGTTCGGGGCAGACCTATGGTGAATATTAGAATAACCCGATAGGGGAGTGGGAGGTGAACGCTCAAAGACTCGGCGGAGCGTTGAAATTCCTCTTCCATGATGGACGCGAAAAAGATACTGTGATAAGGAGAAAGAGTGACTGAAGTTAAAAGCTGTACTGTGTGTAACTTTAGCCCAATAGTGTTGAAAACACATGTGAATAGTAAAGACAGACAGGTCGGTCGCGTGCTGACGAAACCCCAGAAGCAATGAATATTAAAGGGCCTATTTAGGGATTCTATCCCTGCAGGCTGCGGCTCCATAAAGACCCCCGTGAAATACATGTGATATATACAAATCTATGGTCTTGGCATGAATCGGATTTCTCAGTAGGTACATGTGGTATGTACAACGTAATTCAAGGTATCTAGCTAGAGGTTGAATATACTCATGGATTTTGAATTGCTTGGTATATGTGTACTACATGTAGTTTAAAGCATTGCATGCTACCCATAACTCCCGCATCCCATCGTGAGCCCTGAAATTTGGAAAACCGAAATTTTGAAAATTGCGAAAAAATTTAAAAATCCATCACAGCAATATGGTTGTCATCTATAGTAGTATAAGAAATCCCAAGTTCCAGCAACTCTTCGACTCCCTTCAGAACTTGTGGCATTGCCATGCCGCTCTTCTGTGAGATGAGTCGAACATGAATGCCATCCGAGTTTGCCGGTAAAGTTCGAATAGTATCGTAGACCCTCCTAGAGGTGCTAGATGCATTGGGAGGGAAGTTTCTATTACCACCCATACCGCCCATTGCTATATCCTCAGTCTTTACGTTTCCGGATTGCGCATAAGGGGGCGGCGCGCCCCCAGCCCCAGCAGCAAACTGTTCTGGAGGACCTCGTGTAAAATGTAAATGAATAGCTGCAGCCTCCAAAAGATGGTACTGGACCTCGTTGAAATCCGTAATTGGGTGTATCTGATGAGCACCGACATGGCGTTTATTATTAAGTGGCTTGAGAGCACCGGTAATCCGTACGTATTGATTAGTGGTAAACTTCGATGAGGCCGAATCCTCGTTATCAGCATCAACCCACTGCTTCACCTCAATAACACCTGTGCCATCGTCCATTCTGTAGGTGATATTCGTAGTTTGTTCGCTGATGTTACGGATTTGGGCAACAAAGGTGATCTACAATGGTTAAATTAGCTCTAGGTTCTGGAGCGTAAGAAACATGGGATGATCTACATGGCCCAACTCTACGTCGTCAACCTTGAAATCCGCACCTTGATGCAGTTGGACAGCTTCAAGGATCTGTTTGATCGTGACAGGGCGAAGAGTATTTGATGCACGGGCCTTTGAAGCTGTTCCATCAGTTTATGTTGTAAAATATATTTACTACAGTGCCGCTGACCTTTGATGTACTTCCCGGTGTTTGTTGGCTTGCACCCTGTGATCCGCTGTAATTGTTCATGAATCCACCGCCACCAGCCCCGCCGCTGTTGTATGTGTTTGAATAGTTATTATCTCCATAACCACCGTAACCTGGGTATGAGATAAGCCTATTTCCAAAGTCTTAGTGGGGAGAGGAACTGACTCATGATTTAAGATTTTGAGATGAAATTTGTAGTATTGAACTTCTGGTGAGCCGTAAAGTTGTAGGCGTGGGGTTGTTTGTTGGCAAACGCGCTTTACGCGCTCGCGTCGTGAGCCAAGAATTAAAGCCCGCACCTGAGCTGTTAGGCAGGGTAACTGTAATTATCCTAGCTAGTGCATTGCAAAGATCAACTGTACCTTACTTTTGCGGCGCGATTTAAATCAACGCCACCATGCGTTACTTCGGAAGCACTTTTGGAAAAAAGGGCTAAATAGGAATATCTCCGCGATCAGTGTCGATAAGCCGGACTTCCCCCCCATAACAAAAACTCTTTGGATGGTTGAGATCTTGCACAAACGGAGCCAGCCCCAAAGTCTGCCAATCAGATAATTGAAATATAGAGCTGGCCCCATTTGCGCAAATTAAAGTCTCTGATATTTCATTGGAAGGGATACTGCTTAGGATGTTTCAAGTTGAAATTTACCGATAGATACCTCCGTGTGGGTGATCAGCTATCTATTATCTATTATGTACTAGATTATCACTTTTGCGCACTTTCTCGAAAGCTGATTGGCCGGGAGTGAGAAACCCTAACCCAGCATGGCAACCAGCCCGCCCACCAAAAATTGGGAGCAGGCAGGCAGTGATACTGGCATTAACAGGATGACATTGGAGGCATCAACTGGAGCTGGAATTAATTGGAGGCGGTATTGGAACCGGCTATGGGAGAGACCCATCTACATATTTTGCATTCAAGTTGGAGGTGGCTAAGTACAGTTGGCACGACTTGGAGTTGAGATACTTTATTAATAATGGAACTGGATAACCATATGTATGGAGGAGGTTGATATTTGCAAGAGCTGGCAATAAGCAATAATGAGAGTTACATGTAGCTATGGCCAACAGTGGGAGCTATCCAACGGTACTAAGATCTAGCCACTGGCAACGGGACTAGGAGCTGGCCAACGGTACTGGGAGCTGGCCACGGAATGGCTAAGGGCAACATTAATTAACTACTGGAGGTGGTCAACTATGGGTGTACTGGAGGTGGGAAGTACTATTCGGAGGGGGCAGAGTTCCAAAAGTATGCACCTACAACTCGCGGTCGCGAGTTGGCCACCCCTAGTCTACATGTACTTACATGTAGGCATTCAATAAAGTCGAATCGATGTATCAGAGCCGGATACAAAACACATTGTTTTTTCTTCGTTCAATTGACCTTTTACTAAGCGCTTAAGTATACGGGCTAGGAATTTGGTTTTTAGTGCATGTAACATACACTGCTTGACCTAAGTATGAGACGTAGTGAAAATCTAAATAGGATATCACACTACTCACCCTGCTGTAGGTACAGCCAATACCAGTTGGGGTTCTGTCCTCGATTGAACAGATGCTAGATTGGCGAATCCGAACCAGCCGAGGCAACGCATGAGTACATTATTAAGGCACTTCAAGGATCCAGGATACTCTAAACTCCATGAACTTCAGTAATCGTTCGATGCAGGATATTGTCCTTATGCAGTTGGTTTGGCTAGCAGAGTTCATTCGGTAAGATGGAATCTACCGGCTGTTATAAAGTAGATGAAGTACTATACATGGAGTTAAAAGGTTTGATCATGGGGTCATACCACCGCGGGCATCAGAATTTGAAACAAGATGAATGGTTTATGAGGATTACTCTACTCAGCTGTCACGGGGCTTACGCAAAGTACCAGTAAGTCCCACCAGAAAATACATGACCAGTCGTTATCATATCGAACCCTATTACTACATGTACCTATCAATAATAATCCCATGACTTCTAGGGCTCAGGAATCGCCCCCTGAGTCCAACTTAATTAATAAATGTAGCATTATCTATACAATTAGTTGGTTTATGGCTGGTAGGAAGGCCTCGATAGAGGTAGGATAAATATTCGGTAATATAGAATCGGGAGCTTGTGATGCTTGTGTACTTTAATATAGGAGAGAGGAATGTAGTTGGTAGTAATCGTTGCCCTGGGTGACCAGGTTCCTTCGGTAGCCACTAGTAGGGCGGTTTTGAAAGTGCGTATCCGCACAACTCGATTAATTAGACATTTGACGCCGTCTACAAGCAGCTTGACACTTCTATTGGATAAATATCCTTGACAATGTTTAGAAAAACGCGCAATCTTTCTGCAAAAGCGATTCGGTATGGGAGCCTGTATCTTGATTCGAGCCGGAGGTCCCTATTGATAGTCTTATAAGCACTTTGACCTTTATGACAATCATGCATCCAATACCATTGGCAAGACAAAAATCGCTTCGGAGCTTGTTATAGAGGCTTATGGATCGAATACTCGATTCAGCACATTCCTATACCTTGAGCTTCCGCCCGCCGGCAATTTAGGGGTCTTGATAGCGAGATATGGCCAGAGGCCAGTGTTGGCGGCCATTTACGTGAATCGATTTAGTTATACCGAAATTGGCCAACCAGTCAAGCGGAAAATATTTCCCACAGTTTGGTACAGATCCCGCAAAACATGCAAGTTATGATACTTATCCACCCTATCTATACTAAACAGTTTAGAGTTAGCTAAGGCATTAGCCATCTCTATATTTGATATTAGATGCCTCACCCTGAGCCAGTGTATACCCTACAATTTACTATTGCTAGTATTTCAGGCTCTGCCATTATACCTACAGGCTGTTTGACGAACGCGGAGGATAATAAGCCGAATATTGTATACGGGCCCGGGTACTCCGAATAGTTAACTAGCTGAAGAATTGCTAACTTAGTGGTAACAGCTGTCGATAACTGTTCATCCGCCAGTAGTAGGCCCGAAGAAAGACAAGGCCAGTTTGCCAAGAGTTCAAGGTGCCCCCACATTCTGGGCGGAGGTTACAGTATCTAAAGAAAGTGCAGTTTTCTGTAAGGGAACAGACGAGAACAAATTACCACCGCGACGCTTCTGTACTACCTCCGGAGGCATCAAGGTGGTAAAGAAAGATGGGCTTGGCCCAGGACTGATAACGGAAAGTACATATACTCTAGAGTACTCTACCAGTGTAGGTACATGTACTTACATGTACCTACATATACTTATCCATTGCGTAAACGGCCAGCTCCGAAATGTTCATAGACCAGCCCCATAGCATACCCAGGGTCCTGGGATTTGACTCTCCTTCTTTTTCCTTAGGCAATAATAAAATCTTAGCTGCCTGAAGGTTTTCGAATAGGTCGGGTGGAGCGAACATACATGTAATCACCCGAATATGGTGCTCATAACTTTGCGTGGTCTATTTGGCTTCTGTTTGAGGCGAACAAACCTGCATAGTAAACGAAAGATGCCCGTTCGCGGGGCATGTTTTGTGTATTCCTAGACCGAGCATGGAGCCCAGAGGCTCAGCAAAGACCTCATAAATCGATCGCCCGTCTCCATATATCGTTCCTCTTCAAGACACGCATGTTTCTTCTTTTCCGGACTGAATTTATTTTGCAGGTAAGCATCCCTTTCTCGAGGCTGCGTATATTGTATTTACTCTTTGTAGTACTTGTACATCATTTCACGGTACTTCTTTCACTCACCCCACTATCATACAGGCGGCCAACACGCTCCCACACTCTGTCAACCTCTCATCTAAACTGGTCTGTTCAGCAGGTACCCACGGTATTTCCACTGTTTCCCCTATTTTTACGTCGTCTTCAAATGTAAGACTATTTTGTGGCTGGTATTTGGGTTGGTGCTGATCAGTTTCAATTCAAGCCAGTTGCGTGTGAGGGTTGCCATCAGCGTCCGCCCTCTCCGCCGCTCCTGCACAAACCCTCGGTATCTACAGGCGGAGTACGGTACTGTAGAGTAGGTCTAGTCTCGTGCCCATCCCCTATTTTGTTAGAATTGTTACGAAAGTGGGTCCCCGCGACCCGATAATTCCATTGGCTCTTGAAAGGATTTTTGCTGCGAGCACGGACCAAGAAACCCACTCCGACTTTCGCATTAATTCTACCAGACTCTGTAGTATTTTAGGGTTGGTTAGGGTTGGTTAACCCTAACTAACACTCTAAGGTGCTGGACATTGCTTTCCAGATAAAGAAAGCTGACCCATCAGCTTCTTTCCGTATCTGGAAGATAGTTTCCTTATTTGGATTCATCTTCCCGATTCGAGATATGGTTTCTTTTGTTTTCTTTATTTTTATTTCTACATGTATCTATAAAATAGGGGCTTTACCCATAGACCGAATAATCAATTCACTACTCTTTTAAGTAATGATATTACCTATTAAGAAAGTCTAAATCCCAATATCTATCATAAGGTACATGTAGGTACATGGGTGCTAGTCTCGTTCCCAGACCCCCAGTGGTATATTTTTTGGTTGTGATGAACCTAACCTATCCAGGATCGGCTGTCAAACACCCCGCCGCTATCCAAGACTCACCCTTGCATGGTGCTTTTTGTTTTTCTCAAGTCTTTTTACACTCCCCACCGACGCCGACGCCATAATCCTAGTGCCCACGTTGACCTTATTTCTAGAGTCCGCTTTATCTCTTCCGGATATCCCTTACCTCGCCTAAGACCGTCGCTCTCTCGGGCTTTATCCACTCTAACAATATCCCTCTATCACATCAATTATACAAAGACATCCGTACACCAAACCACCAGGAATGAAAAGAGAGAAAGAGACAGCCATTATACCTTACTGACCAGCGATTTACCCTTTCACCGCACGTAGTTTAACTACATAACTTATTATATACCACGTTCTCGCCACCACCCGTTATTGCAGCTTCGAAACCTTCTAAGCTAGAAGGCTCCCGAATTCTTTACTTTTATTATTGAACCTCTCCGGAGGGAGGTTAGGTGTTTGAAACAATGTCGGCAGGGTGGGTTGCTTCTTTCCTGAAGTTTCAATGCTTCTTTGTTCTTGATCGGTGTACTATTTCCAGTTTGACAAAATGCTGAGAACTAGCTACCGTACTCAATAGATCCTTGAAGGAACTCTCAAAGACCTTGAACAATGCATTATCAGTTCCTCTGCCTCTGTACCCTCTACCTGATGATGTCTTAAGCGTCATCAATGCCTATCTCAATAAGCACATCGATACAGAAGATCACGATTCCCAGCGTCTTCACGATGAGCTGTTAGCCTTGCATGAACAGAAGGTCCGGAATAACCCTGATAAGCATGCTGTGTTCCTGGCATGTTTCCGTTCACTCAGACCAGCTATTATCGGTGTGGAAAGGCTTCTTAAGTGGTGGGAGATACTTGTAAGGCCAACAATGGATTCTATGGGCCAGGCGAAAGCAGTTGTGGCAGATGCCCGGGCAATAGTGTTAAGTGTTTTGGCATATGACGACGATGATGATCCAACAATGGAGAAAGCGGCAGCTTCTGCGGTGTTTACGGATAAGCTCTTTGAGGTGTTCCTAGAGAAGACAAAGCTGCTCTCCCTGGATAGAGGGGCTGGGTATAGAGAAGAACAGAGACAGAGGTTTGTCTGTGCAAATGTTGAGGCAGTATTATTGGCATTTGGGAAAAGACGACCTAAGGTTGGTTTGTGCATCCGGTATTGTCAGACACCAACATCTAATTTTCATTTTTCAATCATAGGTTCTCCTCGAGAAGATCGATGGCTATGTTATCCAGAAGGAATACAGATTACAGGCTTTAGGGCTTTTATGCAGCTTTGTAAGGCTTCAAGGGCCGCATCTATACCAGATCCTGCAGACACAGTTATTGGATCATCTGCTTCAATGCCTGGAGAATGACACATCTACCACCGTCATATCACTTGCTCTGACAGTATTGATTATGTTTATGCCACATTTATGTAACTCTTTGGCTTCTTACCTCCCAAGGCTGTTTGTGGTTTACACACGAGTCCTATGCTGGGATAAGTTTGGGGTTGTGCGCCTTGAAGAAACACGATTACCTAGTCACAAGGATAATTACTCGAGGACCTCGACTCCTCTGTCCTTTGCCAGGACTGAGAACTCCACTGAAGGTGGGTGGCAAAAGCTGGATTCTTCTTTTGAGACAGCGTCATCTACGACACCGGATGTGAGCGATTACTTTACGTTTCTCTATGGATTATATCCTATAAATTTCTTGACATTTATCCGAGAGCCTTACAAATTTCTAGAGCGCGCGGATTATAAAGATATTGATCAATTGGATATTGAAGAGGAGACAATAAGACAGCGGACGGAGTTTTATCGGCAACGACATACTCTACATCCAAATTTCCTGGTGTTGACTGCTGAGACAGAAATCAGTGATCAGACTAGATGGATGAAGGTTGAACCCGCAGACGTAACAGCAGAATGTATTGGTCTTGTTAATAGTAATCTTCCGATGAGCACCGGCCGGGAAAAGAAGCAGCGGTCGAATGCTATCATTCCAGAATCATTAATCCCGACTGAGGACATTCCTGATGAGAGTCTTTTGTCTTCAGACCCCATAGATGATGATTATTCTCTTAACCAGGATGATTCCTCAACATATAGCTCACGAGTGGGTGAGTCAACAGCTCAACCAAATCCGCATCATAGCTACTCAGAGGTTCTTGAACTATTCTCACGTCCTCCAGTTGGATTCGGGCGAAAGGAATCTCCGGATCTCCATTCACGAGACAACAAAACCCCTGACAGCCCAACAATCCCGCCCGTCCTGTCTCCTACTGATGAAGATCGGCTTGACGACATGCTCCGATTGCAAGAAACATTGCGATCAAACTTTTCGGATTTAAAGACACTTTCAACACACTCATTGAGCCAGCCAAATGGACCTCCACCTACTGGTCACCCTCCTGGGCCACCCCCTGGCTATGGTAGTGTCACAGCATCACCTCGTTTAGATGCATATGTCCACTCACTAAGTCATAATACTGTCCCAAGATCACCTGCACTCAGGCCTACTGGTTCAGATACCCAAGGAAATGTGGCATTCCTCCAGCGTGAAGTGATGTTATTAAAAAATGACCTCAACTTCGAGCGATATCTTAAACAGCAGCACCTATCACATATTGGTCACTTGCAGAGAAAACACATTAAGGAGGCTACTGCCGAAGCCGAAACTCAAAACTTGATCAATACAAATAAAACGTTGAAAGCCAAGTTAGAGGAGGCAAAAAAAGCATATGCAGCTGCCAGGGCAGAGTCTCTAAAAAGCAAGAATCAAGCAAAGAAATGGGAGGCGGAACTCAACAGTAGAATACGAGACTTACGTGAGGAGCAGAAAGCATGGAGGAACGAAGAGGAAACGACAAAAAAAGCGCTGATGGCAGCAAGAGAGGAGGCCGATCACTTGCGAACTCTACTGGGAGAAAGTGAGGCGGAAGGTCTAGTTTGTCGTCAGAAACTTCAAGCTCTAACCGCAGGCATGGATGAGGTTAATAAACTAAGGACGTTTGTCGACCATCTCTCGAACAAACTCACGGAGTACGAAGCTCGCTCGGATGAGTTCGAGATGCAGAAGCATAACGAGGAGTCAGCTATGGCACAAGTCAACCAAATGAAGTTGAGGTTGCAAGCTCGAGAACACGAGAGCCAAAACATAAGACGGTATGTATCTTCTGTTATCCCGTCGATGATTCGAACGATCCTAACACATTTGGCAGTCAATACGACGCCAAAATTCACGAATTGGAGTTGAAGCTCAACCAACAGCCACATCTCACTTCCTCTCAGAGCCCCCCTGCTATTCAAGGCATGATTGACAATGCACTTTCAGCTGCAAACTCTCGCTTAGCCTCTCTAAAAAAAGCGCATACTGCGCTTCTCAACAGATATACTGAATTGGAGATTAAGTTCATTGAACTTCAGGCAGCGCATGAAATTGATAACCTTCCCGTGCATCATAACAGTTTAAGTAGCCATCGTCTTTCTCAACAATACAACTATAGCCAACCTGGTGAGTCAGATATTGAAAGGGTCCATTACCAGACACCACGTCAACACTATCACTCTGAGGGATCTCTAAGCCCGCATTCAACCAGCTACTCGGAATCGACGAATAGCACTTATTCGGCGACGGGTCAGAACATACATCTTTCATCCCAAACCCAAAGCGCCCCACCTCCCTCTACAAATCCGCTGTCCCCCGGGTACATTTCGCCCGGGGTACATACGACCATAGGCAGTGGAAGGCTCCCTGAGGATCCAACGAGCACAGAGCAACCACCTGAATCCGCAACAACACCACCCTTAAGGCATAGGCCATCTGTGGTTGATAGTATGGTTTCCAGTGTTGATAGTCAGAGTATGAGAACTGTCACTTCGACTACGTCTTCAGAAAAGCGGAAAGAAAGAATTAAACCGCAGTCTGAAATTAGAATTCGCGGGAGAGGTTCGTAAAGTTTTGACTTTTTCAATTTCTTATCTGTGTGGGATCAATTATTGAAGCTGTCTGATTTTGGCAATGAATGATTGATCTCACTCTGACCATTATTTTCACCAAACTCGTTTCTTTCCTTTATTAATACATTTCTTTTTCTTTTTCCTTCTTTTTTCCTTCCTTGGTATGGATGTAAACAAAAATGGCCGGGAAGCATATGTCAAGAAATAACGTGACTTCTCGCATGACACAACAGCTTATGGGGCCAAGATTTACGTAACCTTCCAGATAGCCTCTTTTCCAATTAGTTACGGTTGGTCCAAGTGGTTGCTGGCGAGGCTGGTCCATATCTGTTTTTCCCTCAAGATTACTGTTCCCGTTACCTCTTCTTATCTCTCTCGAGCCGCCCTCTTTCCTAACTCGTCCACTAAACCCCATTTGCGGAAATTCTGGATTTAACCACTGATGCACGCATTTAGGAGGTGTTCAAAATATTGGCAAAAAGGAGAAGGAGAAAAAGGAGAAAAAGGAGAAAAAGGAGAAGAAATTCAACTTTACGACGGGAAGCGGTCTTGCCGGTATTCGAGGATTTGGTTAGACCCCCCACAACAACAGGTTGGCGTTATAGAGACACCTTAAGCCACCCAGAGCCAGCTTTACCTCTACTACGTCTTACCCCCCTCGTACTTTATTGTCTTGGTTTACTTTCGTTTATTCATTATACATAAGGATTGGTGTGTTTTACGGGTGGGCTACAAATAAGTAAATGCAATTGCGCTTAATTTTTTTCTTCTTTTTTCCCCATCATTTTTCTTCCTTGTCTATTTCCATCCTGGTATATTGCTTTAGGAGTTTCTGGGGGTTATCATTGTTCTTGTTAATACCTTTCTTTCTTTCCTGGATAATTGCGTATGGGGGTAGATAATTTAGTGTGTGAGGAACAGAGATCTGAAGCGAATCGAAGGCGCGCGGGGGGAGGAAAGTTTTACGGGATGTAATGAATAAAATAACATGGTTAGTTAATACGCAATATTCCATAGACGGCTTCCCTGGCCGCTCGGACACCCCCCTCACTCGGATAGTCAATGATGATTGGTAGAGAAGTGATGGAGAAGCCACTTAAACTCCGTCTACATGGATCTCCAAACCCTCACACGTGTGGTATAAACATCACCTACAGTACCTACATGTAGCTACATGTATGTTACGTTACCCCAGTCCCCCTACCCTATGATTTAGCGGCGAAGCCTCCTCTCCTATCGAAACCCTCACTGAACGAGTGATAATCTGTGCACAGCATCCGTTTGGAGGCTCTGGCATATCCAAACGCTTATGTTACACCCGCTATTCGCGTTTTGCGCGCAATAACCCGCAATTATGGCCTCGTGGAATTTGTTTTCCAGTGGTATCTATACCTATTTAGATGTTTACTATATCATATCGAATAAGCCTAGAGGCGTATGCATATGTATACTTTAGAGTACACTTATGGCTAAAGCTATTGGTTATGATGGCTGATATAAGATCCTGTAGTGCACTATTTTTTTTTGAAAAGTTTTTAGATGCTTGGGATTAATGGATCGCATTCACCCTGATCGCGTGCGTTTATGGAGTGCAACTCTAATATAGATATGCATGTACTTTAGGTACAGTACGAAAAAATGGGGTGAAATCACTACATAGGACTACGGAACTAAATGACAAATACCGAATTAAACAGGCACTAGAGGAAGAGTACTATACAAATACCGTATTCTTACCGCATTACTAACGTATCAACAGGAATACCATAGTGATCCCACGCCTCTTTTTTGTACTGTATCCGTTGATGGGCGTGATGATTTGTGGTCGCGTTTGCTGCTCGATTAAGGCGCATGGAGGAATGCTGACGACATCATTGTACCTACTTTTATGCAAGGGGCTTGGCGGTATATATTCTCTAACAGAGCTCGATTGTGAGCTTCCTTGTGAATCCAACAGAGCTTAGGGTGCTTATCTGAAGCTTTAGCCCCTGCCCTCAGCACCACTAAATTCCTGTTTTAATGGAGAACGAGTACGATGGAACGCAGCCAGCGGGCACAGGAGTAGGAGGAGTTGGGGATGGAGGAGGGGGTGGGGTCGGCGGGGGCGGGGGAGGACTCTGCGAACCCAGCTGTGAGGCTTCCTGCGGTTCTTCCTCCTGCAGCGCTATAATCGAAGATCCGCCTACAACCCCGCCATCTGGATCGAGTATCAATGACGAAAAGGAGGCTGTTCAGTCTGATTACGATAATCACCCTACATCCCCCGTCGCTCCTGTTCCAGATGAAGTATCAACACCCTCACCTTCGCTCATGCCAGTTCGCGTCGAAGCACCCGAAGCACAGCAACCCACTTACCCACAGCTCTCTAACAACCTTCCAACAAGCCCCGTATCAAAAAATCCCAATAATAAAATAAACGATGACTCTGTCCCAAAATCTTTTGACCGATCAGATGCAAAGTTAGGGAGACTTGAAAAAGAGGTTTACGAAGATAAAGACTTTGACGGTGTTCGGCGAATGCATAAATTCACGTTGTACGAAACCGCCACACGGTTCTATATTGTCGGCTCGGACCTCCTAGATTCGAGGTTCCGTATTTTGAAAATTGATCGTACGGCGGATGTCGGGGATCTCAGTATCACAGAGGATGAGGTTATCTACACCCGTGAGGAGACAACAGGATTATTAGCCACTATTGAAGATGGAAATAGGTCTACCGGAGGACTAAAACACAGGTGCCCATTTTGGGGCCTTTTGGGATTTGTCAGATTCACGGGTGCATATTATATGCTACTGATCACAAAGAGAAGTATTGTTGCCATGATTGGAGGTCATTATGTTTACCAGGTTCACCCACTTTACCCAACTTTAATTCACCTTATTCTAACCTCGAATTGTCATTAAAAGATCGATAATACCGAGCTCGTACCACTTACAGCTGGCGCAAGGAAACCTGACCGAAATTCAGAAGAGGCTCGTTTTGTCAATATTTTAGGGAATCTGGACTTGGCAAGATCATTTTACTTCAGCTACTCCTATGATATCACTAGGACACTACAGCACAACATTATCCGTCAAAGAGAAGCTTTGAGTAATGGGTTGACACATCCAGATAATCATGATTATAATGACATGTTTGCATGGAATCACTACCTTCTGGAGCCTGCAAAGATCCACATGAAAAATACGTATGACTGGTGTATGCCCATTGTTCATGGTTATGTAGACCAATCTGGTAAATTCGTTGATCTTCCATATACGACCAAGGTGTTTCTGACTCAAGCAACATTAGCAATTTCGGTATATGGGAGAATTATTTATATTACAGTTATCGCACGGCGCTCACGGTACTTCGCTGGCGCACGATTCCTAAAACGTGGTGCGAATGATTTGGTAAATACCATGGCTTTCCTAGACAAGGCTTGAGACGTTTATGAGTTTGTATAGGGATACGTTGCGAACGATGTGGAGACGGAGCAGATTGTCTCTGATATGTTGACTACATCGTTTCATGCGCCGGGCAAGAATCTCTATTCAAATCCTAACTACACATCGTATGTCCAGCATCGTGGAAGCATTCCTCTGTTCTGGACTCAGAAAAACGATGCAGCCACTCCGAAACCCCCTGTTGAGAGTATGCTCTTCCCCCTTCGTTTGCATGAGTAAGAGCTAAAAGTCAGTAAATAGTGAATCTTGTAGATCCCTTTTTTAGTGCGGCAGCATTGCATTTTGACGATTTATTTCAAAGATATGGGGCACCATGCATTGTATTGAATCTTGTGAAGGTTAGTAATGTGTTAGAGGTGGTGCATTCATAATTAACACATGCCTATAGTCAAAGGAGAGGACACCCCGAGAGTCTTTGCTACTAAAGGAGTTTACGCAAGCAATTAATTATCTGAATCAGTTCCTACCAGCCGATAAGAGAATACGCTATATCGCGTGGGATATGTCCCGGGCCTCCAAGAGGTAATGATTTCTCAACACCTTTTTCGGATATAATTAACACTACTTCCCAATAGTCGTGATCAAGATGTGATAGAGACCCTTGAAACAATAGCCGAGGTTGTAGTCAACACGACCGGTTTCTTCCACAATGGCCCATCAAGAGACGGAGCTGAAGTTTCCCTTCAAAACGGCGTCTGCAGGACAAACTGCATTGACTGTCTGGACCGTACCAACGCCGCCCAGTTCGTGATTGGGAAGAGGGCTCTTGGTCATCAATTACATGCGCTGGGAGTTATATCTGGTACTAGCGTTGAATATGATACTGACGCAGTTGATCTGTTTACGCACATGTACCATGACCATGGGGATACGATCGCTGTACAGTATGCGGGGAGTCACTTGGTGAATACCATGGAGACTTACCGTAAAATTAACCAGTGGACGAGCCACTCTCGAGATATGCTTGAGAGCTTTAAGCGATACTATAATAATTCGTTCTTGGACGCCCAACGACAAGAGGCATATAACCTTTTCTTGGGCAACTACATATTTACCCAGGGGCAGCCTATGTTATGGGATCTTTCAACAGATTACTATCTGCATCATATCGATCCAAGAGCTTCTAGGAAACGACGCAGGTACTTTGTTACTGCCCTCGTAATTTAGGAAATGACTAACACACCTCAGCTATATAAAATGGTGGACGCCAAAGAATCTTGGGAAGAGAGTAATGCCACACGCCACAAGGCCTCCAGGCGAGTCTGCGAATAAGCCGTATAGTTACTTTGATGACTACTGGCTAGAATATTATAGGCCAAAAGCACTCTCATCTTTCCTCAAAGTATTCTCCTATGACATTAATTCCACTTTGCGCTACATCCCGATAGGACAAACCTCTGAGGGGAAATATGATCTTAGCCCCTTCAAAGTCCGTACAAATCATGGTGGCGCCAGCCACAAAAAGTCCAAATCAAAAAATAATCTAGCTGTTAACGCCGAAACCCCGGAGAATCGGCTCAAAAAGATAACTGCCCTTGAAGGGTGGCCATCATCGCCACAAAAGCAGGAACAGACTCTACGCCAAACCACCAATCCACAACTCCCGGGTCGTGATCATGGTGTTGTTTCTGGAGATATGCATAGTGGACTCCGGTCGTCAAGCCCGGTCAAGCAACATTTTACTATGGGTGGAGATTTAATACCGCTTGAGCAGAGAAATATGCAGCAGGTTGTTGAGAGGAGTCTTAATCCTTCTCTCAGTGAAAAGGAAACAGCCGAATATGAACTGTAAAACAACCATTGTCTAGTTTACATCATATCTTACAACTAACTCTCAATAGTTATGTATCACACCCCCTCAATCTTCCCCTCGTGGTAACGACCGAACTCCCACCAAATACCTCCCGCGATTTCGTCAACTACGTAAACAGCACATCGCCAGAAGCCGTTGCAAATCTTAGGGCATCCGATAAAGATATCAAAAGTTATGAGGAATTTCTAGAAATTCCAGAAAACCCATTGAGTGCGGAGGAGGCGGATCTTGGTAGGGGTAGATACAGAGCCTATCAGTATTGGATCATGACCGGAAAATTGAAACAACAGAGAATTGGGATGGTGTCAGTCAAAACCTAATGAAGTCAGGTTCTATATTGTTTATACCCTTGTTGGTTACAGCCTGTGTAATATTTCTGCCCTTGTTTTATGTTTTGGGCCTCTTTTGTATAGCGTCAAGGCGTTATGGAAATACGATCTTTTTCTCCTTTTTCTCGATACCAAATTATCACGGCAATTTCTTTGTTCTAGTAGTAATGAGACATGGTCAAATATAATAGATAATACTGTAAGTTTAGGTGTATACATATAATACGTTACATAATAGGATCAAGGGACCAATTTGGATAGTCTAGTAGTGGGGTGTCCTTCGTAGGATCAACCAACCATAATAATCTACTTTGGCTAGTATATTCCTTCGCAACCTGGAGATCTTGAAAAGGCTTATTTCCTTGGGATAACGGATTTTTGCCCCATATGCGAACTAGACTTCATGTACTCGCTGCGGCACTGCAGTTGTTTTAGTTGACCGTGAACTGGCCCCCAAAGGTTATCTGATAGCATAAGCTGCGCCCAAATGAGGCTTGGCTGAGGATATATGCCTGGACCCCCGATTTCCTGCACCCGGCCAGGCAGTCTTAGCATAGCGAGTGCATGCAGGACACTTCGTCAACCCAGCTCGTAATCAACCTGCAACTGGGGCTTCAATCATTAACCACCAACATGCCTATCAGCTATAATCTAGAAAGCTGTCTACCCGTAGCATACAACAGGTATGGCTCGAGGCTCGGTGGCGGTAGTGAGGTGATGTTTTGGACAAGTACAAATGTTACGGGATTTTGATCATTACCAACTATATTTATTACCTCTATATAATTCTATTCGTCCCGAACGCCCCAAAGAAGCCAAACACGACTACCAATCTCCATCACCACTAGCATTAACCAGTTCATACAACTCGTCGTCCCCGACACCCAACTCCCACTCCTCTCTTTCTCTTCCATCTCCATATAACACCTCACATACCCCTCCCACAGGCACATCCATCACTGCATCCGTCCCTCTACTCCATAGGCTCTTCCAGTCCGCGTCTGTTCCTTGTACTACCCCTGCACCCTTCCACTTCTCCGAGCAGCTTTCCGCCCTGCCCCTCCCAGACCTCTTGGCTGACATTTTCGCCTCATACACCACTCTGCGTTGACCACTAGTATTACTAGCATCCCCCTCACCCACTGCTGGTGTGGTAACGGCAGGAGTAGCAACCCTCGGCGTAAAGTCTACCGCTGCAATATTGGCCGCGTCGTCTACTACACTCTCGATGTTGTCTAACCCGCGCGTGAGGTACTCCATATTGTATGTTGCGAGCGCAACATATATATACACCACCAGCATTACTAGAAAGCTCGGTATAGCCAGAGACCACCACCGTGACGGGTAATAGTGGATCCCAACGGCATGAAGAAGCGCTGCGGGGGAGTACGACCATATGATATATATGAGGAAGGCGATCGAGGAGACGAGGTAGAGCACAAAGCCGTAGTATTCATAAGTGGGAACCTTTGGGGAGGCGCGAGGAGTTGATTGTGCGATTCGTGAAGAGGTAGCAACAGCCTCAGAGTCGGAGCTATCGGGGGTGGTGGGTCGAGAGGGTGTGAATGGAGGGCGGAGGAGCGATGTGAGGGAAGGAGAAGGCGGGAGTGGCTATTAAGGCGCTGTCAGAACTTCTTTCCCTCCCTATTGATTGACGATAATGAGAGGCATACAGTAGGTGGCCGATTATAAAACGGCGGCGCAAAGGAGCTTCCTGCACCTGGCCCCCAGCTCCAATTCGTTGGTAGGGATGCAGTCGAGGAACTTGACGATATGGACGCTATGTCATCGTCATCGTCAGAGTTACGATTTGGGTCTTCATCGACGACGGTAGCATTCTGTTTTCTACGGGTGACCTCGCTGGGCAGGTGCGGAGAAGAAGCGGAGGTTGTGAATGGAGGCGGGTGGAGCGTGGAGGGCATGTGTGAGAGATTGGTGAGGGTATTTTTGTTGACGTCGGTGTCCGCAGCAGTTTTCTTGGGGATCGCGAGTAGATCGAGGTGATACACGATAAAAATGGTAGGTAAATAAAAATTAATATACAGGCAGCTATATTTCTGGGCACCTGTCAACGAATGGCAATAAACTTGGTGCACGATCTACTATTTTTGTCTACCCTTCACTCTCATCATCATCATCATCATCATCGTAGTCACATCACCATTACCTTAACATTACTGCCAATACTACACCTATATAATATTCACATCATCGCATCACATAGCTACAATTCCGGTTTGTATGACAGACATTGATTCCACCCTTTCATTACGCAACTCTGAGCCAGTCCTCAACCAGGGAGCTGTTGTTGCTTCCCTCTTTCTCTCTTCTCGTCCTGACGCCAATAGAGTAAAATGAGGTAAGAAAAAAAAACTATTACGCACTGCATGATAGAAACGAAAAACGCCTAAAACAGAAGGGAAAAAAGAAGAAAACAATGTGAAGAAAAATAGAGAAGGAAATTAATGCCCACAAAGAAGTCCATAACCGTCCTGATACACATGGTCACATTCATTAACGTAGCCACCTCAGAACCAAATAACAAAATACGAAGAAGACGATAACTCCTCCATAGAATATCCATTTGTCCTGTGAGGCCCTTCTTTCAATCATGCGAATCGTGTCCCTCGACACCCCCAGGGTGTTTGCCACACTGTACAGCTTCCTCTGGGTGTTTTTGAGCATCGCCCTCTGCTCCCCTAGATCTGCCAACACCGCCCTGCCTCTGTCTAGATAATCATCTAGTTGATCATTGGTCCTACTCATAAAGTCCCTTTCTCTAAACACATGGTCCTCCCTTTGCAGGCTGCCACTCCCAATACCTAAGCTACTTCCAGGAGCGGGCGCAAAGGGTGAGTGCAACGATGCTGAATGGTTCCTTGTATGGGCATTCGCATACGGGTTCTCTGGGGTCGCCGAGCTATGCCCGCGGCGACCTAGCAGCTCTCCTCGAGCAACAGTATGCTCCTTCTCGGCCCGGTCGCTCTTCAGTTGATCAAACTGCTGCCGGAATTCGCTCATCTCTTTGCGAAAGTTCTTGACACGTTGAAAGGCCTTTTCCTGTTTGGCGGGGACAATCTCCCGGCGTGCCATGGAGTCGTAGTCATCGATTGTGCGCGCGAGCGAGGCTAAGGATGCGGAGATTTGACCTATATGTTTTTTTGTTTGTTTCAGCCGAAAGGATTCAGGCAAGATAAACGAAAGGAGGGGGAGGGGTAGAGGCATACCTTGTAGCGCCGGGGATGAGCTGACCGGAGACTCTGCGAAGCTTGCTAGGTCCTTCTTCACCGACGCCGTCTGCTTCAGCGCAGAATTAAACAACGAATTCTGTCTCACAACTCGTCAGCCTCCTCCATATCCCATCTTCCTTCACCCTCTCACAACCAGAGACAAGCTCACCATCTTGACAACCTCAACGCGCCACTAGTCCTCGTCAGGGTAGCCCTTAGTCGTCTTGTAACACTCAGCAACAGCAACAGTAGAAACAGGGGATGCGCAGATAGCCGTAGGCGACGGTGCGCAATGATGATGATGAACTCGATGGAGAGATGGGGCGTGCTGTGGAGATGGAGTTGGATGGAAAGGTATGGCTGTGGAGTAGTGGGGTCCGGTTTCGTTGGCGCTGGTGGCATCGGAGAGGAGAAAAGGGAAAGGGCGCGCGGGGGAGGGGCGGGAAGGGTTGGGTTTGGTGGGAAGTGGCCACGGGGAGGTTTCTGGGGCGCGGCTCAACGCGACACGGGATTCAGTCCGATGGCTTCCTGTACCTACTACTGCTTCTCCCTCCTACTCGACTGATATGCGACGCCGGAATCTTTGAACTGGACTGAGCAAGGAGAGGTGATATGCTAACGGAAACAAACACCACAGGTGACGCCTATATAGAGAGTGGGTACCTATGGGGCTATGTTATGTACGTGAAACTGAACTGAGCACTGAACTGAACTGAGCTGACTGAATGACGACTGATGGACTGAACTGATTTGATAGACCGATATCGGACCGACTGAGTCTGGCAGACTGACTGACGTCGACCCCCAAATGCAAGACCAGCAGTTAACAGTGCTTTGAGGACCACTGCTATGGGAAACCGAGGTACCGATGTTCCCCGCAAATCACCAGAGAGAGAATGATTCAGCCGAAATGTTGATCACACTCTGTCACCCAGACTCAGTTCATATGAAGATTATACCCTGTCTATGCCTGGAAAGAATCAGTAATCCAAACATTTCCCCCGTTTACGGTTTGTCACTTGTTTGCGGATCACGCTTACAGATCATTGACAGGTCATGATACATGGAATATTGTGGAGATTTCAGTATTTTCAGAGTGGAAAGATGATACAGTACAAACAGTTTTCGATTTAGACCCAACGCAAGTCTTTATTAAGCAGCGAGGGCATCTTGAAAGTTGCAAATTCAGGAGAGCGGTCGATTGAAAAAATACTCGACAGCTAAGATATAGCTTTGAGACCCTCCTCTTCTTATCCTCTTTCGAGGAAGCCATTAAGCCACGCCAGCTTTCTCTGAGCGAAGGCCCTAGGCCCACCGCGAGCAATCTGGCAGTGCTGATCATTCTCTCTCGTCCCCAGTAGTCAACAGCCGCATGTCTCCATGCACCATGTTAAAAAAAAAAAAAAAAAAAAAAAAAAAAAGGAAAAAGGCCCCCAATACCCCCCCCCCCTCCCTATCTCGCCCCAACAATGCGTGGTAAAACAAATAAAGAAGTGTAAGGATGTAAAAAAAAAAAAAGCATGAAAGGATTCGAAAGAAATCTCAAAAAGGACACACAAGACCAGGGCTCTAGTTTGCGATACTCCAGTAAAGAAAAAGACCCATACCCATAGAAAAGAAAGAGTAAGAATAAAACAAGCCCAAACAAAAACACCACACGATGCAAGTTATAATAGCAACGGTGAAAGAGCCTCCCAACTATTTCTTTCGCCGGTAACAAAAAAAAGAAATAAAACCGCTTCCCTATTCATTTTCAATCAGCTCCTCCAACCTACTTTTGTTAATGTTTTCGTGCCGTCATGAAGAAAAATTAATAATACACATGGTTAAGATTGTCGAGCACCCATAGTATTCAAACTTTGCGGAAGTCTATGCATATCATCAGTAAAGAGCATGTAATAGTGTATATCACATGGAACCTTACCGTTCAACACAGGGTATATGGACTCGAAGGCTATGTAAATTTCTTCACGGACCTTCGCGCCCGTCAAAACAATTTTGCCACTCACGAAAATCAACAAAACGATTTTTGGTTTAATCATTCTGTAGATCAACCCTGGGAACAACTCAGGCTCGTAAGAGCTAAAGTGGTGATGGCGAGAAGCAAGACCCTCAAGACGAATGGGGAACTTGATATCACAAGATCCAACGATGTTCTGGATCTTAAAGTCGGTGAACTTGGCGTTGAAACCAAGCTTCTGGATGATACGAGCATACTTGCGAGACGCAAGCTTGGAATCATCCTCAGACTTTGCACCGGTGACAACCATCTTGCCAGAGGCAAAGATCAACGCCGTGGTCTTAGGTTCGCGGATACGCATAATCACAGCAGCAAAACGCTAGAGTAGCCACAGCATAAGTAAGTGTGCTAAAACACAGACCAGGGTCAGAGCAAGTAGGTTAGTAGTACCTTAGGATTGTACTCTGCGTTCCTAGCATGCAACGCAATCGTCTTGAGATCCAATCGGCAATCTAGATTGACGGTTGCGACGATGTTTCTTTATGCATGCCAGTTTAATTTGTGTTTTGAAACATAAAAATCCAATAGGGAATACTCACTGCAACGTAGGAACAATCCCGCTGACTGACGGTGTACCGTTAGGGGTAGCAGCCGGAGTCGCGGGAGTAGCGACAGGACCAGAAGCGTTGTCATCTCCTTCGTGGTTATCACCCTGTTGCTTCTGACTTTCAACATCAGATGATGGAGGAGTGAGGTCACCGGCCCCGCCGGGGAACGACAAGGAAGTAGCGCTAGTGAAGTCCTTCGCCTGGAGGGCATTCTGAGGGTGGGAGATAATGCGAGACATTGTAGTAGCGGTAGTAGTAGTGATGAAGAGAAAGGTGTGGGGTTGAGGTGATTTTTAGGCTGATATCGTCTTGGAGAATGTTAATTCCTCGGAGCTTAGTAGATATTGGGTGTGTGTGCGAGGAGAAGAACAACCGAATGTTTCCCCTTGATTATGGTTTTTTTTATTGTTTATTGTTGTCGAATAAAAGGAGTGATATGCGATTCAATGGTAATCCGGTTCACCTAGAGTTGAGATGAACTAGTATCTGGTTTGTGGCGATGGTGAGGCGGGTATTCGGATAGATTTAAAGGTTGGAGGGAGATGGAGGCGATGGTGGCGAATTAACACTGCAACGCAACGCAACAGCACACACGAACTGATAAGGCCTCGGTAATCTTCCTGTCTTGATGACTAAGAGGGGGAAGCAAAGTTGATCTAGGACAGATGGAGGGAAGGCGATTCGAACGCTGATCAGTTCGATAAAATGGAGTTGGGGGGGTGAACAAACGGGGGTTGGTTCTGCGCGTGGGTGAGGCCAGAGGTTTTTAAAGAGAAGGGTGAGCGGGATGCGTGGGAGCTTATATACTAACTGCCAAGTCTGAGCCTTGTGCCGCAGATGTGACTCACACACGCTAAACGCCTCCAGCCCTCCCCTTTCGGCGCATGAAGGGGAGGTGAGTCGCAGACTTTTCACAACCAGGCTGCAACAACAACAACCTAAAACAGCCGGTCCGAAGCAACTTTTTTTTTGCTTTCAACCAACAAAAGAAATCTAAAATACAGCACTGTACAGCCCCCATCTAGACGGCGATGCAGAACGAAAAAAATAAAAAGGGATGAAAAAAAATAAAAACAGCAGGTGTTAATATAATAATTAACTCCACTAGTTACCCCCGCTCCCATCTCGTAATTTATCTCACCTCTCTGGCTCACATATCCAGACACATCGCCAACAGAATCTTCCAGCCTAAGCTGGAAGGTAAAAGAGTCTCCATAGAATTATGTTAACGGGCGTTGTGATTTCTTGTTGGTTGATGGCTGTGATTGTGATTGTCGCGAGTGACCCCCCCCCCCCCTCTCCCTCCCCCCTGCTCAACTGGGAGAAGCCTCCCTGTTTTTTTTTTCTCGCCGCCCCGCCCCTTTCTTTCTCCGTGTGCCGTTGACGCGTCGCTTTGTCCCCTTCATTCGCCCCCCTTAGAATTTGCCCCCAACCCAAGGGCACACTGGTGGGCGAAAAAAAATTCGCTTTCCTGCTGCTGTCGCTCCGTTGTCAGTCTCGTCCACCCACTCTGTGTCGGCCTGTCCACCCTGAATATTATTAGTGCCCCAACTGTCTGCTGTCCACCGTTTGCTTTGCTTTGTTAATAAATAAATAGTGAGTCAGTTTTTCAAAACAAAATAAAAAATAAAAAAAATAAGTAAATAAGTGGGCTTAGTCTGGTCAGTCTTCTGATCTCCTCTTATCGAACAAGACAGGTGAAAAAAAAATATAGGATGGGGACTTAAAGAAAAGCAAACGGCCCCTAAAGGCACCTGTTAGCTGCAACTGGGAGGAGAAGTGGGAGGCAAGGAAACAGAAAAAATCAAGGGAAAGCGGGACTCGAGTCGGGAGAAAAGAGGAGAGAGAGGCGCTACAAAAATTTGACGAGGCCTCCTTGAAACCGTAATCAAACGCCCGCTTCTTGGCTCCACAGCTGACACGGGATAACGCCGCTATTTCTATTTTCGGAAATTCTTGTGAACCCCCCAAATTCCCAGGATCGCCGCTTGCAGCCTTCACCGACCCTTGCGGCGATGCAACGATGAATGAAAGGTAACTAGCAGTTTTGAGCAAAAAAAGAATGCTTGTCTTGCTACAAAACTGCTTGTTATTTCCATACGAAAATCCGCGGGAAAAACGCTGGTTGCGGGTGTTGTTTTTTTCTGATTTCCCAAAAAGCCTGTGATGACGACTAAAGAAAATTGGAATTCTGATTTCGGGGGATTTGGGTTTTTAGCTGGTTGGGAACGCAAGGAAGATGAGCAATGATGCCGCGAGAAGCGGATCAGCAACAGACTCAGTCCTTGAGAATGTTTGTGCTCCTTGCGTTCCCAACCATCATCAAAAAGCAACCGAGGACTCCGAAATCAGAATCAGAGGAGGTGGTGGTGGTGTTGTGGAGGTGGTTGGTGGTTGAGTCTACCTTACAGGTCCCCGGCCTTTTTGTTTTGCTGCAGCCAACAGCATGTCAGCCCAATCAGTTGAGATACTGGAATCACGTGGTGAAGCGGTCGCTCGATCACTCCCATACTGCTCTTGACTCTCCTCATAAAGAAGAGTCATGATACGATAGATAGGAAAGTACTCGGAGTCGAGTCAATCTAATGACACACTCGCAGGTTGCGAATCGGCCATGCAAGTGGGGTTTCCAGAGTGTAGAAGTGATGTCTTGTGGTCAAAAGCAAAATAAAAGGTTGTTGCGGGAAGTGGCGAAGGAAGAAAGGAAGAGCGAGTTCTCTCAGTCACCTCGAGTAATTATACCTTGGCAGAATCTGAGTGTACTCACACGGCGGTATTTCGGCATTCAATGATTTGAATCACATCAATAATAAAATAATAAAGGCTCCGTTCGGTTGACGTTGAGTTGGTTGCAATCCATGGATTGAATAAAAAACACCTCTGGAGGTGTGTCAACCGAACGGGCCCAAAGAAAACATCATTGTAAACAGAACGCACAGAACGCCATTGCTAGAAAATTGTCTTCGATACCCCACAACCCCTCCCATGAGATATAATTGACACCGCCCTCATCTCGACAAGACTTAAACCAACATGTCATGACTATGTTTAATCTGTTGAGGACTTTCCTCCTCAGTCTAAGTGTAATATCGACAAGCCCGGTGATCATTCTAGTTGACTTTCAGAGGATCCATCGTATACGTGCACTACACTGATAAGCCCTCCTCACCAAAAAGAAATTAAGGCACTTTAATGTGTTGCCTCTCCCGCTACGTCGTCCTCCGTAAAGCTATGAATCTTTCCTACTATCAGTACCTCCCTCGCTTATGGTCTAAGCTGCAGAAAGCTCACCTTACTCGCGAACCCGATCCACTCGTCGATTCCTCTGACAACACTATCATTGCTTTCGTCAGGAATGGCATCGTGACCCCAAATTGTAATCTCGTCGAAGGTACACAGTCCCTTGAAGATATTCACATCTGCTCCCTCTTCAGAGCCCTCGTCATCATTTTGTGCCGAATTCTGGTCTTCGGGCTGTATCTTCTCCTCTGTAGCTTCGAGGATGTGGCCTATTCACAAAATGTCAGTGATTACTTTTCTAGTGGTGACGACATTGCAATGTAGTGATACCCTCATAGCCTTCAGGCACCGGAACCGATTTCCCAGCCAACTTCCTCCCTCGGAAGGAGGCCGCTATTTGCTCTATAGAGACAAAAAGAAAATCAGTCTATGAGATCGAGTAGAACACAATTAAGCCCTCCAGGGATAACGTTACCATCGTCCCCAGATATTTCCTTGACCACAACCCAATGTTTCTCTGTGGCATCTGTCGGACCTGTATACTTGATCTGGCACGGCAATAGATTGCATTTCGCTGGCTTTGATGACGTTTGAATCGATAGCATTTTTTTTTCTCTCCCCCTTTTGTGAAGCGACAGTGTTGTAAGGTCTAGCGTACTTTTTTAAGGTTCACGCGATTCTAGATTCTTCACGCGCGTAAGGTACCTACATGCACCTCTATCGCGAAATCTTGGCGTGCGCATGACGTCCCCGCCGTTTCAGGCAATTTTCGAGAAACCGCCTCCAAATTCTAGACCTAAAGCTAAGAGATAATCTTGCCGTATCTGGCTGGCGGTCCCGCATGTTTGTTTCGACGTCAATTCAGACTTTAAGGGATCGTCAAGCCAGAAACCAGAGGCAAACCCCCACTATTTCTACAGTCACTACATGTACTACTGTATGTCTACCGCGGCCGCTGATCTAGTAGCATTAGATGTATCCGTAGTGTATCCGCACCCCCTCATTTCAATATGAAAAATACTGTAGCCCGCCTTGATCTAAAGAATGGACCTAAGCTACAAGAGTTGTTTGGGAACTTTGTTCTACCTTGTATGTATTTGTTCTGTACATGTATAGATACATGTAGGTTGCATTTAAAAGTTTGGGCACAGGATTAAGCACATAATGAATACGTGGCATCTACAACCCTTCCATCACACATTCTCACTCGCACCAAAACTCATTATAAGCAAACACACCAAACCTCACTTTTCGTTTGAAATTCCATATTACTTGGCGCAAACGTTTCTATCTCTCTTAGTAACAATCCCAAAATCTATATATTTGTAGTTTAAGTATTCATTAATACTGCATGTAATTATAAGTGGTTGGAGAAATCATTGCAGGTGTCAAGATCGCACTGTTGATTAATCGATATATACTCTTGTATACAACCCGTAGACTATGACAAAATCTTACCCCCTAAGAGGTATAATAACATATAGGTACCATTTCTCTATAGAACGCCTCTCCACCCACCTCCATCCCAACAAAAAAAAAAGGAAATAAAGGAATTTAGCTACTCCAGTGAAATCTTGAACAGTACGTCTCTAGCCCCCCGGCCCCACCCCTATATATAACTCTCGACTATATCTCCACGCGTTTATGGCAGAACCCTCGTATGCAAGTACACGCCTTCTTGTCTAACTTAGTGACCCCAGTTTTTCCATCAATGCCTTGTATCTTGTATACCTATTTATCCCAACCCCAGAAACCCGTCCCTATGATTATGATTGCCTGGCTTTCCCTATGTCTATGCCATTCCCATCCGTCGATTTTATATTTGTCCCTGTTAGGACTAAGTTGTAGTTTAGATGTAGCTCTATGCTGCGTAGACTATTTCCTTAGGGAACATTTGTTCTTTGAGTGTAATTACAGGAGAGGCCTGTTTCCGCCTTAATCCCCCCTTTTAGTCATCAGTGTATATATGCTCTATCTACCAGGTCTCCTCTTCTCAAAGATCATTCCTGATGAAAATATACAGCACAAACAGACATCATCACGACGACATAATTATCTGTCATACCTACTCTGTAAACAATCCGGTGGTACATACTTATATTGCCCTACATATAAAGTAAAGGACTTGTGCGCGCATGCGCCCCACGCGTACGGAACTAATGTACATGTATGGTGGACTAGGTTCAACCTCAAACTCCTGTCTAAGACATCTAGGTGCAATGCTCAGAGCTAAGAGTGATCATCAGGGACTACCTCCCGAAGGGTTAAGGCTTGTGTGATGGTTTGCGCCCAATACAAGCGTCTTGTATGGGTACAGAGCCTGTGTGTATATGCAGGTACCCTAAAGCTCAGTACAAGTTGCCTCTCTCACCGCGCAATGATCACCAACCCCCCAAAAGAAGAATCATAGTTTCTTATAGAGCCTCCGAATTCGTGAAACGTTTAATTAAGGGAAGCTATTGCAGTACACATACCAAACAACTAAAGAAATACTCCACTCGCCACGATCTCAAAACGGGGGTCCTCTTTGTGGGGAATTGAATAGTCATCAGAGTTATCTAACCACTTATCAGTGCCGGTCTCCAATCTCAGCCAACAGCACCAATGGAATCTGGCTAGCTTGTCGTCGATCAGCCCCGTTATCTGCCAGGAAACCCAACCCGCAGTGCATTTTACGCATAATTCCCAATATATCTGAGCTTGTTATCATTAGGGGCTGATATAAGGAGATGGGCTGTTATCCTATCAGTCTTCAATTGACGAGATACAGGGTGGAGGTCATGCAGATTCACGGTATATCACTCGGTCCGGGAACCTGCAACCACCAACATTGATACTATTATTATTATAGCGAATAAAAATGCCGGATTACTATTTCGAACGTAGCATAATATAGATTGCATGAAATTTGTTTATAATGCCTTGTGTGCTTATCAATGAGAGACCCCGTCGGCGGGAAACCGAGTGCACATACATGATCCAGAGCCCCATCCCCAAATATTGATATCGGCCGGCACATGCAATTGGGGGTTGTTGTTGGGGCCCAGTACATATCGGCCAACAAACCGGCTCGGCAATACCGGATCAACCTGGCACCGCCCATGGGGGCCAGACCCTTGCGGAAAGGAACAACTATCACCCTTCAGCAACTGCAACAACATTCTTCTTCGTCCAAACACCCCACCAGCACCACCTTCGGGGCATTTCCACGAATTACCGAAGATATTCCGGATCTAACCTTTGACACAATGCTGCTGCTGCTGCTGCTGCTGGGCTCATGCTACTGCAGAACACATGACAGTAGAGTAGCAGCAGCAGCACGGGTATTTAAACGGCAAGTTCCAAGCGTTCGAAGATGATTCGCTGTCCATCGCAATCTTTTTGGTCTGTTTCATTATCTTTGCATGTACCTGTGTACGAGTAGGGTAAGTAGAGTAGGCTGCCTACATCCTACATGTATGACTCTGATAATACTCTACTCCTCTACTCTACCATAAAAGGGTTTCGAGTAGAGTAGAGCAGAGTATTATCAGCTTCATGTAGTAGCATACATTACCACACTTAGAGCGTATACATGCATACACGTGTGTTAATATAAAATGTAGACAGAGTGAATATTACAGCATGAGGGTTGTATAATACGTAACGTGTGTACTCTCCATACTTTTTTTTCTTTTTTCTTCTTTTACCCCCAAGTGTGCTGTTGATTGTGTTGTTGTTGAAGAGAGAACTGGGCATGGGGCATCCAGTAGAGTAGAGAATATCAATCAATTCGATGGGAACTTTCCCCCGTGAGCAGACCGCTCGCCTCGTTACCAAGCTTCCAGTCCGTTCGGTCCTCGCTTCGTACGGGAAAACAATTAATCCCAAAAGGGAAAAAAGGAAAATAATAAAACAAAAAAAAAAGAAAGAAAAAGTCGAGGTTGACAGTACCTACATGTATGTATGTCCTAAGTAACATGTACCTCCGTTTCCTGATTCCCAGTGCATCGGGAAGTCACTCCCCTTCTCCCCACAATCCCAGTTCGAAGCACATGCTTTCCCTCTCATCAAGGGGAGGCTATTCACGACTAACTAGACCCATTTAGGGATAGTCTAGGCTGAAGAGGTGTGATTTACCTCACCTTTCACGTGTTAATCAAACGAATATTCCGGTCAGTCGGGGAGGGAAGGGGGAATGGGATGGGCTGTGATAGGGCAGGGAGTAGCCGTACATACATAGGATAAGGATTCACAGAAGCAACAAGCAAGTCGGGTAGACAAAGACAGCAAACGTGGGTGGAATTGGGAAAAGGATTATCCATAACCAAGAGGAGGGAGGGAGGGGGGTGGAGAGGGATGCATGCAATGACGATAGATGGATGGGCCATAGCCATGGTCTATCTACAGACCATATCTTAACGGCCGGCCATGGGAGAAAGAGGCAGGGAGAGAGAGAGGGAGGGAGGGAGGGAGGGAGGGAGGGAAAGAGAGGGAAGAGGGAACGTGCAATTGAATTAAGTGGGCTGTTACGTTTTCTCAGCTTCTGATATAATTGAAATCAAAGCTCCCTCCTCCTCCTCCTTGATTGCTCCCATTCTTCCCACTCTCCTTCCTCCTTCATCTTACTTCAACTCGAGCCTACAATTCACAGAAGTACGGACAGAATCAATCTCTCCCTCCCTAGTACCCCCATTTTCGAGCGAGTGGGTGCGATTATCCCGATTCTTCCTCGATCCTCGTCGCTTTGTGCTCCCTCTCCCCCCACCAGTGTGCACCGACGTTGACCACACACCCCCCAGGCCCACCACCCTCTCAAACATCAGTTCTCAGTTCCGGGGAACTTCTTGTTTGACACTGAAAGTGGACGCAATAACCTTTATCCACCTTTTTTTTTTTTTCTGTACCCCGTATTATAATTAATACGGCCTAGTTGTTGCCCGGTAATACTTTTTTTACAACGGACGGACACACACGCCCCCCATATATAAGTGACGTTGATATAACCATATATATAAACCTCCTTTCTTTCTTTCCCATTCGTGAATCAATAGAAACACATTTCCTCGTTTGTTCGGATCTATATATTCACACTCTCCCCAATCTTAATGGAATCGGAAGTCCGGTCTCGCAGTGGCCTTTCTAAAGCCTTGCTTATCAATGGTAAGATATCTACAACAACCCCAAATATCTCTCCCCAATCCCATGTCTGCCTCACAAACCCACTAAACTGGGATCTGCGCAACAGAAATCCTCACCGAGCCCTCCCTCTACAAAGTCCTCGGCGTCACCAATCACGCAACCGACACCGAGCTACGCCGGCACTACCTAGACCGCAGCAAGATAGTCCATCCCGACAAGCTCCCTGCGCATGCCAACAGCACCGAGGCCTTCCAGCGACTCTCGCACGCCTACGAGATCCTGCGCAAGCCTAGCCTGCGAGCCCACTACGACCGTGAGGTCTCAAGAAGCTGGCTCAGCGGCGGCGGAGAACCCAGGGAGTTCTACTGTGGCGAGACAAGCTTCATCTCGGGCGACCAGACGTTCAGGGGCGCCGTGGTCAGCATACTGAATGAATTCCTCGATGGCGATTTCGGCCTTGTTAGGAAACTTCTGGGGGCCCTAAATAAGCAGTATCCGAGCTTGGTGAATGAAGAGGTTATTGGTATGTAGCCCAGTACCTTTATGCGTCTTTTTTTTTTTTTTTTTTTTTTTTCCCCTGTTCTGTCTCACCCCCTCCCACCTACGTATCTCTTCACAAAAACGGTGGGCGAATTGCAAATCTGACGAAGTCACAGTTGCCATTGAGCGCGCCTTCGGCCGCATCCGTGAGCTGATTCTCACCACACGCACTTACGCGCTACTGATCTCCATCGAACTTGGGCGGATCCACCGCGTGCAGAAGAAGCTGCTCTCGCTCGGGTACTTTGACATTATCGGGCGGGTGCGGCTCACCATGCAGCTCGTGCGCGTCACATTGGCGGTACCCGTCCGGATGGATCGCGCGCTACAGCGCAAGGAGGAGCGCGAATGGCGGTCGAGGCAGGCCGGGTGGACTGCAGTCGGCGTCAAAGAACATGCGAACAGCAGTGGCGCTTACCTGCTTAACGAGAAGATTAGCAGGGTGCTAGCGTTCATTGCGGGGGATAAGATGGAGGATGAAGAGGAGGATCGGGACTGGATGGGCAGGTTCTGGGGCGAACCTGCAAGGGCGGCATAAAGTGAGCTGCCAGATCAAGGCGTGGTTTGTTCACGCCCTTTTCTATTTTTATTTTACTGTTTATTTACTTGCTGGGCTAGCTTTTGTGTTATTTCTTCAATGCTTCTATTTTAGGTTGTAGTTGGCATATATTGATTGTGGCATATGGGGTAAGTTTGGGATGTTTGTTTCTTGTTTCTGTTTGGGGGCTTGGGCGTCATTTCACAACCAAAAGATTTGTGGTATATAGATTGGTTTTTTTTTGCGAAGGGTTTTTCTTCTCTAGGGGCTTACGAAGTTATGACTTTCTTGGGGGGTTTCTGGGCGGGGTATGGCTGCAAAAGATGGGACGAAACGCTGGACGAGTGATGGTCTGTGCAGCAGAGGGTCCTCCATTCTATGTAGTGGTTAGCGGTGGGGAAAATTGTTTTTTTGCTCCTGAATAGCTTACTTACCTTCTGTCTCTCTCTCCCATCTCATTCCCTATCTGATAAAGAACCCCTCCCCACTGAAAATTTTTTTTCCCTTTCGGTGTGGAGCTATGTAGAAATGACTGCTCACGATGCACACTCACTTGTTTTGTTTTGTGTTGTGAGCATCAAACAACCACCGGATTGGTATTTTGTAGCGATTGGCCCATCGCCCTAGGGCTATGTATGAAATCGAGATGCAATGATCTGGATTTCTGGGGTGCCTTAAAAAGCCTCTTGTCTCTCCTCCTTCCCCTATCTCAGCAAAAAACCTTTTTTTTTTTTTTTTTTGCGGGGGATATGGCACAATACTCCCCCAGAATTCTGACATGTCTTGGCAAGCCCGCCTTTACTCACTGATCTGATCTCTCTCAATCTCTCAACCTCTCATGCTCGTGCAATGACGTCGACGCCGTTCGCGCCGGCGTGCGCGCTAATTTCTATTACCTATTTCTTATAGACCTCTATTTCCGTGGAGGGAGGGGAGGGAAGGGAGGGAGGGAGGGAGGGAGGGAGGGCCGGCAGGTGTGCGTTTGCTTTGGTTGCCGAAGAGGGAAAAAAAAGAAAGGAAAAACCAGGTCGAGGCCTCGGAGCAGTTTTGTAGATAGATATGTGTATGTAGATAGATTATGAGTTGAGTGCCTGTAGATAAAATGAGTGCTCTGGGGTGTGGCACAAGAAAGATGTGTGTGTGTGTGGAGGTTGACATCAGTGTATGCGTGTGGGTGTGGGTGTGGGTGTGTGGGTGGGGTGGGTAAGGGGTGTGCGGGGGGTGGTTGACGGTCATGGGATGTCACTCGGGGTAACGAGGGGATGACCCGGTTCCTGGGCTGGGTGCGCAGGCAGCGAGCGCACCTTCAACAGGGCCCGGCTTTATTTAGGGAGTGGGGAGGGATCGGCATATCGCTGTGATGCTGGCCCACCACATGTCATTAATACCACTAATAAATGCGCGCTCGTTTATCTCCTTATATGCTCCTTAATTATACCCACATGGGGGTGAGCTGGCTCTTTATATGCTGGTGGATTGTCCGCTGGTTCCTGCGGTTGGAGACCGTGTATAATATATACAAGGCTCCGTTATTCAGTGAGCGGGTCCTCATCACCTGCCAACACCCCAGTTTGGTTCACTCGCTTGGTGCTGGATGGAGCCTTGTACTTTACACTTGATGTCCAGCAAGCTGCGCGTTTGCGTGCAAGTGCATGTTATGGTAGCCTGGCCTAGGCGAGCGGTATCGTCAACTAGGCTTAGGGAAAGTAGTGGTGATTAAAATGTTAGACCATGATAGATCATCAAACGCTGGATCAGCGTTTTTTTTGCATGTGATGGCTACATTGTAATACATAGGGCCAGTAAAAGTCTTCCTCGATAAGCTACATATTTCCAAAAAAAAAAAAAAAAAAGCACCGAGGACTAGTAGCTAGACTGAGAATGTTCAAACGCACACACACATGATTATGATTGTGTCCGATGGTGATGCGATAAAGACCGGTATAATATGCGTGGTGGATATAATTGCTCAGACCGTATGTGTCCAACTCCCGGTGGGATCTGGCCGTTATGTTATAAACAAGACTGCAGACCAACGGCCTTGGGGGTGCTTTCCATACAATGCGTAGCAGAAGAAGGAGGAGGAGGAGGAGGAGGAGGAGGAGATGAAGTAGAAATAGATATAGAATCAGGAGGAGTGGATTGCCGGGTGCGTTGTCGTTGTGTTCCAAGATTGATGCGTTGAATTGTTATTAAATAAGTCCATCTCTATGATACTCTCTACATTAAATACAGTACTACTTGGGCTAGATTGCCAACGCCAGATAACGTCCGATATATGCATGTATATACATAACCATTGTCACGTATCCAACATCGCGACAATATTCACAGATTGGGGAACACTTTCCCGTACTGTGATAACGAAGGAATGCCCGGCATGGTGCAGCTTGAGGTTATGTATGTATGTATGTATGTGAGTAGGTACATGTAACCGGGCTAATGCATCATACGAAATCATCCGGTTCCTCGAGTGCCATATCATGATCCTACTTTGACCGAGTGCTAGGGTGTATACTTGGTGCTCGACCTCCAACCAGTGAAGCTGGTAGATAAGCCCTCAGTGGGTAGTATCTAGACAGAAAGGACAAGCCAATATATAGGTACATACACCTGGATAGTGTGCAGCGCATACTAGCTGTGGCAGTAATAGTAATAGTAGTAGTAGTAGTGGCTAGCCAGTACCGACCAATAATAGCTTGATCCTACAAGCAAGCAGCTGTTTAACCCCCAACACAGTGCAGTTTCGACTCTGGTCAATCCTATGTAAGGGGTGGCGGTTGTATGTATATCTTGAAGAAGGATTAACTTGTACTGTCCTCAGGATTCCCAGTTTTCCAGTGTCGAAATTACCTGTAACAATGTAGCTCGCATCAACACAGTTCTTCATATGTACTTTTAACTGACTGGAGAAACATGTTCTATAGAGTTAATATTACTATGTAGCAGCCAATCAGGGAGCGGAGATAATAGTAATAGTAATAAATAATAAATAATAAATAATAAACAATATAACCGATTACTACTCTTATTGTATCCTTTCAGTTAAAGCCCCTGCCTGCACCACGGGACTCGAGCCTCTCTCTCTCCCTTACTCATGCTCACCACAACCCAATCCGGTCCAATCCAATCTAGTCCAAAACCCACTCCTCCCCGCTCCCCCCCGCAGAACTATGCAGACCACCTTCGTCCCCTTCCAACAGGCCCGCCGCTCCCGCTCCCGCTCCCGCTCCCTCTCCCTCTCACCCACCCCCGACTGGCGCCTCCAAAAGCCCTTCGGCGCAGGCCTATCCCGCCGCCCCGTCAAGTTTGTTCCCGCCTCCGACAGCACCACCGCCGGCACCGGCACCGTCTCCACAACCCCCGCAAAATCCGGCACCGACATCTCCTCCCTCTACCTCTCCCTCGTTGGCCTCGCCCCTAGCCCGTCCCCCACCGCCTCCACACCCACACCCACACCCACGCCCGAAATCTGCCCCGACTGCTCCCTCCCCATCACCACCACCACCGCAGCACACGCCACCTCCACCGCGCACCTCTCCGCCCTCCCGCACGCCCACCCACCGCACCCCTACGACCGCTCCTCAAAGGGTCTCAAGGTCCTCGTCTCCTCTGGGTGGGACCCCGACGCGCGCGTCGGCCTCGGGCCAGAGGGCGAGGGCATGCGCTACCCGCTCAAGACGGTGCAGAAGGACGATAAGCTCGGCGTAGGACTCAAGGCGCGGCAGCAGCGGGGGGAGGCGCCGGCGAAGGTTGTCAAGCGGGAGGGTGTCAAGGAGGCGAGGAGACGGGAGGCGGTGGGGAAAAAGAGGAGGGGGCGGTTGATGGGGGAGTTGGGGGGCGGGGTTGATGTGGAGGAGGTGTTGAATAGGAGGATGGAGTGATAGGGAGGAATAGGGTCCTCCGGGGGAGGGTTGTTAGAGGTTTTTATATATGGCGTTCCTCTTGCTTGCTTTGCTTTGCTTTGTTTCTTTTTGTTTTCTGGGTGTTGCTTTTCGTGGAATTATTAATAGAGAGAGAGAGTCATAGGTTTTTAGTCCTTAAAGCTGGGGTTTTTATCGGCTCCTATGATAATCATCGCTGGGTAATTGTAGTGCTACGTCTGTCCGTAGGAGGAGATAGAAATATATAATAGTGATTGTTAGTGATTCTATATACCCCAACATTGACTCTTGTTTGGAGGAGATGGCTGGCTTTGGTATTTACTAACGAATGTCGGGGGCTATGGGAACTTTCCTTGAATCATAGTCTATCACTCGGAGCTACACTCTGATATCATGGACCATCAATGTCAAGTGCTAGGGAAGGAGCATTCACATATAATATATCTACAAATACACCACAAGTAGTACGTTTCTCGTCTATACGAAGGAATCTTTTGCGAAGAATATCACTCTGTTCAGAAGAATAAATCAACAGAAGCTATTTAATTTCAAACCAGAAACATTTTGCCTTAATCTCTTCCTTGCCAGTTGGGATTCTGGGGACAAGTTAACATGCGTTGATCCTTCTAAACCAAAGGGGGGGGGGGGGGGGGGCCTTACTTTTTTCAGAATCACAAGCCCTTCAAGGGTGTTACTTAGAGAAATGTACTCATCGTCTTCCAACTCCGCCCTCTCACCATACGCTAGCAGAACAGGGGTATTCTGTGTCTGCCATCCCGTGATTGTCTTCGGTCTTCCAGCCTGTCCAACAACATCTACAGCCTGTCCAACGCGAACATTCACAGGAAGGGGCTTGAGGTCCTCGTCTAAGGTGATGAGGAAGCGAGGGTGCATAGCCGTTACAAGGAAGTATAGTAGATAATGTGACGAGTCAAGAACAACTATCACAAATATTAGCAAAGTCACGATACGGGGGTACCGGATATGTCACTTACAACTCTTGGCATCGACCAAACTAACGAGCACCGTAACCAGGCCAGCTGTAGCCACTCTGCTCAAAACACTTCGGTCGGTATGGAACGGGTTGAGACTCAATGTTCCCTTGCCCATGTGCAGCAATCCCTGGGCTATCCTGACCATAAACAAGGAATTGGGGTCTCGGTGGTAATAGCTAGCAAGCTGCCTCAATAACTGGGCTAGACGGGCATTGTTTGTTCCTGCACCAACTAATCCCATGGAAAATATCGCATTGATCGCCACATCAATATCGTTGTCATGAGAATATCTAGATAGCGTGTCGTAGACCTTTATTTGAGGGTTTGATGCGCTCAAAAGACCCATGGCCAAAGGCACAGTCTTGCGAATCACACCGTCGCCATAATGCATTAAATGTCCGAATTGTCTCAGGGCCATCTCGGCACCAATATCCTCTCCCATAGCGATAAGAGCCAACCCAATCACAGCATACGATTGGAAAAGATCATCATCCTTCTTCTCGTCTTCCGATGAATCAATATGCTCGTTGCAGAGATGCAGCATAGACTGGAATTTGAGTACATTCCCGGTTCCCGCGTAAGCGCAGGCATCCACCAAGACTCCGGTGTGCTTGCCAATTGGGTGTTCGACGGCTTTTAGGGTTTCTAGAGTTGCATCTGCATCCTCTTGCCGGCCAATGAAAAGAAGAGCCAAACCAAGGGCAAGGAAGCGGCCCCATTTGTCCTTCAATTGGGAATCGTCTCGCTCCATGAGGGTTTGCAAAATTGTACTAGTTATATCACCATTGCTCGAACCAACAAATATCAACCCCATAGACAACGCCGCCATAGCTGAGATGTGCATTGATAAAGATGTGTCGCTAATAATTGGTAGGAGAAGTTCTTGAAATTCCTGGCGCTGTGATCCTGCGTACGCCAGCCCAAGCCCCATGATAGCGCTTACTCTTACGAGAGGGCTCTTGTTTTCAAGATAGGACTCATCAGTAAGTAGAGCAAACGCTGTGTCATTCTCATTTCGAGCGCCGGAATTGAGGATGCCGATAGCAAGAGCTGCTCCGGCCTTGACATAATCTTCGGTGGCGTATGTGTACTTATCGATAACATCCAGTCCATTTATGTTCCATTGGTGCAGCATTCCAATACTAGCTGTAGCACTCAACATACCATGTTCTTTGTTTTTAAAAACCCAACTACTGTCATCATCTACCAACATCAACTTGTCAGTTCCAAACCCAGCATTGACAAACGAATTAACGAAACTGTTGGCTAGATTCTGCTTTGCCGAATCCACGGTTACACCAGGGCCACCACGAGAGCTTTCCAAGTGTGACTTATATATATCTTCCGGAGTTTTAGGGTCGAGAATGTTCAACTCCTTCCCGAGAGCGGCGAAATACTGTGATAAATTGGTATTGTTCAGGCACTCGCCAATTCCAATATCCTCCTCGGGAATTTCAAGCCAAATCTGCTGCCGAGAGACAAGGAAAGCGAGCTGTTTCTTAAGAACAGGGTCGTCCGTAGCAGCCAAATCCTCTTGAATCAGGTTCAGGTCATTAAGACGTATAGCAAGAGTGATAGCTTGCGCTAACTTGTTGAACTTTCGATAGATACTATGTGCGGTTTCGAGGGTAGTTTTATCATCGGGTGGTGATAGAAGTGGGACCATGCTATAAAAACAAAGGTTAGCCTCGAACTCCCCTACTAAAAGCAATTTATTTTACCATACCTAACCATGTACAAACCTACTCTTTGGTAGGTGTTCTCGTCTAGGAATGGAGGCAGTTCCTCAATAATCTCCAGCTCCAACAACAGATCTACCGCATCGGCCTCCGCATTATGTTTGAGGAAGAAAGGTACAAGGGAGCGCGCAAGGTCAGTAAGATCTTTTGTATCTGCCTCTTTCTCTGATCGGGATGCATATTCCGCCCCAATCTCGAGTGCCAAATGTCGAACATACTCATGACCCCATGAGCCTAGGTCTTCAGTAGGGGCAAGAAGCCTGTATTTAAGAGAATCCAAAGTGTTTTCGTCGGAGTAGGTCATCCCTAGTACTGAAAGGACATCGGCAAGCGCAACCTATTAGAGTTAGTCATGAGCTACGCAATTAAATTTCAAGCGAAAGCTAACCTTATCGTCCCCAGCAGGCCATTTTTCATAAAGTTCCGTCATTGACGGGTAGTGAGATCTTAGGAACTTGAGGGGCTTGGGAACGGCCGTCATTGAAGAGGTCGATGTTCGGATGAAGTTCTTGATGGCTTCCAAAGAAGGCTTATAGAGTTCGGTATTTGGTTCCTAGATCAGAAGATGATTAGGCACCACATTCTTCATACTGGATGGGAAAAGAGTAGTAACCATTAATCGCTCTACAAGCATTTCAAGCTCTGACTTCAGCTGCTGGTCCTCCTCAGATAGTTCCTCTGTACCATCATCAGCTTCATCAAATTATTACCCCACTTTCCCGAATACAACAATACCTTCTTGTGGTTCATCTTTCTTGTCTTTCTTTGCGCCGGTTGAAGATTTGCTAGTGGTCTGTTTGGAGGGGTCGCCATCCTTCTTATCCGGAGTGTCAACGGCCTTTCCCTTGCCCTTGTCGAGCTTTGCCGACTTATCGTCCTCCTTGACCATGATGCTAGGGAAGTAGATTGTTTAATATAAGACGGATGGGAAACAGGAAGATGATGGAAATGGATGGATGAGTTGATGGATGAGTTGATGGAGAGCGGAGTAGAGGTTGGATACTGGGATAAAGTGTAAGGTGGGAGAGATGGTGATAGTTTCGCGGGGAGGTAGCGGCGTAACCTCTCGCGTCGCTTGGCCCCACGTCTTAGTAAGAATTGCCATGGGAACCACCACCAATGCGTTCACAGAGCTGTACAGACAGAGGCGTACAGCTTTATCCGCAGTTAAAGAATCGCTCGCTTAATGAGCACTTAGGTATATCATTCACATCATCATCCTTGTTCTCGATCTGACTGGAATTGCTATAGCGCTTTACCTCCACTATCCCCGCACCTGCAATACACACGGCCTTCGTTCACGAACCTCAGTGGGTTGAATAGATGGCTCCTCCCCCTTTAGATCGCAAAGACCTTCATGAACATCCATGGAAACGGCGTGCCGGTTTTACTTATTCAGGTTTTCGTTTCCCACGTCGCAGCCGCCGAGCAACATATCTTTGCTATGCGTTGATAATATGTTTACTTTACCTCGTTTTAAATTCGGCCACTACATCGTGGACACACATACCGAACCCAGCAGGACTTTATAGGCCCAAGGAAGTCATCCCAATTAACTTTTTAAATCTCTATGAAACTGCCCCCAAAGCTGTGGGCGGATCAAGGTTTCAAAACCGGAATGTTCTTTTTGCGGCGGAGAGTTTGGAAGCTGCGAGCAAACTCGCCGTAGTTGCTTGTGAAATGGCAAATTTTAAAAGGAACAATGTGCACTTTGCACTTTTGGGAAGGGATGATATCGACATCGAGGTTTTTAAACAACTCAACGGAATTTCCGCTGAGTTAGGAGGTTGTAACCTCGTATTCCACGATGCACGGGCAGAAATGGTGGGCATGATGACAGAAGATCGAATGAAGCTTGCCATGAGGTTTGGACTAAGGCATTTACATGAGTTTATACATCCCCAGGCTGTCTTTTTTTCTGTGGAGCATGAAGAGGAATGGTTCATGGTCATGGCACGTAAGACAGCTAGGCAGCTACATATGCAGATGCTAGAGCTTCCGAGCAACACAATCGATGAACTAAGATGGATTACAAGACTTGATAGTGGTTCTCTTGGGGGTATTTACTTTCTCTACACCTATTGTCTACTTATGCCACATCTCCGCTGTAGCTTTAAGGGGGAATAAGCTGACTCGTTCGTAAATTCTTCAGCGTGGAAAACACCATCTTTTGAGGTTGTGATACACGCCGATAAACATTCAGGGAATCTAGAGCGTCTTTTAAAGTCCCTTCAAGCTGCTGTATACCCTTTTGGCCACCTTCCAAAGAGTCTTACAGTTGTTCTTGACCCATCTTCGCCCTTGCACGGCTTTACCAAGTCTTTCCTTTCGGATTATTCATTCCCATCACGCACTCGCACTTTTATTAGAAGGCCCACCATCCCGGCCTCATCTGCTGAGGATACTGCAAAGCGATTTATGGAATCCTTTTACCCTAGTAATGACGATACTTTTCTTCTAGTGCTTGACGCGAATGTCGAACTTTCGAGATGGTACTTCCATTACATACTCTGGACGACACTTGAATATAAATACTCCCTTTACCAGAGAATGCGAACATCATCCTTATTCGGAATCTCTCTCGAAGAGCCACCATCGTTTATAAATGGAACAAAACCATTCACTACTCCCTCTAGAGGGCCGTCCCCGTTCCTCTATGCAGTGCCAAGTAGCCGCGCAGCACTCTATTTCCCACAGCATTGGGCCGAGTTCCACTCATACTTTTCCCGAACCCTTCAATTTCCGACAGCAGGAGCAGCCTTCACAAGTCAGGCGGGCTCCACTAGTCTCTCGATGTCAAAAGAGATCTCAGACACGTGGTCTACCTCATTTATAAACCTCATACGCTCCCGGGGATATGTAATGCTTTACCCATCATTCCCTAAGGAAGCGCTTGCTATAGTCCATAATGAAATACCATCGTACACACGAGCAAAGCACGGCTTCGAAAAAACCCTGATGGATAAAAATAATGTTATGAGAGATCTTCCAGCGCAGGCCCTGCCAGTTTACAACACAATATCACTGGTAGACTGGTGGGGTAGGCCAACGCAATGGGATAAGCTAGAGCTAGATGCTCTGCGTTATCGACAAGCTACTTCTTCTTGTCCTACCTCACAGGTTGCGGGTTTTAGTTTTGATGCTGGCGACCTGTTTTGTGACGAGAATGGGAAGCGTTTGTCATGATCCAATCAAGATGATCGCTCCCATATCACGCAATTATAGATTTGGTAAGGCGTTATCTGGGAAGGATGAGTTTGTGTTATCAAAAAATTGTATCGTCTTTTAATCTCTTTGTCCCGGATACCCCCTCTTTTTCGTTCTTGCGTATTATATTTGTTAAACGTCCTTGACGTCTTTTTAATATATTACCCCAATTCCCCATGGACTTACCTGGTTATGGCCTGAGCCTAGTCAGCATGATACCTATCATATACCTATCACAACAAGTATCTAGAGAAAGATCGGCCCGTGAAACTCGAGATAAAATTTACCCTTGGAGAGTGTAAAATCGCTTATTTTCTTAGATCTAGAATATGCTCCTCAGGTAGAGATATATCGAGTGATCAAACATGACCAAGGCTCATTCATTCCCATCATGAATAATCACTCGATTAACAATTTGAGTAGGTTCTTCCTATCTTGGTTGATTTGGTCGGTTGATTGATAGCTCATACCCGTATTCTGGTTTACACGGCCGTGTTGTGCAGGAATCCAGGGAGGTCCAGTTATGTGGAATGATGTAAATATAAAATCTTGATTTCACAGCACAGCACCAAAGGGTCCCCCATAGTTATTGGGTAGCAATGTAGCCCAAGAGCCTAACTGGCTTGAGTTTCTGGCTCGCCCAGAATGAGCCTTGCCGTTTGGTGGTTTGCTCTATCCCCAATCAAAGTACGCCACTTTCGCATACAACATAATATAGTGAATTTTGTAGGCTACCAATGGCCTTCGAACCTGTAATAAGTATTATTGACCTATAAGCCAGGATCTGTTATCAGAGCATCGGGCTCTTGTAGGATTTGGTCATGCCCGACTTGATCCAGCCCCCATGAACTTAACAGCACAAATGCAGGCGAGGCTACGCAGAAACGGGAAATGGGGCGAAGTTCTAGCTAGAACGGTGGTTTTTATATATAGTTGGAGGTCCCTTAGTGCTAGGACAGAGAGATGACCATGTCTTATCGAGTAAATTCTGCATATAGCCGCCTATCTATAAAACTTGGTTATGAGGGCAATTCTGGCGGTAGGTGTGTGTAGGTACGTTGGTCCGGGGCTGTAGGTCGAATTAGGATTTTTTTTTCGGTAAGTTGTATACAGTTGAAAGAGTTCCTAGCTCCTCCTAGCTGGGAGAGTAGCGAACTACATGTACACGTATGGGAGGACATAACATCACTAAGCAATCAATAGTTCACATTTATAGAGGATATTCAAAAGATTCTAACTACAGAGCCCGGGCCCCTTCCCAAATTTTTTTGAATTGTCCTACCTACCATTTCTATAGGTATAACCCCCAAACTTCCTAGGCCCTATTCTTTATGACAAAAGGCTTATATGATAATTATCAGGACATCGCTACCCTATGAAAGTTTGCTCTCACCTTGTTGTATGACAATATGGCTTTTACAACTAGATGATCAGATAAGATACTCGTTATCTTAATACATGTATATATTAAGTTCTTATCCCTTGGACGGATGAAAGTTGTCAAATTCGCGACCTGGACCGTGCACCACTTAGTAGAGGAACTATATTGCTTGTTACGGTAAATAGCAACCAGAGAAGCAAACAAGAATTTCGAATAGTTTACCACACTAAGTTAATATTAGCTGAAAGAGGGAGGTCGCGAATTTGACAACTTTCATCCGTCCATGGGATAGTTCCAACTACCAAAACATCGCCCACAATGCTTACTTCACCCAGGAGATGAAACATCACGCATTCGGTTTACCACCAGAAGCTCAGAGGACTAGAGCTGGTACAAATTATTAATGAGCTGAACGCATAGGATTCGCCAAGAAATCACCCCGATATATAAGTCACCAATTTTGTATCCTTTACGGTTTAACCCGTATATTGCTGCTACTAACTCTGATTGAATATTGGTTATGGGTGCTTCGTAGCTGTTGGGATATATGTGCTCCCATTACGGTTGACGAGGAGGGCTCTAGGCGAATACTTACCAGCATTGGAATAGACGCCTAGTGGGGGGTATATGACGTGTAGTTCGGCCTATCAACTGGTGAAAGGATGGGCGAATTCAGTCATAAAATGAATATATCCTAAAACTTGAAAAATTACATAGTACTCCGTTTAATACTTAAAGTCAGGATTAATTTCATGGTTTTTATCGTCGTAACTCATGACTTAACAGCAACAATATAGGCCCACCAACTCACAGGGCACCGAGTGATATCTCGTGACACCGTTCCCGGTCCGACGAATCTGTTTCTCCGGTCACAAAGTCACAAAACCCACACACACACCCCACACACACCCCACGCAAAAAATAAATAAATAATAGCTGACTGTACCCTGCCCCGCTGTTGCTGCAACCACACCAAAACTCCCTGTCATACGGCCGGACAGAGATCTACTTCGCTTCCCGGACCACCGTGTAACAGAAGCTTATTTGGCCTTTGTTATTGTTCCTTTTTACCCCTCCTTACAATCTTGAGTCATGAAATGGCTGATGCTGAAGTAATCTACAAATTAAATTCCCATTTCCTTGATCGTCATTGTGCATTTACTTCCTAAATCCCAGACCATGCTACATGCGTTTATCTGATTCGTAAAAATAGAATCAATCCCTACACACATCATGATCACCCCACCTTGAACCCCTCAAGATCTCTCTTTGATTTTATATGCTATGAATCTTTGCATATTCAACACCGCCTCGTCCGCCCTATGCCGGTCATCAGGAAACTTTTTCTTGTCGATTCTTTTAACCTGGGGTGGTGCCAAATCAGTTAGTATTCCCCTCTCAGCCTCATGATTGTTCTTACGGATCAAAGCGGGTATGTAGGGTATAATGAGGGGAGAACTGGAGGGATTTTTAGTCGTATGAATACATTTGTCATTAACGCATAGTGGGTATTATTTCTTGCCGAGGAATGCAAGGCATATATCGGGAGTTTTTGGGTAGCCAACAAAAGCAAAAGAAGCTCGGCGGGTATGTGCAAGCAACAAGAAAAAAAGGTCGCAAAAAGAAATGAATGAAGCGCACAAAAAGAATAGGTGATGATTATGCTTAACGTGCCAACGCACATACGAGCATCCTAAGCACCAGTGCCAGAAAGGATTACCCAATGTAAACGTTCTGTTGGCTCTACACTCCCGACTGGCCAAGTCCCATTGGGTCAAGCAGGAATATTCATCAATGCACACAAGCTCCGCATGCAGAATTGTATAACGCATCAACAAGGTTGCAGAGTACACAAGCTAAGTCTTGTGCGATGGATGCCCTCAGCCTTATGGAGTAGCAGCAGGCCGTCGAGGTGGGTCAAGATCCCGCCAATGCAGAAGGATCGTGATCCCAATAGTAACCTTTACAGGGTCCCATATCACTGGGCTCTGGTATAGCCAACCGATTCAGATGAACAAAATGCCTCTATATCAGATGGTTTTTACCAGGGCCCAGACCCAGCAGCCTGGTACTCAAAAAGATCCCACATGACGCAAAAAATGAAACAAAACAAAAAGAGGAAAAGAGCGGATTATTTGAGATCCGGCAGGTTAAAAGAAAACAAAGGACCAAATGATTACTTACCATTGTTCTGACGTTAGGCAAGGCTCTCTGTAAATGCGCCAAGAAACCACAGTTGACAAAGATAGGCCCATCATAGTCAAAGTCAGCGTCAGCGTATATATCCATAATTGCATTGATCGCCTCGACGGTTGGTTCCACTGGAGTGTTTGGTGCACCAACAATAAGTGTCATGAGGAACACACCGATCTCCTAGGACTAATTTCAGATTACTATTTCTAGAAGCCGGATATGCCAAACATACCTTGTTCACATCTAATCTTCCCTCGGCCATGGCTAGGCATCCAAGAACGCCTACACATTTGCCTTCAAGGCCCTCAACACTTGGTATAGCTTTTCCGCCTGCTCCACGAGCGGCTCCATACAGCGCAATAAACGCTCCCACCACCCCACCTTCTACACTCACCTTTCCATTTGTGGCCTTTGCTACAGCCCACGCTAGACCTGATACCGCATCCGCCAATTCGATATCTGCCGTATTGGCCCTTAATATCTTTACAACAACCCCTTCCCATATCGAATACGCTAGTTTCTCCCATGTGCCCCATAGTGAGGACTCTGGGGGAACTGTAACATTGGCGGTCCATGCAATATTGTTTAGTACACTAATAGCACGCGTTTGCAGAGCTAAAGGTGATGCGTTACCATCCTGTGCCAACGGAAGTAGTAATGGAGCAGTAGTTGTTAGCATGTAGGTTAGAATATTCTCAGCACTGCCATCCATGTCATCGGTACCACCGGATTCTGCGCCAACAACATTAACCATATCAGCCAGCACATCCTCGTCAATATCTTCCGGCCCATCTTCATCACCGAGCTCGACATCACCGTCACCGTCAGTCCTGAACTCGTTCTCATCATTTGATTGGACAGCTGTGGCAATAGAGGCAAGGATTTCAAGGGCGGTTTCGACAGCGAGAACGCGCTGGTCGGGTGTAAGGGAGAGGGGTGTGAGGGATATATCCTCTGGATCATGGGGTGTAGAAGTAATCTTAATAAGATTTGTGAGGGTTGGGAGAGTTAGGGAGTCTGATATTTGATGAGTAGCAGAGGTGGCGAGTGATATGTTGTGTAGCGTTCCTGGGTACACTAAAGTTAGCTAGGATTCTACAAGGTAGTGAGGTATTATTACCGCAGACGAAAATAGTCTTGATGGCAGCCCCAGGATGGATATCATCTTTAAGCTGGAGGAGAAGGGAGACGTAGTTTTCGTTCTCGATAACTTGCTCGACAATAGGAACGTTTTCCTCGGTGAGCGCGTGAAGGCATTGAGCAGCGGCTTCTTGTACGTTGGAGGGTATTATTTGCGAGGGATGGAGAATTGAAATCAGGAAATGAAGAAGATGAGGAATTTTGGTAATTGCGTCTACTACTTCTTGGGAAGTTTCACTGGAGGAGTCAGAAATTGCACATGATGTTATAACCGTGAAAACAAACGGTACCAGAGGCTTGTAACCAGTCCAATGACGTTCTCAGCGTACTGCCATAATAGCCTTTTCTCTGGATTGCTGAGAGCACTTGGGTTGTTTGTAATATCCCCGATCGCAGAAGAAATCTGCATTTAATTAGCAATTCTCTCATAATGATCCAGAGTTCAATCCATACAGTAGTAATCGCCGCGGCTGCTGGGGTCAAGATATCCTTCCTATACATGAATATACACTGGTCATATCCCTCCTCGGCCGCAACATTTCTCAGAGCGCCCCAACCATAGACAATAACTTCCTGATTAGAATCATTCAACGAGCCCTCCATAATTTTCTGCACTACACGTTCCCTCAGCAGCAAATTACGACAGTTCGAGTCCTCCAGTAAATTTACTATTGCCGACAAGGCCTCAGAACGCTGCTTTGTATCCGCTGAACCTAAGTTCTTTACCACCGGAATAATTTTTGACTCCCGGAGAGCTGCATTGGCTGCGGCCTCTGCAGGATTGAGAGGACGCGCGGTTGGAGAGGCAATGGCACGAGCCGTGCTCAGGCGAGATTTCTTTGCTTTACCCATTGTTGTGGTTTCCGGGTTTATATATTCTAGTTCGTTTGTTGTGAATGAGATGAGGAAATGTTTTTTGGGGGGAAACATTTCTTGAAAAAATGAGAGAAAACGTTTGTGCGCACGTGACGAATCCGGGTAACCCTACAATGGGTTACACACGTCATTTACATAGCTAATTGCTCCCAGTCGCGTCTCCCCGGCACCCCCGAAACATCACTCATTTCCCCGGTGTACCCCTCTTTTTACCCAAGTCCCCGGTTTTCAATAATGAACTCAGATACCAGGCCTTTAAAGCGAAAAGCTATTGACGATGCTACTCAGGCCCCTGCCACTCCTAGAAGAATCAAGGTCCAGTTCTTGGCGCCTCCCCCAGAATGTAGCTAATAATTTAGTTAGGCACTTGACCAAGTAGTCATCAACAGAATTGCCGCTGGTGAAATCATTGTTGCGCCTGTTCATGCACTCAAGGAATTAATTGAGAATTCTGTGGATGCCGGTAGTACATCATTGGAAATTGTAGCGAAGGATGGTGGTCTCAAACTTCTACAGATCACCGATAATGGACACGGGATCAACGTATGTGACTAGCCCTAGGGTGCATCATAGCTACTCACTCGATGCATTTGTAGCTCGAGGATATGCCCATACTGTGCGAGCGTTTCACTACAAGTAAATTGCAATCGTTTGAGGATCTAAATGCGATCGGAACCTACGGATTTAGAGGGGAGGCTCTAGCGAGTATCAGTCACATCGCTCATTTGACTATCACAACTAAGACGAAAGATTCGAACTGTGCTTATAGGTTTGCCATCCATCTTTCCCCTCACATTCAGTCTTACTTATTTGGGATAGAGCCGTATATTCGGATGGCAAACTTGTTCCTCCTAAACCTGGTCAGAGTGCAGAACCAAAGCCGGTGGCAGGGAGACAGGGAACACAGATAACAGTATGTTTTACAGTGCTTCAAACCGAAACAAAATTTGTGACAACTCCATAACAATTTTCTAGGTTGAAGACTTGTTCTACAATACCCCTTCCAGGCGTCGTGCATTCCGAAGCCCGGGGGAAGAATACTCAAAGATCTTAGACGTTGTTGGGCGATATGCGGTGCATTGTTCGGGGGTGGCATTCTCATGCAAGAAGGTATTTCCCTGCATCCCTGTCCCGTTGCATTTATTAATACTAGTATGTTACACACACATAGTTTGGAGATACAGATACTGGTGTCTCCACAACTGCCACTGCCTCTCTCATCGACCGGATCCGTCGTATTCATGGCTCTAGCGTCGCCAATGAGCTACTCGAGTTTATCACTTCTTCAAAACATCTTGGGTTTGAGGCAACGGGCATGATATCTAATGCCAATTACCACGTCAAGAAGACCACATTGCTCTTGTTCATCAACCATCGTTCGGTTGAGTCCTCGGCAATCAAAAAGGCACTGGAAAATGTCTATGCAACATATCTCCCCAAGGGTGGACACCCATTCATATATTTATCGCTCGAGATAGAGCCCCATCGAGTTGATGTCAACATTCATCCTACAAAGCGAGAAGTCAACTTTCTCCATGAAGATGAGATTATTGCTAAAATTGTGGAGAAAGTTGAAGAAAAGCTGGCCGCAGTAGACACATCCCGTTCATACACTCTTACACAAACGCTCCTCCCAGGCACAAAACCTATCCAAACTAGTAATGGCGATGATACTACAAGGGAAAACAAAGCGAGTGATGCTAGAGCGAAACGTAAAAAGGAATATGAATATAACATGGTTCGTACTGATAATCGTGATCGTAAGATCACCACCATGTTCGACAATCCCCCCATCAATAAATCTATAAACGACTCAGCAGAGTACGAGGCCAACCCTGATTCGACGTGGACATTGATAAATTACACCACAATTCACTCTTTACGTGCCTCCGTCCGTGATAGCACTCATACCGAACTCTGCGAGCTTTTCCAGAACCACACATTTGTAGGCATCATAGATGACAACCGACGTCTCGCAGCCGTGCAACATGGGCTTCGCCTATACCTTGTTGACTATGCCGCTGTATCGTATGAGCTGTTTTACCAGATTGGCCTGAGCGACTTTGCAAACTTTGGCCGAATAGTTCTAGACCCACCAATGGGTGTACGAGATATTCTCGAGATTGCGGTGGAGGAGGAGAAGGCGAAAGGGGAAGAAGGTGATTTCGACTGGGAGTCTGCGATAACTGTCTGCACCCCCCCCCCCCCCCAGATTCTCGGGCCTAACGCAACATAGACAATTGAGAAACTGCTCCTTTCGAAACGTCCCATGCTCAAGGATTATCTCAGTCTCGAAATTTCCGAGGATGGAGACCTTGTCAGTATCCCACTCCTGCTGAAGGGGTACATGCCCAGCCTTGGAAAGCTTCCCTCCTTTATCCTACGCCTAGGGCCAAATGTAAGATCTCCTTCTCCCGCTGTCAGTGACATAGGAGGCCCCGGTTAACACGGCAGATAAAATAAAGATCGACTGGACAGCGGAGTTGGAATGCTTTGATTCTCTTCTACGTGAACTTGCATTATTCTACGTTCCCGAGAAACTACCGAGCGTGAGCGGTGATGCTGACGGTGGAAATGACGTTGTGGCGGCGGCGGGTAATTGGGACGTCGACGCGCGTAGAAAAGAGCTGGGGCGCGCGGTGGAAACAACCATATTCCCGGCTGCCAGGAAACGACTGATAGCGCCAAAAACACTCCTGGGGGCCGTTACCGAGGTCGCCAATCTGAAAGGGCTGTACCGCATTTTTGAAAGATCCTGCTAGTGAATGCGCATGAGGTTCCCGCGTGTTGGTTTATGGGAGTTTGGCTTGGTTTGGCTCGGAGGAGATGTATCGGAGAATAACCAAGACATCCTTAGCGTTTAATGAGAAAGGGGCGCAGGAGATTAATGTTCTTTTTTCGTTTCATGCAAGAGCACAAACAAGTGAAGGAGGGGTTTGATAATGATAATCGAGCAATGAGCCCATATATTATTATATTTCCAGAATCTATCATTCTGTTCTTGTGGTGCACCAAAGGGTGTGCCTGTTCTATGTTACAGCCCAACCCAGCCGAAGCGAATCCTAATAATGATGCGGTATTCAATACCGACCAGCCCAAAACCACCAACATAAAAATTCTATAAGTACCGTGCCTCCATGTAATAAAGAAATGTAAGGTGTAAAGTCAATAAGGATGCAATAAAGAAGAAAAGAAGAACCAAACCACCCGGCCCGTAAACAAAAGAAAGAGCAGAGAGTGACAATGTGAGTGTCTAAGAAGCCAAAAAGCCAAAAAGCCAAAACCCGTAACAAGCCATTAAACAGTTAGGTATCTAAAAAAAAAAAAAAAAAAGGAGGGGGATTAATCAATAATAATAATAGTGGGTAAAAAAGAAAAGGAAAAGAAATCAAAAACTCCGGCCCGTGTAATAAAACTCCTTGTGAGGAAAACTCCAACACATTGCAAAATAACAAAGGTCGCCACCCATAATGCTAAAAAAAAAACCGTCTAAAACCCATCTAATAAGTCTATGAAGAACCTTTAATCCCACCTTCTAATTTTTTTTTTCGTAACCCAACCACCCATTAAAATTATTGCATACACCTCCTGTGGTGTGCCGCATTTTTAGTCGACGCTTGGTGATGACAACGACGACGGTGACGAACGAATGGATGACAACACTTAGTCGGCAAGACGACGGCCACCTGTGGACGTAATGGATGAGGTGATAGGTACTGGTACGAGCTTCTCGCCGACTAGTTTCATCGGCTTTCGAACCATGATATCGAGTTTGACGGGCTTGCCGCAATTTGGCCCGAGAACGACAGTGCTTTTCTTGTCGAATCCGAATCGCTGGTACATCGGTACGTTGTTGATATGACTGCTCTCAAGATAGCATGGTGCACCACCTTCACGATCACACTAGAAGCACAATGCATGTTAGTGGCTGTTTTGGCTAGATGAAACTAGATGGGGTGTAGATGAATCCCATCAAGGGACCCAAACTCCTGAAATTCTAGAAAGAAACAAAATAAAAGATTTAATTTGAGCATACCTTTTTTGTGACATACTCGACGAGCTTTCTCGCGTAGCCTCTTCCCCTCGCATCCGGGGTTACTCCGAGGTAGACTAGGTACCTATATGTATCGAATGATTAGAGATGGTTCTGTGTAACATACTACTGCACGTTCTCGAAACCTGCAGGAAACGTGGAACTTACCATGCATCTTTGTCCTGGTCACCCATAGTATTGACTCTATAGCAATGGGGGAAATCCCGAGTCAGCAAACATTCTTAACGAAATACATGGGATTGGGCTAGGGTGAAATTTCCGTTACATACTTTGCCTGGTGCAGAACCTCAAGAAACTCTTCAAAGTACCGCTTTTTCCCTTCCTTTGTCAACTTCCAGTACAGCCTCCACATGCCGCTGCGGAAGATTGTGAACCAGTCATCCATGTTTTTTCCCGGTGGCATCCTGTACGAGTAACCCCGGAAAAGTCAGCCATATATTGCTTTTTCACGTGATGTTGCCTGCAGATCTCCAATTCGGCCCACACCCACTCTCTCACATACCCGGCGGCGGAGAGAGTGACACTGCCGGTAACGCCTCACTCAGGAACAACCTGAGAGTATTGGAGAACTAGCTCTGAGAGGAGATTGATGGACAGGGAGTGTATCATACCATAGTGCGATTCCCTCGTTGTGCTCACCAATACCCAATACCAGACCGTTGTAGCAGTGAGCCGCAACGATGTACTCAAGAATTTCCAGGTGTAGTGGGTAAAGCTGCTCACGGGTCATGCCGCCATTGTCGGGTGTCTCGAGACAGTAGAAAGCTACGTCGTCTTTGAAGAAGGCGTCCGCCAATGTTCGTGCAGCTGATTTGTATTCATCAATGCCGAGTACTCGTACTTGATCGTTCGAGTATTTGGTGTCTGTTACTGTTACTGTTGCAGTCGACATTATTATTATTGTATGAGGTAGTGGTTGTTATAAAAGATGGGTTTGTGTTAATCGATGATGATAGATTGAGGGTCTGGTTGTTATTAAGTATTGATGAGATTGGGGTGAGGTGGTGCTAATGAGTGAATGAGTGAATGGATGAAGTGTGCTTGATGCGTTCTAGAAGAGCGACAGAAGGGCGGGAGGCTGATGTTCTTATTCTATTTCTCTCGGTTCCAGAAACGGGGGATCCTTTATTTTATTTTTTTCAACTTCCTTTTTTTTTTTCTTTGAAGTTCCCTTGGGTTGACCCAAGGAGCTAGTAAGCTAATGAATCAAAGACAATGTTGGGACCTGGTTACTGCAAGGATGAGGGGTGTTGTTTGAGGCGGCGGCGGGGGGTACAAGAAAAAAGGAACTGGTCCTGGGAATTGGGACGGGGATGGGGGGCATAAATTAAATTGGCAAGAACGAGAAACACGCCGAGGGCATTGACAAAGCTCCGGAGGAGGTCAAGGTGCAAGGAGAGTCAGTCAGGCAAGAAGGCAATCAGGCCTTGCCTGCCTGTGCACCGCGGGCGGCCATACCAACGTACTTGTCTCTGTTTGTCAACCTGTAAATCTCACTCGATAATTGAGTGATCACTGACATTGATGATGTTATGCTATGTTGGTGGTGGTGGGTATGAGTTCTAAGCTATGCTTTACTATACATGTAGTTGGGTTGGATCCATGGATGATCATAAATCATTGAAAGATTGTACGTGAGAATGAGTGATGGAGTACAGGAAAGCAATCTCTATTTGCTGCTCCTCCTCCTCCTCTGCCTCTGCGGTCCCTCCCTCTCGTCATTCTGCGGCCACAGCCTGCTTCGTGCCTTCGTGCCTTCTTGTCTGCTCTCTCTTCCTCTAGTTGCCTGCCTATCTGTCTCCTCTGCGTCAGACTCAATTTCAACAGGGCAAGATAACTGCCAGATCAGAGTATTGTCTCTTCCCATCACTCTCTGTAGTCTGTTTAGTGGCTGCAAGTGGTCCTTGGCCTCCGTTACTACATGTATCTGATCCTCCATGACCCCCACCCTATCTCTATCGTCACCCATCTCCGTCTCCGTCTCCGTCTCCGTTCCACATCTCCGTCCCCGTCTGTGTACCTTATCTTCGACCGCACCCCCTCTAACCTCCTCTTCCTCCTCCTCCTCCTCCCCCCACTTCCCTCTATCACACTAAGGTAATGTACTCCAACATATTTTCTGTCTCTCCTGCGCTGCTCGTTAAAAAATATTCTCCCCTGATTTGCATGCTTCAACTTTCCAATAGTTTTTACCCGCTTGCATTCGATAAAACGTTCAATGACGCAGTAGCTAGCGTCAAAAAAAACCGATTTCGGTGCAGATGCAGAAAATGAAGGATGCACTCTATCCTGCCGGAACATTCGGGTCACAAGGCTAGGACCGTACGGTTGGGCTGCTCTGACCTTCACTTACACCCCCCTGGCTACGGAGTTATCCAATTAAGAACTTAGGTAAGCCGCAGGCGCCCTACGGCCTGCCACTACTAGACGACGGAATATTCTTCGAAAGCCCAGTAACGGGGGCTTAGGCGTGCATATCAGGGCTGCATGACTAAACAGGAGCCTCAAAAGGAAAATAACGAGACCCTGCAGAACAATAATTTACATATAGACCAGATCTTTCATTAGGAAAATATGATGCTTATGCTTATGCTGTCTGCTTCTTCTTCCGCTATTGCTGACGAGTAAGTAAATAACAGCATGCACATTTTTCCTCAGGCGTAGCATGAATAAAGTGTGTGGTTGTGGTGGTCCTCGGCGAACTACACGACGCTCGAGCGCCAAAAATAAAGAATTGAATGTTACTACGGAGATGTTCCGAGGTTGATCGAATCACCGTTAACTCGGTACGAGGTCACTGCGCACACTAAGAGCACAGCTAACACAAGGCCCTTGGAGCTGGGTACTCTACGTTGGGTCTTTTATGTGCAAGTAGGTCCATGGCCAGGATTATCCACCTGTCTGTCCTGCATGACTTCCTCGTGGAGTCTTGGTAGACCATTAATCTGACATATGGTTGGTCAAAGCAATTGGAGACTGCACATTGGCTAGGACTGGGTTTGGAAGTGGATGATTTTTATTTACAGATACGGAGAGGGTCGATATGTGTAGTTAGAGGGTTGAAAGTCGCGATTGAAAAAGGTATAGTATCTAGAGGTACAGTTACTAGTTGCCGCCATGCTTCATGCCCACGCTCACCAAGCGAAAAGGGGAGTGGAGACAGAGGGGGTGGAGAAGGGGGGGTAAGATCAAGTAAGAGGGGTTTCGAAAGGTATTCAGAAAGGAAGGCAAGCAGCAGTGTAACTGTGCAGGACAATTAACCCATTCCAATGCCGTTAATCGTGACATACAGAATAACAATTCCCCATTTATACTCACCTGCCTACTAACCAACCTTACCTCACATACGTACGACCTGTCTGTACCTACATACATTACATACACACCTAATATACTCGCGACATCCACTGTAGGAAAGTCCGGAGCGCTTTATTAGCTAGCTTGTCAAAGTTGAGTGATCGAGATATAATAATATGCCGCTTACTCAATACAGCAGCAGCATCCAACCACCACCACAGCCCAACCACCAGATTCACATTTTTGTGAAAAAATAAAATTTAAAATTTAAAACTCAAAGCCCCCCCCCCCCCCCCTTTCGCCGGCGGCGCGCACATACGCGCGAGGGAGCGCGCCACGACTCACATGATCGCGATCTCCCACTCTTTATCGAGTCGAACCACCACCGCACCCTCATGATTCACCTCCGATGGGGGAGGGGAGGGGGGGGGGTAGTAGCCTGCAAGGTGTAAAATGAAAGTGGGGAGCTGCTAGGCTACTAGGGAAATATGGCTCTTCTCAGAAACAAACCTTGAATTGGCCGGGCTATTTCAATCGGTCTTCCATCAGATTCACATTTCAGATTTCATGCCCATACCGCACCACCACCAGGTCCACCACCACCGCCGAGCATCACAGCGCTAGATAGTACCGGCACCGGGGGTTTATCAATCAACATGGGTCCGATTTGGAAGGGGACCCGTCTTCCTGGAACCACCACCACCACACCATATCCACTAGACCCTTATCAGCCCAAAAGTATGGGGTTCGAGCGGCACCCCTGGTTGGGGGGGAGGCTTTTTTTGTACATAGTCACATTTTCAGTCCAGCGTCCTGGTGAAAGAGCAGAGGGAAAGTGAAGAAAAGCGAGAGAGTGAGAGATAGAGGTTTTTTTTTTTTTTTACTTTTTTTTACTTTTTTTTTCTTCTTCTTCCTTCTGGCTGGCTACATGATACCGCGGTACGGGATGCAACAAGGGTTTTTCAAACAATGCGGTCCCTAAAGCGGTTAGAGCAACCCACACCCGTTTCGTTCCAGAAGATTTCCCATCGCGTTCTCCACCACCGACGAACAAGACAAGGCCTTATGCATAGAACACTGTTAGGTGAGCCGACGAACGAGACAAGGCCTTATTTGCATAGAACATACTGTTAAGTGAGTTGAGTGTGTAACTTCATACTTACATACTCTAGAGTGGTACTACATTGCATTACATATATCAGCAGCGGCTGCCATGCCATGCCATGCCAGCTGCCTACATACTTCTTCTTACTCTACCTGTTAATTCCTTAAGTGCCTGTCTGCACAGAATACGCGTGTCTTCTTTCCTTAATTCCCTCCTTCCGCTTCCCTGCTGTTGCTCTAGTTACTCCATGTATTGTTGTCCTTCATACCCGTAAATACGTGTATCATAGGTATAAAAAAAAAAAAAAAGAACCCACCTCTCTCCCACGCATGTACATAGGCAGGCATTCCGTCGATATAGATAGCTACGATAGATTAACTGTCACTCAAATCACCCTGCACCGCACGCACGCCTTTTTGCAATACTGATATTATGCAGCATGTCAATCATGTGTTAACTACCACCTCGACTATCCCCACGAACAACTACATACATTGCCTGCCCAAAAGAAAAGGGAGAGAGAACTCTAGAACTCCCCCCCAGCAAGTAGTAACGTACATTACAGAAGAAACCCTACATGCACACTGGCTTGACTGCACATAGCTACGTGGACCAGAGATGTCTTCGCCCCTTCCACCTTTCCCCTCCTCCACCCACCACCGGCGCCCCATCGATCCTCTCATCCCTCCAGTCCAGGCCAATTGAGCTGGCTGGCCCGGCGTCCCCTCTCAGCTGTGCTGCTGCTGCTGGTGGTGCGTGAGTGAGTACATATGTATCTTGATCATTAGCACCTCCAGTAGTTCCAGCCAGCACGAGCGGCAGCTGGATGATGATGATGGTGATGATGATGATGATGCTCGCTGCGCGGGGCAATCGACATCTTGCATTGTGCGGTGCTAAACTACATTTATCATCGATTCAACCAGCCCACCAAGGTCTCTGTGGTGTAGCTGGCAAATTGTAGGTAAGGAACGAGGATGGGGTGATAATGAGTCTAGAGTTCTGGAACTCCTTCGACACCCACTACTGTGTATTATGCACGCATGTCTAGCTAGCCAACTAGCCAGCTAACCAACCATCCAACAAGGTAGAGTAGGGTAGATAGGGCATTACCTACATGTATGTATAGTAGCAGTTAACATGTACAGCTTTTTGTATCTCTAACCAATCCCTCCGGCGAGGCCGGTACCGTCGATCATCGACGGGAAGTTAGCGGCGTCCGGGGGGGGGGTGGAGTAAATGACAGACAACACCACAACAAGGCTGGCCAGCATCAAGTATGTAATGTATGCAATTACGTCCTGCACTAGAGTGAAGTAGAGCAATATACAGCCAGATCCCGATAAATGAGCTACTCTATCAATAACACACCAATTATACCAGGATGGGTACTGGACTGGCTTGTGCAATTTTGAGTTTTGTGGTAACAATGGTGTTTGACAATCGTCATTTAGGGCAGGCATGTAGCTGGTAGGCGTAGGGTTAGGAGGCCGGAGTGAGCAAAAAAGAAAGGAAAGAAAGGCTTCTTCTCCTCGGGCCGGACATCTCTCCTAAGGCCAGAGACATGGCAGACATGGTTGACCCTCTCAGGGTGGAAACACACCACACACACATACATACTTTACACACAGGCTCGCACCCATGATACACATACACAAACCCTCAGTGTCATGATCTGCCTGGTGCCAATAGGATAGGGATTGTGGCGGCGGGCGTGCGCGGGGAATTGAGGGAAAGGGATGTGTTGAAAGCAGGGCAGGGCAGGCAGGCCGGCAGGGCAGGCAGACAGGGTGTACGTCCGGCAGCTGGAAAGCAGAGTCGCAATTGGAAACGAAACGCCTCTCGGAGATATCCATCGTGGAATAGAGGGAAGGGGACAGGAAAAGAAAACATAAGAAGGGGAAGGGGGAGGGAAAAAAACAAATATAGGAAAAAAAACGATAGCCTTGTCTAAAGTACAAATTAACAGGTCACGATGTAATCTGTCTGTAATCAGGGAAAATCATCGTTCAGGGGGAACAATTGAAATTGATGGGATGCGTGCGGTGGAGTTTCGTGAACACATGACTGACATTTCATAATTGTGTGTACTGAAGATGGGGACAGGGCCGTATCAAAGGGAGGGGGTGGGGTGGTGGGGGGGGAGGGACTATCTGGCTGGCTGGCTATGTGTAGCTGAATGGATCATGGACTGGGTTGGATGTGAGTACTCTATGTGTATGTGTATGTGTATGTGATGTGGATATGTGGATATGTGTGTAGGTAGTCAGGTGTGTGAATAATTATGTGAATGTGTGTATTCGGTCATGAGCACAGAACTTGATGTTGTCGATGATATGATGTTGTTGTTGTTGTTGTTGCTGTCGTCGTTGTTGTCGATGTCGATGTCGTTGTAGATAGGTAACCCTTACCTGTCCTCAATTACAATTACAACGCCGGCCGCCGGTAGATCACAATTCCAACATTCCATCTATCCATCAATTATTATTATCGCACCGAACCGCACCGAACTGCACCGCGCTCACTCGGAACTCACTTTCCTCACTCACCCCAAAAAACTCTCACACAGGCATTGGGACCATATGGTCAAGAATTAGTTGTTCTACATAAGTAAGTATGTAGGTAGGGTACATGTATCATCATCCATCATAGACAGACACAGCTTTTTTTTTTCCCCCCTCTACATACAACGCCTGCATACATAAGAAAAGAAAAGGAAAAAAAAAAAAAAAAAGTTAAAGATAATCCACACGTGATCACAAAAGGTCAAGGTGTGTGAGTGTGGGAGTTTATGTATGCAGATGTTACTTTTTTCGGTACCTGTTGCGTGCAGTGTGTGTGTGTGTCTGTGTGAACGAGTCGTGGGATGTGTGTCCGGCACTCTATGCGTGTGTGTGTGTGTCCGGCCAGTCCTGTCCTATTTTGGACCTGTACCTGTAGCTCTCTTCCCCTAATTAATCTTCCGGCTGTTTGGATGGGGACGGATGGCTGGATGGGAACTGTTCTGTGGAACCGGTACCATGACTCTCGTTAGTTTGCCAATGTGTCGCAGAGCATGTACGCCCGTGGCCGCTTCAATTGCGGCCGCGCCATCGCGTATTGAAAAAACGCCCATTCCACCCCCACCCCATTTCCCCATTTCCTCCGGCCGGGCATCGATCCAAGCCGCCCTCCCCACTCCTCCAACCAAACATAATGTACCATTATCACCCAACTATATAAAAAAACAAAACAAAACAAAAATGATTCACCACAAACAGAGCCCCGGAAACTATAAAAAAAAAAAGAATAATTGGGAATCGCCTGAGCGTATATACACAAATAGTAATGTACGACCGCGATTGAATTGAACCACACACACACACACACAAACCTCCTTCGTTACCTTGATGTATGTCGTCCGTCCCTCCCATCTGATCAAAACCCCAATTTTACTTTTATGGATACATGTATGTACGTAAATAGCCCCCAGCTCTCTCTCCCTCCCTCCCACGCACGCACGCGGCCGTCGCCAAAGCGCATGTATACATCGGTGAGTACAACATACAGTGCCGCCGTAGCTAAAGTAAGGTGCAACAACTGCAACACCCATAATTGCAAATCAGTAATTGTAGGCAGCAATCAGGCGGACAGGGCAGAAACATGATCATGAATATGGTTGGGAGAGGCCCTAAGTATGTAGCTACATGTAGTTAGTTTAGTTTACATATGTACTAGCTCAGCGCACAAATAACAACACCGTTGAGATTTTAGGCAGATTGATAGCTGAGCAGCTCGCGAAGAAAAAAGAGTCCGAGTAACATGAGTGATTCCCAATTCCCAATTCCCAATTCCCAAATTCCCAAATTCCCAAATCCCAAACTTTCACTTTACCCGCGGGCCACCCCTCCGCCCCCCATATTGGTCAGTGACCTCTCTCTCTCTCTCGATGTATGTAATCTATACATGTATGTATTATGATATTTTCCCACATATACATGTAGTACTGGAAAGCAATGGCCTGGTATCTCTTTGAAGGGTGCATTGCATGCTCATAGCGCGGGGGACCCGAGAAAGCTAAACCGGGTGATTAGACTCCAACTCCACTTAATTCTGCAATTCTCCCTATCTCTAGCTCTCTCTATCCCACAAACACACGCAAACCTACCGGCATCATTTCATCTCGGTACCGCAGCCAGTGCACTTCTACATGTACACACCATACCTACAATCGTTTAGATAACTCTCTCTCCCTAATATAACCCACCAAACTGTACAAACGCTCCATACCAATATCCCCGTGCACTCCTCAGCTTCCTTCTCCACGTATCCTGCAGCCAGTCGGCCGGTACGTACCTACATGCTGCTGCTGCTATGCTGCTGCTTCTGATAGTGATGATCTCTTTCACACGCGCATGCACACACACACAACACACACGCTCGTTTCACGATGCAACCGAAATCCTCGCTAATCCCCATGCATATGTTTGATTTTTCGTTTTTTTTTTTTCCCCTTCGTTTTTTTGTTTTTTGTACCTACATCTCTCTGTTTGTTGCCGTGCTTGCATTACCATACATACATCGGGCTTTCCGCCACTCAATTACCTGCATTGGGGTAGTTTCCGCTCTCTCGAGATGTCTGTCAGTCATGTAGGTACATAATGTAGGTACAAACAAAATTCCGTCATTTGATACCTGTCTGTACTCACACACACATACATTACCTGCCTGCTGCGGTACGTACCTTACCCGCACATCCATCGCCAACGGTCGGGTCTGTAACTCTTAGCTTGCGTGCGTGCATGCATTATGCCCCCCACTCTACTTACGCAAGGTTATTCCGGGCCTGTCAGGTTTTGGCCCTTCCGTCCGTCCGTCCGCCCGTACGTCCGTCATTCAGGTACCAAAAAAAGAAAAGGAAAGAAGAGAGAGAGAGAGAAAGAAGAAGAGGGAGAGAAAGAAGACAGAAAGAAAAAGGAAAGAAAGAGGAAAAAGGAAAAAGGAAAAGAAAGAAGAAGAGAGAGAGAAAAAAAAAAAAAAAAGAAAGTCAAACAGTTCCACCTCTTCTCACCTCAGACAGGTAACCGCGCGGACGACGTCGAAGGAAGAAGAAACAAAAATAAGCCCGCAGAGAAAAAAAAAACATAAACATAATGAAATTCTCTCTATTTTCCCTTTTCCCATGTTTCATGACTCACGGGATGATGTCCCCCCCCCCCCCCCAAACAAACAAAATTCATCACCAACCTCCTCCCAACAATTGTTGGTTGTTACGTACAGCCGTACATGTACGCAGTATGCCCACGAAGAAAAAGATTAAGTGCTCGAATCACATTACCTGTTGCCTGTGCTTGCATACACATGTATAGATTAAAACAAATTCAAAAGGGCAAACACTCTATCCATCACAACCACAATCATATCACACAATACTACATCCACACACACACACACACACCTCGGCCGGCCCCCTCCCCCCTATTACCAGGGGGGACCGTGGGGATGGAGTGGGGTGGGGTGTAAACCCGCCGCCGCCGGGAATGTTTCCGTTCCGGCAGGTGAAAGGTGGGTACATACTTTTTTTTTGTTCGGTGTGTTTTGTTCGGTGGGCATGCGGTGAAACGGCTATCACGCCCGGCGCCCCCCCCCCCTCCCAATACCTCCCCCCCATCCTTCCCTTTATTCCTCTTAGCTTCGCTCCGATTCATGCAGGTACACTTTTCCAGGGTGCAATATCTGGGAAATTGCAATTTACCGACCACCCACGTTTTTTTCTTTCTTTTCTTTTCTTTCCCCCCCTCCTCCCTAGTTATGAAATTGTTTCCCGGATATCCCTATGAGCTTATTCTGCTTTTTCTGCTGGTGGTTGTCAGGCCGGGGTGCCGGCCGGGGGGGGTTGTATAGTATGGCTAGCCGGGGTATGGAGGAAGAATCGGAAAATATCCGGCAGAACTTCTAGAGAACTCTCAGAGATCATGTAGCTAGCTCTAGCTAGCTATCCCTCAGCTTGCTAGCTCAGCTCTCATTCAGCTCGCCTGCCTGCCTGCTAGCTACACAGCTAGCTACATGTGGGCAATACCCGTAAGGGTTCTCAATTTTACATTAAAGCAGCCGCAATTAATGTGTCAATACCCAATCTACCCTAAACCTGGGGTACGCAGAGCAAGCAATTAAGCAAGCAAGTATGTACCTAACCTAGCATCGCTCCGGTCCCAAAAACCGAAATTCCCACCCACCGCGACCGCTGCAGCCCTATTCTCCGAGCAGGCAACCCTCACTCGCAATTAACGGCCCCGAGGCCAATATGTCAATCAACGTCAATCAACGTCAAAAGAAGTTAATTCCCAATCCGACACCCCCCCTCCCCCCTTTACTGCATCGACATCATCGGCAGGGTAATCACAATTAACCCCTTCTACCCGGCCCAACCCTTCCATTTCGGGGGGGGGGGGGGGTTGAGTTTCTAGAGTATGTTTGTTCCGCAGGCGTGGGTCCAACTAAACCTCCCAATGCAGTTTAGCGCGTCCTACTATTCAACCCCTTCGCCTCCCTCCCCCTGGCGCTAAACCATGTCCGTTCCCGTTTATTAGCCCTACTAGCCAGCTCGGCGAAATTATTACAACTAACATAAACCGGGTAACTATCCGCCCCTACATCATCGTAATAGAGCGCTAGTGACTGCCCATGAATCGAACCCGCCCACAAAGAATTCTCGTAACGTATAATAAGCTGACCAACAGCGCCAGAGGTCCTAGAAATCCCTCCCCCTGGGGGTTTACGGGATGGGGGGGGAGGAGGGAGCGCGCGCTTGTGGTGTTTGCCACAGTATGAACGAATGAATGACGACGTTGATTCATATGCAAGCACTAGGGTAGTTACATGTAGTAATAGTAGCAAGAACCTAGAAGAAGAAACAAATTCCCCTTCCCCACCCTCCCCTTCCCGAAAATAAAATCTCGAACCGGGTAACAGGCCGAGCGAGCGTTCGTGACCCAGGAAACAAACAGCAGTCGCAAAAAGCAAAAAACCCACCCACCCACCCACCCACACACCACAAGCACCAGTAAAATATTAGCAGTAGACTTTTTCGGTGACCCCACTTAGGAGTAAAGCCAAAAATTGAAGATGGGAGAAAGTCCCAATCAGTTAAGGCTGACCCGCTGTGGCTTTTTTTCTCCCCCTCAACGTTGCCGACACAGAAGTTAACGGCGATCACATGTTTCAAGCCTCCGACGTCCTTCACGCTGCTCCTAACTAAAACTACCCCTACCCTAGTCTAACTAAACTACTGAGTACTTTACCCCCTACCCTATATACCCCCCCCTTAGTTAACTTCCCTGATATTATTCAGCTGAATTACATCCTGATATCAGTCATGGATCCTGAACTGACAGACCGCGTATACGGTACGGGTTTAACTAGGGGGCAAGGAGGAATCTATAAACCAGGAGTTCATCTAGCAGATTAGTTCCCTCTTTTCCCTCCACATGGTCCAGAATGCCCACATTATCGCAATTCAGGAACCCCCCTTCTACAACAACAGGCCCCTTCAAGCCCCATCCTTCACTCTCTACTCCCCCTCCCCCTCTCTGCCCAATGGCAAAGTTTCCGTTTGTCTCTACATTGCCAACACCCTCCTCGAGAAAAACTCAGCCTCCCCCATCTCCTCTGCAAGAGGAGACCTTATCTCCGCCAACATCTTCTTCAAGACCTCCCCCTCCTCCTTCACCACATTACACATCACTAATGTCTACAACCGCCAACTCTCCAGCCACTCCCGCTCCATTGACCCCCTAGACATCTTCTCCCCCTCCCATGACCCGTCCATCGTTCTAGGAGATTTCAACATCCATGCCCCCCAAGCCGACCCCCTTCGCTCTTTCTCAGCCCGGGAGCTCAACCTCTCCCAACCCTACTTCTCTACTGCCACTACCAATGCCTTCCTCCTCGTCAATAACTCCGGCGTATACACCAGGATCTCACCATCCCAATCACAACGCCACGGAGTCATCGACCTCGCCTTCGCTAACTTGTTACGGAGCGAAGCGGAGACAATAACTAAACAAGCCAAGGTTCACAACCGAGGCGAGGACGCGAGCATTTGCGAGTGACAAGGATGAGAGATCTAACCGGTAGCAAGGTTGTGGGACAGAGAGCCCAGATGGCTGTACGAACGAAGTGATGCAGACGAAGATACCAGTAGAGGACTTGCACAACGGTCATGGACGACTACGTGGCGGAGGACTACGGTAGGTTTGGAAGATGGGTGAAGACGTATGACGAGGATGACTAAGGGTTATGACGTATAATATTCGGAGAACTGAGAAACAAGTAACAACTAAGGAAACTAGAAACGTAGAGTTGATAACAGGAAGGTTGCGTAGGAAAGGAAAGAAGAGAAAGGACAAAGGAAAGGTTCGTAGCCGACTATATATACAGTCTCTAATCCCTGCTCAAGGATGACTCATAACCCAGAACGGAAACCCATAGAAACCCAAGAGAAATCCTAGACTCCAAGACCCGATTCCACAATATCCTTTCCTCCGCAGTAGGCAGAAGACGCGTGATATAACCGAGCCAAAGACCTCATCCGAAATGGCTCTCCTCCGCCGATACTGGCACCATAGAGCCTCAGCCATCTCTAACCGCCCTCCTCCGACCTCTCCTCACCACCCTAACCCAAGACTCCACCGACCAATCACTTCCCCGCCCTCAAGGATTTCCACATCTCCCGCCCCCCTCGTCTAATATTGACGAATGGTTCGAGGCCTCCCTCTCGAACCTCACCAACCTTCTAAAATCCCACACCCCATCCAGGACGGTCTGCAAGTGGTCAAAACCATGGTGGAACGCCAACCTCTCACAACTACGAACCATCTTCCACTCGGTTCAACGAGCCTGTAGAAAAGGCCGCGCCCCTCCCTTCGAAGCCAAGGCAGCAAAAAACGCCTACTTCAACGCCATTAAACATGCCAAGTAAAACCACTGGAACCACTTCGTATCCAATGCATCAGCCAAGGATGCGTGGAGACTCAAAATGTCCGCCACCAGGATCGAAGACCGGATTCCCTCCCTTCCCAACTCCCCCACTCCCCACGCTCTCAACACAAACCTGGTCAACGCTTTCTTCCCACCACGCCAGGACCCCCCCCTCCCCCACCCATCTGCTATGATGACGTCCCCATCATCACCACTGAGGAAATCCACTCCGTCTTCAGCATCACCAGTATATCATGGCGTGATACGATATCGAACACTGTTGCGGGAAGAAGGATTAGTCAGGGTTTCGGGAAAACATTTTATGGGTTTCGGTTACAGGGATCTATGAGTCAACGGTATGCAGGTATTTGTAATGGTGGATTTCCTTTGGGTTCTACGGGGTTCTATGGGATGAGTCAGCGATGGATTTCCTAGGCTATATATAGGGAGCTCTCTCCCTCACTTGTAGGACTTCTCTTGTTCTCCTTTCTTCTTCACGCAACCTTCCTTGTCATCTTAGGCGTCCTTAGTCTATCCTCGAATATATATTCTCTCTCCCTCTTTAGCCATAGTCCACTAGTTGCATCACCCCTACGGGGACTCTAGGACCATAGACTCGCATCCTCGCCGTGACCATCTTCTTTCATCACCCTTCACTGACGTCCCACTCTACCTCGCTCCCCCCTAGTCCTGCCTAGGTGGTTTACCTTGGCTTGTTCAGTCCTCGCCCTCGCCTAGCACCGTGATACAGTAACCTCTCCGCACCCGGCCCTGACGGCATCCCGTACGCTGTATGGAAAGCTGTCCATAAGGCCAACCACCTCATTCTCTCCTCCCTCCTAAACCCACTCATCAAATACGGCTACCACCCCCCCACCCTTAAAAAGGCGAACGTAGTCATCCTAGCCAAACCCAATAAACCCGACTACTCCCTCCCCTCCTCATACCGCATCATCGTCCTCCTCCAGACAGTCTCTAAGATCCTGGAAAAGGTTGTGACCCTCCGCCTCGCCTCCATCGCCAAGAACACTGGCCTCATCTACCCACACCAGTGCGGATCAGTCGCAGGCCTTTCCACCTCCGACGCCGCCACTACCCTCCTCCATGAAACCAGAGCCATACAACTCGCTGGATTCAAAGTCTCTACCCTCCTCCTCGACGTCAAAGGGGCTTTGACCACGTCCTGAAACAGGCGCTCGCCCCCACCCTCGCAGCCGGACAAGTCCCTCCCTATATGGTGAACTGGATCCTGTCCTTCCTCTCCGACCGCTACATCACCCTCCTCTTCAAGGGCTCTCCCAAGATCCCCACCCCCGTACAAGTGGGAGTCCTACAGGGATCCCCCATTTCCCCCCTTCTTTTCCTCATCTACGTCAACTTCCTCCACCAACAAGACCCCTCCCCAGGCATCACCCTCTCCTACGTAGACGACTTTGCGATTACCGTCGCCTCTCAGTCCTACCAGGAAAACATCACCACCCTCACCACCCACTACAACGCATTCTCCCTCCTGGCCTCCCCCAAGAACATTAGTTTCTCGGTAACGAAAACTGAACTAATCCACTGGAGAACCCAGAGAGACAGGGGCCCCCCCTGCTACCTAGCAATCACCCTCGAAGGCCACTCCTTCACCCCCTCCTCCAAGGTCAAGTGGATAGGCTTCTGGCTCACCCAGTCCTTCGACCCAACACCCACTTCACCCACTGCCTCGCAGCTGCCCAAACTACATTCGGCCTCATCCAACGCTTCTCCTCAGCTGGCAAAGGTCTCTCCTCCGCCAACTGCCTCCGCCTCGCCCAACAAGCAATCCGCCCCATGCTGACGTATGGCGCGACCGTCTTCACCCCCTCCTCCGCGCTCAAGGCCCTCACTAAATTCTGGAACTCGGTGTTACGCTGGGCCACAGGATGCTTCAGGGCCACCAACCTCAAAACTCTCTACATCGAGGCGGCCTCCCCCCCCCTCGACCTCTACCTCACCTTCCTCAAATCCAAATATGCAATACGCATACTCCTGGCCTCCCCCCTCAACAACCCAGTCACTAGAAGGTCCCCCCGCAACTTCTCAGTCCTATCCACAACACGAACCTACTCACACGCCCCCTACTCAAGGGGCGCCCCAACCCTCCCCGAAAATGAGACTCCAACGCCGTCAAAGGCGTCGCACCCCTCCCTATCGAAAAACTAGCCGCCCTCATCCGCCCCTTCCTTGAGGAGGGGCTCCCCAAGGACAAACTGGCCATTAGAGCCAAGAAACTCCTCATCTCCCACTGGGAGGCAGCCTACCCCCCGCCCCCTACTATAACTTCTCCCCCTCCCTGAAGCTCCCCATCTTCACCTCCTTCCATAAATTCACAGCCTCCAGGATCCACCAAATCAGGACAGCCAAAAGCTACCTGAGGGCGCACAAATCCTGGATCAATATCAACTCCACCGACACTTGCCCACGCTGTGGCCAAGAACCCGAAACCACTACCCATGCCATCCTTACCTGCCCAGCAAGGGCTCAAGAAAGATTCATCTTCCTCCACCACACCACATCCCTCAACGAAGTCCGGGATAACCTCCCCCTCTCTCTGGCCCTGGCAGCCTACATTACCGCCACCAAGACCAACTACCCTACCCCTCACCCACCCTCCCCACTCCTCTCAGGGTCGGACAGCTCCACCCTCAGCTCCCTCTTGTCCACCAGCCTCTAAACAGCCAGCCCTAAAGGCACACACCCCACCGAAGCCCTAATATTAGGCACCGAGCCACGGGCTCTCAGGAACCAACGGAGGAAGGATAGCCAACCGGCGGTCTCCTATGTATTCTCACTTGCGCTTCTTTTCGTCATCGCTCAACCTGACTTTCCATTTGTCTTCCCTTTGTATCTCCTTCTTTCTGTGCTTCTCTTCTGTGTTTTTGGGGGACGTCTAGTTTGTATCACGATAGGGGTCAGGTCTTTTATGCCATAGTCTTCGACTGCACGCAACATTTGTACCTAAAATGAAATGAAATGAGTTAAAAAAAAAATCTAGCAGATTAGTTCAGACAAACGTAAATCCGTAGGCCCCAGAGCAGTCAACCCATGGCAACTCGGGCAGGCTGAAGGCAGCTCGCCTTATAAGTTTCCTAGGATTAAATGCCGTTTATTTAATCTTTTGGTCAGTTTAGAGCAGTTCTCGTCAGGTTCATGCATTTTAGTTCCGGCGCATGAGTAGACCATACATATACGTATTAAAGCGTGTTGGCCACACTCATATTTTCAAATTTTGAGTTCAAATTTTGAGTTCAAATTTTGAGTTCAAATTTTGAGTTCTTGGCGGGCTATCCACACCAAAAAACCAGCCGCCAAGAACTAAATATTTAGACTCAGAAGTTTGGCCAATACGCTCTATTGTGTTACGCTCCTACTGTTTTAGGTGGTATTGGTCCCTTTGGTGAATAGGCACTGGGAATTGACTATATAGCACATGAAAGTTATCTATGGTAGGTTGCCGTCCTAAACATTTAATCCCCCAAAATTTTATTTATAACCGTGTAACATTGACTTCTCGCAATGAAAAATTCCATATGTTGAAGAGACACTCCTTTTCATCCAGAATTGTTATGAAATAAAATTTTGAAAAAGAAGAAACCGAAAATCCCAGCAAACAATTTTTTTTGTTAGGTACATACGAATACAGAAAAGGGCTGCATCAACTAATTGGAGAAATACAAATTTCCACCCAAAATTTCTACAGCCTCGTGAAACATTTATGTACCTGACAGACATAATTTGGTATCAAAGAACCCCGAAAAAAGAAACCAACGAAAAAAAACTTCCACCCAAACCTCACCTCATCGTCCCGAAAAGCTTAAACCCATTTAGGAGCAAGAGTAGTAGGGAAACAGGGAGGTGGAGGAAAGAAACTAAGGAAAAAAGAGGAAGAAAAAAGGGAAAGTAAGGTAAGGGGAAGCAAGATTAAACTGACTCGAGGCCTCCATAGCTCTCTCCTGGATCGGAGAAGCTGCCAGAGGAACACTTTGCGGCCAGTTCAAGAGGAGAGGGAACGGTTGTCAATTCGGACCCATCTTCAGATGAGGAGGCGGCATCATCACCATTTTCGAGTACGGTCTCCAGCTTGATGTTTTCGTTTGGAGGCCATGGAGCCCCGTAATGTTCATCATCCTCGTCGTATTCGTGGGCATCGCGCTCTAAAGTGACCCCAGCGTCGCTAGAACTTTGAAATGTTAGTATATATACTAATTATATAAAATAATGGCAAGAACTTACTAGTTTGATGCAATGGAGTTGTGGCGATGCCAGACACGGTTTCTATACTGAGCTGAGTGATGCGCAGGGTCGCCAGATGGCATAAAACAGGCCGCATTTACGACACTAGTATTATATTCATTGCTTCTATATTGCCTCTTTTTTGTTGTAGTGGCTTTAAGACGCTTTTGAGCGCTGGTGTCGGCGTAACGAACTTGGAGGGGAAGCTGCTCTTCCCCAACAAGCTTCCCATGGAAGACCTTGATTATTTCATCGCAGATATTGCGATCCTCAAAACTACACAGGAGTTAGAAGGGTTATCAAGGTAAATCTAAGAATTTTGACCATACCGTGCGAATCCTACGCCGCGGCTGTTCCCAGAAGTATCCCTCAAGATCCTATTAGAGACAACCGTGTATCCCTCAAAAATATCCTGCATGTCCTAAATTCATAAAATATTGTCAGAATCTAAAAGAGACTAGAGGCAGGAGGAGGTAGAACGAACCTTCTCGTTCATGCTACGTGGGAGATTCGAGACATATACATTTGTAGAGTTAGGATCTGCAAGTGTTTTGAGACGGGCATTAAATGATTCCTAGAGACATTCACATATTAATATAGAAAGATTTAAGCTTATACGAAAGTAAGACTTACTCTCGCAAAACCTGCCTCATATTTAAGGCTAACCAAGCCCCTAATGCAATCTTCGGCTTGACCAATGGTTTCGTATCTTGCAAAGCCATAACTGGAAAAATAAGGTTAGATTTTTTTTTTGAAGAGATTCTTATAAAATATAAATACCCTTTACAAGTGCCATGCTCTGTATCCATTATCGCCTTGTGTGAGATAATATCTCCAAACCTTTGGACCATCTCCAACAATTTATCATCATCAGTGTCTGGGGGCAGCCCCCGAATGTAGACATTAGTTGTATGGGTCGGATTTTCAAGGGACTCTCCCATCGTCTTTGTTGCCTCATTTGTAAACATTGCAGATATAGGCTCTGGAATATGCGGCCCGGCCCTAATCAACAAGTCGACCCTCTCGGCTGTGACAGGGGGAGGAGGCCCATATGTTTTCATAACATCAGTGTTAACAGCTCCATGAATGTAATTGCCATTTGGGTTCCCCCCAACAATCAAAGGGCTTCCACCAACACCTGAGACGGCTGAAAACGAGGCAGCTTGAGCCTCATTACGTCCAGATGATGACCACGACGGTTTCCGGTCCGACTCAATAGAAGTAATTATTGGAGAGGCACCGGCATAGACCTGGTGCTGATGAGGTGGTGTTGGGGGCAAAAATGCTGCAGTATGATGCATATCGACGGGGTGGGGAACTGGGTATCCATATTGCATACCTGATTGAGGAGGAGTATTGGGAGGAGAAGCATTATACCCTTGCTGAGGGTATTGCTGGATTGGGATATGGCCAGGAGGCCACTGATAGTAATAGAACTGCTCATGTGGTACTGCGTTATATAAATTACCATAATTTTGCGCGTGAGTTGGTATATGAGCAAAATACTGCCCGCCCATTTGATGAGGATATGCAACTTGACTGTATTGATGATGATGCTGCATGGCTACTTGTGGATGACCAGGAACATGCCTATAAGTATTTTTTGAATGTTGAGGGAAAAGTGCACCATTCGGCTGGGACTTCATTTGTGGCGAAGCTCCAGAAATAGGCACTGCAGCCTTTTGAGAAACTACCATCGGATGACTTCAATGCTTGTTAGCAAATCCATCAACTCAACAGCTTAAATTTCGTGTTAACAACTTACGTTTGATGTGTTATGAAAAGCTCAAGAACAAATTTTGAGCCAATTCTTTTTTAAAAAAAGATCCCTCTCTTCAGAAAGAGGAAGAATGTTAGTCAACGAGACAAGAATATACTATGTGATTGCATGATCAAGGGGTGGAATAAACGTACTAACAATAGGTTGAAGAAAAGCTAGTTGCAATTGCTATACCTTTAGGGGTTTTCGCTGCGGAAACGCAATCGAAGAGTCACTCCTAAGGTTCTTTATCGCAATCCTTGGCTGCAGGCAATTTTGGCTAACTTTTGAGATAGAGAATATGATGATGATAGGGGTAGGATGGCTAGAAGGGGAGAGGAAGGGGAGAGGAGGAGTAGCAGGGGATGATGGATGGATGATGGATGGATGGATGGATGGATGGAGAGATGGAGAGATGGATGGAGAGATGAAGGATGAAGAAGGAGAAGAAGGAGGGGAGAGGAGGGAGAAGGGAGGGGTAAGAAGGGAGGGAAGAGGGGAGAAAGATTAAGAGGCGGCAGTAGAGGCGGCTGGGGGTGGTGGTGGGGTATTTAAATAAGAATCAGCGGGATCATCGTGTCGTGGATACGCAGTTAGTAACTTAAATAGGTTGAAGGGAAGAAAAGCAACAAGCAGTAACAACGGTCTAAGAGCTAAGGAAGTGGACACAAAACTTTTCAATGGGGTTTGAAGAGCGGTAACAGCAATATTGTAGAAGGCTTAAATTCGCACTAGCGGGGATCATGATATCTAAGAGAAACCTCTCGAGTCGGTTGCTTCCGTCCGATATCACACGCAGCTAGCTAGATCAAACATACATGTACATATGTATATGTATTGAGTGGATAAAAGTCATGGTTTGATTGGGTGCTCAAGATTGCTGTTACTTTGTCCTCTAGGCTTAGATGCTCAGCAGAGAAGTTTGTCTCCATAGGTCAACCATATATCAAGCTCCTACGTAAATTGCCATTAATCATACACATTACAGCCCTTTCTATGTGCAATTTATATTGGATTTTCTCTAGACATGCCACTCTATTGCGCTATCCAGTGTGGTGCGGCTGCTGGGTCAAAAAGTTGAAACTGACTATTGATTGCTACCCCCCGCATAGCCTGTGTGATCGATAGTGTAGGTGTCAACCTTTCACGGCAAGACATTGCCTCCGTCGATCCTAACCGGGGGGAAGGATGTCTCAGAATTCCATGGTCCAAAGAGCTCGCCTCTAATCATAGAAATCTCCACGAAAGCATCTTTGTGGTTGGCCCAACCTAAAACCCATAGAACCATGCATAGAAAGGACAGAATCAAAAAGGTACCCGGACACCTCACCCTTAAGCCTGCGATAAAGGAGGCCGGGTTTTCTGGGAACCAGCAAATTGATAATGATACCTGGTCCTGTAACTCACTTCAGGTGGCCTGGGGGCCGAAGCGGTCACAGATGACAGGTGGGACAGAGGAAGGGTTTGGTAGGTAATAAGTACATGTATTAACCTACATGTATTCGTGATTAGAAAGCCACTGATGGGGAATTATTTGTTGTTTCGGTTTCAAACCGATTAGATCCGGGTGTGATATTGGATGTGGTTGCTGCTAAGCGCGCTAGGTGTCCTAGTATAGACTAGCGTGGTCCTCCATGGATCTAAGACTCTACTGGCTACGCTAAAATAATTTGACCATTAAGATTCGAAAAAAACGAGTCTTAGTATGTACCCTAGAATTGGCGATTGATACAAATCTATTCAAGGAAGATTTTTGCTCATGACCTGTGACATCGATAGGACCATTGTAACGCAACGTCACGTCACATTGTTGTTAACATCAGTGATTGGTCTCCCTATACTTATCTATTGGGGTTCCAGGTGACTAAACATTCTAATTCCCCGTAATAGGATTCTATTTTGTGCAGTACACAAATGATATGCTGGCTATATCTGGAGCCGATGTGGGCTTTTGTCCTTATTTGGAATGTCATCTATCTTGGTGCAGTTATGCCCAACCGTAAGCATAACCAATGGCAGATATGCGCTGAAACCTCGCCGACAATGATAACTTTTGAACATCATCAAAATAGCCCAGGCTGAGGGTTCACAGCAAGATCTTGCCGAAGCCGATCCTGGTGATAGAACCTTGTAGGTACTCGCGCAGCCAGATTGATCTTACCAGGTTCTTGGAGTGGGTAGATTGCATGTAGGTCATCTGTACAAGTACTCATTCGTAGTAAAAGCCCGTATTACCGGACACTATACGTATGTCCATGAGTTCTAGTTCCCCACGTCTCAAAGAGAACCCCCCACGTTGCGGCAATAGGCGGGCCAAGGGTCTAACAGCTCCTAGCCTACAACAAGAGAATAGCTTACTCTCTCTACCTGAACGAATTTCTCGATTTGCCTAAATCCATAGGCTTCTAGGGTCTCTCCTACAAAGTACCAATTCCCCGCCGCGGGGACGAACATCGAGAAAACAACAATAATGATCTGCAAAGTCTAGACTCCTGGGGCCACCAAGGTTTTTCATACACGTACTTTCCTGTGCATGGAATTGAGGGCGAAGAGGCGAACTTGCACGAGTACTATCAAGCACAATAGACTCAATGTAGGAGGGGGAGGGGAGCATGTACCAAAAGCAATGAGCGATGCCTTCCTCATTATGGATATGCTCCTACACCCACCCTCCCCAGGCCTACCTCCCTCACATACCAGTAGTAACTTAGGCGTAGTAAATATCTACGCCGCCAATTTGCCTCGATCATGTTATTTAAGGTGATAGGGGCGGGGGAGTTGACGATTTGTGCGAATCTTAAACCCGTCAGCTCGGAGTGGCCCAGGACGAACAGATCCAAAACAGACACAGATCCCCGGAGGTTGGGACATGCGGATGACTGGAATCGCTTAATTGCATTCTGGGACCGTGCGCATAACCCCAGGCATTGGTATCTCCGATCCCGGCCCGACCGCATGGGCCAGTTGGAGATCCCGATATTACAATAACATTCTTTATGGCTACTTCTCGCCAGAACATCAGATTTAAGCCAATCACATACCCTTCCTAATGGCAACATCGAGCGTGGATCCGGTAACCAGCATAAAGACCAGGATGATTGAGGTACCTTGAATACCACTTGGGGACAAAAAGCTACAAACCGGGACAGTTTGGTGCCTCTCGTATGCCTACTAGTAGAATCTAGCTGTTTACGTGTATTCAGACCTTTCAACTGGTTACCCAAGGATAGCTGCATCTCATCTCATAAAACCAGGGGCATCGGTAAAGAAAGGTTTTTCAAGTTTTCCCCACGCCTAAGAAATCGAATATCTTTTATTTTTTAGACAATAAATACTCCCTAGCTCCTACACAGCCTCAATCGGTAGTATCATCCAAATTCACACGGGATAACGTGGGGGCCCTTGAAAACTTCTATGTTAATATATGCACATAGAATAGAATGTACATACGTACTACATCACGATTCAGTCACGAATAAATCAATCAACGTACTACATCAGGCATGTACTTAAGCTTATGGGCTTTAGGCATGTTTAACGAGCTTCCCCCCGATCCACGATCGCTTTAAGTGAAAAAAGGAGGGTCAGATAGGAAAAAGAAAAGCAAGGAAAGAAACAAGGAAACAAAACAAGAGGAAAAAGAAACCGCAAGTATGGGACCGGGAGTGGCAGTTTTGACACGACGGTTTCCAGCTTCTCGGGTTGGGTTTCGAACTCCTGCCCTCCTGACCCATGAGAGGAGCCATAAAAAGCAATAGAAACAAATAAGAACAGTGAATAATGATATCGTCATCATAGTACACTAAGAATCGCAATAGAAGTACCCAACCTACGTACCTACCTAGGCAAGAATCACGAGTTCACCAGTGCACATCTATGAACTTCGATCCTGGCAATGTCTTAAAATCAATTTTCGAGAGATCCTCTCAAGCTTCTTGGGTACTTCTGAATCGCACGAAATCGGAGATCGCGGAGTGACCGAAGGAAAGTTCCTTGTAATACAATTATGATTATATAGGTACGTACATACATATATCATGCGGTCAGAGCATTATTACGGCGTAAGGGTTTTCGGTTAGAAAACTATAGAAATCAATCTTTCGCCTTGTAGGCGATATCATTGGAGAGCATGCCACTTCCTCGGGGGTTTTTTGCGGCCTGTCAATGTCAAACTTGTACTCCGATAACTTTTTGTGGGTATGGTAAGTACTTCGTTGGATCTATGGAGAGTACTACATGTAGTAGTATATCAGACTCAATTGCCGATGCTAGGCTACTATTAGAAAAGATTAACGACCACCTAGGGCCTACCCATGGACCGGTTTGCCGCCTTACTAGGTACTGGCGAGTGGGGGGACAAACCGAGTGAATACCAGTATCCCTACCTCAAGCTAGTTCTTTATTTGGAAATGCACCTGATACCAATCAACTTCTGAAAAGATTACATTAGAGTTGGAAATCCCCAACAACCAGAATTCTCACGCACGATAAGGCTTCAGGGGGATTATTCCCAGGGATCTCCATCCATGGAACTGCTTCGGGTCGCAGACATAAGTTGGTCTGGATAGATTGATTGGCTCCTTGTAAAACGGCAATCAATATCATTACCAACAAGATGGATGAAGTGCCGGTAGGTTGTAACGAGTCACTATATATCCTAGCTCCAGTTCCGCGGCCGTACAACTCTACCAAACCGCCGTCCCCCACTAAGCACGGCGTAGCATGAGGGGAGAACGAAGGGCCGGCGTCGAGGATCAATGTCTCAGATGCAGGCCTCACTCCTGCCTTTCAACCATCAACTGTTCCCGTGAGCCCTGCGCCCCTGCTCCTTCTTCACCTTACCTCCCTGATTTTGATACTTGTGTATGTAGGTCTTCTGAAGTAACTAAGTAGAGTACCGACCTTCGCGGCTAGTTTGAAGTCACCCAAAGAACTCGAGTGGTCACTATTTTTCAACTAGTCTTTCTATATAAAATTCATTAATCACATACATGTAGGTAGATACCTACCATGTTGTGTAGGCACATGTACAGTACTATACTTTTACCTGAATACGCCTTGGAATAAGTATGCACGTTAAGCTTGGAACGAGAGGTATTACATGCAGTTTGCAATATCCCCTTCTTCTGACAGTTAGAACCTATTAATCGTTAACCGAGTAATTCGATAAAGTGACACAAGAACACACGCCCCCCATCCGGGCTCTCTTGTGGCTCATGGTCCCCGATGCTTGCTGGATCTACTCTGTGATAATTATGACGATAGGTAACAGCTAGGGAAGTAAATAATTGGATAGCTCAAACAAACCCCCCAGTCCATCAATATTTGCTACATGTATTAATGAATAACGCCGCCCCGCCACTACTACCGGCGCGGCAACATTTCAGCCCCGAAGCTCTCCTTTTTCTATATTTCCTTTTTCTTTTTTTTCTTTTCCCGCCCCCGCGTGCTCCTGTCAATGTAACATAACCTATAACACCCCTCCCGGTGGTTTGGTTCGCGGGTGCATAGACCCCCTTTTTTCGCTAGAAAGTACCGAAAATGAAATAATGGACTAGGATATCATCGCAGTACCATGGGGGGGCAAGCATATTTCATGCGTGTCTCTCATCTCCTTCTTCTTCTTTCTCGTTTCCTCCTAGCAGTTTTTTCTTGTCTTGCACGCAAAGCGATGTGATATGCCACCATGATTTCGAAACCGTGCGAAGCAGTTTAGTACTTTTTGCCATCGTTGGTAGGCCCCCTCAATCCCTTGAGATTTCAGGCAATATGAATAACTTGCAAATGTATGGGGTATTTCAGAGTCGGTATGAATATAGGGTCGCTGTATGTAGAGTACATGCATACATACGGATACCCGATACCTGATACCAAGCCATCCCACGCCCACACATCGGCACTCACACCGACTATACCCTACCCACCTATATCACATACACCCCGACTTCAACCACTGTATGTACCTTTCCTATATCTCACACGTTAATACATGTATGTAGTCATAATGACTGCCTTCCCCGCCCCACCTTCGGGCTGAAATGATTCGAATGGGGGACTTTGCCAAAAACGTCATGCAATTACACATACATAGTTAAAAGACAGATATTCAGGCCCGAGTTACAATTGTTATTGTTGAAAATACGAGCTGATATGAGATATCTGATGTGAGACCCCCATATTGGAGGGAGGATCAAACATGCAGCTCATAGATAATTGCTGAGGAGGCAGATAGTATGCCGGCAAGGAGTAGGCATAGCTCAAGCAGGGCAATTCGTGCAATAGGAAGAGAAAGCGACCTTGCGTCAAACAATGAGATAGTGGGACGGTCATTGCAGGGCGTGGTTTTAGACACATATCCGGAAGCAATTTGGTGGAGGTTTACAGATCTCACGCAGGGGGTGGAAACGTTAGACGTCACCAAACGTGGATGTGAGATTGGAATTATGAGCCGTTCGTTGAGACTTTGAAACTATGGCTGGAGAAAGACACAGTGAGGTGAACTTACTTCTAGAACAACTACTAAAGAGCAGGCAATTCATTCAATACAGGCATAGAAACAATCTATACAAGACAAAGATCTCCGGATCCTAGAAGACAATTAGGGATAATTATAGCCTAAGTGCGGGGGACGACTAGCTAACTAGGAATAGAAATAAGGGAAAGAAAGAAATTTATAAAATCAACTATGAACATCATCAATCACGTGTGACCTGACCACTATGTTCCCCGCCAGAAAAAATAAAATATATATCTCAAAACCCAACTCATCGCTCAAAGACAACCAAAGCTATGTCTCAGAACCTGCTGCAGGAGGAAAGAAGAAGAAATACGAAGCCAAAAAAAGCAAATGTAAAATAATCGTAATCTATCCGGACCATCCCTATCGAATCGGAACAAGAGAAGTGAAAAAAAAAAAACCGATACAAACACAACACCACTAACCCCCGATCTTCCTTTTTCCGCTAAAACCCGATGAGAAATGAAAATGAAACAAAACGACCGAAACCAGCTTTCAAAAGGAAGTGGTGTGATGAGTTCTGTGGTTTATTTTGTCGTTTAGGACCACACATCCTCCTGTGCGTGGGAGATTCCGTCAGTTATCTTGCATGATGAAATAAAGGAAAAGGAAAAAGAGCCGTTTTAAAACGGATACAAGATCTTGCATATGTGGGGAAAGCGTAGACGAGTATGCAAGCAGAACATTTGGGGAACTTTGGGGAGGGCAAACTTACTTGATAAAGGTTGCTAGATCTTAATCTCTTGACTATGTCCTCTCCTTGAGCCTCAGTCAAACCTCGCTCATTTGCGATGATCTTCCCTAAGGTAGAATTGACCTCCCTTGCCATGTGGGCCGCGTCTCCGCAAACATAGAAGTAAGCACCCTGTGCGAGAAGCGCATTTACTTCCTTTGCATGCTCACTCAACCTGTGCTGCACGTATACTTTCTCAGAGCCTTCACGTGAGAAGGCAGTGATGAGCGAGAATGAGTCACCAAGTTTTGCCGCATATTCCTGCGTTAGGTGGCCGATTAAGTTAGCGAAATGCATGCACCCACAGTGCGTATTCAAGATCCCGGGCTTAACTAACCTTCCACTCGTCTTGATACAAGAAATCCTCGGCTTGTTTCCTGCACCCAAAAAACAGAAGGGTCCTCCCAACCTTCTCGCCCTTGGCGGCAAGTGCAGCACGCTCTTGAACAAACCCACGGAAAGGTGCAACACCGGTACCAGGCCCAATCATGATAACAGGCTTTGAAGGATCACTGGGGAGTCTGAAATTGGAGCTACGGATATGAACAGGTACATGAATGCCATCATACTTATTGCGAGGACCATTGATGGCGTAGGTGAGACCGTGTGGATCAGGTTCCGGGTCACCGCCTTGCTTTTGTTTCAAGGCAAGGAGGTAGTTTGTGGTAACGCCCTTCAAGACATTTGCGCCTCCAGGGACGCGGATAGA